>CM057450.1:1290123026-1290723026 GCA_016271365.2 Neoceratodus forsteri
ACAAAAACCCTGGCACAATATATCATTTGGGGGGTGAGGATATAGCATGCACCAAGCAGGAAAGGGATCTTGGGGTTATCATCTCTGATGACCTCAAGGTAGGGAAACAGTGTGACAAGGCAGCAGGTAAAGCAAATAGGATGCTGGGATGCATAGGCAGGGGCATCACCAGCAGGATAAGGGAGGTCATAATTCCACTATACAAGACACTAGTGAGGCCCCACCTGGAGTACAGTGTACAGTTCTGGAGACCTTACCTATGTTAGGACATAGACAGGGTAGAGAAGGTTCAGAGGAGGGCAGCAAAGATGGTGCATGGATTGCATCACAAGTCCTATGAGGACAGGTTGCAGGAACTGAACATGTACTCCCTGGAGGAAAGGTGGGAGAGAGGTGATATGATAGAGACATACAAGTATTTTACAGGGAGGAACAGGGTGTAGGAATACACTATTTTTAAGCAAAAAAGATGTCCCAGGACTAGAGGGCATGGGATTAAGTTGGAGGGAGGACGATTCAGAGGAAACGTGAGGAAGAATTTCTTCACAGCACGGGTGGTGGACAAGTGGAACACCCTGCTAGAGGAAGTGGTGGGGTCTGAAACAATCACGGGATTTAAGAATGTATGGGATAGACATAAAGGAATTCTGGAGGTCAGGGGTTAGGGGCAACAGACTTCTAGGAAAACATAAACTGAACTTACAAGCTCAAATGGGCAGACTGGTTGGGCCATAGGCCCTTATCTGCTGACACTGTCTATGTATCTATGTAACCCAAGACCCCCAAATGTCTTGCATACTAACTCATTTTTGTCTGCTACCAGGGAACTGAAACTGGTGCATCTAAACATCAATAGCCTTTGACCCAGGCTATCTAATATGGAAACATGGCTGCCCCATACCACCTTGATGCTCTAGTCATATCTGAAACATGATTAAAACCCTCCATCCTCCCCATACAGTAGCCATTTACAGGTATTATACCTTTTGGAAGGATTGATGAGGAAAAAATGGAGGTGGGGTCCTACTGTGTATTAGGGATACCATCAGGGAGTCAGAAATTCCCTTGCCTACACTGAACCAGTCTCACTGTGAATGTCTGACAGTGAAACTTATTTTAGAGGACACTAATCCCTTCTACACTGGCTGTGTATACAACCTTTCCTTCATGGCTAGACCAACCTTCAATGATTTTGTTACTTGCTCAAGGTCCCTCTCTCTTGGTGAGATAATAATCTTAGGATATTTCAGCCTCAGTTGGATTAATGATGGCCCCTGCATCTTCATGGTACCACTGCATGACTTACACCTCAGCCACTATTATCGAACCCACCCCCTACAATACTAAGTTAAGTAACCACTCCCTCCTAGATTGTCTCCTGGTCAACATACAGATCAAATCAGACTATCTAGAATACTTGCTGATTTGCTCACCAATCATTCACCAATTTTCTGTACTTGGACTAATGGCTTCCAATAAGCCACCTCCATGAACTATCAAAGTCGGGGACTACTCTTCGCTTAATGAATAATGAATGTGCCTTCTTGGAGGACCTCATCACTGTCAACTGGAAAGAGGTTGTGAGACTCAAAAATGTCAATACTGCCCTTGACCTTTTAGACAACAGGCTCTTTGGCATAATTACTAGACATGCTTCTATGATGCAAAGAAGAGACAAGGGCTTGTGCTCCAAATGGCTGACACACAATCTTTGCAAACTTATGAAAAAAGGGATAAAGCCTGGAAACTTTCAAAGCATCAGACCTGTACCCTGACTGGCAAAATTGTAGGACATTATGGAACATTTGTAAGGCCAATATAAAGAAAGCTAGGGTGCAGTATTTAAAGAATTTGCCATCTAAAAACCTACAAAACCCTCAAAGGCTCTGGTGTCAGATAAAAAGCCTTCTCAAAGGCAATGTGAGTCCACCCCCTCCTCCCAGGACATACTGTGCCATATCAAATCCACCAGCGACCCAGCCCTTGATGCTTGCCTTGAACAGATTTTTCACTGATCTAACATGGCTTAAGACACAGCTTGACTGCCCTCCCCTTGATCCATCCCCATCAGGCCCCCATCACCCATTCACTATGCTGGCCTCAATCCCACTTTAAACTGTTTCCTCCACAGGAGGTACTAGTCCAACTCCTGAGGATGAAAGAGGAAGGGTCTGCAGGCCATGACAAGCTTGAATCCAGGCGGTTTAAACAGAGAGCCCATATTTCTACTGCCCCTATTATCGCACTTTTCAATATGTCCCTCTGGCAGAGAGATTTTCCTTGTATACGGAAAGTGACCCACGTAGTTCCTGTGCGCAAACTGGGTGTTAATGTATCAGTAGAGTATTACTGACCTATCTCTATCCTTTGCAACCTATCTAAACTCCTAGAAAGACTGGTCTATATTCAGCTCCAGTTCTACACTGAAACACACTCTCTAGTCAATGATACCCAACATGGTTTTCAGTAGAACCACAGCCCAGACACATTCTTAATACAGCTCACGATGGACTTTCCTGAAGCCCAGGATACCAGCAAATCTTCTGGTGCTAGATTTATAGACCTAATGTATTTGATCTAGTCAATTATGAATTGCTTCAACATAAACTCAAGGAATTTGGTCTTGATAAATTGTCCTGCTCCTCGTTCATTAAAGGAAAGTTGTCATAAACTGAAATTCTGCACTCCCAAAAGCCTTACTCCCTGTTTAGGCTTTTTATAAACCAAAAACAATTTGTAAGGGTTTTAACTTACTTTATTTTCTTGCTGAAAAGTCCGTGATGAAGCAACAGAATGAATGCTGTGTGGTGTCATTAGATGTGACAGTGCGGCGCCACACTGCTCACTTGTATTGCAAGCGAATGAAGCGGAGCCACACAGTCTCATCGTAGAGTTTGCAATAAGAGAATCAAGTAAGTTAAATCACCTAAAAAATTGTTTTGGCTTGCAAAAAACCTAATTTGGTGGGGTAAGGCTTTGAGGGGTTGGGAATTTTAGTTTATGACAGTTTCCTTCAATTATCTAACTGGCCATAAGCAACTGGTGACATAGGGAGGCAGCCACTCTGCCCTGAAAGATATTACAGATAGGGTTCCCCAGATTTCTACTCGAGGGCCGTTGTTGTTCTCCCTGTTTATTAATGATTTGCCAAAGCACTGTGGATGTGCCATGGCTCTGCTCTTTGCAGATAATGCGGTATTATACCGAAGCCACTCAGATACTGATTCATTTGAATCAGGCCTCAAAGCCAACTTCTACCAACTGAATATGTGGTTTAAGGCAAACAGGCTATTGCTAAATGCCCCAAAAACTAAGTCTGTCCTCTTGGGCCCTTGCCATCATGGACCTGACATGAGCAAATTGCTAAAAAAAAGCTCACTGAATGGTGACCCCATTAACACTATAGCCTCTCTTAAGTACCTGGGAGTTGCATTGGACCTGGAAATGTCATTCAAACCTCATGCTTACTGGGTAACCAAACTCCTAAATCAAAAACTAGGGCTTCTATGTCAATTAAACCCCTACCTCACCTCCAATGCCAGAACATTTATTGCTAACAGTCTCTTGCTGCCTACCATCCTATACAGTGCCCCATCCTATCTTCACTCAAAGATACTGAGCTCACTAAACTTAAAACCTTACATCACCATGTGTCCCATTTTGCTGTCGGTGCCTGTAAAGGAGTACCACTGCAAGGCACTATCTATGCTAAACTAGCCTCCACTGGAAAATAGAATTCACTATTCCACATTCTGTATGGTGCATAAAATTGTACACACACACACCCCCAACCTTGCCTTAATCCTGGATCTTATACCTCAAAGGAGAGTCCTCTGGTCCTCCTTCCAATTGCTTCTCACTGTTCCTAAAACTGCTATAGCTGCCAGCAAGAGGTCCTTTGCCTCTGTGGCTCCTAAATTATGGAATGACCTCCTTGCTGTTGTCCAGGCTTGCATCAATAACAAATCCTTCAAATCTTCCCTCAGGGGCATACTGCTGGTGCATTGCCAGAGTATGTGTTCAAGCAGAATCCCTCAGTGACCCCAGTGGTCATTGGCATAACATATACATTGCACAGGTTATTGATTTTTGCTGTTACCCTGTTACTAAAGTTTGCGATTGCAAAGTATTCAAAATTCCTGTTTGTATAGTTTTTTTTCAGTACTGTCTGTAACATATTATCCTGGACTGTTACCTGAATTTACAGATGATTGTTGTATGTAATTAATTCCAGATCACTCCTGAAAAAGGGACTTTAGTCTCAGTGAGCCTACCCGACTAACAAAATCCAAATAAATAAATAAATGAAGTGTATGGACAGGCTTGCTCAATTCTTGACAGCTGTGTGTAATCATTTAGACAAACCATGCAACTGCCGCTAGGTATGAAATCTGATTCATTGCATCATTAATAAACAGCTGCCACTCAGTTGTTGTACCCTACTGTCTAACACTACATGCCGCTTTTCCTGCCCACATTCGGATGTTTTCTACTAGCAAGACAATTGTTCCCTCTTAAAAGCTGTGTATCTGCATATGTAAGATGTAACTGTTACATAAATAATGTATAAGTTATACATTCATATCAGTGAAATCCTATCTACTGTACCTGTGTGTCCAGTTGTACATATGTAAGCTAAGTAGTGTGTGTAAAATTGCTGCTGCTGCTGCTATTTCAAATTATCAGTGTCAGTGGCTCAGTAGGTAGCACACTCACCTCTGAGGCAGGGAGATCAGAGTACTTGGGTGAATATCCCAGTACTGACACTGTAGTGCAGCATGAGAGGGATGCTGCACTTCTGAGGTGCCATCTTTCGGATGAGACATTAAACCAAGGTCCCATCTGCCTGAATTAGTGGTAGTTCAGGTGGATGTTAAAGATCCCATGGCACTTATCAGAAAGAGTAGGGGTAGTTTTATTGAAGAAAAACATAACATCACAAAAAGAGATTACAAGTACAAGCAAAATACCATAGTATAAGAGAAATCAAAGTAAGCTTAAAAAAGAAAAAAGATATTCAAAAGAAACACATTATAACAACTCTTTATACAAGTATAAAATTTTGCCAAAAGAAATCAACTTTAGATATGGAGAATTTATCCAAATCTCTAGCTTTAACAGAGGTTAAACCATTCTCAATTTGTACAAACATGGTGCGAGACAGAACTGTTTGTTGCTGAAAATAAATTGGCAACGAAATTTGCCAAAGATAATATTGAATAAAAGCAAAAACACATTTAAAGTAATTTCTATGGTATTACGCGTGTCCCAGTATAATTACCCAAAACTATGGTCTGATAAGTAATGGTGACTAGAAAGGAGGTTCAATGTACAGCAGCGTCCTGCCAAAATGTTTGACTAAAAGGGCATGTGACAAAAAAATGGACCATAGTTTCTTTGCAATTAATACAGGTTGGCCTTAAGCAAAACCTTTCCGTAGTGGGTTTATATTTCAGATTACCTCAAACCCCTAACCTACCCTGTATAGAAAGCCATACAATATCCCAGATATGTGGGGGAATCCTAAAATCCGTCAATTTCCTAAGAGAAAAAAAACAGTTTAGAGGGTATACATTCTGGGAAGAGAGGAACACATTTCTGTACCTCAAACACAATGAACTTATAAAAGGTTTTCCTCGAAAGAGTAAGCAAATGTGGAAACGATATCTTCCACTGCTGCAATTTCTTAAAAGTAGCAATACCATAAGATGGCAAAGAATCTGATGATAATATTTTAGGGGATAGTAGTGACCATTTATTCAAATATGTGGACCATAAAAATTTGGACCAAAATTGTCAAGACATAGTGGTAGAAGACCAAATATAAGAAAAGGAGTCAAACAAAAAAAAAGTGATAAAAAACAATGGGGTTAATCATGTTTAATCCACCTTTATTAATAGGAAGATAAGTAATAAATCTGCGCACTGGGTTCAGTCTATTGTCCCATAGCATCTGAAAAAAAATACTTAATAATCTAGTCTCCAGATGAAGAGGGGGTTGAAACACATAACTCAAATATAAAAATACCGGCAACAAAACTTTTTTTATAATTGCAACCCTTTTTTTTTTCCAAACTTCCACCCTTTCCATTGGTGTATTTTAAATTCTCCAATGTATAACTGTTTCTCCCAATTATAGGTGGCCAAGTCTCCTGCTCCAAACCAAATGCCCAGAATCTTGTGAGGAGAGGAAGCCACTGGAATACCTGCAATTTCAGAAGGGTCTAGATGTGTAGACTGTAATATAAAAATAAAGCTCTTATACATATTAATCTGAGCTCCGGATAGTGCCTCAAAAATAGAAAAAATATGTAATGCATTAAATAAAGAGGAAATATCTTTAAGCAATAAAGTGATGTCATCTGCATAAGCAGTTATTTTTTCAATTGGTAAAGTAGAGGAAGGTGACAATCCAATAATATTCATGTCCCAGACAATCTGTCTAATAACAGGGTCCAAAACAAAAGTATACAAAAGTGGTCTCAATGGACACCCCTGTCGTACCCCAATCGATATAGGTATTTCTGTACCAAAGTATCCATTAACCATAGGAACACAACAAGCGCTCTTATATAGAGTGGAGCTCCAGTTAATAAATGGCGTAGGAATGCCATATCTCAAAAGTATGGAAAATAAATAATCATGTCTAACCCTATCAAATGCTTTAGCTTGGTCTAAAGCAACAATATATCCAGAAATATGACCTTTATTACTGAGTTCAAATATATATTTTCAAAGATATAAATTATGCTGAATGCGCCGATGAGGGATGGCACATGTTTGGGCAGGGTGAATAAGAGACCCAGCTACTGATAATAATCTGTTATTAAGAATTTTAGTCAGAATTTTATAGTCACTATTTAACAAACTCAAAGGCCTCCAATTAGACAATAGGGTTTTATCCCCTGATTTATATAGAAAAAAGTAGTGAGGTGTTAAACCCAGAAAAAGCCTTTGAGGAAAATAATAAAGAGTTAAATACCTTGGCAAAAGTAAATCATGTGGGACAAAAAAGTTTGTAGAATTCATTAGGATACCATCCCACCTGGTGAAATACCCTTACTTAATTGGGATATAGCTTGGTCTACTTCCTGGGAAGAGAGATAGGTTGTATTAGTGGAATCACCTGAGAAGTAGATAGTCGTGGAAAAGGAGCAGTGAAACTAGAAAGATCAGACAAAGTAAGGGAAAATCTATCCTGAAAAGAAGCCGCAATATGTTCTTGAACCAAAGTCAACTTATCCATATCTTTGGTGAGCAAAAGACCAGTAGGTGAAACTAGTTGAGTCATAAGGGTGACCTCTAACCTTTGTTTACATGCCATAAAGGGGTCAGAAGCTGGTGTATTTTTAGTGCCATATTTAAATTCTAGTTCTAGAGATTTAGCTCTATCATATTGACAGGATTTTATCTGTTCTTTCAAGACCGTAATTTGAGGAAGCAAATCACGGGTATATTCAGAAGGGGAGGACATCAATTTGTATAATTGATTACGAACAAGCAAATACTGTATATATTGAGAATTAGCTCTAGCTTTACCAAATGAAAGCAAAAGCTGTTTTAATTCCCGGTTTGTGTCCATCCACCAATCCAAAGAATCTGAGTAGGCACAGAAAACAGAGTCCCTATATGCAAAAAAAAGATCCGTCTGAGAATATAAAGAGGGAGTATCAAAAAGGGACATATTCAATTTCCATCGATTATATTTGGAGAATATCTTGGGTGGGAGAGAATGTAAACTAAAAGAGCAAAAAAGTGTGTTATGATCAGAAAATTCCAAAGGCTCCGATTTACAAAAAATGGGATGTAAGTGTTTGGAAAAAAAAAACATATCAATCCTTGTGGCATAAATAAACCGATGATAAGTAGCACCAGGGCCCTTGGGGAGCAATACACGGAAAGCATCCTGCATACTGGAGTCAGCAAGAATTTGGTTTAGGGCATTAGAATCACAATATACTTTCTTTTGGGTAGTTCCATATAAAGGGGCATCTAAAGTACAATTAAAATCCCCTCCCCAAACCACATGCATTCTAGTGAAAAGAAATGGTTTGATATCCCCAAATAATGCAATCCTGGCAGATTTCATTTGTGGGGCATAAAGGTTAATGAGACGGAAAGAAAAGTCTCCTATGGAGCTGTCCAAAATCAGGGCCCTACCAGGACAAACATCTATTAACCGAAAGATGTGAATATTGGTGGATTTAAAAAGAATGCCAATTCCATCTGCAGGTTCTAGTCCAAAGGACCAAAATGAAGGTCCCCAGTGCCATCGTTTTTTAATATTATCTACCTCAGTTAGTGAGGAAAGGCGACTTTCCTGAATAAAAATAATATCCACAGGAAGGGTTGCAAAAAAAGCAAACACAGAAATTTGTTTTCTATATGTTTTTAAGCTGCAGAACATTAAAAGATAGTAGTCGTAAAGAGGCCATAGGGTATCATTTTTCAGCTAAATCCCCCTTTTAAACTATTGCTTGCCTTCCTTTTTTTCCCTTTTTTTCCTTTCTTGTCTTTCGTCAATTCTGTAGATCTACAATCTTCATCTTCTGTAGCCAACTCAGATCTATGGGATGTATCAGACTCTAAGTCTGAGTCTCCCAAGTCTTCTTGTAAGGGTAAAAAAATATTAGAAGTTGGAATAGGGCAAGGAGTAAGTGGTTTTAGAGAAGACCTTGTAAATCTCCGGTTTTTAACAGTCTCAAAAGTGGGAGGGGGGAGGCATTATAGGCCTGTCGGGTACACATTCCAACTCAGAGGCCTGAAGGATAGTGGAAGCAAGGTCAGAAGTATCCACCAAAGATACAGGTTTCGGTACAGTTGATACAGGTGGATCAGGGACATGCAGTTTATCCTGAGCTTGGAGCACTAAATCATCATGATCCCATCCCTCGGTTCTATTTCTTTTAGCCCAGGGGCATTGATGAAAGGCATGCCCCTTTTCATCACACAAGTTACACTGGAAAATATTCTGACATAAGTCCATCGAGTGTCCATACCCCCTACAAAGAGAACATTTCATTACTTCACAAGAACCACTAATGTGCATGCGGGAACCACATTTATAACAGACTCGGGGCTGACCGCTATAAAAGCACACCCCCTGTCCTTTCCTAAAAAACAACTATTTGGGATATGAACTATATCAGAATTTACTTGAAACAGCTTAACTTTAAACTTCCAACCCCAGTCAAATACCCTCTAAATCTAATAAAGCTTCAGGAGGCCCAAGGATATCACAACGCTTCTGCAACCAATGGTAAATGTCATTGACATTCACTCCTTCATTTCTAAACATAACAGTAATATACCGAATTTGTGGCCTAGTCAGAGGAATAGCTAAAAAGGGAACCCATAAAGAGGTGGTTTTCAGTACAGAATATTTTTCCCAAAATCTTTCCAGGCTATGGTTAAGTCTGAAGCTTACATCAAATGAGTCCTCCCCTGAAACATGAATGAGTGCAAATATATCTATAGGAATAAAATACATAGATCCCCTAAGCAAGGTGTTGGCAATATAATACCTATCTGGATGAGTATTCAAACCCCCTCTATATCTTAATCGAACAGCGTTCCTCCTGGGAGCCTGTTCGAGTTTGTGCTTGAACAGGTCTGCCATAGGGACGTGAGGAGGGTTTTCAGAGCCCTTGCAGGAGTTAAACCCATCACCTACTACAGTAGTAACTTTAAGTCTCTCCCCATCCACAGACATACTGGGGCTACAAGCAGCCTCAGCATCCTTTAACAATGGGTGCGCACCAGTAACATCAGAAATAACAGAAGGAACAATGTCAATACCTGAGCTCAGGGAGGTGGCATGCTTAGGTGAAAAATAGGAGACCGATTTCCAAGTAGGGTCACGCACCCGAAGTTCCTGAAGAGTTTTGTGTCCAGCCAGCATTTCGTAAGGAATCTTCCTCAGACCAGTCTTTAACATCCATAGAGTCCTGCGTTTGTAATTCAAATTGGCGTTTCAAAACCTGTGATGTGGTAGAGACTCTCTCGGATACAGCGTGGGGCTCCAGTTCAGTCGGACCTTCCGCCGGTGCAACCGGAAGCGTACATTGCTGAAAATCATCCAGCATGGAAACAGGGAATGCAGAATCCAAAGGCCTAGAATCCGGTGTAAGACACTCAGAATCGGTAGATACAGTAAAAAAGGACTCCCGAATCGGTAGCGAACCGATCATCTCCGGGACATCAGACGACTTCTCCAGGTCTGTAGCTACATTTCTGAACGTCGCAACGGTATCCTCTAATACACACACAGAAGCATTGCTAGCGGGAGCGTCCTCGCTAGCATCCATCTCCTCGCAGGAGTGCAGAGCTACTGCCATAATGCAAAGGCGTCTCAGCCCTCTACTGGCCACAGAGCGCCAGCAGAGATGGAGAATTTCCCCGGTGTCCTGGCCAAATTTCCCTCATTCACTAAAAATACCACCAACAGCTTAATCTGGTTCAAGGTCAGTTAGCATTCATCTGTATCCCCCTCCCCCGGGTCGTGCCTGTAAATAGGCAGGATTTGTCTAGTGCACTTACCCAGTCAACAAAAACTAAATAAATAAAAATTACACCCTAGGCCTTCTTGAAAACTACGCAATCCTTCTACAGTAAATGAGGCTATCCTGGTGCTGAAAATTTCAAATAAAATAAATACAGCTTGAAGAAATAATTGATAGGTATGGGTAAAAACCTACATCCATGTGATAGTGTGTGTGTATGTATTATACAGGTGGGGTTGCGCTTGTATATTAGTGTTCAACAGTTACTTCTATGTTAAACTCAAACTTTTCAACTTTAATAACTTCGCAACTGATCAACCGATTTGCATGAAGTTTTGCACATGCTTTCAGAGACCAAAGATCTCTTCATGTGGCAGGTTTTGTTCTGGTCAGATTTGTGGGTGTGGAGATGCACAGTGTCACGTCATATTAAAATTATCACTTTTTTGTCAAATTCTTTGTGACACCGCAGCGCAAAAAACGCTTGGGGGTTTGGTCTGAAATTTTCAGGGTATATAGGTCTTGGGTCACAGATGTGCCTTTTGAAGATTTAGTGAAACAATATTTAATCCATTCAAACGTTATTACGTTTCATTATTTCCTATGGGAAAGTTAAATGTGCTATGCGAAATAGATTTATTAATCACAAAAAAAGATTCTTGATCACATTTTGTGCTTTAATAACTAAGCAGCCATTCTTGCAATTTGCATGAAACTTGGCTTGTGGCATGAGGGATCAATGATCTCTTGATGTAGCAGGTTTCATTTTAGTTGGATGTGCAGATGTGGAGATATGGAGTCCCAAAATGTGCATATCACAGGTTTTTTTTGTCAAATTCTTTCTTCACTTCTATGTTAAACTGAATATTTTGTGCTCTAATAACTTTTCAGCCATTCAGGTGACTTGCATGCAATTTGGCATACCCATAAGGAACCAAGGACCACTTGATGTGGCCAGTTTCATTTCAGTTTAATGTGTGGGTGTGGAGATATGGGGTCCCATAATGTGTGAATCACTGTTTTTGTCAAATTCTTTCTTCACTTCTGTGTTAAACTGAATATTTTGTGCTTTAATAACTTTGCAACCATTCAGGCTACTTGTGTGAAATTCGGCATGCCACATCAGAGATTAAAGATCTCTTGAGATCATAAGCTTTGTTCCAGTTGGATGTGCAGATATGTAAGCAATAATATCTGACAGGGTGGGCGGTATTGAGCAATACTGGACCATCCAGGGGCGTAATGAGGCCCGATGCTGCAGCTAGAGGGCCTTATAGTCCCTGGAAGGTCCAGTATTGCCCAATACAGCCCACCCTGGAGGGTATTATTGTGCTTAGAAAATGGCACTGTAAGAAAAACTGTAAGTTTAATAAAGATTGCTAATTAAAAATTACTTCAGGGTGAATTTTGTAATAAAATAGTTCATGTACATGTTTTTCCTTTTTTTATAGTTCTGCTCTTTGTAGTTGGTTGTCATAGTTGCATCCCCCCTCCCCCGAATACACAGACATGGGAGGTGCTCTTTTTGTAATGGGAAAAATGATTACAGGAAGAGAGAAAGAGGTAGTGATATGTACAATAGCAGTAGTGTGTGTGTGTCAGAAAAAAAAGAGATGCTTTCATTCTGTGGCACGCTGCATCACCAATCGCAACAAGCTGTACTCCAGAGCTGATGTTGACATTTTTATGCAGGAAGTCGGATGCAGAATGTACTCAATTACCTGATCTCAGTTACCGGCTTCAGTATCATATGCACTTTGAAAAGAAAAAGTGTAGCTTTTAAGTGAGGCTCACGCTGATCTTTTAAAAGCCACGCTGCCCGCTGTCTGTTACCTAGAAGTGCTGCATCGCCAGTCATAGCTGTGCACTAGCGATGGTGTCAAACATTTTCGTGCAGGCAGTTGGATGCAGAACCTATTCAAGTTACTGATCTCAGTCACTGGCATGACTTCAGTATCATATGCCCTCTCTGTCTTCAGCTGATTCTACCAGGACAGTTTGAAAAGAAAAACTTTAAAGCAAGTGTAGCTTGTAAAGGAGGCATGCTCTGATCTTATAAAAACCACATGGTTCACCGGCTGTTACATGAAGCCGATTGGACTTATGGCTTCAGATTTCTTTCATTTCTACATCAGTGCATACCTCTTAACCTTTTATCACCCAAATGTGTGACAAGATGTGTGAAAACTGGACAAAATGTGTGACAGATCCTCAAACATGACATTGCAAGCTCAGAATACTGTGGAAATAAGAGCACTAATGTTTATAATGTTTGTTGATAACCTAGCATCTTATATTACTATACATTTCTGCTTAAAAGTCTTAGTGATCAGTGTGGAATGTCACCTTCTCAATGTGGAACAGAGGGTTTCTGAGGGGTAAAATGAGTGACATACCTCGTAATGTGTGACAGTTGAGAGGTATGCATCAGTGGGAGCATTTTAAACATAGTTTCATTCTGCCTACTGCTGTGGTGATTTTTCAGTTTTGACCCTGAATCTTGACAGGGGGACATGTGGAAGTCAATCGCCACTCTAGCACTCACTTAGCAAGTGGTAAAAAATGGTGGTTGACAAGTTTGAAAATGTGGGTTGTCCAATGATACTCTCGGTAATGGGGCACCCTGAATTGACACTTGTTTTCCACCGGGTGTCTATCGAAAAATAGATGCCCAGGTTGTAACTGCTTTCAACCAATCAAATTTCAGAATCCAGTCCTGCCATTTTCTATGGAGATATAGTGTCCCAAAATGTGTAAATCATTGTTTTTTGTCAAATTCTTTGTTCACTTCTATGTTAAACTGAAAAAGATGTGCTTTAATAACTTTGCAACCATTCAGACAAGTTGCATGAAATTTGGTATGCTCCATCAGGGACCAAGGATCTCTTGATGTAACAAGTTTTGTTTCAGTTGGATTGCGAGGTGGAGAAATGGAGTCCCAAAATGTGTAAATTACCACTTTTTGTCAAATTCTTTCACTTCTATGTTAAACTGAATATTCTGTGCTTTAATAACTTTGTAACCTTTCAAGCGTACTGCATGACATTCGGCATTCACCATCAGGGACCAAAGATCTCTTAATGTGGCAAGTTTCGTTCCAGCTGGATGTGAAGATGTGGAGATATGGAGTCTCAAACAATGTGTAAATGAGCCGGCCCGGTGGCGCTGAGGGTTGAGGTGCTGGATGCCACACCTCGTACCACACTGGTGACCCGGGTTCAGGAATGAGCCCCAACCATCAGGGATTGGCAGGGGAAGAAAGGAATGGATTAAGCTTCCAGAGGACTGCTCTCCCTTCCCTGGGAGGGTTCCTGGGGTTGCACCACTCCTGAGCTGCCCCTGACAGTGGTTGAGGATAGCCAGGATTTCGGTGCTATGGTCGAGGGAGGTGGAGCTGTGGTGGGTGTTGGCACATGTGTGCCCTAGATGTCACTGCATGACCGGGGGAAACTAAACAAGAAAATCCCCTGCAGCCACTGTGGAGATGATGGTGACCCTGGTAATGTGCCCACATCCCAAAGAGTCAGACCCACCTGTTCCGGTACCTCCCACACCTGATCCAGCCCTGCAGTAAGTCCCTCTAATTTCAGAAAGAGCTGCGAAGGGTGGGTGATCCAAGCGGCTGGACTTGCCATGGGGGTTGGGCGATGCCAGAGCGAGGTGGATTTCAGTCCAGGGAGTAGAGGCAAAGTTGAGCAGGTACACTGGAATTAAGCCCTGGTGCTGTACAGCTGAAAATAAAATTGGGGGGGGACAATGTGTAAATTACCATTTTTGCTGAATTCTGTTACCACATTGTGCAAACATGGTGTGGAATTTTGATCTGAAATGTTTATAATGTGTAGTAGAGCATTGTTCTATATAGAAATCCGTCCTTTTCAAAATGCTGTTGTACCACTGTTCAAATGTCACTGAATGTGATTGTACCCTTCTGTTGTAAAACAGAATTCTAGAACCTCTAGAGACTGCACAAGCCAGTTTCAGTGTGAAAGAGAAAAAAACAAAATGCACAGATTTCACATAATACTGTACACTATGAAAATATACAGGATGAGCAAATTTATGCATGATCAGTGTATTCTGTCACCTCGGGGTTCTGATTTCCACAGACCTCTCAAGCTTCACTCTCGAGTTCAGAGGGAATCAGAATCCCTCAGTAGCAGAACACACTGCTTGTGCATAGTTACCCATCCAGTATTCTCTATATGGTATATACTGTAGGTCTTGGGCCACAGTGGTGCCTTTTGAAGGTTTGATGAAAAAATATTAATCCATTCCAAAGTTGATAAATGTTAAAGTTTCCCACTATTTCCTATGGGAAAAGTTAAATGTCAGGCTCAAAACAGGATTCTTGGTTGTGAAACAGGATTCTTGATCGCATTCATGCAATGTGAATGACATTTGGAAAACACCATCAGGGACCAAAGATCTCTTGATGTGGCAAGTGTTGTTCCAGTTGGATGTGTGGGTGTGGAGATGTGGAGTCTTAAAAACGTATAAATCACCTTTTTTTGTCAAATTCTTTGCCACCACATTGCACAAAAATGGTGTGGAAATTTGGTCTGAAATGTTTAGGGTATATATGCCTTGGGTCTCAGCGGTGCCTTTTCAAGGTCTGGTGAAAAACTTTTAATCCATTACAACGTTATTGAATTTTAAAGTTTCCCATTATTTCCTATGGGAAATGTTACAGTAGATGTGAAGCTCAAACAGGATTCTTGATCATGAAGCAGGATTCTTGATTGTAATTTGAGATTTAATAACTTCACAACCATTCAAGCGATTTACATGAAATGTGGAATGTGCTATCAGGAATGAAAGATCTCTTGATGCGACAAGCTGTGTTCTGGTTGGATGTGCAGGTGCAGAGATATGGAGTCTCCAAGAATGTGTAAATGAATGTTTTTTGTCAAATTATTTCTCACCACATTGTACCTAAATGGTGTGGAATGTAGGTCTGAAATGGTTAAGGCATATAGGTTTTGGGTCACAGTGGTGCCCTTTGAAGGTTTAGTGAAAAAATATTAATCAGTTCCAAAGTTATTAAATTTCAAAGTTTCCAATTATTTCCTATGGGAAAATTTAGATGTGAGGCTCAAAACAGGATTCTTTGATTGCAAAACATAATTCTTGATAGCAAAACAGGATTCTTGATTGCGAAAAAGGATTCTTGATTGTGAAACAGGATTCTTGATCACAATTTGCAAAACAATACATTTTATATAGCTGTTTCTTTGTCACCTCATAGCAAAGAAATGCTTCAGAATTTTGGACTGAAATTTGCAGGGTAGAAAGGGCTTGCTCCACAGATATGCCTTTTGCTGGTATTGGCTTGTAGTTCTGTGGATTTGAAATTTTTTTTTTCCATATAGGATAACACTGTAGTGGGAGGTTTACAGAGCCGTTTCTTTGTCACTATGGTGTTAAGAAACAGTTTGCAATTTTGCTCTGTAATTTTCAGTGTGCTGAGTGCTTGCCTCACAAATGCGCCTTTTGCTGGTTTGGTGAAAATATATTACTTTGCTCTGGAGTTCTGCGGCTTTACATTTTGCTTAATTTCCCATAGGGTAATATTGTAATGTGAGGTATACGCAAGCGTTTCTTTGTCACTGTATTGAAATCCCATCTCACCAGAAATTTCCAGCTTCACTGCCACCACAAGGTTTTTACCAACAGGAACCAAGAAACCTGTTTTTTTACCTCCTCCTTGCTCAAGGTCAGGAAGGTCAACACAATAACTGTGGGTAGAGTGCCACTTTGGAGACAGATTCCTAACAGAGTCCAGCAGAAATAGTAAATTACCCTTTTACATAAAACAAACAGTCACTGATTCTATAAAAATAGAATATTTACTAAAATACTATAAGTATTTACAACAGGATATATTTACAAGAAGACAAAAGGGTTGCACATTTACTAAAAAATAGAAAATAAAGCAAGTTAACAGATAGTTGGTGTACAGCAAAATTCTGCACTATCCTTAACTAAAATCTTTCACCTGCCCTAGCTTCAGAAGCACTATCCCTCACTGTACTATCTTACTAGTCTGCTAGTCTTTGTATGGCAGGGGCTCTGGCATTGACCAATGTTCCAGCCTAACAGAGAGAGAGAGACTGCTTATAGCACCACAATATATTTCTCCTCTCTGTGGGGAGGGGTCTCACTCACTTTGAGTGACAGTTTCATGTTGTCCCAGCCCTCTTTGAGAGTGTGTGTGTGTGTGTCTCCACCACCCCTTCAGCACCTCCTTGCTACCATAATGATGTCCACCTGGGTCCTTTGTTCAACATGGGAACATCTCCAGGAAGGACACCCCCACTGGGTTTATTGCTTTATTGCCTCCTCCCTAGCTTTCCTGTTAACTTTCCCATGAGAACATCAGACCTCTAACATAAGCTGTCATATACTACTTGATTATGTGACTAGTAGCCATCTTGTACCTGAAGCAGATGAATATTTAGAAAAGAATAAATGGATCAAAAGAATACATGGTTCTAGTCTCCTTTCCCGTCACAGTCACTTCATGCATTGGAGCATATGGCACTCTGAGCCCTGTGCTCCCACACAAAAATATGGATACTGTTAAGGACTGCTACATGGATGGGAGTGCAGGGTGCTAGGGTTTCCAACCCTAACACCCCACCCCCTCCCGTACACACCAAAAGGTGTTGGGGTCTGTCTTGGGGTCATCAGCCATAATGCTCACCCCATTCCATGCATAAATAAGCTGAAATGAGTACAGTATAGAAGAATGGGGTAAGTGTTAGAGCTGACAACCCCAAAGCATACCCCTGATGCCTGTTGGTGTGTGCAGGGTAGGGGTTGGGTGTTAGGTTGGAAACCCTAACACCACAATTCCAAACTTCTGTCACTGGAACCCTATCAGATACATTAACAAAGTTTTTTGCCAATTAATTTCCTTGCTTTTGAGATAGTATAATCATAGCCTTATTTGTCTGTGTGAACGCAGGGTCCTCTGGAACCCTACACTCCCATCCACCCATAATCTTTGAGAGATTGTAATTGTATCCTTATTTCCCAGTGGGCCCTGCACTCCCATCAGTGCACAATTTTTGAAATAGTGTAGTAGTATGCTTATTTGCCCGTGGACGTGCAGGACCAATTCCGAAGTGTGCAGCATCAAAAAACACCTCACATTGCAATGTTATCCTACAGAAAACACAGCAAATTTTGAAATGTGTGTAACTAGACACCAAATTAATATAATTTCATGAAATTGGAAAAAGGCACATCAGTGGCACAAGCCCTTTGTGCCCTGAAAATTTCAGAGTAAAATTGCAAACTGTTTCTTCACAGTGCAGTGACAAAGAAATGACTGTGTAAACCTTACATTACAATGTTATTCTATGGGAAATTAACCAAAATTTAAAACTGCAGAACTCCACAGCAAAGTAATATATTTTCACCAAAGCAAGAAAAGGTACATCTATGAGGCAAGCCCTTTGAACCTTGAAAATTTCACATCAAAATCAACAACCGTTTCTGAACAGTGGCGTGACAGAGAAACAGCTGTCTTAAAATTCCTTTTTCCCGAATTGCTAAAAAGAATCATTTTCCATGATTCTTTTTCACAATTTGTGGGAAAAGAAAATCCTTTTTCAGAAATTGCAAAAATGAATCCTCTTTTGTGATTTCTTTTTCACAATTTGATGTAAAAGAAAATCCTTTTGCTCAATTATGGAAAAAGTATCCTGTTTTGCAGCTTTTTTCCCCATGGCTTACCAAAAAAGGATTTCTGGACTGCATGTTAAACACATTTCTAAGTGACTTATCAAAAAACTAACCCCATAATCAGATTCTAAGGGTCCGATTGGGTAAAGACAACTGTTGTTGTCTACTAACCCTGTCTATTTTTTTAAGTTACCAACACCACCAAGTAGTGCACTCCAATGGGAAGTAAAAGGCTTCTTTGGGCTGTCCAGCATACACTCACTCATTGGAATCAGCTTGACTATAGCTCAAAATTATGTGAAATGAATGACTTTTATTGAAAAAAATAACAAACCACAGAAGCCATAAACAGCACAATAAGAGACCACACATATTCCCATATGTGTGATCTCTGACTGTGCTGTTTTTGTATTCTGTGGTTTGTTATTTTTTTCAATAAAAGTCATTAATTTCATACCATTCTGAGCTGAAGTCGAGTTGATTCCTATGAGCAGAGCCCCTGGTGTTCTGCGGCAGAATTTTCTGATTTCTGCGGCAGGGCTCCTTGACTTCTGCGGCAGCATTTTCTGATTTCTGCAGCATGATTTATTCATTTCTCTGGCAGAATGCAGTCCTGTCATTGGCTAAATATGATGTGATGTCATCGATGACATCATATGCTGAGTACAGAGGAGGGGCTGCAGGATAAACGAGGTGGGAAAGAAAGCCTGACACTATGGAAAAACAGTATATTTATAATGAAAATTCACCAAAAACAATGAATTCCGCGGCACTATCTATATTCTGCGGCATGATACAAATTCTGCGGCAAATTCTGCAACCGCAGAACCACAGAATTCCAGGAGCCTTGCCTATGAGTGAGTGTATGCTGGACAGCCCAAAGAAGACTTTTACTTCCCACTGGAGTGCACTACTTGGTGGTGTTGGGTCTGTGTGCGGTGCCCCCTCCCCATTTGGATGTGCACCCACTTAGATGCACTTTTGCAGTTTCACAGTTCTATCTTTTGGGAAATGGTCTATTTTTTAAGTTATTAAATGTTGATGTCACCACTAGCTGAAAACAAGATGGCAGCGGCAAAAAAAAGCTTTCACATTTGCAGCAAAAGAATCCTTTTTCAAGGCTCACATCTAACTGGTCCCATAGGAAATAATGGGAAACTTTGAAATTTAATAACCATGGAATGGAATAACATTGTTTCACCAAATATTCAAAAGGCACATCTGTGACCCAAGACCTTTATACTCTAAAACTTTCAGACCAAAATCCACACTATTTTTGCACAGTGGCGTGACAAAGAATTTGACCAAAAATAGTAATTTTCGCATTGTATTTTGTACCCTTTATAGTACTCCGCAGTCAAAATCATTGGGTATTCATTGTCCATGCTATGGGTTGATGCACGATCCAATCAAAATTGGGCAGAGTGAGGCCAGCCCCCTTGTCCTATCTGAGAATCTCCAGTTTACTTCATGCATCAAGAAAGATTGGTCGTGATCCAAAACTGCTCCCAACACCTAACAACTCATTCACATAAGGTACATTACTTTTCATACTATTTTCATATTGCAGCCTGGTAGCCAGAGGTTCTAAATCCCCTTTTTAAAATATAATACAATTTTAAGCCTGCAGATTGTTGCGTCTACTAAATATTCATTGCGAAGAATTAGTAATGAAAATTAGCATGTAACTGTCCAATGCTGGGGTTTATCAAGTTTGAACAGGTCCCCTTCCCGTAGCGTGACCTGTGCTCCAAATACATCACTACATTGCTTGATAACTACAAAGAAACATACCAGATAAGCTTACAAACCAGGGCACACAATTTTACTTATAGTGCCCCAAGGTGTTGCCCATCTTTTGAGGTCCTTCCTGGAGCATCCTCACAGCAGTGGGCACACAACTGGCTATCTTCCAAGCCCAAAAAGGGAGAAGTCCCTCCCATAGCATCCACTCCCAAACAATCAGGCAACATTCCCCCCCCCCTCGCTACCCCAGTGGGCTCTCTATGGCACTCATAGCTCAGTGCAAGAATCGCAGGCTGAGGACCTCCTGGAGCCTCCTCAGACCCACGAGGAACAGAGAAAACAAATAGAAATCAAATCAGTACTTGCAGCTTACATTCTTCCTTCTCCTGTCCTCTGCAACATTGGAGGGCTGAATTCTGTGCAAAAGACCACCAGATAATCTACTCATGACATCCTCACATGGGTCACCCACTCCCCCAGCTGATTCTGTCCTCCCTGGTTTCGGTGGGCAATAAAATAACATCTTCTCTTCCCACTGAGACCTGTAGCAGCCATACTGTTCCCTTCCTTCTTGGCTCTTCCCAGGAGGCAGCATGGTTCCCGCTAGACTAAAGGTTACTGGCAGTGCATACAGCACTTGCAAGTCTCGCGAGGAACTTGCGCAAGATCAAGGCAGCCATCTTGGATGGGACCATGTGTTCCTTAAGGCCTTAATAATACAAGCACTGTATTGTCTGATCCCATATCTCCTCAGATCCCACGAGAGTTGCAGCAACCATCTTACCTGGGACTGCAGCATGCATCCCATAGTCAGCAATGCTCTCTTAAAGGGGCAATGCACGGTGTGTCCACTTGAGCTCCAGCAACTATTAATACACAAATTTTGATTGTTGGGGAAATCTTCTGTTAAACTATGGGGCGTGCTAAGACTTGTAACCCATAACTGATGCAATTCTTTTTGTGTCAAACCAACAGATCAGCAACAAAAACGATCGGCATGAGAAAATGCAGAGACTTTATTTATTTATTTATTCATTCATTAGAAAAGTTGGATTTACTACCTTTGAGTCATGGAGCTGGGGAGAGTGTTGACGTAGAGGCTGAAAAGTACAGGGCCCAGAATGGAGCCCTGGAGTACCCCCGAACGAACGGACCGGGTGTTGGACAGGGAGCCATTTATCTCCACACGCTGGGATCTAGCAGAGAGGTAGCTGGAGAACCAGGCAAGGGAACCGGGGAAAAGCCAAGTTGGTGGAGGGCGTCAAGCAGGAGGGGGTGACAAACAGTGTCAAAAGCCATGGAGAGGTCTGTGAACACTGTGCTGGCAAGGCTGCCAGAGTCAAGAGCAGAGTGCAGGTATTGAGAGAACTCCAGGAGAGCAGTAATGGTACTGTGTCCTGGGTGGAAACCATGTTGTTCTGGGCACATTATGTCATATTTGGCCAGGTACTCAGACAGTTGAATAGACACTATTTTTTCTAGGGCTTTAGAGAGCGGGAGAAGGATAGAGATCAGCCGGTAGTTGTTAGGTACAGACCGATCTCCACTCTTATGCATAGGAGTGATTTGGGCTGATTTCTAAGCACTGGGAAACTGACCAAGGCACAGATACCGGTTTAATAGGTCTGTAAGGGGGACTAGGATGACATCCAAGATCAGGCAGAGGATCCTGGAGTCTAGGGGGTCACAGCTGGGGTTGTTGCTACCAAGGGCTTTTAGCAGGTGCGGCCTAGCTACATGAGGGGATATAGTGTGCAGGTAGAAAATTAGGGCGATCCAAGGCAGGGGGGATAGAGGCAGGCATTGGGCCAAAAAGTTGTTTGGAAGCACAGAGCTTAGGTAGAGAAGGTAGTATTGAGGCAATCAGCTATGCGAGTTGGGTCTGCAGTGGTGGTGCCATCAATGGAGAGCTGCAGCAGTGGGGGTGAGAAGCGGGTCTTCCCATTAAGCTTTCATGCTGTCCCAGAAAGTCTGGGTGGAATCCCAGGTTGATGTGAGGGTGGCCTGATAGTGCTCTGCGGGAATGTGGGATCCTTTTTTGGGAAGTCAATGAGGAGGATACGGCATGCGCAGTATGCACACTGATGGTCAATGGGGGCTCCGGGGAAATCGATGAAGGTCTGTCAGACTCCGCCCCCACTGACAGCCTTAATTGCAATGGATGCTAGCCAGACACAGTTGTTATTCCAACTCCTAAAATCCTTTAAGGCTGGTGGCCCCATACCAGCACCAACCTGTCCAATTGGCCAAGGAGAGGATACCACTCAGAGAAGGCCATGTCAGGAAACAGAAAGTATCACATCTAAAACCCCAGGAGATCCAGACGAGGATGCCATGAATAAATCCACTAGAATGTGCCATGGGGACAACATTGAACTTATAAAAATGGTCAAGGCCATCCTCGAAATCAAAGAACAGCAGAAGCAACCCACCACATCAGAGGACTCCCTACTGTCAATAGGGGAACCTGAGAAAAAAATACATTTTTCAACTTGCAAAACCATAGAAACCATACTCAATAAGGAATATGATGCCCCCAAGCCCACCCTATTCCCAAAAAGAAACATGGTACATAGCTGGTACCCCATATCACAAATGAGAAGTGACCACTGGGGGAAAGCACTGAAGGTAGACCAACTAGTCTCCAAACTTTCCAAATACACCACCATTCTAATAGAAAGCACAGTGGCACTCAAGGAGCCCAGGGACAAGAACATTGAAGAACACCTCAGAAAGATTCATGAAGTTTCAGGCATGTTACGAGCAGCCAATACTGCACTGTGGTTCACAAGTTGAGCCCTTGATAGATGGGTGGACATCCTGACAGAGGACATACCAGAGGACTTACCAAAGGCCGATGCAGCAGCATGCAACATATAAGCTGTAAAATACATTATGGATGCTTCATCAGACATTCTGAGGTTTGGGTCCAGAGCAACGGTCCTAGCAAACAGGGCCAGGAGAGCGTTGTGGCTGAAACTATGGCAGGCAGACAATGAGTCAAAAAGCACATTAATAAAGTTGCCATTCAAAAAAGGAGCCTTTTTTGGGGAAGGCTTAAACCCATATAACAAAAACTGAGGCGGCAAACAAGCGCAAGGGGGCAAGGATGTATATGTGCCTCCAGGCAGGCCCTTTGTCCCAAAGGGAAAAACTTTAAGCCCAGAAACCAGAGCTACAATCCACAGGGCTCCAGGCAATAGAACCAAAGAACAAAATTCCAGCATAGAGTTTACGACAACAAAACCAGGAACAATACTTGCAGACAGTACGGCAATGGAAGACAATGAAGGCATGTGGGCCAAAGCAAACCCACACATATTAGGGAGACTTCAAGATTTGTGAATCAATGGGCCCACACAGTGTCCAATAAATGGGTGAATGAAGTAGTGATACGGGGATATGCAATAGAGTTCACCGCCAAACCATTACAGCACAGGCCATTGGTCTCCCCAATTCCAAAGAGTCCGGTGAAGGCACAAGCAATAAATCTAGCAATACTCATCCTATTGCAAAATGGGGCTATTTCACAAGTCCCTATAGAGGAGACAGACACAGGCGTTTACTCCTTATTCGTCGTAGTCCCAAAGAAAATGGGGGAATGTGACCAGTTCTTGACCTAAAATATCTGAACAAGTTTGTGAAGTACAAAATGTTCAAGATGGATACGCTCAAGTCAACACTGCTAGCAATCCAGCCAGGGGACTACCTGACATCAATAGACTTGAAAGTCGTCTATCTTCACATCCCAATCAGGAGAGCACACCACTCGTACCTTTGGTTCAATATATAGGGGGAACACTATCAGTATACCTGCCTCCCATTCGGGGCTGGCCACCACACCAAGCATGTTCACCAAAACGCTAGTAGTCCTGGCAGCATACCTAAGTAAGGAAGGGGTCCACGTCATCCCATATCTGGATGACTGGCTACTGAGGGCCAGAACAGTGGAACAAGCTCAACACAACACCAGCCTAGCAGTGCAATGCCTACAGGATGATGGGTGGGTGATCAACACAGCAAAGAGTCAATTAACTCCCTCGCAGTCCTTCACCCACATAGGCACCTTAATAAATACACAGATCAACAGAGTGATCTCTACAGAGGACAAGGTCAACAACATCCACTGTCCAATGAACAGTATCATTCACAAATCAAACAGGACAGTATGGGACTACGTCCAACTACTAAGAGTAATGGCAACCCTAATAGATGTGGTACTATGGACCTGGCTCCACATGAGTGTTGGGACCAGACCACACAAAAAACTTCACCTTCAGAATATCACCACCAGCAAGAATACTCAACACCCTGCAATGGTGGACAGTCCAAAAGAACATAATACAGGTCCACCCACTGACACAACCCCCCACTGCAATGGTCACCACAGATGTGAACCTGACAGGGTGGGGAGCGACTTACCTAAATCATGTCACACAGGGTCGTTGGTCATGGAGATAAGCGACACTGCCAATAAATGTCCTGGAGATGAAAGCAGTGCATCTAGCTTTCACATTTTTCTGGCCTCTCATTGCGAACAAGGCAATTCTAGTAAGATGCGACAACCAGGTGACCATGGCATATATAAACAAACAAGGGGGCACACGGAGCAAGACAATGATAGCGGAGTCACTAAAAGTGCTACACTGGGCAGAGCAGAATGTGCTGTCAATCATGGCAATCCATCTGTCGAGCTCAGCCAACACAGAGGCAGACTGGCTGAGCAGAGAAACTATGAACTGGGGGAATGGAAACTGAATGAAAAGGCATTTCAAAACATCCAGTGGAAATGGGGACCACTGCAAGTAGATCTTATGGTTTCCCAACAGAATGCCCAGCTGCTGAACTACCACTCCAGATTCACGGACTGCAGGCACTGGAGGTAGACACGCTCTCAGCACAGTGGCACTTCCCAAGAGGCTGTGTGTTTCCCCCAACCACCACGATACGCAAGATTCTTCACAAGATTCAGATCACAGGAACATCAGTGGTATTAGTTGCACTGGACTGGCCCAGGAGACCATGGTACTCACTGATACAAGCAATGTCAGTAGACCTACCAATGCCCCTGCCTCGCTGGCCAGATCTGCTGAGCCAGGGTCCAGTACTACACCCGAATCCAGCATCACTGAAACTGACAGCTTGGCTGCTGAAAGGAACAGACTGCTTATCCTGGGCTACCATGCCAGGGTGGTGGATCGTTTACTTCAGTCCAGAAGGCACTCCACCAATACAACTTATCAAAGACAATGGCAAATTTTCCACAAATGCTGCATTGAAAAAGGGACATCTCCATCAGTAGTGGGACTGCCGCAAATTCAGTGCTTTCTCAATGATGGAGAAAATAAAGGACTCAGCCCAGCTTCTTTGAGAGTTCAGGTTTCAGCAATTTCAGCCTTAAGGGACCCACTACCAGGTGTAGGATCTATAGGTTCACACCCAGACATAGTAAGACTTCTCAAAGCAGTGACACTAGCTTCCACAAAAGTAAGACCAGTTTATGCACCCTGGCAGCTAAACATAGTATTAGAAGCACTGCAAGGTCATACATTCCAACAGGAGACACTACACTGTTGCACTGTAAAAACAGCATTTTTGGTAGCCATCTATTCAGCCAGAAGAATAGAAGAGTTGCAAGCACTGTCATGTAGAGAACCATTCCTGACATTCCACAATGATAGGGTCACTCTATGAGCAGTTCCCTCCTTTCTACCCAAGGTAGCCACTGCATATTATATGGCCCAAGAGATTGAACTATCATTCTTGGGAAGAGAACAGGAATCCAAAACAGGGAGTCCCCACCCCCTGGACATAGGTCAACAGCTAAAAAAGTACCTTAGTATGACCAGCAGCTTGCATAAGACAGACAGACTGTTTATACTGACCACAGGGAAGAGGGCAGGTCAGGCAGCCTCCAAGGCTTCTATTGCCAGGTGGATCAGATAGACTATAGTCACAGCTTACAGGGAAGCAGGCAAGGAACCACCAGAGGGGATCAAAGCACACTCCACTAGGGCAGTAGCGACATCATGGACAGAAAGGAGTGAAGTCTCAGTACCAGACATCTGCTCAGCAGCAACTTGGTCTTCCATACATACATTCACCAGGCATTATCGACTAGATGTAGCATCAGCTGAAAGGGCCTCTTTAACATGAGCAGTGATAATAGCGGGGATAAAGAATATATAAGAACCACATACCCTGTATTTTGTCCCACCCAAGGTATAGATATACTTGCTCACACACTGCTACTAACATCCCAATGGTTTTGACTGTGGAGTACTATAAAGGGTAAGAAATATAATAGTATTTACTCACCTGGTAAAGGTGATTATTTAAGTACCCTTTATAGTACTCCACAGCCCCACAAAGGGCAGCAGATGTGGTCATTTTTCAGATACCAATGGACTGATCATGGTGTCGATTACAAAGGAGAATGCTACAATGTAGTGTATAAATCACCTATTTCTCAAAAGTACAATACAGCAGTCTCAATATCTTGCATGTTATGTCTTATATTGAATAAATGAGAACCATGCTCAATGACACTGTTTCTATAGTTAATATGGCATTATCCTAGTACACAGTCAGGGCTACCAGGCGTCACACAGAGAGAACAGCATATACAGGGGATACTATTATTCTTCCCTGTTTCTCGCGTTCTTTGTTGCTTTGTTCTCTGTTGTTGTTGTTAGTCACCATCTCTAATTGCTAAGGAAGACTCATGCTGGAGATTCTCAGATGGGACAAGGGGGCTGGCCTCAACCTCACCATTTTGATTGGATCGTGTATCAACCTATAGGATGGACGAGGAATACCCAATGGTTTTGACTGCAGAGTACTATAAAGGGTACTCAAATAATCACCTTTACTAGGTGAGTAAATACCATTTTTTGACACTTCATATCTCCACACCTACACATCCAACTGGAACAAAACGTCCCACCAAGAGCTCTATGGTTCTTGATCTCTTGAATGGTTGCAACATTTTGAGTGTGTCTGTGTGGAATATGCCATTGCCCTAATGAAAATATCGCTAATACTTTTCCTCAAGTGCAGTTTTTCAAATGCTACGCAAGGTGTGCCACTCCTGATCGTGACCACAAACTACATGTGGAGTGGTGGGGGAAGGGTTGACCGACACAGGGGACTGCTGCTGTGGACGCGAGCATGGCTTCACAATTTAAAAGCAACAAACAGGAGATATTGGAACTGCACATGTGAGTGCAGTGGCTATTTTTGTTGTACTGTTTGGGGTGGTATACAAAATATTCCTGCTGTTTGTATGCTAATGCCCTCTCAGCTGTTTAGTGAGGAGATAAAATGACTGCCAAATTATTTTTTTGGAATGTTTTTGTGGTGCATTGATTTGTGAAGAGGCCAAGTATCAGGATGACCATGCACTGTGCTCCATTAATGCATGGTCACCTGACTGGTTTTAGACAATTAAGTTAATGAGATTCACAGACACATTTTATAATGCCAGTTAAGCCCTTTTGTTATGCAGTATTTTGTGACATGTCAAGTAATTACTACAGCTCAAATAAATCACTTATTTTCTCTTTGTTGAAAATAAACATTTCACATGTGAAATGTAATTCATTTTCATTTATCTGCATGTTTCAGCATCTATCTGATTGGTAGCTCCATCTGCCAGTCCCCTCCACACTTCAAAAAGCCAAAAACCAATCACATACATCATTCCTAATATAAAGCAAAACTAAATCGCTGCCATCTTGTCCTCCTCTTAAGGTCCCCAACTAAACTTTCCAAAACTGCCACACAAGCCCTTTGATAAATGTTTAATTATTCTTTTCCCTTCATATTGTTAAATGAGTTTTCTCCTCAGAAGAGTAATTATAATATTCTGCATTCCCTTTCACCGCCGTTTCCAGTATCTACGGCTGTGAGCTAGCTTTAAATATGCTGTTAATCCTGTAAAGTTTCATTTGTTCTGTAATATTAAAATAAGTAAAGACATGTAACCTGAACATATTCTTTTTCAGAAAACTGCTCTTCCACTTCAGTACACTAAGATACACTCATAGAAACATAAACTTTGACAGCAGATAAGGACCACTTGGCCTACCCAGTCTGCCCATTTCCCTACCTACTGGATAAGCTGCAGATTCTAGTTAACCAACAGCCTACTTCCTGCCACCCCCCCCCCACTACAATTGCCTTGTGTCTGTCCCATGCATGTTTGAATTCTCCCACTGTTTTAGCCCCAACAACCTCCCCAGGAAGGCAGTTCCAGACATCCACCACTCTCTCCGTGAAAAAAAATTTCCTCACATCACCCCTGAGCCGTCCCCCCTCTATCTTTACATTGGGTCCCCTTGTTCTTACACGTCTCTTTTTCTGAAAGATGCTACCCTCCTGGACTTTGTTGATTCCCTTGAGGTACTTGAATGTTTCTATCATGCCCCCCGTCCCTTCTTTCATCAAGAGTATACATATTAAGCTCTCTCAGTCTCTCTCTTCATATGGTTTCTGATGCAGACCCTGCACCATTTTAGTTGCCCTCCTCTGGACTGCTTCCATCCTGTCTATGTCCTTGCGTAGATGAGGTCTCCAAAACTGCACACAGTACTCCAGATGGGGTCTCACCAACTGTCTGTACAGAGGGATAACTACTTCCCTTTTTTTACTTGTGATGCCCCTTCCTATGCATCCCAGTATCCCCGGCTCTCCCTACTGACTTCTCACATTGCTTACCAGCCTTTAGATCATCTGATATGACTACCCCCAAGTCCTTTTCCATTTTTGTTGTTGTTAGTACCTCCCCTGCTATTGTATACTCTTCTCCTGGGTTTTTGTTTCCCAGGTGCATTACTTTGCACTTCTTTGCATTGAATCTAAGTTGCCATATGTCTGACCATTCCTCAAACCTTGCCAAGTCCCTTCTCATTCTTTCTATCCCCCCTTGTGTATCAATTCTGCTACATATCTTTGTATCATCTGCAAAGAGGCATACCTTTCCCTTCAGACCCTCTGCAATGTCACCTATAAAGATGTTAAAGAGGACTGGACCCAGTACTGAGCCCTGAGGTACTCCACTAGTGACCCCCCTTTCTTCAGAATATGTTCCACTCACTATTACCTTCAGTGTCCTGTTGTGCAGCCAGTTTGCAACCCAGGCTACCACCCTGGGACCCACTCCCAGGCTGGCTAACTTTATTATTAATCTTTTGTGTGGGACTGTGTCAAATGAAACATAGAAACATAGACTTTGACGGCAGATAAGGACCGCTAGGCCCATCTAGTCTGCCCATTTCCCTACCTACAGGATAGGCCGCAGATCCTAGTTAACCAACAGCCTATATCTTCCTGCCCCCCACAAGAATTGCCTTATGTCTGTCCCATGCATTCTTGAATTCTCCCAATGCCTTGCTAAAGTCTAGGTAGGCCATATCCACAGCCCCTCCCTGGTCTATTACTTTGGTCACCCAGTCAAAGAAATCTATTAGATTCGTCTGACATAACCTTCCTGCTGTAAATCCATGCTGCTTTGGGTCCTGTGCCCCGCTGGCCTCTAGGTACTCAACAATTCTTTCTTTCAGAAGTGATTCCATCATTTTCCCTACCACTGAGGTCAAACTTGCAGGTCTGTAGTTTCCTGCTTTTACCTTGCTCCCACTGTTGTGAAGGGGAATCACATCTGCCCTCCTCCAGTCCTCCCATGATTTGTTAAAAAGTATGGTCAATGGTGTCACTAGGTCCTCCCTTAGTTCTTTTAGAATTCTGGGGTGAATCCCATCAGGCTCCAATGCATTGTCCACCTTGAGTTTTAGGAGTTCTTTCAGGACTCTTTCCTCTGTAAATGGACAGGTGTCAACCCCCCCTACCAAGAGTGCTTCTATTGTCTGGTTTAGGTAACTCCTCCTCATCTTCCTTTGTAAATACTGAGCAAAAGTATTTTTTCAGTATCTCTGCCTTTTCACTGTCTCCCTCTGCCCACCGCCCCTCTCTCTTATTAATCTTCACTATTCCTCCCTTAACCTTTCTATGCTCCCTAATGTACATATAAAAGGTTCTATCCTTTAACTGAATTGGCTATTTTTCCTCAGTTTGGGCTTTTGCTATTCTGACTGCCTTCCCCACTTCTTTCTGCTTTAATTGATACAGTTCCCTGTCGTGCTCCTTCTGTGATGCCTTATATTTTTTGACTGCAGACTTTTTCTCCTTAACCTTCCCTGCCACCTCTTTTGAGAACCATAGTGGTTTTTTACTCTGCTTTGTTTTATCTGTTTCACACAAAGGCTTGTTGCCTCTATGATGGTAGTTTTGATTTTTCTCCATTGTTCTTCCACCCCTCTTTTTTGGCCATTTGCTAGTGTATTCCTCAGGTATTCACCCATTTTGCCAAAGTCAGCCCTTCTAAAGTCCAGTACACTTGTGTTTGTATGGCTTGTCTCCATGGTTGTGCTTATTGTGAAGCACACTGTGCAGTGGTCGCTTGTTCCCAGATGTCTACTGACTTCTAAATGTGTGATCCTCTCTCCATTTGAGAGTACCAGGTCTAGTATTGCTCCCTCCTGAGTGGGTTCCAACACTAGCTGTCTAAGGCCTGCCCCATGCAGGGCATCGAGAATGACCCTGCTCTTGGATGTGGCTGCAGTACATGTCATCCAGTTAACATCTGGCATATTCAGGTCCCCCATCAACAGTATCTCCCCTTTTTCAGCCATTTTGAGAATGTCCTCTATCATTTTCTTGTCCATTTCCTCCCCTTGAGATGGGGGTCTGTATACAACCCCTGTGCGGATTGTGATGCCATTCCCTGTCTTCAAGGTGACCCAGAGTGCCTCTTGTCCTCCCCCTTTACTTTTTAGTTCTGTAGCTTTGATCCCTTCCCTTATGTATAGAGCTAATCCACCTCCTCTTTTCCCCTCCCTGTCCCTTCTGTAAACTGTGTACCCCAGTATGTTGACATCCCAGTCATGGTTCCCCATGTACCATGTTTCTGTGACTGCCACAATATCCAATTTTTCATCTTCCATCAAGGCTACTAGCTCAGGAAGCTTGTTTCCCAGACTACGGGCATTGCTACTCCTTGCCCTCCATTTAATGTTGGCTTTATCCTTTTTCCCCCATGCCTGTTCTTTTTGCCCTTGCCTATTTTTCCATTTACCCCTGTCCTGCCCTCTGTTGAGCACTGTACCTCAGTGTTTACCTTACTACCCGTCGTGTTTTGTGGGGGGAGGCTTGAAATTTCCTGCCTCTTATTAGCACCTCCCCCCATGGCTAGTTTAAAAGCTTGCCAAAGGAAGCTTTTAAACCTGTCACTTAGGATCTTGGTTCCCTTCATGGACAGATGCAGACCATCATGTCAGTATAGTCCTTCATCTCTCCAGGTGTACCCCCAGGCCCCAATGAAGCCAAAGCCCTGTGCTCTGCACCAGTTTTTCAATCATTCATTAAACTACATGGTGTGTAGTACCCTAGCCTCACCCCTGCCATGGACTAGCAGCACCTCTGAGAAGGTAACCGTGCTTGCTGCCTGTCTGAGGCCCCTCCCCAACTCCACAATTTCATCCTGCACTGCACTGATCTCATGCCTAGCTAGGTCATTTGTCCCAAGGTGGACAATGATATCTAGTTCCCTCTCCTGTGATGCTGCTTCTGCAATCCTGAGGATTCGCTTCTTGTCCCTCCAAGTCACGGCACCAGGCAGGCACCTTACTTCCCTCTCCTCTCCCTTCCCCAGGTGTACCCCTCTAACAATTGAGTCCCCTATCAGAAGTTGTTTCCTTCCCCTGTGGTGTCCCTTGCCACCCTTCTGTGGGTCTCCTTTGTGGGTGTCCTCAGCATTCTTCTTGGTCTCCACTGAGGGTGCCATCACTCCTTTATGATCCAGTTGCTCTCGACATGCCCAACACTGTTTCTCCTCGATGAGCACAATGTTATCTCACCCTGGTGCAGGGAGAGACAGGGAAGTCAGGAGAGGGAGAAGGGAGGGGAAGAAGAAGTAGAGAGATGGCATAGGATGTGGAGAAATTGTTAAAGATGTTAGCAATCAACCGATTTCTCACCAGAGATGCCAAGAAACAACAGATCCAATCCATTTTCCTATCATTGGTTGATTACACTGACTTCCTATACAGCCAATGCTCCAACTCTTACATGGCTAAACTGGACACACTCTACCATCGAGCACTGAGGTTTATAACAGGACTCCCCTTCGACACGCATCTCTGCACCCTATATGCGGCAGTGGGGTGAACATCACTAAAGTTCAGGCGCCACAGAAACGCCGCACTCTGGACCTATAGAGCCATCTCTAATAAGCTGCCTTACTATATCTCCTGCTGTCTTCCCCTGAGTATAATTGGGAAATACGCGTTAAGAAGTTACTCAGCTATTACACTTAAAGTACCCAGAGCAAAATCTCGCTTCGGCAGGGCAGCCATAAGCTTCGTGCTACCTACCTTATGGAATGATCTACAAAACCCTCAAATTAAGCACTCTAATCGTGTAAATGCCTTCAAGATGCTTTATTTCTGTACAATCAGAGAAGTATATGACTACTTCACCCTCAGACCCAAATGCAGTGTCTGTACTGGTATATAGACACGCCTAGACCCAATTTTAAGTACTGACCCCACAGCTTGCTCCTCACCAGCCTAATTGTTCTCTCTCTCTCTCTCTCTCTCTCTCTTATCTCCCTGTCTTATCAACACTAGGCCCGTCCATCCCCTTATTCTTCCTTTCCCAACCTCGGATAGGAGCTCACTACCCTGGGTCGTGACATCCTACCATGCCCCGTACTTTATAGCATTCAATACTGGGGCTCACAAATACTCCTTTTCTCCATCCACGTTCTCTACATCCCATTTTACCAACTCCTTTCTGTGCACCGTGCCCTCCTAGCCTTTCTCCTCCTCCCCCCCACCTTCACCTCTACCTGGTGTATATTTTTATTTTTTCTTCCTCATTACTTCCTCCTGCAACCTTAGATAACCTGCTTTATCTTCCTATAGACACTTCTATGTATGTAAATACCATGTAATCTGTACAATATCTGTATAATTCTATGTACATATGAACTTCTTTTTCTTCCTCTCTGTAAATAGTATTATCTGTATTGCCTTGTAAATACCTGTGTTGACCTGTATATACAATTGCTCATGCTCTACCCAGGTCCATCTTGCAAATGAGCTTCTGCTCAACGATGAACGCCTGGTTTAATAAAGACTTGATTGATTGATTGATTGAATCATTGATATGTAATGCTTTATTTAAGTATGTCTCCCAAGTTGAATGTTTAATATGTTTGTTACTCCCACTCCCTTCCCTAATGCAGTATGGACTCTCTGATAGTCTTAAGCACGTTACTCATAACCTCCTATAGCTGTTTATGCATTGTATTATATTCTATATTGCATTGTATAGCTAAATATGTATGCTAAGAAGGATGTTAAATATGTTTGTTACTCCCACTTCCTTTCCCAAAGGACACACCTGGAAATGAGCAATTTGTTGCTCAGTGTGCCTTTCCTGGTGAAACTTTTCAATAAATTAATAAATAAATAATCTCAGTCGGGGAACAGATAGATTATTTTTCCATTTTGAGAATGGGAGAGGTAGACTGGGTAGGGTGGATGAGAAGGTAGTGAACAACCTTCCAGAACTTATCAGGGGATGTAAGGCTGTTCTGCAAGTTATAGGTAAAGTAAATTGATTTGGCTTCCCTGGTGGTCTTAGGGCTTTGAAGGCTTGAAGTATGTGGTGTCATAACTCACTACAACCCTGCATGCATTTAGATCAGCAAAATGCACATCCTAGTGTTTTATTATGCATTATGTATGAAAAAACACTATAGAAAATAAAACATATTTTATCCAAGACAAGGATGAACATAGGCAAAAGATTGTCTAGTCCTCCTTCCTGGTCAACAAAAACTAAATAAATATTATATATAGATAAATATGTAGATATATGTGGGGATGTCTCTCAATAATCATCATTATGAAAAAATTATCTTTGTCTGTTAGAATTCAGTTTCTGCTGCTTACTGCAGTCCTGAAGACATTGTGATATCATGTCACAGTCATAATTTTCACTTTGCAGTGTCTTTGTTACTATATTCATATCCTTGGTGTTAGCTAGTGGTTGGCTGTTTGGTTGATTAGTTGGTTAGTTAGGTTAGTTAGTTAGTTAGTTAGTTAGTTACAGGGGCTGATATTTATTTATTTAGAAAAGTTTCAGCAGGAAAGACAACATGAGCTGTGAACAGCTCATTTCCAGTAGCATCCTGGGGGTAGAAGGGTTACACAGAGGGAAGCAGCAAAAAAAACTCAAACAATAAAGAACATAGTACAAGTCAAGTACATCCAATACAATACAAGCCAGTTCATTAAAAACATTGTAAACAGAGACAGGTGTGAACAAAACTACTTGGACATGGTGTATGGATTAATCATAATATAACAATTCCAGCATATATACAAGTAAAGGCACTTAGGTGAAATACTTTGAGGATTGTAAAATCTAAGCAGGCGAGGATCATTAAGTATACAGAAAATTTGCATTTGAGAAACAAGTGCTAGGATACAGGGGAAGTGGATATTAAGTGCTATATTGAAATGAGAGAGAAGGCATGAAAGCAGGGTGGAAGGAGGGGGAGAAGGGGACAGGTAGCCAGGAGCATACTCCCCTTCAGGATGTTGGGAACCCTGCAAGGGGATGAGGCATTGTAAGATAAATGGAGAGTGAGGGAAGTATTGGGGAAGAGCTGGCAGTGGAGAGAGGGAGACAGAGGGTAGGAGGAGACAGGAAGCTAGGACCCTTCTCCCCTTCAGGATGCCGAGAACCCTGCCAGGGGACGGGGAACTAGTAGGATGAAATAGGTAGGAGGAGGGGTTGGAGAAGACAAGAAGTCCTATTCCCTTTCAGGATGCCGAGAATCCTGCAAGGGAATGGGGAACCTGTACGATAAAGTAGGTAGGAGAAGGGGGAAGGGAGGAGAGGACAAGAAGCCTAAACCTACTCCCCTTCAGGATGCTGGAAAACCCTGCTAGCAGATGGAGAACTGGAGAGAAGGAGAAGGAAAAACAGGGGGTAGAGGTAGTCGTGGTGACAGGGAAAAAGAGGGGTAGGTAGGGGAGGGGGAAGAGAAGTATGGTCACCAAAATCTTATTCCCCTTCCTCTTCAGAATGCTGGATACCCTGCCAGGGGACAGGAAACTTGTAAGATGATGGAGAGAGGGGAGGGAGGGGTAGAGTTAGCAGTGGAGTGTGGGAGGTGGAGAGGTAATGAGGTGGGGTGGAACAGAAGGAAGGTGGGTGGGGGGAATAGTGGGGGGTCAAAGTAGGCCTTGGTGAGAGGGAAAATGAGCGGTAGCTGGGGGAGGTGAAGGAGAGGTTAGGTAGTCAAAAAACCTATACCCCTTCAGGATGCTGAAAACCCTGACAGGGGACAGGGAACTAACCACCTGTCTGTCCCAGACAATCAGTTGTCCCCAGGGACAGCAGGCTTCATGTCTGTACCTGTCTCTGGGACAGGCACCAAGTGAAAAACCATTGGGGGCACTAGGACCCAGGAGATGCTGCCACCTGTAATGTTGGGATATGGATATCCCAACAGCATGGTGTTACACGTTGAGAGATGTCCATTCAACCCAGCATCCTATGATGGGTTCTTTTATACAGTCAGCAGTTTCATTAGGCAGCAGAAACGAAAACAGCGCCATGGTATGACTAGACTGAACAAGTGAGTGCTCTTTGTTACTGTGCATGTGCAGTTGCCTGTCTCTCTCTTGTTTTCTACGCTGCATACCTCATTTCTTTGTCTGCAGTACTTGCAACAGCAGCCCAAGACTAGCTCTTGTTCATAGGCAGCAGAGTTTTGGGGATGCAAATTAAAAACCTTCTTCAAGGCTGTCTACTGAGCGGGGTCTGGGTAAGGCTAATTAAAAGCCATTGTAACAGCTAGAAAACAGTATCTGAAAACGTTTTTCAGGGTTGACAGTCAAGCAAGAAAGAGGGGGAGACTCTGTGTTTAAAGGTTAGGAGAAGAACTTTAAGGGCTTAGACAACCATTTAAAACCCATCAGGTCAGGAAGCGCTCCAGAGACAGGAGATGGGAAGGTTGGTTAAAAGCCCTTGTCAGGGTTACTAAGTAGGGGAGACTTGTAGTATTCGGTCTATATGCAGCAGCAGAGGAAGTTGATCAGCTTTTCACAGCAGAGCAGAAGGAAGTTAAGGGTCCTTGTTAGGGCTACTACCAAGCAAGAGGGGGAATTAAAAACCTTTATCAAGGCAGTTAATATGGGACACACTTGTTAAATTCTTTTCAGAGCTATGCACCAGCCAATGGCTAATATTTAGTAGTCCTTTTTAGGACACCTTAAAATGGGCACCATCAACCACCCTGGTGGTGCAGAGGGTTGAGGCGCTGGATGCCTTACCTCGCTGTCCTTGGCGACAGGTTATGACCTCGGGTCATCGGGGTGCCAGTGTGGGAGGGCAGAGTGGAGCAGGATTGAGCATGCCGGTGGGCAGCTCTCCTCTCCTGAGGGTGGGTTGCCCCCCCTGTAGTTCCGCTCCCACTGGGTGGAGGTCCAGTGGGTAGTGTAAGCAGAGAGGGGGCAGCAAATTAATTGGAGGTGGAAGGGACTGAGCTGGCACCACAGTGTTCAAAACATGTCTCCAAACACTCGCACAGCCGTGTGCCAGGGGGTCAGGGGAGAAAATCTAAAAAAAAATGCATATGTGTCCCCGCTGCCAATTGGCGAGAGGAGGTGACGGGGACCAAACAGCTATATAAAAAAAATAAATGGGCACCATCAGTTATTAAGCCTTTTTCAGGGCACTGTACCAGCCAGTGGGCACACTAGTTATTATTAGTTCATACTTAGAAACCAAATTGTAAAATTAGTAAACAAAAATCAACAGGACAGGTAGAAATTCTGTGGGACAGTCGGAATGAATATTGCAGCTGTCCCTTCGACAACCATCCACAAAAATATTTCTAGCCTGGTTAGTTAGTTAGTTTGTTAGTTAAAACACTGCAGTGATCTCATAAGCTGAAGTGATGTGTCAATGAATTGTGGTGTCACAGTCAGAAGACTCTGAAAAGTACCAGCCACAGGACAAAGCCCGACAGCAGCAATCTCAGGCCCAGTGTTCCTGGACCATGGGTGTAGCCAGGAATTTTAAACTTGTACTTGATAGTGGATGGAACTGTTGCCCCCCAACCCCCATAAACACAAACCAAAAGAAGTGCTGCAGCCTGCTCCACCACACAAATATTACCCCAACCCCATTTCAGTCCACAATATGTAGTAAGTCAATGATCCTAATAAATTCACAGCATTTTATTTTGTCTAACACACCCACTGCCAACCAAATAGAAGTTGGCTGTCTGTTAGTTACATTGTTTAGGATGCATTTTTATTTATTTATTTATTTGAGCATCAGTATATAACCTTTGAGCCAGAGGCTCATTTCCAAAGGTACCTCGTCACATTGAGGACAAACACATTACATTACAGGCTCATTGTCACATCACATTGAGGACAAATACATTATATTACAGGCTCATTGCTACATCACAGAGTTTCAAGTTGTAATAAAATGACAAGCAATTAAATTGACAGCCATATATATTTACAAATATTTGTAGATAATGGAACCAGGCAGGGCTGTCCCTTATCACCTTTCCTTTTTAATTTATATTTGGAGCCTCTTCTTATTAAACTTAAGTCCTCCCCGCTTATTAAAGGCTGCCGAGTACGTCAGCAGGACTTAGTCCTCTCGGCATATGCGGATGATATACTTCTGCATATTTCTCACCCGGTCACTTCTCTAGAGCAAGCAATTCTGCTCATTAATCAGTTCGGGAACTTCTCCCAGTACAAACTGAATATTGCTAAGTCTGCAATCTTTCCCTTAAATGCTTATACATACAAGCAAGACTTCATCAAGTTTGGTATGCACTGGTCCCCAAAGTCAATCAAATACTTAGGTATCCATTTTTTCCCCGGACTTAGCCCTACTCAAAAAGCTTAATTTGGACACTATTAAATCTCAAATTCAGCAGGATCTACTAAGGTGGTCCAATCTTCCCATCTCTCTTTGGGGTAGGATTAATATCATTAAGATGAATGTCCTTCCCCGTATCTTCCACCCGCTTAATCTATTGGGTCTGTGGTTACCGCTCTCGTACTTGCAACAGTTCCACGCGGCCTTCTCGGAATTCCTCTGGCGCGGGAAAGGGGCCAGGCGTTCCTTCCTCCAGCTCGCTCTCCCTAAGGATAAAGGGGGGCTTCGACTCCCCAATCTTCTACTATACTACTGGTCCTCTCACTTGTCCAAAATTGGGAGATGGATCTCGTCTAATCCTGATCCCTCTCCCCCCGATCTGGCTCCAAACTGAGAAACTGATTCTCTCGGAGACCAAGCTAGATCCCATGGCCATTTACTATACTCCCATCTCTCTCCTTTCTCAGTGGATAACGGACCAAACAATTCTTACGTCTCTCAAATCCCTTTCTCACTGTATGCAATTCTTAAGGATCCCACCCAGATTGGATCTTGGACAGCCCATTGTTCTAAATCCCAACACTAAGTTGGGCAACTCGGTGATTGTCCCTGATTGACTTCCGCATGTCAAAAATACCAATCTGGACCAGTTCTATGATCAGGTTCCCTTCTCTCGTCTTCCGAGATTCTTACCAAATTTGGCATTCCAGGGCAGAATCTTTAATGTATATCAATTAAGGCACCTCATTGCTGAGAAGTTTGGCATTCATTTCAGAGAAAATATGGTTCAGCCCTTCCTATCTCGCATCTCTACCCTTGCTTCTAAACCACATGCTATCATGACAATATATTTTTTTTATTGGACTATAAGTTTCCTAAGCCTGTTGCGGGATCTGGTATCTGGCTCTCTTTACTTCCGAGTGGCCTTGAACTGGTCCCAGGTTTGGAAGGACCTGCATAGATACCATACTCAGGACAGACTTAAACTTACCCAATATTATATTTTGAATAATATGTATTATCACGCCTAAGAAACTCTTTGGCTCAATAGATTAGCTCTCTCCCAGTGTACCAGGTGTTTGCAGGAGGAAGGAAATCCCCTTCATATTTTCTGGCACTGTACTAAAGTTGCTCTGCTCTGGTCAGCTATTCAGGACAATTTGGACCCCCTATTGGGCCTTACTCCCTTCTTCACTCCTGAAATTTGTATTCTAGGGAATATAGTAATATTGACTGTGTCGCGTGTCGATATCATTGCCCTTGTGTCTGGTGTGGTTAAGAAGCTAGTCCTTAGACACTGGACTGACCAACTGACCCTGACTTATTCGGAATGGTTGACTGAGCTTTCAGCATGTATAAATGTCGAAAGGCTTTCCGCCAGTGTGCGGTACCGTATGGATCTATTCCAGAAAAGGTGGGGTAAACTATATGCTCTGTATTTACACCGATAACCTCTTGGCTTCCCCTTTGTTGCCCATGGTAGTTTCTTTCTTGTTCCCTTTTGTATTTATACCCTCTGCACTTTTAAGAGCTGTTTTCCCGGTGTAACATCTGTAATAGTACTAAGTTACCTTGGCACACTTAGGTTGAGGGGGTGGGAGGAGGGGCGGGTAGGTGGGAGGTGGGTGGAGGGGTTGGGGGCTTTGTGTCTTTTTTTTTTTTTTTACTTTGTACCAAGTATGGATAATTAGGTCATTGCATCCTATGTAAATGTTGTTTCTCTTTTTGGAAATTTACTAAACTTGAATTTAAAAAAAAAAAAAAAAGAAAATATTTGTAGAGCGAAAGAACCATTCCAGTTACAGTGGTGCCGCTCATGCGAGCATTGTCAGTATGTGGTGGACTACGTCATGACTAGTGACAGGTGCAATCACGTGTATTAAATAGCTGGTTCCGAAGTGCGGTTTTGAAGGCGGAGATAGTAGTGGTGTCAGAGATGGCTGGTGGGAGCACGTTAAACCAGGCTGGGGCTCTATAACAGAAAGATCTCTGTCCATGGCTTGTCCTGGTTCTAGGGATCAGAAGGGTGATTTTGCAGGAGGTTCAGGTATTAATCAAGGGTTTGGCTTGGCGGATGGAGCTGTCAGCCCAGGAGGATAGCCGAGAAGGTTTTTTTTCGTAATGAGGCTAGTTTGGTATTGAAGTCGCTCGTCCAGATTTAGTAGCCTTGCCAAGTCATATAGCTGACATGTTTGAGTGAGCCTGGGGGCCCCTGTAATAAGCCTACATGCCTTATTCAGGACAACGCGGATTTTGTTGAGGGTGGTCGAGTCAGCCGCACCATAAACAGGTAGGCCGTAGTCCACCAGGGACAGTAACGAGGATGTAATGTATTGTGATAAGCCTTTGTACCACAGCAAGGTAGCCAGCCTTACAGAAGTCCAGTAACACCAGCACTCCTGCATACATACTAGATCATCTCACTCATACAATTATGGCCTCTAAGTTTTTCACCCAAACATCTTCCAAAGATCATTCACAAGCTCACAAAAAAGCGCCCAAGGAGGGAGAAACAGTTCTTCAGGTACATCAGGTTCTGTTTATGTTTGCTGCCCTGGCCTGAGGCTCATGTTGCCCCTTGATTTTCCAGATTTTACTGTACTCAGCAAAGTGCAGTGTGTATGCCTACTAACACCCATGTCGTGGATTGCGTAATAGTCACAGCCGTCTGGTGTCATGGTTGGGAAGTTACCAGAGGAACCATCCGGCAGGGACAGCCAGTGGAGGAGAAGCATCACTGCAAGGAGGTAAATTCATGGGAAATAACAGAAGGAACTATAGTACTTATCAGAACGAGGTGAGAATATTTGGAACAGACTCCCAGGTCAGATGGTACCAGCCAGTACTTGAAACTACAAGAGCTAGTAGCACCAACAATGGCAGACAGAAAATGCCTTTTAATTTCTAAAATTAGTCAGTTGTTATTTTTAATTTTTGAAGTTTTTTCTTTATCCATGTTCTCAGAAAGTTTTCTACCTTGTAGTATTAGATGGGGTGTAAAGAGCAGTACTTTATCTGGATGCTAACCTATCTCTTCATACTCCATTACAGAGCAAGGGAGTGCTCCTGACCAATCAGAGCACTCATTTCCTTTGCATGTGAGACACTCTTAGTCTGTAAAGAGCATCTCATGCACAGCTGCTCTGGAAACAGGCGCATTCTGGTAATATTTTAAAAAATAATTAATATATTAATACCACTGCCAAGACCACTCTTACGGTTCTAACAGTGATGTCACGTTCTGAGGGTATCAGAACAGTTCACTTTTGGTTCAGAGTTCTCATACCATAAGAATGTGCATGAGACTGCTCTTACAAGCATAAGAGTGGTCTTAGTAGCTGTATTGACATATATTAGCATTTTAACCTACTGTGACATCATAAAAGACTGATCTTGCAGCAGGTGATTGGCTCTTCTTGTTCGGCTGAGATATCCCAAACAGGGAGGCCATAGGACTGATGATGTAAGAAGAGGAGTAGAATGAGCTGTGTTGGCCCCTAGGCAGAGTACTGTTCCACTCCATCGCACCAAGTATGATCAGGTAGAAACTCTTCTAATTAGCAAAGTGGAAAAGAAAAACAAACTTTAGATATAAGAAGTCATGGTTCACTACTTTTAAAGGTTAGTATTAATTTCAGGCAGAAAACTAACTCCTGGCTGTGATATGACATTGACCTAGCTCCTGTATATGAAGCACAGTGTGAAAACCGATTCCTGCACATCCACATGTGTGGGATCTGTGGAGCACTGTCAGCAGCCTGGCCCCCCCCATGTATTTTAACTCCCTACCCATTAGTTTTAAACAACTGGCTCCCAGAATGAGGCTGCAGTATAGCCTAGAGGTTAGAGTAAAAGCTGTAAATGAGTGGTGCATCCAGGAGACCTGGGTTTGATTCCCACAGCCTCCACTTGCATAATGTGTGACACAGAGCAAGTCACTTAACCTCCACAGTGCCCTTGGGTTGCCCCTGGAAACAGACCTTTGGCCTAGTGGGCCTCGCCAAGTTACCAAAAGAATACTGTAACAAAAAAAGCCCCACAACTGAAGGTGCTGAGGAGCATCCAGAAAACACCTGCAGTGTTTTGGCGTAGCACCGCTGCGGTTTCCATCAAGAGCTGAAATCAATCAGCTTACATCGTTCTCAGATGCCTGCTTGATCCTGTGGCAACAGGTCAACAATTCTGCCTCAGAATGGTAAGCGTAAATATGCCTCAAGACTTGACAGGTACTTTGAAGAAAGGGAAGTGACATGGGGTTTCACACTCAGCTGGTGGGGGAAAGAACTTGATTGTCCAATTGCCTTCATTCTTTCGTAAAATCATTTATGAAACAATACTGATGTCACCTCTTATTTGTTATGGACCATTTCACAACTTTATTATTCCTTTTTTTAATTTTATTTCATTTTACTTGGAAGACAGGCTACTCAAAAGATTTGTTTTCAGCCATGACTAGAGGAAGGGGAGTACAATATTTATTTAAGAAGTTTCACCAGGAAGGCATACTGAGCGGAGTACCGCTCGATTCCAGATGCATCCTGGGGGTGGGGGAGTGGACAAATAAATAGTAACATAGAACATGAAATACAAAAACTGGAGTGGATTACAGAAAATATAAGCAATGCACATGGGAAATCTGCATAACCCATGCCAGCAGATTAAACATTTTGCTGTACAATAGAATATTTACATAGTAACAAAGAGAAATACCATAGCCAGGCCCAACATAGTGCAGGGAGTTAATGGTAGCAATAGGGGGCAATCACAACTAGATACTACTTGACAGTGGTCTGCGAGTACCTAGCAAGCGGCCGGGGTAACTGTGCAGCAGGAGGTTAAATTAAGTTTGGATAGGGGGACACTCCGAAGTGCTAGAAACAGGTGCAGGTGGAGGAGAAATGAGACTTGAGGAGGAAGTTGAGTTGTGGAGTGGTGTCAGTGTGGGCATAGGGGCATAAAATACAATACATTTCAGCACGACTGTGTACACACACATTCCATCCAGTTTTCAGTCTTGCATGATTCTTGCAAAGTGTGTTTACATTCTGAGTTCACTAGGAGTCAGTTTTTAAAAATGCCTTCTACAAATATTGTTTCTGCTCTGTTCTGGGTGACAGTAACAGCAGAGCACTGCAGTTACTGGTTTCATCAAAACTGCAGTAAGTAACATGAAAAGAACACCATTTTCACTGACAGTAATCAGACTGTGTTTTCTATGTTTCTCTATTGCACATTTTCTTACTACTACTACTAATAATTCCTTTTATGTTACCAGAGCGCTGGAACGGCATACCAGAGATCTGAGGTTCAAATCCCAGTAGGCCACACTTTTCCTTTCTCATTTCCATCCTTGATTTAAAAATATATATACCTTGCAGGGGTTAAACTGCACTGAGAGAAGTGGTATTTCTAACTTTCATGTTGCCAGAAAGTGTCACAGAGTTACAAATGTCCTTTCTGAAACAAACCTGGTAAGGGCACCCATGAGAACTCCATGTCTGTGGATTTAAGGATTAAAACATCTGGTAATGTCATCAGCAGTAGGTTAACCACCACCTCCCCAAAAAAAAAAGAAAAAGAATTGGTTTCATAGTCACTGCCAGTTTATTACTAACAAATTAGCTCCTTCGACAATTATTCATGTATATTACCGGAATGGCTGCATCTTAAGTCCTGCACACAGAAGGGAAGCTTTACAATTCTTTCACACTGACCCTGCCCTGAACTAGCTCCCAAAGCCATTCTCAAGATAAAAAGAAGTCAGAGTGGGCACTGGGCTCATTAAAGTGCTGGCCTTTCACCTCTGCGAGACTGTGGAGCTTGAATCTGGCTCAAGTTAAAAGTGATAAATCCCAAGTGAAAAGCAGACCATATGACAAAGCCCCCCCAACCCCACCACCACCCCCAAGCACAATTCCTGTCATTTGCAGCAATTGGCAGTCTGCTTACAAGTGACCTCATAATGAAAACAGAAGACCTGGGAAACCTGTGTCTCCTTTCAGAAGAGGGTGATCCCAAAGGGGACAGACAGATGTATTGGTAGACCTTGTTGTGTGCAGTATGTGGGAACATACAAACCTAAAGCTTAGGAACAGGGGAGAGGGGTGTACCTAGGAAAATACAAATCTGCACCCCAGAACTATCTCCGGTGCCCTCCCAGTCGTATACTGAGTCCTCTTTGTTGCCCTGCCCTCTTGTTTACCTCCATGTTGTATTAAAGGAAGTTCAAAGTAAGAGGAAAAAATCCAGCAGTACTCAGATTTATGCATTTATGTGTCATTTAAAAGAGAACTGCACTGAACCTGTAAGCCATTTTTCCTAGCAAAGGCTGTCTTTTTTTAATGCTGGTACTAATTCTGATATTGTTCCAACTATACTAGCCTATTAATAAGCTCATTGGTTATTTCTGAGTTACTCTTTGGTGTTAAGAGCCATTTTAGAACTGTGTGATGTAGTTGTCTTTCTGAACCACAGAGTTCTATAATAGAATATGGGTGCATTGCATTGTATCAACAAACAGAGCAAGGGTCAGAAACTACATCAGTCAGTTTTAAAACAGTACTCAGTACGTGTGTGTAAATCAGAAACACCTACTAGGATAATTAAAAAGCCTTTAAAGATGGTACATTAGCTTGCCCGGTGGCGCAAAGGGCTGAGGCGCTGGACGCCACACCTCACGCCACACCAGTGACCCAGGTTCGGGAACGAGCTCAGATCATCAGGGGTCGGCGGGGTGGAGGACAGCGAGTAGCTGCCAGCTGTCAGTTCTCCACCTCAGGGGAGATCTGGCAGGTCTCTCAATGCTTGGCTGCCCCCCACTGGAGGCTGGATTCCAGTACTGCCTCCGAGAACCCAGGCGCAAGGCAAGGGGAGGGGAAGGTGGAAGGGGCAGTTGTCTGGAGCTGCGGTGAGCATATGCACCTCCATGTGCATAAGTTGCCACTTCCCAGGCCCCAGGACAGTTAGGAGGGGAGAAACAGTGGAAAATATCGGGGGACACCACATGATGAAGCCTCCGGGCCAGCTCAGGAGTTCTGCCGGGACACTCGTAGCGCAGGCAAGTTCTCGAACAACCCCGGGTCCGGTAGGATGGCAGAGAATTGCAGTGGCCCACCAGGGAGGGTAAAACAGAGTTGACAAAAAAAGATGGAACAGTAACAGAACTGAAACCAGTGTTTAACAAGCATTTGTCAATGCCAAATGTTGGCTGTTTGTTAAGCAATTTGAGTTTTGCAATTCTGACCCCAAATTTTGAAGATACTTGTTTTAAGATTCACCTTATAGACATGACATGTGCCATTTGTAGCTTATTGACCAAAATGTCATTTAATACCAGATGTGCGAAAACACATCTTGTGAAGGATCTTAAAAATGAGACATGGCACTGTTATAAAAGTTAGTGTGGAAAAATGGCAATGTTGAAACGGTGGAGCCAAAATATTGAAAATTAGTGAAGTTATGAGTGAATGTTGAAATAATATAATGTTCAGTCAAAAGCTGGGCATTTTGCCATATTTGTAGAGCAAACTTTCAACATAATCTTCTTATGAGCCCACCTCATGAACAAGTGCAGAGAAAATGTTCAACTACTGCCCGAAAGGTGATTTCACACAGCAATTGTGAAATCATTCTTTCTGGACCCAAAAACACGTTTTAGTCATGATTTCAAAAATTACGGCTGTCACCTTCATGAGGTGTTGTAAAGAAATGGCTATCTTGAAAATTTGTGGTGTACGTACTGAAAATTACCACAGTTATGAGCTTGCATTTGCAATATTCAACATAGGTTCATAAGTTTGTTGTTTTGTAATATTTTTACACCAAATTTTCAACATAGCCTTCTCATAGCCTTCTTTTGACCCCCATCTCATGAACAAGGGCAGAGAAATTTTTCAGCTCCTGCTTAAAAGGTGATTTCGCACAGCGACTGCAAGATCACTTTTGGAGAAGCGAAAAGACATTATGACCAGGATTTGAAAAATGACAGGTACCACATTCATGAGGTGCTGTGAAGAAATGGCTACGTTGAAAATTTGGGGGCACAATATAGAAAATTACCAGAGTTATGGGCCTGCATTTGGAAATTTACACATAGGCTTATAACTTTGTTGTTTTTAAATATTGTTGCCCCAGATTTTCAACATAACCTTCTTATAACCCTTTTTCACGAAAGAGGGCAGAGAAAATTTTTAACTCCTGCTCAAAAAGTGATTTTGCACTGCGACTGTGAGATCACCTTTCAGGACGTGAAAACACATTTTGGACAAGATTTGAAAAATGGCAGCTGTCACATTCATGAGGTGCTGTAAAGATATGGCTATTTTGTGAATCTGGGGTAAATATATTGAAAATTACCAATGTTATGAGCTTGCGTTCGCAGAGGTCAAGTGGAGACTCATAATCTTGTTGTTTTTTTAATATTTTACTGCAGATTGTCAACCTAGCTTTCTTATGACCTCACCTCATGAACAAGGGCAGAGAAAATGTTCAACTCCTGCCCAAAAGGTGATTTTGTGCTGAGACCGCGAAATCACCTTTTCGTTTGGGACAGATTTGCCTATTGACAATACAATTGCTCATGAGGTGGGGTCCCAAAAAAGGAATGTTGAAAATTTGGGGCAAAAACATCAAAAAATGACCAAGTTATGCCATTAAGTTCAAACCCCCATTGAAATACATTGAACAGCATACCTGATTTCCCCAGTTTGTGGTCGGTCTTTGAAGAGAGAAGACATCTCAGTGGTCCTGAGAAGATCACAGCGTCAGACCCTTGGTGGGTAAGTAAGGGTTTGGGGGCTATGAGGTGGTGCGTGCTGAGTGGGAGGGTGGTGGGGGTCTAACAGCACAACACACACGACGGATGGTTTTCTGTATTACAGGCTTAAAAACAACAAAAAACGATGAGGGACAGTTTTCTGTGTTTCAGGCATTGACACTGGGGGATTGGGCACCCCCAATATCAGTAGTATGTTTCTGGGGGGTATGGGGTGGTGGGTGCTGAGAGGGAGGGAGACAATTTGGGGCACCTGCAACAGACATCGATGGATGTTTTTCTTTGTTACAGGTAATGCAGTTAAATTAAATAAAATAAATTATATATACGAAAGATGACACTCGGAGATTGGGCACCTCCAGTGTCAATGTTATGTTTGTTTAGGTGTTGGTGGTGGTGGTGGTGGTGAGTGCTCAAAGTGAGGCCCAGGTGTGGGGAGGGAACAGTTATAGGGGTGCCAGCTACAGACATCGATGGACAATTTCCTTTCTTACAGGTGTTTTTTAATAATATAAAAAAAAAAAGCTACGTTTGTGACACTGGGTAACTGGGCACCCCCAGTGTCAGTGTTATGTTTGGTGGATGTGGGAGGTGGTAGGTACTGAGAGGGAGGGTCAATGGGGGGGACAGTTGAGAGGGGCAGCAAAAAAGTAAACATCTATCTGTTGTGTAGTGTAACGCACCTGACACCCAGAGCTCACCCTCTTCCAGACATGTTGATCCCAACACCTGGGTGCCTCTGATAACACATGATTATTCAGGCAGTTTACAGCTGGGTTTGTCACTTGGAAATGGATTAGATAAAAAAAAAGCACCCGAGGAAAGATGGCACAAAGTGGTCATTAATATGGAGCAGATATTAAGCAAACCAGACAAAATAACCCCTGATTTTGGCTGTGGAGGACACCTTTCTAACAAACGAACAAAAGAGCTTTGGCTAGTCACATGACGGACATTAGGATTTTACTGACAGGTCAGTACATTAGTAGTGCACATAAGAATTTCAAATAAGTTGTCAGTGAACTGGCTTGGTTTCTACAACTGTAGTGCAAGCCATGTGAGGAGCATCAGCCCTTAAGTTCGAAGGTCTGGCAGTGGAGTCAAATAAGCGTATCTTTCAGACTGAGATATGGGAATTTTGGGGGGAAAAACAATTAATGGCCAACGTAATAAAAGTATAACAAGCACAGAAAATAAGGAATTTGTATGTTATATAGAAACATAGAATGTGTTGGCAGAAAAGGACCGCCAGGCCCACCCAGTCTGCCCTGTACGCCTAACAAGCAGCTAGGACTTTGCTATTGCCTTCCACCCGCCACCCTCCCCGGAACTAACAGACCCCTGTGTCTGTCCCACACTCTCTTGAATCCTCCCACAGTTCTTGCCCCCACCACCTCCTCTAGGAATCTATTCCAACTGTCCACCACCCTCTCTGTAAAGTAATATTTTATAATGTTTCCCCTGAACCTTCCTCCTACTAACTGCATATCATGCCCCCTTGTTTTTGATTGCTCTCTTAGCTGGAAGATATCCCCTACTGATACCCTGTTAATATCCTTGATATATTTGAATGTCTCAATCATGTTCCCCCTCTCCCTTCTTTGTTCAAGGGAGTATATGCCGAGGTCCCTCAGCCATTCCTCGTATGATAGGTGGCCAAGTCCCTTTACCATTTTTGTCACCCGTCTCTGTACACGCTCCACACTATCCATATCCTTATTGAGGTATAGCCTTCAGAACTGGATCCCATACTCAAGGTGTGGTCTGAAAAGCTGCCTATACAAAGGTATGCTGACCTCCCTCTTCCTGCTAGTTATTCCACCCATGTTATTCGCAGTGTATATGCTGCCCCTCGGAGACATTATAAGACGGTATGAGCTGAGGTTTCACTGCTATGCAGATGATACCCAGCTATACTTGTCTTTTGCACCTGACCAGGATGGAGCACTCACGGTGTTTAACAACTGTCTGAAAGAAATCCAAGGGTGGATGGATTCTAGTTGGTTAAAGTTGAACTCAGAGAAGACAGAGGTGTTAGTGGTGAACCCAGGTGGTCAGATAGCAAGGTCACATGGTGGCACGCCTTCTGGAATTTTTCTTGGCAGTGTGTCACTTCTGCCCTCTGAACAGGTGCGCAACTTTGGGTTTGTCCTGGACAATAGGCTGACCCTTCAATCTCAAGTGTCAGCCGTTGTCAGGACTTCCTTTTACCATTTTAGGAATATTGCCAGGGTGCGTCACCTTGTTCCGTCTGACTCCCTACCAACGTTGGTCCACGCTTTTGTGTCCTCACGCTTGGACTACTGCAATGCCCTTTACTTTGGGCTTTCTGGGGTTGAAATCCATCGCCTTCAGCTGGTGCAGAATGCTGCAGCCTGGGTGTTGACTGGGATAAGGCGATCCAGTCATATTACCCCGGTGCTGCACGAACAGCACTGGCTTCCTATACGGTGGCAGATCACCTTTAAAGTCATTTTATTGACTTTCAAAGCCCTTCATGATCAGGGCCCAACCTATCTGAAAGAACTTCTGGTGCCTTACTGCCCCGGCCAATCACTCCGTTCGGCCTAGCGGGGGTTGTTAGAGATTCCAAGAGTGAATTTAAATCTTCGGTAGCAGAGCATTTTCTTATACCACACCACTCTTTGGAATTCTACCACATGATTAAGGAGTGCACCTCCGTGGAGATATTTAAGAATGATTTAAAAACCTACTTATGGGATTTGGCTTATCTGGATGATTAATGGAAATTATTTATAAATACTTGCTATTGTTTGGATGATTGTATGACTTGTTCTAACTAAATGTTGTTTTAATGTATTTTTATATATTTTAAATTAATATTGTATATTGTGTTTGACGTAAAGCGCCTTGATATTCTTGAAAGGTGCTTTAAAAATTAAGTTATTATTATTATTATTTATTATTCCCCTACCTACACAACCCAGCATTCTACTGGCCTTCATCACCACCTTCTCACATTGCTTTGCCACCTTAAGATCCCGTGAAATGAATATGCCCATGTCCCCTTCCAGCTCAGTAACCTCTAGGGCATGCCCCCCCTTCCCCAATGCAGTACTCTGCTCGCTGGTTATTTCTGCCCAAGTGCGTGATCCTGCATTTGTTTGTGTTGAAGGCCAGTTGCCAGTCCTTAGACCATCCCTCCAGCTTCTCCAGATCCCTGTGCATGCTCTTTACCCCCTCAAGTGTATCCACTCTATTACAGACCTTTGTGTTATCTGCAAACAGACACACACTCTTCTCTCTAGTCCTCCCACTATGTTCCTTATTAATACATTGAAAAGGAGTGGCCCCAGCACCGATCCCTGGGATACTCCACTGGTGACCCTATCCTCCTCCGAATGTACCCTATTAAATATTACCCTCTGCCTTCTACCCTCCAGCCAGTTTTGCACCCACCTAACCACGAGTGGACCCAATCCAAGGCATCTCATTTTGCGCAGCAGTCTCCTGTGTGGCACAGAATCGAATGCCTTATTGAAGTCGAGATATGCAACATCCACAAACACCCCCTCCCCCAATCTAGTACCCTGGTGACCCAGTCAAAGAACTCTTTATTAAGTTTGTTTGACAAAACCTTCCCTCAGTGAACCCCAGGTTGTTGTCGGTCCTGTAGCCATTGGCCTCAAGATAGTTATTGATTCTTTTTTTAGCAGCTTCTCCATCAGTTTGCCCACCACCGATGTTAAGCTCTCTGGCCCATAATTACCCGCCTTCTCCTCCTTGTCCCCCCCATTTATGAAGGTAGACCACATCCACCCTTCTCCAGTCATCAGGAATCTCCCATTTCCAAGGATGCATTGAAGAGGCTGGTCAGAGGTTCCGCTAGCACTTTGCTAAGCTCCCTCAGTACCCTGGGGTGTACCCCATCAGGCTCCATCACCTTATCCACCCTCAAACTCCCTAGCTCCCTCAGAACCTCCTCTACCTGGAATGGACTGGAGTGAACATCCCCCACCACCTCCTTGTGCCTTGATCTTCTTGAACTCCCTTTCTTTTTCAACCATGAAGATTGAGCAGAAATATTTATTGAGTATCTCATCCTTCCCACGGTCATCCTCTACCAACTCCACTTCCCTGTTTTTCAACCTAATTAACCCTTCCCTTGACTTTCTCCTCTCGCATACATACCGGAAGAAGGTTTTATCCCTCTCCTTGACCACGCTGGCTATTCTCTCCTCTGTTCTTGCCTTCGCCCTCCTGACCTCCTTACCTGCCTCCTTCTGCTTCTCCAGGTATGTAGCCCTATCCTCCTCCCTTTGTGTCCTTTCATACCTCCTAATTACCTTCCTCTTATCCCTGATGTTCTCCGCCACTTCCCCATTAAACTAGAGTGGTTTCCTCTTCCTCCTGTTTTATTCACCCTCCTTACACAGAGGCTAGTGGCCTCCACTATTGCCTCTCTTATTCAATCCCACCTTTCCTCCACCTTTTAGTTCCCCCACCCCTGCTATTGCCTCTTGAAAACTTTCTCCATTTTCTGAAAGTTTCCATGCCGGAAATCCAGCACCTTTACTTTGGACCTCAGCAGCTGTTTTTACTGTGAACCAGACAGTGCTGTGGTCACTCGTGTCCAGGTTCTCTCCTACGGATATCTCACCCACCCATTCCCCATTTGTAAGGATTAGATCTAGAATCACCCCCTTCCTGGTTGGCTCCTTTACCAGCTGCTTCAGGAGCGCTCCCTGTAGGGAGTCTACAATATTTCTGTTACTGACAGATGCTGCTGCTGGGATGCCCCAATCCACATCTGATAAACTGAAGTCTTCCATCAGCAGCACCTCCCATCTCTTTGCCATACTCTGGATCTCCTCCATCACTGTCCTATCCATCGCATTCTGCTGTGCTGGCAGCCTATATATCACCCCAGTATGCATGACCTCTGCCATCCCTGTGTCCAATGATACCCATAAAGCCTCAGCCCCCCACCACCACCTACCCTGCAATTCTGTAGCCTTAATGTGCTCCTTCATAAAAAGGGCAACCCCCCCTCCTATCCACCCTGTTCTTCCTATGAGATGCATACCCCAGTATTGCCATGTCCCAGTCCTGGCCCACATGACCCCATGTCTCTGTGATGCCCACTATGTCCAAGTCTGCTTCAGTCATGACCACTGACAAGTCTGGGATCTTATTGCCCAGGCTTCTGGTGTTTGTGCACATGGCTCTCCATTTTCTGGGCCCTCTATGCTGTCCCTTGGTGCTTACTGCCCTCCTGGCTCCTATCTTCTGGTTTCCCCCATCCTGGGGGGGGCGCTGGTGGCCTTACATTTATACTGGCCCCGTGGTGCAGTTTCATTCCCAACCCTCCCCCCGAATTAGTTTAAATTATAGTTTTGTTCTATGAAGTCCCCTAACTTACACTGTTGCACCCTCCCTATTGAGGTGCAGTCTATCTGGGGCAAATAGACTCTCATCCTCAACAGCCGCTTGTTAAATTCCTCAATCCTCAATCCTCAGTCTCTTCTCTGAGCTTGCCCTTGGTACAGGAGCACTCTGAAAAAGCCACAGATCTGAACCCCAGCCGCTGCAGTTGCCCCACAGTGGTCGCCCATTTTTCAAAAATCAACTATACCACAGATTGGGCTTTCTTATCCTGGTTGCTGCACACTCTTTATAGGACACCCTGGAAGCCAATTCCTCAATGGACAACAATAACAAATACCTTGGCAGCCTCTTGTATCTGAACCACAAATAAAGGCACAAGCGCCTTGACTAGAATGCTGTATATAAGGAAATAGCTGAGTAGACAAGAGAACACCCTGGCAGAGTATTACCTAATGAACAAACAACATTGAGGTCCAACCTTCCTGAATAGAATTACTCCTGCAGCATTCAGCTGAGTCAGAGCATTGTTTGTTCAAAGCAGAACACAGTCAGTCTTCACAATACAGAATTTAAATGTACTCGGTCTTAAACAGAAGTAAAAAAATCACTCGGAGGACTACCAACTTCTTTCAAATCAAAAGTGCTTTTAATGCGAAAATCAGTCCTCATAATACAGAATTTAAATGTAATCAGCCTGAGTACATTTAGTTAGCAATAACCCATGAGGGGGTATGGGGTTACAGGCATTTAATCCATGCCTGTGGAGCATTGTGAGGCAGGAGGCCACAGGCCGAGTATCCTCACAGTGCCCCAGGCGTGGATTAAATGCCTATAACCCCATACCCTGAAGTGGGTTTTGTGCTTATAACATGTAACATGGGTTCTCGCCACATCCTGCAAAACCCCTCAGAAACCCCTTCTTTTCTCTTTTCATGGCCAGTGCTCCCAAAATCGTGCAGCTCTGCTTGCCTCCTGAGACACACGCACACATGGGGACTTTCATTTTAGGTGCCTGGCTTGCTGTGGCCCACTCAGCATCTGCCATGTATTGCCATGTAAAGTGGACTGCACCATACTGTCGTGCTACTTGATACTCCCATCAAAGAATCTTACATTTGTAAGAGACGGAACTGTGCACCCCCCCCCCCATTCCTTTGCAGACACAAGTACCTGTCACTGTGTGGCGTAACCACTTCGCTGTCGCAATGTGCTTCAGGGGCTGTCAGAGGTGCATTACATTGCTCTGTTTGTGGGCACATGTGTTTCACTACATTACTTGCCTAGTGCTCTGTCTGCCTGGATCCCTTGCCCGCATGCTGTGTGAGACCCCAGTTCACCTCTCTAACAGGATATGGGGTAAAGACATAGAAACATAGAACATAGAAGTTGATGGCAGATACGGACTGCAAGGCCCATCCAGTCTGCCCATTTCTTTTTCTACCTTATGAATGTGCCATCGGCATTTGCTCTGTGAATGGCCTATCTATTCATATTTATCTGTATTGCTCCCTTCTGTCTATCCCATACCTGTTTGAAGCCATGCACTGTATTCATATCCACCACTTCCTGAGGCAGGTCATTCCATGTATCCACCACCCTTTTTGTGAAAAATAACTTCCTCACATTACCCCTTAATCGGCCTCCCTCTAATCTCATGCTGTGTCCCCTTATCCTGCTATTTTTCTTATATTGAAACATGTTAGACTCTTTCACCTTGTTAATGCCCTTAAGGTGTTTGAATGTTTCGATCATATCACCTCTCTCCCTCCTTTGCTCTAGGGTATACATATTGAGCTCCATTAATCTGTCCTCATATGTCTTCTGATGCAGTCCCTGCACCATTTTTGGTTGCCCTTCTCTGGACTGCCTCAATTTGGTTAATGTCCTTGTGAAGGTGTGGCCTCCAGTACTGCATGCAGTACTCCAGATGGGGCCTAACTAGTGTCTTGTAAAGAGGGCTTATTACCTCCCTCTTACGACTTGTGATACCCCTACTAATACACCCTAACATCCACCTAGCCTTACCTACTGCTTTAGAGGTCTGCTTGGATGATTTCAGGTCATCAGTGATGATGATGCCCAAGTCTCTTTCTTCTCTTGTGACTGCCAGCAACTCCCCTCCCAGCCTATAGGTGGCTTCAGGGTTTCTCTTCCCCTATGTTCATGATCTTGCACTTCTTTGCATTAAATCCCAGTTGCCACTCTTCTGACCATTTTGCTAGTTTATTCAGATCTCTTCTCATTCTGCCCACCCCATCTGGATCATCTACTCTGTTGCAGATCTTGAGCAGATGGAGTACAGGTTACTGGGCCTGCGTGTGAGAAGGGGGAGAGGATGAACAAATAAAATAAGGTGTGGAAGGATGGGACAGATAAGGGTAGAGGGGGGAGGAGGAAGACAGGTGAGGACAGAGTGGTATGGAGGAAATATGAGCAGAAATGATTAAATACCAGGCAATGTAGAAGCCGACAGGAGACAGGATAGGTGCAATGTAGGCAATTTAAGAGTGGACCGACGATAGGACAGGATCCAGGGCCGGAGGAACACTCTCTAGAAATATAGCAAGTAAGTTACTGGAAACAGTCACAGTATATGTCTAAAAGCAAAACAAAATGGTTATATTAAATGCACGCTGAAAATAGAAAATAAAGTTAAAAATCTACGTTTCGACTGTAGGTCTTCTTCAGGAAATATCTAAAGAGAGAAAAAAACAAGTTTTCTACACTAACTTGGTTTTCTCTTTATATTTCTGAAGAAGACTCTGATCAACTGTAGGACCTAATATTTTCAGCGATGCATTAATATAACCATTTTATTTGCTCTAGACTCACATACTGACATGGCGCCTTGTTTTGTTTTTACAGTATATGTCTGCTGCGCCAAGAACTGTCTTTTACAAGGTTACCTCCCTTTTTACTATAAGTGCCAGGACGGAGGACTGCTGACAAATGGTACACCCCTTTTGGGAAGTTCTGCATTCCAAGAGTCTGTCACTTCTGACTATACCCTCCTGCTGTGGCCCACCTACGTGATGGACACACAAATATCGCCACTTTGAGGGTTTCTGCTTTGCTGTGTGATGCTCACTGCCCCCTACTGGCTATGACATTAGCAACATCTGTCATTTGTTGGCAGTATCATTGCTGTGTTGCACAAACTTTGCAAAACAGTACAACAGATGTGATACAGGCATCCAGATCATGTGCATCTTATCATATGGCTAATTTGCCACTTGTCTGGCATGTTGCCTGCTGTACTCCCCTCTGGCCTCTACATGCCCTGAAGTAAATGCACGTGGCTGGGTGTGGGTGAAAGATAACACAGACAATAGCAGATTGGTGCAACACACCGCAGTGTGGCTTTATTTTTTTGGTTTTAAGTCAGGATAACATAATTAACTTCAAAATAAATAAAGCAAAATTCTTTACAGAATTGCAGGTAATTCACTTTATTTAGTGACCACAGGGGATAACCTTAAGCAATAGTATATCTTTTCTTCAATACATCAGTTTTCAGCAACAGACTATACATGTCCTTCCTCTGCACTTGGTCAGCACCTGCTGATCCACTGATCTGTCTCTTTAGTGAAAATTATTTTATTCCCTATGTTTGTCTTGTGTGCTTGGGTGATGGGGAGCTCAATAAAGAAAAACTCAAAAACAAGCTAAAGACAAAGAACCTCAGTGCAGAAGTGCTGAACCAAGAGTTACCCCAAAGAGCATTGGCAATAAAGCTAAGTTTCAAAGAAATACAACATCACACATACCCCATAGTGCAAAGCATCATGGGACATATATGCAAATCACCATGAAATTTTAGGCTGGTTCTGTTTAAAGCAGGAATGCATGGTGCCAAAGGGCCTCTCAAACAGTCTGTAATTTACATGCATTTTTAATAACACAGCGGGGAGTTTCTGATATCTCTACCTGGTAACTTCATTTTTATAGTACAGTCCCTTAGTAACTTTTTACTTTTATCAAATACACCTAGTGTCATGGTATTATCAACATTTACAGGTTTCATACACATAAGGCATATACATCAAAGTATTTTATGACATAGTGCTATTGCACACTAAATTCAACAATGAGGAACGCAGCCTGTTGTTTTACATCAGCTCGGAGGTCACCACAATAACCTCCCTGTACAAGGACCTGAGAGGGAAAAGGAAAATTAAAGAGGACACTATAGTATAGTCAAGAAAGAGGAGGGGGTGCCCATGGGTGGCCAACCTTATGGACTAGAAACTGTAAAGGATAGATTAGGCTAAGAAATAGAAGAGCTGTTGCAACAGATTTAAGAAAAGGTCAGTCTACAAGAGTGGCAGAATCTCCCTATCACATATTCCCTGCCATAAGAGGGAAGCAGCTATCACAGACTGCTTACCACCTTCCTGTCCCAGGAAGGGATGGGGCTTCCACCCTTTCATCTTCAGAAGCTCTGTACTATCTCATTTTAGGGAAAGTCATTACCATCATCATGACTTACAGTGGTCATCTCAGGAATAGGTGAACTAGCAGTACCAAGGACTGTTACCATCTGGTACCATGTGTCCTGGGCGGGAGGTTTCCCCCTAATCCAAGGGCACAATTCCTTCTCCATAATGACCCCTTCCCTTTGGGACACTCTTCCCACTTCCCATAAACCAGTACTTCTGCAGAACGAATGTCTTCTGTTCCCAGCAGGAACTCCACTACACTGCACATTGGACAGGTACTAATATAGGCCACCACCTGTCTCTACATACATGGCCAGTAATAAGAAGGAGTTAGCCAACACTGCTATGGTTCAGATGCCCACAGGGACCGGAGTGAGCAGCCTCCATCACCTGTTGTCTGTAGGCCTCAGGCACCACTACCTGGGTATCCGCACTTTTTGTACAGGAGTTGGGCCTCCTGTGGTACAGAACACCCCTCTTCAGTTCGTACCACCAACATTGTTTTGGCCCCACACCACCATTAATCTGCATATCCTCCTTGACCTTAACATACTGTAACAGTTTGACAGCATTAGCATCTTAAGTCTGCAGTATACCCCAGTCAATACTGTTAATAGATTTAGCTGTATCAATACAAGAAAAAAATCTCTTCAGCCTCATAGGTTTCTTCTTGCTCATTTGGAGTCTTCCACCCCAGCACAATATCACTAGCTACAGTCTTGCCTGGCATCGCACATTCAAGTCAAGAAAGAGAAGGGGACAGCCATAGGTGGCAAACCTTATGGACTAAAAATTGTAAAGGTTAGATAGGCTAAAAACTAGAAGAACTGGTGTATCAATACAAGAAAACAACCCTTCAGCCTCATAGGTTTCTTCTTGCTTGCTTGGAGTCTTCCATCCCAGCACAATATCACTAGGCACAGTCTTACCTGGGATCTCACATTCAACTCAAGAAAGGAGAGGGGACACCCATAGGTGGTCAATCATATGGACTAGAAATTGTAAAGGATCGATTAGGCTAAGAAACAGAAGAACTGGTGCAACAGATTTAAGAAAAGGTTGGTCCTTAAGAGTGGCAGGATCTCCCTGTCACAATGTAGACAATGTACTTTGTGTGCATGTAACATTACTTTTATTGCTGTGTCTAACAATCTGAGGAAAATCATACAACACATGTGACATAGGCCTGCAGAAGCACAAATTAAGCCAATTATTCAGGGTATATGTGCCAAACAAGGAAACATTTGCCTGCATGGCTACAAACTGCTGCCTGTGTCTCAAAACTGTAAGCATGACTTTTTTCTGAATGAAAAACAAAATGGCTGTGGTTGAAAGTCGCTTACTGTGGGTGAAGAGAGATTTTGGAGCGGGGGGAGCAATGACACTGCAGAGTTGCTGCCAAGTAAATTAGGCCGAGCAAGTGTGGATTAAATAGAGAATTTAATCCACACTCAGCTGATGGAATCCAGCCAATCCCTCGCTCTCGTCTGCTGAACCCATGTTATAAAATTCTGTATTGTGAAGTACAGTGCCATTGTTGTGGGCACAGAACTAGGACAGAATGATGAGTTACGTGGTTGTATGGCTTCTCCCTTACCCCCGACAGATGGTTACAGTAATGGTGGGAGGGGGCAGTGAGAGACATTGACATTGGATTATTTTTGTGGACTGATGGGCTCCTTGATAGCTGCTTAGCTGTTTGGTGACTGGCTTCATGCAAATCAAAGGATCAAAGTCCTCTCTGACTGGAGCAGCTTTGGACCTTTGAAGTACTTAACCGTTCAGCCCACCAAACAGAGAATGATGACAAGACTATACCAAGTGGTCATTGGTATAGACTGCTGAGCCCCTGGTTCTCTGAACTGCATTAGGCTCAGCTGTGACAGACCCATGAAATTCCTTATTGCTACAAAATGTTGGCTTTGTTCAAGCGCAGTCAGCATAATAAAATGAGCTAGCTTTTGCACAATGCCTTGAACTACTGAGGGCTCTCATTCAAAAGACAGAAAAGGGTTATGCGCTTAGGACATTGTTAAAACAGAAAATCGATGTCTTTATTTTACCAGCCGTAATGCTGTACCCTAAATAAAACTTGTATTTCCCCATCAATATAGATTATTGGACCTCCCTTGGATGTACATTGACCACAGCAAAAAGACAGCAAAAAATACAATCTGAATAAAGTGGGGGTTCAGTTGATCCACATGCAATGCATCTTGAATGTAACAACTGCTTCCCCTTTCAGGGCATTCATGGGTGGCAGAGACACCAATGACAGACAACCCTCCCTCTTCCCAAGGTTTGCCACCACTGCAGCAGCTGCTCCACCTCCTTCTCAGTTTGTATGCCTCCAGAAACACTTACTTTGCCAACTTTCAGCTGAGGCTTCTTGAAGTCGGAGGTCCTGGCCCTGAAAATGAACTCCTGAGTCCTCCTCAAGACTGCTGTAGCTGCTGCTCATGCTGCTGTTCCACGTCATCTGCAAAATGCCCCCTCCTGCTCTTCCATGATCTCCCCAGGAGCAGCAAACTTTCCTCTCTCCCATACCCCAACCCCATTCAAAGTGGGGCCAAGGGAAAGCAGGTGGCTGGGCAGATAAGGCACTCCAAGTCTCCACCAATTGGAGTGAAAGCTGAGCTCTCGGGTCTCGCTTCACCTTTCTCAACATGTCCGCTCCCCTGCCTGCTTTCAGCCTAGAAAACCGGCTCTTGCTCGAGTTGTGTCACTTCAGCGCAATTTCACATGTCTCATCAATAGCAGAATCTAGTAATAATCTATCTTGGTTTATAAATCTTCATGTTTGCATGTTGACAAATGGGCTGCATAACTTTCTTTTCTCTCCAAACAAGATACCTCAGGTTTTTTGCACTTTGCTCCGTCAAACTAACAACTATGTTCCTTGAACGGTTTATGCCTTCACATTGCTTGCTATCAAAGACTGTAACTTCAGCACACTTCCACAACAATTCAGAGATTAAATCATTCCCATCTGACCCAATCACCATTTTTTACTTTGCTTTCAACTGCTCCAACTGTAGTTCCTGTTTAACTGCAGTACCGTTCTCTGAACCTGAATGTCTACCCAATCCTTATGTAGAGTAAGTTTGCACTGATGAGATAAAGTAGGAGATAAAGGGAGGCAAGTCGCAATGGTCCCACAACAACAGTTACTGGGGGGGGCAGAAGTAAGGTACATCAGTGGATTTTTTTTTTTTTTTAAGGACTGACGGGCTCCTTGATAGCCACTCACAGATTTGGTGACTGGCTTCATGCAAATCAAAGGACCAAAGCCCTCTCTGATTGGAGCGGCTTTTGTCCTTTGAAGTACATGACCATTCAACCCACCAAGCAGAGAGTGATATCAGGACTATAATGAGTGGTCATTGGTGTACACTGCCATGCTCCTGCTTTTCTGAACTGCAGTGGACTTGAAAGTGACACACCCATGAAATTCCCTATTGCTACAGAATGTTGGCTTTGCACAAGCACAGCCAACATAATGAAAAAGAAACTGTAAAACTCCTCTACATGACAACATACATACTACTTCTTCTGAGACTGCATAAAAAAGCAATGTAACCGATAAGAAAAAATACAAGACTTGAAAACCCCTCTCATTGTATCCCCGCCCTCCCAAGATCTGCTAAAAAACCATCACAATACAACACGTTAAGCCCCGCAAATTACGTTAACCCCTTAGATCTTCCTCCTTGCGGTTGCGGCTTCCCAAGCTGCCACAACCACCCACAGAAATTGCAGCAGGTCTGCTCCCTGAATCAAGTTACTGTACCAAGGAAGACTCTCCTCTTATTTAAATTTCTTGGCGCTTACCACTCTATGCAGCCTATTGGCCAACACTCCCCAACACAGCTTTATAACTGGTGGAAATGTAAATCCTGTTTTTTCAGAAACTAGATTTTAGCTGAAATTTTCTTAAAGCATGTTTCCATTGCACTGTTTTCATTAACAGAAATCACAGCCTTGTTACTAGCAGAATCGCAAAGCCTGCTTTTAGCAGAATTTTGAATTTTAGCTGTAACAGAATCTGGATTTTAGCTGCAAATTCTTAAAGCCTGCTGCTGCTTTGGTGCTGTTTTCTTTAGCAGAAATCTGAATTGGCCCAGCTGGCACTATGCTCCAGCTCCCCACCCACCTCCCCACCACTCCCACCATTGGCTGGCCGTAGTTTTATAGGCACAGAAGAGGGCCATTACTCTCTCGGAGCTACATGCATAGTAGTGCTTCAGCTCTACTAAATTTATATGTCCCCATTTCTCCATCAACAAGTTATACCATGTTTCCTCTAGAGGCCTTGCATTCCCCAGTACCTGTTCTCTAATCTGCACTGCAGCTTACCCACTGTCTTTACTTGCTTGCAGATCACCTCCAAACACTACTACCCTTATTTTCTCTCCAGTCTACAGCACACAGCACCCTCAGACATGAACTCTGAAACCTTTATCCCACTTATGGCCTCCTTCTTCTACACTTTTTCCACCACCCCTACCTATGTCCCCCCCAGGCTGCCTCCCCTCTCCCCTCCTCCTCCTCCTCATCCTGCAGGTTTGTGCACCCAATATTATCCAACCATCTCCTCCTCACTGCACACCCTTGCCCACCTTCAATGCTATCTCACTTGGTTTTCTAGCTCCCCAGCTGTCCCTCAGCATTACGCTCATTCACTGCTCCAGATGCAGACGATCCTCCCTTATCTCTCTAAAAGGATGAAAACTCCAGGCCACTCGCTCTGTGCTCCTCCTCATCCTGTTGCTTTCTGGGGATATTGAACTAAACCCTGGCCCCGAACACTAAACAAACTGCCTTCCCAGCTTGGAGGCCTCAAGATAATGCACATAAATATCAGTAGCATCATGCCTAAATGGAACATCCTAAATTGCTGGCTAACTCAAAATGCCCCTGATATTCTATAGCTATCAGAAACATGGCTATCTGCAAAAACACCTGCTGAGTCACTCTACTTTCCTGGCTATTCTATCATCCATCAAGACCGCAGCAAGGGGGTGGCGGTGTTGCTATATTCATAAAGCATCTCTTCTTGTGCATCATAGTTAAAAAAGAGGCATGCCCAGGATCACATGAACTGATCCTTGCCAAATTCTTTTCCCTGCTACCTCCTCTCCTTCATTGGGGTGGTCTACGCCTCCCCTCGACTTGGACAAGCTGCACTTACTGAATGCATTGCCACTCTGCTACCTCTTGTAAGTGCTGGTGAGCTGCTACTCCTTGGTGACTTTAATCTTGACTGCTTCTCCCCCTCCTCGGCCTCGGCCATCTCCAAAACTGAATCACTGAACCTTTCCCAGTTAATCACCAAACCCACCCAATACAACCCTCATTCCTCTCATCACTTCCTGATAGACTGAGTTCTAGCATCTCATCCCTATAGAATATCCAGCGCAGGAGTCCTTGACCCTGCCCTCAGTGACCACTGTATCACTTACTGCGTTAGAAAGACCCACCCACCAAAATCCACACCTAAATATATCCTCACCAGCCTGCTACACTCCCTCGATACCAACTCCCTTCTCACAGACCTACACACTGCAGACTTGTCTCCTGTGTACTCCTCCTCTAATGTTGACACTATCCTAGCCCACTTCACAAACATTTTCACCTGTATCTCGGACACCCACGCCCTGCTCAAAAAGGTAGGGTCAAAAAGCCCCACTACCCCTGGATATCTGCCCCCATAATTGCCCTCTGCAAATCCTGTGACAAAGCCTGGTCAGTTTTCAAAACCACCCAGTCTGCTCAACTCAAGCAAGTCTACAACACTGTCAGAAACTTATGCACCAAAGCCATCAGACAAGCAAAAGCTGCTTACTTTAAAAGCCACCTTAGGAATGAGTGCCCCTCCTCCTTCTGGAAAATTGTTCACTCCATTATAAACCTTACCCCTCCCCAGTCCCTCATCCCTCTATAAACCTCAGCGGTGTCAAAATTACAGACCCTCTGAAATAGCAAGTGCCATGAACACCTTTTTCACTACTTGTGCCCTACCTGACCAAACTTCTCCCTCCCCATCTGTGAATAAACCTCTCCTGCAGTCTTCATCCAATAAAAGCTTCACTCTCGCTCCTGTTTCTCCCGAGGAAGTACTGACTGAACTCCATTCCCTAAACCCTACTAAATCAAGCCCAGACGGCATGCACTCCAGTCTACTTCATCTAGCTGCACCTGCTATCAACCCCCTACTGACCTACTTACTAAACCTACCCTTCTCCACAGGCATAGTACCCATTACCTGGAAGACTGCTAGTGTCATCCCTCTCCACAAAGGTGGTGATGTCACTACTCCCGGCAACTACCATCCAATCTCCCTCCTCCCCACGCTATCTAAAGTACAGGAGTGCTTGGTACAATCTAGACTAAACTCCTTCCTCACCACCACCACAAACTATCTGTCCTCCTACTAATCAGGCTTCAGGACACACCACTCCACCATATCTTCGATGCTTAGGCTTACTGGCCACATCCAATCTGCCGTTGACAAAGGACATATCATGGCTGCTGTTTTCATTGACCTAGCCAAGGCTTTTGATTCCATCTCCCACCTTCTACTCATAAATACCCTTGACCATGCTGGTCTCACCTCCCCCACAGTAAAATTGTTCACCTCATACAGAACAAACAGACACCAGTCAGTCAAAATAGCAATCTCCTCATCCCCCCACTCCCTGTTCAAGCTGGCATCCCTCAAGGATCAATTCCCGGTAACATTCTTTTCACTCTCTTTATAAACAACCTCCCTTCTGCCTGCTCAAATTCTGTCATCCACATGTATGTGGATAATACCATCCTTTTTGCCTCCATTCCCCACCTGCACTCTATCAAGTATACTCTGCAGGAAGACTTTCATAGCGTACAGTCTTGGATCCAAAGAAACAAATTCAAATGAAACACCTCTAAAACTGTCTTCATGACCTTTGGGACCTACCAAAGACTGGAAAAATTTATCCCCAACCCTCCCATTACCACCCTTGAAGGTACTCCCCTAAATGAAGTTTCATCATATAAATACTTAGGTGTATCGTTAGACCCCCAGCTAAACTTCCATCACCACACTATCTATTATCAAAACTGCAGCCTAAGCTCGGTGTCCTCTATCACAATAGGGACTCCCTCTCTCTCCCTGTCCATCGTGAACTCCTGACCAAAATGATTTTGCCTATTCTTGACTCTGCCGACATAGTTTACTGCACTACTCCCTCCTTCCTCCTTGCTAGACACAACTCTCTCCTCTAAGCCTTCTGTTGTTCTGCCTCAAACTCTCCCTTAAGGACCCATCACTGCTCTCTTCTCTCCAGTCTAGTCTCCCTCCCCTATCCCATCAGCGTTTCTCTCACTTTATCTTCTTCATCTCCAAATTTTGGTTCAGTCTTCTCCCCTCCTACCTCTCTGATCTCCTCACCCCTGCTCCCCCCACATCCCACTCCCTGCGCTCTAGGGATGCCCGCTCGTTCTCCCTTCCCAAACCACCTCTAGCATGGGCAAATCTACATATACCTACCGCCTCCCCTCATTCTGGAACTCTCAAACTGCTGTACCTCTTAACTCACTCTCGTACCCCTCTGTCAGGTCTCAACTATGTCTCCTGCCTCTTCCTGCCTGCTCCCGTGTCGCCTGACTGCTCTTAAGCTTTGCCACTCCTAGGTGTTATTGGCTTCCCTATCTGTACTATTTCACCACTTTGGACTGTTTCCTCCTAAATTACTGGTTCTGCCTTGTATCACACATGACTTAAATATTCTACACTGTGCTGAATACTTGCCAACAATCTTTCCTCACTTGTGATCCTACTCATGGGTTATTTTCTGCATTTTGTACTGTCCTGCTTTAAATTGTAATTGCTGCTGCATATATTTAAGAACATTTGTATATGCTTGCTGTTTTACTTTGTTGTAATTGCTACTGCATTAATTAAGAAAATTGTATATGCTACTGTCTTCTTGTAACCCTTCCCCCAGATTTCCCCGGGTCGTACCTGGAAATGAGCCTCGGCTCAGTGTGCTTTCATGGTTAGCAAATGTTTAAATAAAAAAATAACTATAAATAAACCCATGGCAAACATTTCATAATGCCTACTTCCACAATTAACACACAACCCCACAACAACCAAAAGGAACAAACACCTCTTCTCAGATGTAACCCAGAAGCACTATGGAGATGAAGTAACTTGCTCACAGTCACACACACACACACTAATCAAGTGGAACAAACAGGAATCAAACCCAAGATTCCTAGACATACTATAACCATACCCAGCTCATTCCTCTAAACTGCACGCTACCCTGCCAGCCCCAAACAATGAAAAACAACAAAATATGCCCATTTTCCTCAACACAACCTAACAAAACATGCCAACCCTCTAACTCTATACAAATACCAAAATCAACACAATTTCACACTACACAAAACAATACAACAAACTCTTCTCATACTATTTTAACAAACCACTTAAAACTAGCACAACTTAACTTTCAACACACATATTATAACCCCGCCTATCAGACATCTAGAAAAATAACTCCCTCAGACCCACACAACAGGCACAGGATGTCCTGGGAATCAAAGCCAGATCTCCCAAGCATACAAATACAAATCTACTCCAAATACCTAAAACACTCACATCTCCTGACTCTAACCTGTACGATACACTGCCAGTCCCAGCACTTGCCCCAGTTTACAAACTACAAATCACACCCTTCCTTCACTCTGTCTATCACGTGACCAACACTGCAACACCATATGACATGAACCAATACATCACCACAGCACAAGACAACAACCGTGGCCAAATGTTCACACACTCACTTGTGACAAAGTTTCCTGTGCCACACTGTCCAGTTCCGAACTTTCCCGAGCCCAAAATTCCAGTGCCCAGCTCTCCAGCTCCATCTTTTCCCTTCCCCGTTCTATCCAGACTACAACAGTACACCAAGCACCCTAAAGTCTCCTGTTTTAAAAATGTTGGTCTTTTGAACTAACACTCTGATTAAATCTTGATTTGTGTTTTGACTTACAAGTTATTATTGTAAGTGTAGGCTGACTTGTGTAAACATTTGTTTTTTTTTTTTTCTAAATTGTCCAATGTATCCATAGCCCTTTGTATACTGTTTCTGTAGAACAGTAACAAACAAAGCACACTCACCCCTATTGCTAGCAGGTTATATTTTTAATCACACAAATGTGAGAACCACCCCTAATAACACGGCTTCATCAGTCCCCCACCAGCAATAGCCATGTGTATGATTTATTTTTCTGAGTTCCCGCTGTTCTAGATGTTCAGTGTATGAAAAGGTATGCATTTCTTAGAGAAAGACTTGTGTTTTTTATGTTGTCTTGCACGTGCAGCGCAGACAACATATTGTGGTTGCTTCAGTGGAGAAGCGGGTTTCGGAGGTACGATCCAGCTGCAGCCAATGGCGCCACTGCTTGTTGTGGCCGGGCTTTGTGGCACCAATGGTATAGCACGCTGTCTATGACAGCAGTTCAGAAAATGTGCCACAACCTTGAAAGAAATTAGCCTCTGCAATAAGGGAGCACCACGGGGGCGGGCCCTGATTGTAGTAGCCAATTACTGCTTGCCTCGTCTGGTTTTCCCATCAAGCAACATGGCAGTCCCTTTGAAAGCAGACGGGGGTGCCCAATCCCCCTGTCAGCATGCCTCCTCCTAATTTAACTTGCCTACAGGGGTGCCCAATCCCATTGGCACATAATGTACCCCATTTCTGTGTGCCAGGGGTGCCTAATCCCCTCGGTTCATGCGACTCCCCCCCCAACTCTGTATGTGCCGGTTGGGGTGCCCAGTCCCCGACAGCTACAGACCTTCCTCCCATCAAACACACAGGTGGCACACTGGGAGACCACCATGTCATGCCAAATATCCCTGAAAAAAAACAGTCCCGCGATGGGTTTTTTGTTTGTTTTAACCCTGTAAAACAGCAAACGGTCCCTCATTGAGTCCGTGGCACCTCCCCCAACCGCACCCACCCTCTGCGCAACCTGCCTCCCCACGCACCTCCACCCCATACTTAACTCCAGAGCACAGGGCAACGATCTTCAGTGGACCAGGAACATGTCTGCACTCTTCAAAGCTGACCGCAAACTGAAGAAATGCAGGTAAGCTGTATAATGTCATAAATAGGGGTTTTAAACTTTGGTGCATATCTCAGGTGTTTTGGGGAATTTTGCCACCAAATTTTCAACATAGGGTTTTTGGGACCCCTCCTCATGAATTCAGTCACTGTTGTGGCGTTATTCGGTCCCAAAAGGTGATTTTGCAGTCATTGCACAGAATCACCTTTCAGTACTGAGTAATGAAATGACAGTGTTGCTGTTCGTGAGGTGGCCTCCCAAAAAGCCTATGTTGCAAATTTGTTAAAAAAATTCCAAAAACTGACTGTGTTACAAACGTGTGTTGAGCAGTTTCCACGCGAACTCATAACTTCAAAAATTTGTAATATTTTCAATCCGGATTTTCAACATTGGAATTTTTTCACACCTCCTTATGAACAGTGCAGCTGTCATTTTTCACATCCTGGCCGAAATGTGTTTTCGCACTACCGGCGCAAAATAGTACAGTCGCTGTGGGAAATCAGTGCTCGGGACAGATTACAAAATTCACAGCAACACTGTTCATGAGCAGAGGTCCTAAAATGCCTATGTTGAAAATTTGGTAACCAAAGTCCATAAAATGACTATGTTACAAGTGTGCGTTGCGCAGTTTCCATGCGCACTCGTAACTTCGACAATTTGTAATATTTTCACTCAGCATTTTCAACATTGTCAGTTTTGTACATGTCCTTTTGAACAGTACAGCTGTAATTTTCAGATCCTTCCCAAAATGTGTTTTCGCACAAGTGGCACACTATGGCGCGGTCGCTGTGGGAAATCAATGATCAGAACAGATGAAGAAAATCATAGTGACAGTGTTCATGAGCAGAGGTCCCAAAATGCCTATGTTGAAAATTTGGTGAAATAATTCCACTAAATGATTGTGTTACGAGTGTGCATTGTGCAGTTTCTATGTATGCTCGTGAATTCGAGAATTTTTAATATTGTCACTCGAGATTTTCAACACTGCCATCCCTTCACACCTACATATGAATGGTACAGCTGTCATTTTTCACATCCTGCCTGAATGGTGTTTTCCCAAATCTGGCACAGAATGGCACGGTCGCTGTGAGAAATCAACATTCGGGACAGATTAACAAAATCACAGTGCCACTATTCATGAGAAGAGTCCCAAACACTTTCATGAGGTGGGGGTCACAAAAATGCTGTGTTACAAATTTGTAGTGCAAATGCCAACAAATGGCCGGGGCATTAGGGTTTCTAACCATAACGTCCCACCCTGTACAGACTGACAGGCACCAGGGGTGTGTCTTTGCATTGCCGGCTGTCATGCTCACACCATACCATCCCACCCCCACCCTCAAGCCACTGACAGGCATCGAGGTGTGCCTTGGACTCTTCGGCCCCACAGTTCACCCCATTCTCCTATGCTGCACCCATTTCAGCATATGTCCTTATGAAATGGGGTGACTGTAAAGCTGAACACCCCAAGGCACACCTCAGCACTTGTCAGTGTCTGCAGGATAGGGTGAGGTAAATGCCATGAGCGTTATGGCCGAATGGGGTGAGCGTAAGGTGTGAGGACCCCAAGGCGCAACGTGATATTTGTCGCACTACAGGGTAGGGTGAGCTGAAATGCCATGAACATTATGGCCAATGCCCAAAGGCACACCTCAGTGCTTGTCAATCGGGGAGCTGCAGGGTATATTTCAGTACGACATATACTTTATGCATAGCTGAATTATTCAAACGGTCCTAGGACTGACTTGCCATACACCTGACCAACTGTGAAACTTCAACAATTTGAGTAAGCCTGTGCTGTCCCACCTCCTCTTACTGAGCAGAAGCAGCCAGTGAACTAGCATGGTAGCAGTTGTCCTCTCGAGGTGAAAATGCAGGAAGTCCATGTCTTTGCTACCCAGCCACCCTCCAGAAGGTTCTCCGCCATGAGTCCCACAGAGTGAAACTCACTGGGGGTGAAGACGAAGCAGACAGCAAACACCAGGTAGGTTAAGATAAATGTGATTTCTGGCCACTCCATAGTACCCCTGCCATGCGCACACACATACTACCGAAATTGGGTTGGTAGCTGGGCATTCTGGGAACCTGGAAGACTGATGATGTCGTTGAGCTCTAAACTTCAAATTCTGTGTAAGGAGCTTGGTCAGATCTGCAACCACAGAGCTGCTAAATATAGAGCAAAGTCAGAGGGCAGCAGATTGAAATTGTTTGGGACTTGCACAGTGGGTTGTCATTACTTCTTTCAAGCCTGCAGTTTGCGAGGAAAAGGCTATTATGATCGATGGACTTTTTTTTTTTTTAATGGATTAATGGGCTCCTTCAAAGCTGTTCAGCTCACTCAGCTGTTTGGTGACTGCCTTCATGCCAATCAAAGGACCGAAGCCCTCTCTGATTGGAGCGGCTCCCATCCTTTGAAGTACATGACCATTCAGCCCACCAAGCAGAGAGTGATGTTAGGACCATACCGAGTGGTCATTGATGTACACTGCCGAACCCCTAGTTTTCTGAACTGCACTGGGCTTGGCAGTGACACACCCACGAAATTTCCTATTGTTACAAAACGATGGCTTTGCGCAAGAACAGCCAATATAAAACTCACTTTCTACTGGGGGAAAATACAAGTTCAGTGCAGTTCTTCTTCAAAGGAGCTCAACCATCATCTAATAACTTCAGGGAGTGGTGATAAGGTGGTAGTGAAAGCAACCCAAATTGATGTTGAGGTCGAGAATGCAACCACCACTGGCACCAGCACCAAACATAACCTTGCTAGCCATGACATACATGATACATGCAGTCCCACACCCATGCTGAAGAACAAAAGAAGACCAGTGGTCTATCGAGTACTTTCCTTTACCAGCTCAGTGGGAATACTGGTGCCCCTTTTTCTTCAAAATACTTCACGTTTTACTAATGCATGAGGCTTTCACCATAGCAAGAAGAAATAAATGCAGGTGGCAGAGTTCAAATAACATACAGTTTTACAGCAAAAAATAGTGCAATCCTTTGAAACATTTGCCATCAAATCTAAGTGTAAAGGAAGTAACAGACAATATCAGCTGATGCTGCCTACATTGGTAGTTTGTTCCAAATAACCAGCACTCAGTCTTTATTCTCTTGACATTCCTTTGATTTAGCCTCCTTTCAACAACACGCACTATCTGTGCTGTGCTACACTAAATGGTAAAGAGGTTTGGGTCCTGTTTTTTTTTTAGTTTACAACTGTTTTCCCTAGTATAGTTCAGATGAGATGTGACTTCTCATAAATTTGGTGAAATTGGGATTTTCTTAGGGCGTAGCTCAATAGAAGTTATGGTTTTAATAAGAGACAGTGAGGTGATACATTACAGGCTATAAGCATCCTTCTTTGCTGTAATAGCAGCAAAACAGAACAATATACATTCATAGGAACCAAAAAGAAACATTCAATCCAGAAGCCCCCATCTAATACTTGGTAGTTCCTGGACTACAGTACCCAGCATGCCCTGTTCCCTCCCAGCATGCCCTCAGTACTACATAAGGCTCTCCCACCTAACAGTCATCCTTCTTCTTTGCTTCAGGTGCAACAAGAACAACATCAACTGGAGGACTCTGCTTCATGCCAGAACTGGTCTTCCAAGGATCATCTCATGAAACTGTAGGAAAACAAACACAGGGAGGGTGAGGAGGGCTGTACTCTGTCACCTCCTACTAGTCTCTGATTAAAATCATGCCTTTTTGTTGAGCTACACTCTAGGAAAGTCACAATTTTATGGTGAGACAAAGAGGCTGTATTTTCAGTCTAGTTCAAAGTCTGTAGTAGAACCCTAATGTCCAGAGATACATCCACCAATCTGTGATAAAACTGGTGGAAGACAGAATCACCTGACCAATCAGCTATCCAAATAGTATTTTCCAACCAAACACCCACATGGAAGATTTGACTGGCCACGGTCCCGCTAGCAGAGTGCGCCTTGAACTTGACCAAGTCCACCCCCACTTCTACCATAGTCCAGTGGACCAACCAGCCAATTGTGGCTATGGCCACTGGTGGGTGTGGTTTGGAGAGGCTATTGAGCAGCTGATCAGAATTTGGGTCTCTCAAAATTTAAGTCTTAGAAAGGTACGATTCAAGACAATAAATCACACAAATATGTGGGTCAGCATCAAACTGAAACATAGAAACATAGAATTTGACGGCAGATAAGGACCGCTTGGCCCACCCAGTCTGCCCATTTCCCTACCTGATGGATAAGCTGCAGATCCTAGTTAACCAACAGCCTACTTCTTCCTACCCCCAACCCCTAGAATTGCCTTATGACTGTCCCATGCATGCTTGAATTCAACCACTGTTTTTGACTCCACAACCTCCTCCGAAGGCTGTTCCATACATCCACAACCCTCTCTGTGAAAAATACTTCCTTAAATTACCTCTGAGCCGCCCCCCTTCTATCTCCAAATTGTGCCCCCTTGTTCTTGTACACCTCTTTTTTTGAAAGATGCTACGCTCTTGGACTTTGTTGATTCCCTTGAGGTACTTGAAAGTTTCTATCATGTCCCCCCTCTCCCTCCTTTCCTCGAGGCTATACAACATTCTTGGTCTGCAAATTCCTCAAGATCATTAAATGGTTCAGACACCTCCAACTGGAGTAAGAGACTCCCACAGAGGAAGTCTTATTCCTCCTTACAAAGGAAAAATGGATTCCATTGGGAGTGGAGAACATGTGAGAGTCATCCAGGGCCTTAAAGTCCAATACCTTTTAATAGAAACCAAACAGAGCAACGAAGCTAGTTTCATGGACAGCTGCTTCAGGAAAAGAGTGTTACTGTCGCCCCAGGCTTAAAGAATGTGAAATACACAACTGATGTCCCAGGTTGTCTAGTAATGCACCTGGAGGTGTCTGAACCATTTAATGATCTTGAGGAATTTGCAGACCAAGAATGTTGTTCAACATATTTACCCTGGACAGGCTGGTGTAGGCCCCAAATGGCCAATCTGAGGACATTAGTAATCCTGTAAGATATACCCTGGGAAAACTGGTCAAACAAGTATTCCACCATCTGAGTCACAGGAGCACAAAAAGGGATCCAGGTGTCATTGATCATACCAGCGTACACCCACGTAGACCAGGCTGACTTATAAGCCTTCTTAGTTCCTTGTGCACAGGCCCACCTGAGGAGCAAGGCAGCTCCTGCTGAAAGGCCTGGGGTAGCCCAGGAGCCACCAGAACTGTCTACATTGCCATGGACAGGGTCTCATCCATTGTCATTGAATAAAGGACCCCTCTAGGTTCACCAGAGTGTCTGGAGCCTGGGAAATCAGTAGAGGGGGGTTCTATGGATAGTTCAAGGAGAGATAGGTACCAGGGCTGGGAGGCCAAACTGGCACCACCAGTATCATCATTGTCCACTGTTTCCTGATCTGAGCTAGAGAATGATAGACTAATGGAGAAGAGGGAAAGAGGGGAAGCACATACCCCAGAGACTAACTATGGTCTTGAGAGAACATGGCTGTTGCCAGGGCCAACATATCCGGCCTCCAAATAAAGAAGAGGATCAGCTGATAGGACAGCCAGGGGGCAAAGATATCAACTGGTAGAGAATCCCTTAGTTCCTGGATTCTCAGGAAGAAAGAAGAGAAGGAACTCACCACCTACATCAGTACCCAGAGTTTCTGTGATCACGGGTGGTAATCGGGAGGGACTGCACAGTGTTGCACTACACATGCCCTGAAGAATTTTGATGCATGGATGGAGTACTGCAGTCAATCAAGATGCCAGCCCTATGGCTCTCATCTCCTCTACAAGTCTTCTGCAGTAGGTAAGGGAAGGAAGGAAGGGAGTCTTTTTTTTTAAACATTATAAGTTTAACAAGGGAGTTGAACACGGTATTAAAAATCAGATTCTGAGTCTAAACCCGATTTTTGATATCTTAATCTCCATTGGAATGGATTAGGATTTGGGATCAGATTTTCTGAAAATTCAGCGTATGCTAATGAAATTATTTCACAGTATCTGAGCAACCCCATATGTCACATCCTTCTATTCAAAGGCCAGCCAGTGCTGATCCTTGAGGTGGACTGAGATGACAAAATATACATCTTTCAGGTTCACTCAAACCAGGAAGTCTCCCTGAAGGAGGGTGGATAAAAGAAGATGGACACTCTCCATCTTGAGGTGCTGATAGGAGATTTAGTGTTTAATGGCTGCAAGTTTATGACCAGCTGCATGCCTCCATCCTTTTTGGGGATGAGAAATAAGGAACTTTGACAACACGGAATTGGTCTCTTCTAAACCCAGACCATGGCCTTCAGAAGAGAAAGAATGACTAGCGGTGTAACTTGGGAATGGGGGCAGGAATCAAATGAAGTGGTACCATCTCACTGTGTCTAACATGCAAGGATCTTGAGAGACTGTTTCCCAATTAGAGAGGAAAGCTGTGATCCTGCTTGACAATTGCAGGGGCCAGGGAATGTGGCTTACGCTATCTACCAGCATGAATAATGCCATACTCATCTACTAGAATGGCAGCAGTGGTTGGTTGGGACCCTCTGAATCTGCAGGACTGGGCTCCGAAGCCTCTGTCTCTGTGACCCCAATCTCTGGAACAGTGTTGGCACTCAAAGGAGCCTTGCAGAAAGTGGGGGTTCCAGTTGGAGGAGTGGACCCTGCCTCTTCTGGTTCACCTAAAAACCCTCTTGCTAAGAGAGTGGAAAGAGGGTCTAGGTCTCTTGCATTCCATGATTTTTTTTGCCTAACATCTGTAAATCTTTGAGGAGAGCCTCCTCAAAGAGGAGGTCCTCTGTCTCACTCTCCATATCCTGGGAAGCCAGATCCACTACCTTGAGGTGAAACTTCAGGAGAATGACCCTGCTGCATTCCACTGTCAGGGCTGCATTATCATTTTCTAGCAGGCAAGCTGCACATTGAAACAGGTCCCTTACATAAAAGGGGTCTAGAGAAACCTCTTGCTGCACTAGGCCTCCTCTGCAGCATCCCCAAGGTGAGCAAGCAGGCCCACCAAGTTTGACAATGTTTCCCAGCAGACCTTCAGGCTACAGTCCAGGCCAGTAACACTGGAACAATTTTTATAGTGGGGGTACTGAAAGGCATTGAACAAAACTGTAAACCCTGTATAGGAAGACATATGGAACTTAGTGCAAATGTCACAAAAAAAAAGAATATCAAAGAACTCTAAACAGCAACGCAACAAACACCCAGCAGAAACCACACTCGAAACTGGTTTCTTTTCAAACAAGGTTTCACAATTTATTCCTGTAAATTCAGCTTAACAGTCAAGTACTTCACCCAATGCAGGAAGCCCCTAGTGCCTCAGCAAACAGCCTTCCTGGGTAAACTATAAGGGGATTTCAACTCCTTTATAGTCGTTCAAATCATGACATAATTTAGCAACATGTAATTAAAGTTACAAAAACACTTTCTAAATAATAGTAAGCAAAAGAATCTATGAAAATGTTGTATGTTCTGTCATTCTTTGTTATGTACAGTTCAGTTCTAACAGTTACTTCATATCAAAGTAAGAGACAGTGAAACAATAAAGTTCTTAGGACCATAAATCAGCATTAATAATCAAACAGCTCTATTGCTTTAATATTCATAAATATAGAGAACTACCAGGATCTCCTTTGATTCAAGTACTGTATTTTACAATTTTTCTGTAGCCACCCAGTTCACAAAACAGCCAATGGTTTGTGGCTCTGAACTCACTTCTTCAGGGCCCACGGTAGTCTATATTGTCAGTGCTTTAAGAACATACACCATATTGGGTGAAGTAGTTAGCAGGCCATCATAAACCTTATACTCTGCAGAGGATGATATGTCCCAGTTATCAGTGTGGAAGCAAATGATTTGACTAAACCAGCCCTTGTAGGGATAGATAGATAGATAGATAGATAGATAGATAGATAGATAGATAGACAGACAGACAGACAGACAGACAGAGGCAGACAGACAGATAATTTAAAAGCGCCTTTCTAAGAACCAAGGCACTTTACATAATATAATAGTACTAAATAAAATGATACCACAAAATTGCACTACAGACCAGTGTGAAAACTATAGCCATTGCAGTCTCCTACAAAGCTTAACTGAACAGCCAAGTCTTACGTTTACTTTTAACAAGCATTTGTCAATGCCGAATGTTGGCTTGCTGGCATTGGCATTGGTAGTGCAGGAGTTAAACAGATGCATCATAGGAATGGCAGTGAAGTATTGAACTGATGGCAACCCACCCCCACCCTGCAGAGAGTGACAAGCGTTAGGGTGTCCCTTTGGGTGTTTGGTAGTGCAGTGCAGGAAAACATGTCGGGCAGGATGTGAGAAATGACAGCTGCACAGTTCATAAGGAGTGGAAAAAAATGCCAGTGTTGAAAATGTGGCATGTAAATATACCAAATTTCCATAAGCTACCAGGGAAGCGGGGAAATATGCAATGCACGCTGCAACACTGCCATTTTATGGGCGCTTCAGCACCAAATTTTCAACATAAGCATTTTAGCACCTACCTTTCCTCAAAGTGTCCCAAGAAGTGATTTCACAGCCACCACGCTTATTCTGCGCCGGAAGTGCGAAAACACATTTTGGGCATGATATGTCAAATGACGGCTGTACTGTTCATCAAGAGGTGTGGAAAAATGGCAATGGTGAAAATCCAGACTGAAAATATCACAAATGCGCGACAGTACGAAGCGGCGTGCAATCTGCCAATGCATGCTTCCAGTTATTGTTATTTTATGGAGTATCATCACCAAATTTTCAACATAGGCATTTTAGGTCCTCTGCTCATGAATTGTGTCACTGTCATTTTCATAATCTGCCCAAACATTGATTTCCCATAGGGTCTATGCTTATTGTGCGCCAGAAGTGCAGAAACACATTTCAGGCAGGATGTGGAAAATGACAGCTGTACTGTTCACAAGAGGTGTACAAAAATGACAATGCTGAAAATCCGGCGGTAAAATATTGTGAATGTGAGATTCTGAGCCCTGCGTAGCAACTTTCATAATGCCTTCGTAAAACAGGCATTTGTTGGATTTTTCCACCAAATTTGGAACTTAGGCTTTTAAGAAGGCATCTCATGAACACTGCCACTGTCATTTCATTAATGGGCCCCGAAAGGTGATTTCGCGCAGTGACTGCGAAATCACCTTTCGAGGCCGATAAACGCCATGACAGTGACAGAATTCATGAGGAGGGGCACTTTGTTTAGAAGTTTTGTCCACTTTACATAATGTTGGTGTCAACGCTAGCATGCTGGCTTATTGAGAATGAGGGCCTTTTCTTTTGATCGTGCCCTGCATTCTTAACAACAACAGCGCCTCCAAATCTCCACTCTCCCAATATGTTGATTGCCGCGCAAGCGCGGCAAGCCAACATAAAAATGGTGACTAATGGGGCAGAAAGAGTAGGTAAACCATTCCATAGTAAAGGGGCTACTACAGAGACTGCTCTGTCGCAAGTTAATTTTAGTCTTGATTTTGGAATAATCAATAAACCTGCACTAGTGGAACACAATTCGCAGACATCGGGGCAGGTTGCAAGAAGCTTACTAAGGTGGTGGGGTCCCACTCTGTTGAGGGCCTTAAAAGTAAGTAAGAGAATGTTAAAGTCAATCCACCATCTCACATGAAGTTAGTGCAGAGAGCACAGCGCTGAGTAATCTGATACGGAAACAGAATAAAAGCAAAAAAAGCAAAAAGTAGGGCTGTGTAGCAACTGTAAAATATTTTGTGGGGCCTACTTCCTCACCAATAAATGTAAAATAACCATTAGTGCATAATAAATTTTTGTATCAGTCTTGCTGCGCATCCATAGTTTGAACATGCTGCCCCTGTCCCCCTTGCTGGCACCATTTCCAGGAACTGAACAATGTAATTTGTCCATCCTCCTTCTGCGGTCACTGGCACCAAGATTCGATGTCGTGAGTAATGGGACTTACATAGATACATAGACAGTGTTGGCAGATAAGGGCCTGTGGCCCACCCAGTCTGCCCATTTGAGCTTGTAAGTTCAGTTTACATTTTCCAAGAAGTCTGTTGCCCCTTAACCCTGACCTCCAGAATTCCTTTATGTTTATCCCATGCATTCTTAAATCCTGTGATTGTTTCAGCCCCCACCACTTCCTCTGGCAGGGTGTTCCACTTGTCCACCACCCGTTCTGTGAAGAAATTCTTCCTCACGTTTCCTCTGAATCGTCCTCCCTCCAACTTCATCCCATGCCCTCTAGTCCTGGAACATCTTTTTCGCTTAAAAATAGTGTATTCCTGCACCCTGTTCCTCACTGTAAGATACCTGTATGTCTCTATCATATCCCCTTTTTCCCTCCTTTTGTTGCTTCTTTTCTTCTGTACCCCCCCAACCATGTGACATTGGAATTGGAATCTTCTGATGCCACTGCTGACAGACACAATTTCAAATGGATAAGCAATTTTCAAAAAGAAAGGTGTTTGTCTGTGATAGAAGGTTTTATTAATTCTGACTTCTGATGCAGTGGGCCCCATTACAGGCACCCCTCCCCCCCCCGCCGATCACAGCCCTGAATGAATGAATCCCATATATGGTGTGTGCTCTATTACCCCATAGATACCCACGGGGCCCGGCTCGGGCCCTGAAGAAGTGACTCCAGAGTCACAAACTATTGGTTGTTTTGTGAACTAGGTGGCTACAGTAAAACTGCAAAAGTAAAAAGTTTTGAAAATGATTAGAGGTTTTGAGTCTTTTTCACCCCTCAAAGATTTTTATTCTCTGGCCCCAGGGCCCAGCGCGCCCCCCACCCCTTCCCGAGACAGACTCTTCCAACTCACTCTTACATAGGACCATTTTAACATCTGGAGAGCAGCCGGGTACTGTACCTCCCCAACAGATTTCATATCCTAGGTAGTTTCCTATCTGCAGTCATCCTTCTCTGTCCATTCTGTGTTACATACTACCTTCTCATCAATACTGAACTCTTCATCTGTGCTAAAAAATGTAGCACTGCAGTTGAAAATAAGTCATAAGGTAATAACTGAGGCAAACTAGCAAATCCTTTTTTTTTTTTTTAGCTGGGAAAGGCACACTGAGGCAGAACTCATTTTCACATGTGTTATGGGTGCACAACAGCTACTGTCTTAGGGTCGCACATTAACATGAAATGCACTTAGGGAAAATGCTATCTTTTTTGTACTCCGGTAAATAGCCATTTGTTCACATTTTCCAAAGCCTCTGCTAGCGTGTCTTGTATGTGACAGATTTGAATCACACGAAGCAGTGCTGTGCATGCCACAAAAAGGTTAACTTACAAGTAATTACAAAACTGGCGTTGCTATTTTTATCTCACCTCAGGGAGAGGCAGGCAGAGCCATAGGCTGTGAATACCATGGGCATTACGATTGTTCCGAGGTTGTGCTCAGAGTTTACTATGCAAACAGTGATGAAGGCCTCCAGAATACTGCACTGCACTTCAGGACCATGTGATCTGCCAAGCAGGAAGTAACTGCTCTGTGCTGTAGGTGAAAATAGGAGTGGAACCAGAATAACTGGAAACAAACACACAAAAAGAAGCTGCATCATGCTTACCTGTCTAATACAACAGCTTAATCTGGTTCAGTTTCAGTTGCTTACCATCTGTATACCCCACCCCCGGTCGCCCTGAAAAAGGGACTTCTAGGCCCAGTGGGCTTACCGGGTCAACAAAATTCAACAAACAAACAAACAAACAAAACCAGTCCACAGTCATGCTAACAGGCTCTCCTTCCATGGCTTTGAAAATGAATCAGTGGCTAAGCCCATCACCTTGAATCAATGCAACCCCAGTGGCTGGGCTCCTTCTAAACCATTCTGATTTTAACTCCAAGCAGGTGGTGAACCTATAGGGGAGCCTGCCAGTGGAAACAGTGGATATATGGACAGTACAGGCCTTCAAGATAAGCCTGGACACGTTTCTGCTTACCAAAGGAATCACTGGATACCCTGAGTAGTTAAGTGGGTAGAGAACTCATGTTTGCACAGCATACCTGTTCATACTTGCTTATGCAGTGGTGTGTGGGTGGGTGGGGGGGGAAACATGCAGAGTCAGATTAACAATAGGGCAGAAGAAGTGACCAGGCCACAAGTTTCAGGGGACCCCAAAGTGCGACAATGTTCTTTTTTGTTTTCCCAGATTTTTTAAGTAGCGTGTGCTACTTTGCTAACTTGGTCGGCCACCTGCCAGGGGGGAACAGAGTGAGGCAAGCATGATTCCCCCCTCCCCCCAGCATGGTCATTGCCATGTGACGTCACTCTGTTATTGTTTCCAGCTGACATCTTGGATGTTCCCCCAACCCAGCTAGTGCTAGACCACTAGTCTGATCTGACTCCATCAGTGATGCATCTAGTCTAGATGCATAGTCAGAGTAGCTCACAACAAGCAACCCATCTGGGTCCTGGTTCTCAGTCCTCACCCCATCTCGACCATACTTATTACAGTGAGGTGGATGCATGGTCCACAACAGCAAGACTCTTGCTTTGTGTAAGTCCCAATGGATCAGGTAAGAGGAACCTCGAGGGATGGCAGCAGATGCTGGCAGCAGGCTGAATGAGGTCCTAGCCAGATAGCCAGGGGAGTATTAAGTGAGTTGAAAAAATAGTAGCATATAGGTCTTGGTAGTGGGCCCCACTAGCTCTGGCTTACTGGCAGTGGCTGGGCAGAAAAGTGCCCAAAAAATTGCCAATAGCTATAAACAAGAAAAACAAGTGAAGTGATTGTTCAGCCACACAATTGCAAACATTATTACTGTATGTTCATTTCCAACACCAAGAAATGGCATTCAGAGTAGCTGGAAACCCCTCAAAATGCATTTTAAGGCATTAAAACCCTTCAACTTTTGGATGCCTAGGTGGCCCCAAACTCCTTGCTTATTGATGAAGTCTCAGAGGGCCCCACCATTGTACATTGCCCTAGAAGTTGCTAATGCAGTCCTACAGACATGATGAACCAAGGTCCCTTCTATCCTTAAATTACTATGTTACACAGACCTGCAGCGATGAGGTGGCATCCAGAGGCAACCCCCCACCACCACCACTCACACACATACAAGTACTTTCTAAGACTACACCCAAACTAAAAAATGCCTAGCCAAGCTGCGGTCACGCTCCATCTATCTAATCAGGTTCAATGCCCCTGTCCCTATCCTACAATTGATGGACAAGCTATGAGCATGATGTTTCATTTATTTTTATTACTTTTTGTTTGCCAATTTTAGGTGGATAGAGAGATATACAAAGATAGATTGACAAACCTGAAAGGAACAGAACAGAACAGAACAGAACAGAATAGAACAGAACAGAACAGAACAGAACAGAATAGAATAGAAAAGAATAGAACAGAACAGAACAGAATAGATATAGCAAGTTTCATGTGCACTGTGTCTCTGACTATATTGCAAGTTGCAAAACATTTTATGTGTCATTAAATTGGACACTGGTATTGCATAGAATGTTTGAGTACAAAATCAGTGAAAAGAATGGCTTTCAACCAGTGGCTCAAAATGAACGGCTGCAGCAGTGAAAGCTGACCCTAAGGGAGAGCGGCACTATGGGGAATCAAGAAAAAGTAAGAACAATCTTCATTTGAACTGGCACTCAGTTTAGTTTTTTACTGTTTTTATCCCATACACTATAAAAGATAACGACTAGGTTTCAGTTAAATAACCTCGCTGAAATCACCTTTCATGGTTGCCAGGACAATGATAAGCCTCTCGGGCTGCGCTCTTGAGGTTTACTATGTTGTCCTGGCAGCCACTTAAGGTGAGTACAGTGTAGTTATTAATCAAAACCTAGTCATTATCCTCTCTTTCTTCCTTGCTCTGTCACTTCACTGAAATGTGAAACACAGTACACTGTATTTGTGTGAGTACAGCGACTGCTGATGGACATGCTCGCTCTCATAGATATAGTTTACAGTTTTGCTCTCTGAAGCCTTGCACCAGTTATTATAAAAAATAATGCCTGTGCAAAGTTTGTTTTATGAGGATTTTTCATGGCAACCCCCTATAATGACTGGATATCCAGTCTTGATAAAACCCCATAATAACCCGCTGAATTCCACACTAGTATATGGTTAGGGCTTACTGTGTATGGAAATTAGTGACTTTCAAAAACTTGCTGTTGGACAGTTCAAAGGTCATGGAAAGGTTTTGTAGTATTGTTCTGACATCACAACAATACTACAACAACTTTGACCTGCCACCTGATTGGAGGAAACAGTGCTCCACACAAAAAATTCAAGGTAACATGGTGGCGCCGCTTAGTGAGCAGTTCACCGAAACCGCTTGAGCACAGACTGTTGTAGTCACCTCTGTCACTCCAAACTGTACTAATTTGTCAGGGCTTTTTTTTCTTTTTATGTTTGTTTGCACATGCGCAAGAAACAGGTTGTGGCAGCTTAGGAGAGAAGCAGGTTGTGGAGGTGCGGCACCGTGGCAGCCAACACAGACACTGCATTTGTGGGCTTGGCACTGTTCACCCAAATGCAGGCCCAGTGTCCTGATGACACTGGTTCTGCATAAGAGCCACCAAGTTGAAATGATTTGTCCGCTGCAACGAGGGAACCGCCTCGTCAGTGCAGCATCAGCTGTCCTGCTGCAATGAGGGAGCGACCCATCATTGCAGGGCAGTACCTTTCCTGGTGTAACATGTCCATAAACATTGCAGTGGAGGGCAAGCTGACTGACTGGGATACTCAGTCCCCCTGTCGGCATGCCCCAGGCCCAGTTAATTTGCCAACGGGGAGCCCAATCCCCGTCAACATAATGCCCCCCCCATTTGTTGTGTGCCGAGGGGGTACCCAATTCCCCTCAGCATCATGCCCCCCCAAGCAGTCATTCTTTGCTGATGGGGGGCCCAATTCTTGTTGGCTTAAGTTCCCTCACCCCAAAAAGGCAGGTGGCACACTGGGAGTCCACCCCAGTGTGCCGAAAAGAAGCCTACAAAAACCATGATGTCTTTAAAAGCCAGGTAGATTTTCTCAAGATTAGCTTTGTTAGCAGCAGATTAAACCACAATGCCATAGACAATAATTGGTATCATTAGATAGTGGACTAATGTCAGTTTAACCTCCTTTGTGAAGCTGTTGTTGTTCCTATAACATAGACCAAGATGCTTGTAAAGTTTTCCAACCTCAGCATCAATAGGAGCAGAAAATAACAGTGGATCAAGAATAACCATAGACATTTAAACACCTTTACATGTTTAATAGGGTCTCCAGAAGGTGTTGAGATGCACAGACTAGGACTGTCCTTAACTCTGTGCATACTTCCAAACAGCAGTGTTTTAGTTTTATTCACATTGAGAACCAGATTATTAGCAGAAAACCAGTTGTAGACTTTATTAAAGTCAGGCTGTAAATGTTGTTCTAGGACAGGCAGATCCCGGTTACTAAAGAAAATAACCATATCATCCACGTACAACAACGTTCTGGAGTAGTCACAGACACCAGAAACATTAACCAAATGACAGAGGGCCCAGGATGGAACACTGGGGCACCCCAGAGTTAAAAGGCAGCTTCTTGCGAGACCATCACCACACCTTACTCTTGATCGATTGCCCAAATAATCTAAGAAACATGCCACAGTCTCATCCAGAACTTTTCTTATCATCAGATCATGGTCAACCAAACTGAAGACATTAGAAAGGTCCAGAAAGGCTGCACCAATGTATTCCCCTCTGATCAAGGCTACATAGAGATCCTCAGTCAATTCGATCAGAGCAGTATCAGTGCTATGATATTTATGAAAGCCATGTTGTTTCATGGCCAGGACATCATGTCTGAAGATATAGTCCAGCAATTGATCATTGACAGTTTTCTCCAGAGTCTCGAACAGAGGGGACAATAGAGAGTAGACCTGTAGTTGGAGATGGTGGCATGGGCTCCCGACTTATGTAGTGACGCAACAGTGATTACTTCCAGTTATCGGGTAAAAAGCCATACTGTAATGAAGAGTTAAACAAGTTTTGGACCAGGACAACAAGTTCTTCAATGGCCGATCCGAACAGTTTCATGTCTATGTGGTCAGGACCCCCTCTTTTCTTGGTTGGGGATTACATCACTCAACCCTTATCCCCCCACATCATTTTCACCATACCTATGTGTCCATTCCACCCTCGCTTGAATCCTGTCACTGTCTCAACATTGACAAACCATCCAGGCAGACAGTTTTACCTGACCATCACCCTTTCTGTGAAGAAGTATTTCCTCACATCCCTCCTGAATTCCTTCCACCCCCCCAACCAGCTTATAATTATGTCCTCTTGCCACAGATTTATACCCATTTATCCCCCACATCACCCACATGCTGTGAGGTATTCATACTCACCGCGGGTAATAAATCAAAATGAATATAGTGCGAGTGAGATAGCATCGTAGGTGCAATAAAATGCAAGCTTATTCAGTGTTGGAATTATAGGATGGCTTGCCAGGGCTTAGCCCCCTTAGCTCTTAAGTGAGCCCCAGTAGCTCATGCATCACTGACATCGATTTATAATGGGAATGTGGGTCAACTTATAGACCGCTCCCAAAGCTCATAAAGTGTAATTCCAGCACTGAGCATACACGTTCACTGTGTTTTCTGTGAACACGCCTTCCTTGAGTCAAACACAGCAGAACAAAGGGCAAGTAAAGAGCAGTGGCCACAGCTTAGAGTTGTGCATCACACACATATACTTTTATTTAGAAAAGATAACTTTAGATGAGTTGCTTTTGAGAGCTTTGGCTACTACAAGGCAGGTTAGTCAGTCAGTCAGCCAGTCAGTTTGAAGTCTTTAACCAGGAGAACCTCAGAGTGAAGCATCAAATGTATTCTAGGAGGCAATAATAGTTTAATAAAAATGGAATGCCCAGAAATTCAAATGTTGTGGGAATTTTCTGTAACTAAGTTCTGCTGAAGTGAAGTGTGAAATATTTGCCGGAAATCAGAAAATCGCTTTAAGTTTTGGCCTGGCATTAAAGTTCTGTATTTTGGTTCAGCAGGGAAGAGAACTACTCTTCATGGACTGTTTTTCACATGGGGGGTAAATAAAAGAAATCTACAGGTGGGTCCCTCCTCCCCTTCCAAGCACTTACAGCATATCCTTTTATGTAACACCTACAGTATGTTCTAATTAAATAGGATTTGTTTCTGATCTCTTGGAGACAAGGCAAATTGCAAACACAGTGTCCCAAACTGAAATGGCATACTCATAAGAGTTTGTCAACTTCCAATCCCCAGTATCCAGTTTCCTAGTGGAAGTGAGCTGCTAGTGCAAACCCTCCAGGTGGGACCCCCTGCACCACAGTCCAGCTCCCCAAAGCACCAAACAGTAGGCATAGCTTACATTACATACTGCCATGGTCACCAGCCACATTGATACAGTGCTTTTGTAAGTTCTCTCTGGAAATGCAACCTCTTGTACATTCTACCCACATGCTTTGTACCTATATTCATACTGCCTTGGGTCCAATCAGAGTGGCAAGAAAGCTGAGGTGGCTTGTAACTTGTACAATGTAATAATATGAAGGGAACATACCCAGAAAAAAGCAGATTTACAGTATGTAGTAACTAACTGTTCAGGCAAAACTGGTTATAGACCTACTGGCCATCCAAAAAGAAATACTTTTGGTACCTCTCCCTTCACCACTCCCTCTCCTCCCTTCTGTCCCACGCCACAATTGAAAAAGTGGTATAAATTCTCCAAACACAAGGGTGACAATAACAATTTTTTTCATTTAAAGCTGAGCTCTGCTTCTACTTTCTACCATTGTACTCCCCTTCTGTGCTGGCACCCTAAGTGGCTGGTTGGTTTACTTGTGCCTAACACAACTGTGTGTTCAGGGATCATTCTAATGAAGTCCCTGTAGAAACAAGGGATGATTGTTTCTTTAAAACCAGTTCCTGCTGCCTTTGTTCTCATATCATTTCTTTATTTCTCTCAGTTGTGGTTGGAATATAACAGCTGTGATAATACAAACACCAAGAACACAATCTTTTTATTTTTGACACTTCTCTCTGGCTCACCACACTGGAGCCTGCTGCAGCATTGACACTTGTTTTGAACCTTCAGTCTTACTTAATCTGAGAGACCAGAGGTGAGGCAGAAACTGACCTAAGAGTCAAGGGTCAATCCCCTGGAGGAACTGGCTGGGGGATGGAGCAAGAGTTTAGACCACTCAAGGATAATCCTCAATGAGCTGTACTCACCAGAAGATTTTTCTCCTCCTCATCTTTCTTTTCAAACAACAACAGGGTTAACAGTCTCAACAAGAAAATGGATGAGTCAGCCAACTACTTATGTTTGGGAGAGGCAATTCTAGGGAAAAACCTGGAGGAATTATTTTACGGTATTTATTTCTTCGAAGTCTTTAAATAGTAATACCTCTATAGGATGCTTCACTCCATTTGCAAAAGTGTCCTGGAAGCACCAATAACAGCAGTAGCAGTCATATTAAAAATATTAATAATGTATTAGGCAAGAGCAATGAGGGTGGGATTTACAAAATCCTACACAAATAAAATTAAATGTAAGTATAGATTTAAAAACCCCAAAACTGCATTTAAAACTACAAGACCCGCTCTGAACCCCACCTATTATTATTTATTTATTAATTTGCCATGTTTGACCAGGAAGGTACATTGAGCTGCGACAGGTCATTACTAAGTGTCTGTTACATGCTCCTGTTTTATTAACAGCTGGAATGTTAGCCAGGACACTGGGGAAAGTCCCATACTCTTATGACAAATGCCATGGGATCTTCTTCAGTTTCACACAGGACAGCCACCAAAGATGGCTAAAAGAGACTTTGGCTTAACCTCTCATCCAAAGGACAGTACCTCAACAGTATAGCAGCACTCCCCCTAGTGCTGCACTATAGTGTCAGTACTACATATTATCCCAAGTTCCCAGTGAGTGACAAGAACCTACAACCTTCTGATCTTCTGGCCCCAGAGGTGAGCATGCAGTCTATCTACTGAGCCACTGACACTGTAATACCGGAAGAAGGTCAGTCTTATTCGGTTGCAAACACATCTTTCTTTTATGTTGATTTTCTTTTTTCATACAGTTTGAATTAGGGATGCTCAGAATTGGTCGACTCCGATCTGATTTTCAGAGTTTGGAATTTAGGAACATCTGAATCTTAATCCTATTCCAAATCAGATCTTAAAAGGACCTAAAAATCAGAATCGGATTTGAAATCCTAAATCCCTATGTAAAAATATATTTATTTATCTAGCTGTTTCTTTATTTATTTGAAAACTGATAACTGGGAGAGGCACACTGAACCAAGGCTCACTTTCAGATGCAAGTCAGTGTGGGGGGGGGGGGGCAGTGGTACAAGGCAACAAGCATCACAAATTATACAATGAAACATGAAATGGGTGAAATGTTAAGGGCAGACTGGGTGAGCCAGTGACCCTTATTTGCCATCAGAGTCTGTGTTTCTATGAAATGGTACAGTGGAATGTGTATACAGTTCATTAATATAGAAAATACATAGGTAAAGGTATAGGCATCAATACGGTAAATGAGCAGCATTGTGATATAATGTCAGTGCATTAGTGTGCATAATACAGGAGAGGCAATGAGCAAAGCAGTGGTTCAGCTGAAGTACATACAGTCTGCAAAAGAATATACAGATACTCAGAGAGACAGTGGCAGTGGAATAACAAGTGCATTCTAAAAGTACGCATAGGATATGGTTGCTCTGTATTGTCAGTGGATTTCAACAGTTGTCAAATCCCTGTTGTAGGCCAGCTCAAAGATCACAAAACATTGTTGTAGTGTTGGTCTGACGTCAGATAGACACTACAACAACTTTTTTGTGCTTTGAATGACCATGCGCTGTCACCGGCATTTCGAGGCACTCACAAACCCAACAATTCTGACAGCGCTGCTCACTAAGCTGAAACTTTACTCAAATACTGTAATTGTGACTTTTTTTCTCAATTCTGTCACTTAATTCCACTTAAGAAAGATAGGCAGGTGGGAGCTGGAGGGTGGTGCCATGGCGGTTGTGAGAGTGAGCACTGGGTCACAGCAAGGCCACAGAGACTCTTGCCTTTTTTTAAATGCTCTGCTGGACATCGATTGGCAATCGAGGGAAGCTATATACTATACAAGATAGTATATGGGTAACCATGCACATCAATGGAGTGTTTCCATCTCAGGTTTGCGATGACATCATACAGACATCTCGAGCTTACCTCTTGAGGTCCCTATGATATCATCACAAACCTTCGATGGAAACATAGTCTTGTGTATGGCTATTCTATATTTACACTACAGTTTGCATGGAGGAGCATAACGTGCAACAAAAGCCAAAATGCAGCATCAGTCAGATCACCCAAAAGAAGGAAAGAGAGGAAGAAAGCCTGGATCAGGTGGAGGCTTGGCAGGAGTAGGACAGTGCAGGAAGAAGTTTACATTGGCATTTGATGGAGAAATGGGAAGGGGAAACGTGAGGAGAAGAGGAGAGATTGTTCCAGATAGATGAGAGGTGAAAGGTGAAAACAGACTGCCCCAGCAGAAGATCGGGAGTGAGAATGGGAGAAGGTGCATGAGTCTCTGGAGCCAAGAGTGTAGGCGGCAGGGGAACAGGAGAGCAGAGGGAGGAAAGATAAGGAGGAAGCTACCTGAACCAGTATTTAGAGATGAAGGAGGCACAGTGAGTTAAGCACTGTGAAGGAAGGGGAGGAATAGAGCGAGATGAATAAAAACATAAAAACAGAATTTTTCAGCAGAAAAAGACCAGTAGGCCCATCTAGGCTACTCTATTTTTCCCTACCTATTTCTACACCCTGGACCCTATTTGGTCAAAGGTGTCCCGCCTGGCTCCCTTTCCTCTACCTATTATGCCCATGTGCCTATCCTATGCATGCTTGAAGCTCATTACTGTCTTTGCTCTACCCACCTCTTTTGGCAGACTGTTCCAGGAATCCACCACACTTTCTGTGAAGAAGTATTTTCTCTCATCCTTTTTAACCCCCCCCCCCCCAAGGTTCACACCATGCCCTCGTTCTCTGGTACTCCTCTCCACTGAAAGAGATTTCAATCTTGCACCTTGTTCACCCCCATGAGGTACTTATAGGCAGTGTTGTAATTACACTTTATGAGCTTTGGGAGTTAGGGGGCCCATAAGGGCCTTATCTTTAAATTGAGTCCCCCTTCACATTATAAGTCAATGGCAGTGATGTGTGAGCTACTGGGGCTCACTTCAGAGCTACCCGGGGCCGAGCCCTGGCAAGCCCCCCTGTAATTTCAACACTGCTTTTAGGTTTCAATCATTTCCCCTCACTCTTTTCTCCTCCAGGGAAAGCATATTGAGCTTCCTATCCTTCAGCCAGTTTGATATCCAGTTTACCACCTTCTCTCCGACCCACAGGTTGCTAAGTTGTTGTTTTTTCTGGCCCCTTCCTCCGGGCACAGGAGATTCCAGCCACTTGCTCACTGCCCCCTCCATCCCCAGGCTTACCCCACTAGGCGGGGCTGCCGGGTGGGCACCCCCTTCCCAAGGCATTTGGACATCTAGCCCTGGCTTAGCCCCCAGGGTGGGGCCATGGGAGCAGGACCCCCCCCATGGCATCTTTAGTCTGTAGTGGGAAATGTCCCTATTCTTTTAGAGAAGTGTCAAGGAATCTTTAACGTCCACTTGAACAACCACCACAACAGGCAGACAGGACCTCAGTTTTACATTTTATCCAAAAGATTGATAGTTGGAGGGGGTTTGGCACCCCCCACTATTGTTGGGAGGTGATACTGGAGCCCTGTACTACTGTTGAGGGGACTGGAGCCCTTGTAGTTTAGAAGGACTAGAGCCCCTGTCTTTTTAATGGACTGCAGCCCTGTACTGCTGTTGGGGGGATTGGAGCCCTGTACTACTGCTGGTAGGACTGGAGTCCTGTACTACTGTTGGGGGGACTGTAGCCCTTACTACTGGTTGGGGGGACTGTAGCCCTGTACTATTTCTGGGGAGGACTGGAGACCTGCATTATTGTTGGGGGAAGGAGCCCTGTACTACTGTTGGGGGACTAGAGCCTGTGTTACTGTTGGGGATAGGAGCCCAGTACTACTGTTGGGGGACTGGGGCCCTGTATTACTGGTGGGGGACTGGAGCCCTGTACTACTGTTGGGGGACTGGAGCCCTGTACTACTGATGGGGGATTGGAGCCCTGTACTACTGTTGTGGGGACAGGAGCCTTGTACTACTGTTGGGGGGACTGGAGCCCTGTACCACTGTTGGGAGGGATAGGAGCCCTGTACTACTGTTGTGGGGACAGGAGCCCTGTACTACTGTTGGGGGAGCTGGAGCCCTGTACTACTGTTGGGGGAAGGGGTCTAAACCCCTGTAGGACTGTTGGGGGGTGTCATCAAGGCAAAGGTCAGGAAGGATAGGAAAACATGGAGCAGTTGTAAAATTCGCAAATAGCATTTTATTGTTATCAATAACAGTAAAATAAAAAATCTAATTGTTTGGGATAGCAATTTTTGGGATAGCTATTTACAAAGGCAGTACAAACAAATAAAACAAAGTCCTTCATCTGAGTGTATCTCTAATTCTAAATTTCAATCTCTCCCTCCAACAAAAGATTGCTCTCTTTTTATAAGAAGTTTTTGCCTGGCAATTAACTTCTGCATCCTGGTCTTGTTAAGAGATATCCCGTTTCTCACAAAATGTGACAGAACTTTGTCAGTTTCTTTTCTTGCAGGTGCAACAAAATAGAACAGTGTATCGTGGAAATAATCTCCTGCCAGAACTAATCTCCTGTTGACAACTCTGCAAATGAGTTTGTGGAGGTAAGACTGCATCTCAAGGTTAACCCCATGAATTCCAAACAGCTTTTTGCATTTATTTCAATACTACAGTTATATAAACTGGCAAACAAAGTGATCCCAGTTTCTCATAAAGATCCACATATATTTTTATAACCACAGATACACAAGGGGGAAGAAAAGATAGAAACAGCATTAAACAGCAAGTGAAAGCAGGGAGATGGGTTGGGGGTGGCAGAAGACCATCAGAGTGATCATTTCAAGGTCTCACAAGGAGATTTGATTGCACAATCATACAGACAAGAGACAGAAAATGAGAGGATAAAACAGATCCATGTGTTTTTCTAACTAACAAATGGGACAGGGTCTTGTTCAACCTGGTCACAGGGGGGAAAGAGACTGGAGCCCTGTACTACTGTTGTGGTGGGGGCTGGAGCCATGTACTACTGTTCGGGGGGACTGGAACCCTGTGTGTGTGTGGGGGGGGTTACAGTAAGCTGAATAACATTTATTTTTTTTATTTATTTGTTATTCAGATAACAACTTTGAGCACAGGTGCTCTTTTTCAAAGGTTTCACATCAGTAAAAGACAAAGAACTGAATGAGAGCTAAGTACTCAAAGGGGTTTCAATTTATTTGTGGTGTACCGTGCAAAGTACAGTATGTTAATATTCTTTGGGGAGGCCCAAGATTATTTCAGTTTTGGGGCTCAACATTTTTTCCATGGATTTGGGGAGGCTCACTGTGACAAAGTCTGAGAACTGTTGCTCTAGAAGAAGGTTTGCATAGCATGGAGCCCCTGAATTGCTGGGCCCAGCACTGGTTTGGGAGGAGGAGAACTAGGCCCTGTATGTTTGTTTTTCTTTTGTGGGGGGTTGGGGGTGCACAGAACCTTGAATAATTAAGGGGTAATAGAATCTCCTACTGCAGGGAAGACAAGGTGGTGCAATGTCTCCTAAGTGATTGGTGGTGAGAACTTTGAGAATTGGACATTTGAAAGTGAGTGGTGCAGTACAGTACCTCTGAGTGTGAGCAAGTGAATGGGGTGATATACGTGTGTGTGTGTGTGTGTGTGTGTGTGTGTGTGTGTGTGTATGTGTGTGTGTGTGTGTCTTTAGGTATTTGTGATGTTGGTGGGATACTGGATGGGGAAAGCAACCACTGCATCCTAGCAGCTGCCACCGGAGGCAAAAAGGGGTTAATGGATAAGTGGGGTGAGTGGTTTAGAGGGTAGTTATATGTTAGCCAATGTCTTGAGTGGAAGAGGTAATCTTACAGCACATGTTTCAACGTGGTTCCATTTCCAGCAAAAACCTGCAAGCTAACCTTCCTTCAGTTATTGCCTAACTAGCAAACCTGTCAGACAGAATGTCAATGCCAGTCACCAGCAAGATAACCTGAAGTGTCAGTGGCTCAGCAGGTAGCACACTCGCCTCTGAGGCCAAGAGATCAGAGGGCTGTGGGTTCAGTTACCACATCTGGCACTTGGGTTAATAATCCCAGTACTGACACTGTAGTGCAGCATGAGGGGGGCGCTGCACTCCTGAGGTGCCGTCTTTCGGATAAGACGTTAAACCAAGGTCCCATCTGCCTGGATTGGTGGTAGTTCAGGGGGATGTTAAAGATCCAATGGGATTTATTGAAAAGTGTAGGGGAAAGTTTTACTGAACAAAAGAAATCATACAATACTAAAATAAAACAGTTAGCAAAAACTCATTTGGACTCACAATAAAAGTAAGCAAAAAAAAAACCACACTTGAGAAGAAAATGACAGAAATATGCATATTGAGAGACAGTCCATCAGGTTACTGCAAAATCAGAGTCCGTTATCCAAGGAAGAGCTTTCCAGAGTTCAAGTAATGTCTCCTCTGAAAATAAGGTACGTTCATGTACATAAATGTTCTTTAGGTCAGTTACAATTTTCTTCTCAAGTTCTAAATAAGAGCAGTCTTTTTGCTGTAAAGTAAACAGACAGCGAGCCATCCAAATATTCAATTTAATTACTGCAAAAACTAGATTTAAAGTATCCAGAGTCCAAAAGGACCACTGGGGAGAAAAAACACCATATATAATATTCTGGTAAGAAACCGTTTGAAATAAGGGAGTGGCCTAGACCCTTGCCAAAAAAACCCCACCATTGCCGAATAAAAGAGCACTCAAAAAATAAATGTGATATAGTTTCCAATTTAGAAATACACAATAGTCTAGAACATTGTCGGTCTTGAGACTGCTTGTGTTTATGATTATCTTTTACATTAATTCTTTCATGACATGACAGCCAATGAAAGTCCCACAGGTGAGCAGGCACCCGTTTACAACATAACAAAACCAATAAGGAAGAAAGATGTTGGCTAGGGCACTTTTCAAAGGGCGACTGTATCGCACAAATGGTCAGGATCAGATTATTATATAAAACTTTATAAGAATTAGTTAATAACATCTGGGTAGATATCTTCCACTGTTTCAAACGTAAAAACACGTGTTTAACATATATCGGTATACCCAAAGTTTTTCGTATCAGAGTTAATGAATCACATTCCCATGAGTGAAACCATAATCTGCAAGAATCATAGAACCATGGTTCCCACCCTCTCTGAGTATTTATCAATAGAGGCAAAGATTTGCAATCAAAAAAATACATGAAAAAAATAACAGAAGATTAATCATATGAACACCACCCTCAGGAATAGGTAAGTAAGTAATATTCCATTTTACCAGATTAAGCCGGCTTCCCCAAAGAGCTTGAAAGAATAGATAAAGAACTGCAGTTTCTAATTGTTTAGGGATTGGGAATACATAACTTAAATAAAGAAAAGTCGGTATCAGATAAGTCTTGATTAGGAAAACGCGCTTCTTCTTTTCAATCTGCCCCTTGTTCCAACAGGCAACCTTAAGCTTGCGTTGTTGTAATTTAGCATTCCAATTAAAAAGGTCTGAATCTACAGTCCCAAAATAAACTCCCAAAATGTGCTTAGGGTCCTCAACAAGTTGTAAAGGACCAATATGCGAAAAAGGGGCTATTGTAGATCCTAACCAAATACCAAAACATTTAGTAAAATTTAAACTCGCACCAGAATAACCACCAAAGGAGGAACATTCCTGGAGGGCAGTGACCACAGAGGCTTCATCAGTCACAATAATGCAGACATCGTCTGCATATGCAATTGCTGTATATGGCGAGATTAAAGTAGAGCTAGAGAGGGCATGAATCTGAGGGTGAGCATTCAGACAGCGAAGCAAAACATCTAAAAAGAATTCATATAGCAGAGGGCTCAAAGGACAGCCTTGGCGAACCCCTCTCTTTATGGGGATCAGAGGTCCAACCCAACCATTCACAACAGGCACAACAGTGGCAGTCTTATAGAAGGCCTTAATCCATCGAATCATTTCACCAGGCACATGCATAAAATGGAGTGCCTCCCATAAAAAATCATGGTTAACCAAATCAAAAGCCGCCTTCTGATCTACTGATACAATGAAACCCGAAACTGAGTCTGCGTATCCATGAGAAAATAATTCTCGAAGGAGACTCAAATGGTCAGCGAATCTCCTGTTCGGTACAGAGCAGGATTGAGCAGGGTGCAAAACCACTTCTGCTATCCTCATCAGGCGTTTTACAATAATTTTCATTAATAACTTAAAGTCAGTGTTTAGCATACATAAAGTGCGCCAATTCTCAACAGAATGTTTATCTCCTTTCTGCTTATATATATAAAAAAAAGTGCCCTTCATAAAATCCAAAGGGATAAACTCACAAGTTAATGGGGAAGTAAACACAGAGGTTAATTCGGGGATCAGGTGGTCACCCAGTACCTTATACAAGGCAGCTGGGAGTCCATCCGGGCCAGGAGTCCTCTGTAAGGGTAAGGAAGAAATAGCCGATTTCAATTCTAACTCTGTAATAGGTATACAGGCTGAGTCGAAACACGGCTGTGAAAGGATAGGGATATCGAGGTCTCTATACAACACCTCAGGATCAACATCTGCAGCTGGAAAGGGAGAAAATAGGGCTGTCATGTAACGCGTCACTATCCGACAGATGTCAGACTGAGAGGTACATAAGGTGCCGTCAGAATCAGCAAGACACAACATAGTCTTCTGTGCGATTTGCTGGCAATTCGACTCAAAAGGGCAAACAACAGCCCTGGAGCCTACAACATTAAATTTGTGTTGATAATATAGTTGCTGTGATTGTCTAGATTGGAATTTCAACATATCACTCTGAATTAATTGTAATTGTTGGGAAAGATCTTGTCCTGTCGTATAAGCTATCGTCAACAAGGACTGAAAATGTACCCTTTTCTGCAAATATTCCAAATATTCTCTCCTACGTTTGTGACGACTATAGTTTTTCAAAAAGAGTACCAAATCATGTTTAGTGTCAGTCCACCATACAATAGGGTCTTCGTAACAGATAAAAACAGATTTTCAGGCCTGAATAAAGGATAAGAGGGACTGCATGAAAGTCGGGATTTGCAACAGAGATATGTTGAATTTCCAGAACCCTGGTCCTTTGCGAACAGTGACATCAGAGCCAAGGCCTACAGAAAGCAGTTTATGATCAGAAAACTCCACAGCTTGTACTATAGCAGAGGTAATTGGTAATGTGTGGGACAAAAAAACAAAATCAATTCTGGTTGCCAGCTTACCCTTTTGAAATGTAGGAGTGTATTGTTTAGTAAAAGAGTAATAAGCATCCATGAGATGAGCAGTACGTACCAACTTCCCTAATTCATGGGAGTCACAAAACAATTTCTGGGTAGTAGCAAAAGAGCTTTTGTCAAGAAGACTTAAGCCACAGTTAAAGTCACCAGAAAATAATACCTGAAAAGAGGTATGCAAGTAAGGGCGAAGTAAAGAAAATAAAGCTATACGTGCAGACTTAGTTTGGGGAGCATAAATATTAATAGCTCGATAAGGGCAGGGCCCAAGTAAAAAATCTAAGACTAACACTCTACCAGGGGTGAAATCAATTAATTTAAACAAACGAAAATCTGGGATATTGAGTAATATCCCAAGTCCTGAACAGGAGTCCAGGCCTATGGACCAAAATGAAGGACCTAAAAGCCAGTCCTGTTGTAGCCTGTCGAATCTCATGTGTGGTATGGAGTCGAGTATCCTGCAACAAAAATATCCCCAACAGTAAAAGCACAAAGAGGAACAGAGACACTTTATGATTTCCTTTTCCCTATCACCTTTTTCCCTTTGAGCTTAACTCTGGCCTTCTGCTTCTGAGAAAGACCAGTACCCTCAGAATCAGTGGTACCATCCGGGAGGGAAGATGCAATGGAGAAAGAGTCAGACTAGCCTCCAGCATCGTCAGAGACTGTTTGAAGTAGCTCAAAGGCATTAGACAAGACCACAGGAGGGAGTTCCAAAAGCAAAGGAGGTGATGGTGATGCCCGGGGATAATTTCTCATAGACCTCTGACGCATAACACTAGTGGGTACTCGGGGGGGTGGCAAAGTACTCGGGCCTGTAACAGGGTCCAGGACAATCTGGACAGGTTGGACAGGGTCAGAGGTAGGAGGAGTCATCTCGGGAAGTGGTTCCACACAAGATGCCATCAGGGGTTCCATAGCCTGACCTATAACAGGCACAGGGACCTGCAATAAGGGTCGAGCGGCTACAGAAGTTGGTTCCACTAAGGTGGTCCTAAGACGACCCTTCTGAGCTTGCGTGATTACAAAGCGTTGATCAGCACCACCATCATGTGTGGCCTGATTATGAGCGGCCCACTGACAATTTTGAAACATATGACCTGGCTCATCACAAAGATTACATCTACACTCATTCAGACAGTGAACCCCCACATGGCCCAATTCTCCACAGGTGTTACATTTCAGCTTATCACATACATTACTAAGGTGAGAGGGGTCTCCACACCGGTAACAAGCTTTCAGTTGTCCAGGGTAAAACAGGATCCCCCGATCATGACCTATAAAAAAAGAATTAGGTAGGTCCACAGGACCAGAATCATTAGAGTGTAACATAACCTTAACCTTCCAGCCTCCAGTACAAATATTCTCCATGTCCAAAATCGCCTCAGGCTGACCCTGAACAGTGCAAAGTTGTTTTAGCCAATAGACAACGTCAGTCACATCAACATCTTCATTCTGAAACAGAATGGTAATATTCTTAAAGGCTGGTTTGGAAAGGGGAATGGCTTTAAATGGGGTCCACAGGACAGTATTTCTTAAGGCATGATATCGTGACCAAAAATGCTCCAAGCCATGAGGCGTTTGGAAGCTGACATCAAACGTAGATTCACCAGAAATGTGGATCAATTCATATATTTCGTGAGAAAATAATTTCAGAGAATCTTTGAGTAGTGTCTGAGCTATGTACACACGATCTGGAGGCTCAGGTAAACCCCCCATATAAGCCAATCGTACCGCATTATGCCACTTTGCAGCCAGAATCAGGAATTTAAACAATGAAGAAAAAGAACGATTTGGCTCTATTTTTTTTGAGGGGGGCCCCACTACAGCAGGAGCTGTGGTTTCTGTCATGATAGTAGGAGAAGTGGCCCGAATAAGAGAACCCTGCAAAGGTTCCAAGACTGGGTGCTGGGTGAGTTCCAATTCCTTGGGAAGACACAAGGGGTCAGACGTGGTCATACTTCTGTTCGGTGTGTGCTGCAGCTCAGGAAAATCTTAGAGACGGAGGGACCGAATAGGGGACGGACCAGAAATCCACTTCCCCGCTGTAGGTTCCTGCACCCATCCAGCACCTTGCAATGCCATTTCTACAGACCAGATAGGTGTTGTAGAAGGATCTACATCATGAGGTACTAACGTAGAGGGAGAGTGTGACACAGTAGGCAAACTAGGAACAGCAGGCAATGAGACCGTGGTACTCTGTGTGGGCGGCTGAGAAGCGGGCAATAGTACAGCAGCTTGGAACTCACTAGGATGGTCTGCACAGGGCAGCACCTCAGTCGCTTGCAAAAGCAATGTAGACTGTCCCAGAGAGCTATCTAGGACTGCAGGAGACACACATCCAGCCAGTCTGACCTCACGAATCTGATGCAGTTCCTGGTTTAATTTCATCTTTGTAATCGCAAACTGTTGTTCTTCCACTCCCAAACGGTTCTGAAGCTCCTTTTCAGTCAGACAGACAGCAGCAGAGTCAAAAGTGGAAAGATCCCTCTTTGGGACAGCAAGAGGTAAAGACGTTAGAGAGTCCATGTCAGAATGACCCAGCAGAGGTTCTAAGGCTGTAACCTGTGATTCAGATTCATTTTCTGTAGTAGACACAGAAACCTGCATAACTTCAGTAGTTGTAGATGCAGTCTCCACACACACAGAGAGAGGAGTTGAGACCAGGTCTCCCACCTCCATCGCCACCTCCTCAGCAAGCAAGGGTGCGTCCGCCATCTTGGACAGAGGTTCTCCCTCTGAAGAGTAGGGGAATTTCCCCGGTGTCCTGGCCAAATTTTCCTCATTAACTCAAAATACCACCAACAGCTTAATCTGGTTCAAGGTCAGTTGGCATTCATCTGTATCCCCCTCCCCCGGGTCGTGCCTGAAAATAGGCAGCATCTGCCTAGTGCACTTACCCAGTCAACAAAAACTAAATAAATAAAAAAAAATAAAAATAAAACCTTCTTACCAGTCAATAGTAAACTTACCAGCCTGCCAGCCATTATTCCAGTCACCAGCCAGATAAATCTAAGTACCAGTTACCCTTGGACTAGAACTTACAGAGAGTCAGATGACCCTGAGTATATTAACCGGCAGGTGAGTGAAGTTAACTGGTGAAATAGTTCAGCCTGACTATTGGCACTAAGTAAAAGGTCTCCTTGGGATGAGTCTAAATATTTTCACAAAACCAAATATCAGACCTTTTGCAATCCCTATGGACTCCAGGGCGTACTTTTGCAGTTGGGTTGCAAGGTGATCTGTGGTAAACTTTTGCCATCATTTTGCTTTATAGCAGAATTTCTATTTTACCCCAGGTGCAATTATTACATCTTTTTGTGTGTATTATTTTTCTCATATTGCCCTATTTACTTAGATAAGTCCCACTTCCTACCTTGCCTTCCTTCCTGCCTTACCTACACAACATACCCAGTCCTTTCTTGATTCCATCTGTCCATGAAAACATCCACAATTTAGTGTAATATTCATGAACCTTCATCTGTAATTGTGGAATTTTGCTAAACTTCATGATACTGTTTGTGCATGCATTATTCATGTTATGTGAAAGTTCATGAAGTAATGAACAAAAGGTACAACTTAATGAATTTTTGTCACCATTTATGAACACAAAGAATCATTTAGGAGATATTTATGAATGCTGAACCTTAATGAAATGATGAATGTTGGGGAATTTTCATGAACAATTCAGCCCCCCCAGGCCTTTCATAAACAATCATGAAAATGACCTTTAATGCTTGATCATGACCTCAAGAGTGCCATTTAATGTTCATGCTCAATTCTTGAATAGTCATAAACCACTCTGAAGAACTTTCATGACAATTTGTGAACTGCTCATCAACATCTTGACTAGGGAGGGACATGTCCTAAAACTTATTTATTTATTTAACAGACTTTAGGATTACAACCTTTGAGTCAGGGACTCATTTACAAAGGCTCCGCATCAGAAAAAACAAACATAAACACTTAATACATATAGACATATAATGGCAGCTAAAGGTTACAGTTTTTTCAGTTATACAGAATTGCAGAACCAAGATCAGCTACACATTGCATTGAGCATGTTAACGAGAGTTGTATTTTACAGTTTTCAAGAGAACAATAAGTTTGCTGATAGAGGGAGGGAGTAACAGGTTTGATATTTACAGCGAAGTAGAGAATTAGACAGATATCTTGTGAGTGCAGCCAAAGGCGGCATTGTTAATAGGTAATGTTTGGTAGCCTTATCGGTAGGAGCTCAGTGGCAGGGTGGTTCCATAAGATGATAGATAGATGACCTGGCACTAGCTGGTACATTGGTAGCACTGTGACGCGAGAATGAAGTGAACTTAGCAGTGGTGGTTAAAACAGTGAGTGATATTATGGGCCCCTTTTCTCTCATAGGGCATAGAACCTATGGAACAGCCTACCAGCTGAGCCAGTGGACATAAAGCCTGAACACATTTCTGATTACTAACAGGATTACAGGGTATCCTAGGTAATACACAATGCATACTTAGTCCTTGCTTATGATGTGGGAGGATGGGCAGATATAATGGACCTAGCATCCCTTACAACCTTACATTATTATGTTACTATGATTCAAACTGATCTAAGATACACTATCTCATCTCGGGGAGGAGGGGGTCCACTTCTGAGCCAGTTTGTCCATCTCTACTTTGAGATGTCTTGCTTACTTTGTTTTCAGTGCACGAGTCCTTGGAAGTTTTTCCTTTCCTGCACCTTTTTTTTTAACCTAAACATATAATTTCCACAGAACAACTGGGGTTTAAGGCAAAGAAGTGCAAGATCATGCACATAGGGAGGAGAAACCCTGAAGCCACCTAAAGGTTGGGAGGGGAGTTTCTGGCAGTCACAAGGGAAGAAAGAGACTTGGGCATCATCATCATAGATGACCTGAAATCATCCAAGTAGACTACTAAAGCAGTAGGTAAGGTTAGAGGGATGTTGGAATGTATTAGTAGGGGTATCACAAGTTGTAAAAGGGAGGTAATAATCCCTCTTTACAAGACACTGGTTTGGCCCCATCTGCAGTACTGTGTGCAGTACTGGAGGCCACACCTTCACAAGGACATTAACCAAATTGAGGCAGTCCAGAGAAGGGCAACCAAAATGGTGCAGGGACTGCATCAGAAAACATATGAGGACAGATTAATGGAGCTCAGTATGTATACCCTAGATCAAGAGAGGGAGAGAGGTGATATGATCGAAACATTCAAACACCTTAAGGACATTACCGTGGTGAAAGAGTCTAACATGTTTCAATATAAGTAAAATAGCAGGACAAGAGGACACAGCATGAGATTAGAGCGAGGCCAATTAAGAGGTAATGTGAGGAAGTTCTTTTTCACAGAAAGGGTGGTTTATGCATGGAATGGCCTACCTCAGGAAGTGCTGGATATGAATACAGTGTAGGGCTTCAGACAGGCATGGGATAGCATAAGGGAGCAATACAGATGGGTATGAATAGATAGACCATTGACAGAGCAAAGGCAGATGGCACATTCATAAGGTAGAAAAAATGGGCAGACTGGATGGGCCTTGCAGTCCTTATCTGCCCTCAACTTCTATGTTTCTATGGTTCTAGAACCATTTGCAGAGGCTATAAGGGAATCGTATGCTTTCAGGGGGATGTGGGAGGAAAGAGAGGAACAATGGGTCATGCTTTATGCCAACAATGTTTTACTTTACCTCCAGGAACTGAAACAGGCACTTTCAGCAGTGTTCCACCTCCTAGAAGCTTTTGGGACAGTTTGGGATACCAGCTTAACTTGTCCAAAATGGAGGCTCTGAACTTTCACTACTGCCCCACACAATGGATTGGGGATGTCTTCACATTTAGATAGGATTTAGGTCAATTGAAATACCTTTGTGTCTACATAGCACAGACACACGTAGAAGCCTATGGTAACACTTACAAACCATTCACAGCACAACTTGAACAGGACCTTTTGAGATGTGGTGTACTACCTTTCAACTTGTCCCATCAGATAGAAGCCATCTGGATAGCTACTCTTTGAAGAGTGCTGTACTTATTTCAAAATGTCCCCGCTCTGTCTCCCACAGTCCAGCAGGAGAATGTGGGCCAGAGGTATCTCCCAGTTTGTCTGGGCTGGCCAGAAACAAATAGTGATGCTAAAAGTGCTTTACACTTTCTAAAAAATCTGGAGGCTTAGCCTTACCTCACCTGAAACTTCTGAGCAGCTGACCTGTGCTTCATTATGTGCAGTAACTTAGGGCATATACACACACACACACACACACACACTGGTTAGACATTGAGAGGGATCTTCTCCCGACGGAACATTTTGTGGGAACATTATGCCACACGACCCCCCCCGGTGGGGGACGTGACCCAATACCCATGGCTCCAGGAACAGAATAAAGATATGGCTTTCAATCAGACAGACACTCCATCTTACCTTTTTTCTATCTCTGCTGTGCCCCATAGCACTTTTGTGCAACTTCCATCTAACTTGCTTGAACCTGGGATTTTGTACCTGGGAATGGTATAGGTTCCAGTACATTTACCAGGTGATGACTATCACTGCCCTTGACTCATTTACTGATATTCAGACAAGGTTTGGACTATGACAAATGGAATTATATTCATTCCTCCAACTAAGGCTCTATATCTCATCACTTCCAAACAGGACCCCGAACCTCAGAGGCCTATCCAGCAGTGACACATTATTTTTATCTCCTTCTTAACAGCTTATATGATTTCACAGCTTTATCAGCCCTTGTCTGCCTCATTGCGAGAGAATACCCAGGAGACAGCAGAAAAATGGGAGGTGGAGCTGAGTGCTCTCGTTACACATGAGGCATGGTCAGAGGCCTGCCAACCCACTTTCAGGGTCTCCAATTCCCATATATAGAGGGAATATGCATGGAAACAGTAATTTTTGCTTTTTCTGAATGCCAGTAATCACTGTACATTACCTTTCACAAGGTAACTCCTCTTGCTGGTGGCAATGTGGAGAACCAAGAACACATACCCATGTAATGTGGGAATGCTCTATAATACATCCATTTTCCAAAGCACTGACAACAGAACAGAAAAACTATACATTCGACAAGTCCATTTGACACTGGAACTGTATCTGTTCCTCCAGTTACCTAAGTGCTTCTGAGACCCCAACTCCAGATACTTATTTAACTGCAACAAAGAAAACTTATAAAGAAACTGTGGCTCACCCCACAGATCCCAGACCTGAAAACATGGTACAGCATAGTACACCATATCTATAAAATAGAAAAAATAACTTACTCCCTAAATGACTGTACAGACATATTCAACTAAGGGTGACCGGATGGTTCATGCATAAGATGGGTAGAGATCTGAGCTTTGTTCTGCATTGACCTCGTCAATAGACCATATTATAACAACCCAAGTTACCGAGAGCACCCAACACTACCTGCAAGGGATAGGAGAGTCTGATTCATAATAAGAGTCTTGGTACCAGATGGGAAATAGTACAGCCCAAAAGCCTGACCATAGCCCCTAACCCCACCTCCGGGCCATGGCCTACCAATTATGATATCTGACACCTGAATAAAAAGTTTTTTTGGACTCAGGACTGCCCCCCCCCATACGCACACATATATACACACACACACACACACACACTGTACCACAGGGGAGGAATGTTTGAGATCTGTTTTTTTGCCAAACCAAGGCATCAGTGCTTGTACTAAACTGAAAATGAGATACAGAGGCCAATGAATTGCAATGTATGACTTTATGAAAGCAATAAGACACAACGGGTTGTGCACTGAACAGATGTTACCACATGCCCAGGGGCATAGTGAGGCTCGAGGCTGTCTGGAAGTGCAGTAATATCTGTTCAATGCATACCCTGTTGAGTCTTTGGCAAGTCAGGAAAAACAAGTTTTATGCAGAATAAATAGATTTTCTTATAGGAACTTATAATAAAATAGTCCTTCTGCCTACTAGATAATGACGTCATTTTGATGTTACGTTTTGACCCAGACATACTTTTTTCCTTCAGTTCATTCATTCTGTGGAATCTCACAACTGTTGCCATTTATTTCTACCACCTCTAGCCACAAAGCGTATCATTTTTGTTTACTTCTGCCCCATTATACACCACTTTTGATTTTTGTTGTTCTGCCAGCAGTCACACTCTTACCTTGACAGCACTGGAGAGACACATGGTGGACTTCAAGTGCACTGAGACTCTATCCCGTTTGTACCCACCCCTGCTTCCATACCTTGCCTTCCCTTCCACATAGAGCAACAGCTATGTCCTCCCCCCCCCATTGAAGGAACCATGTCTGATGGCAGTACTGTAGGAGCAGGCAGGAACTGCAGCAGAAGCTATCAGGGACTCGGACAAATGGCAGCGCTATGACAGGAGAAAGGGAGGTTTAGTGAGTATTTTTTTTCCTGTACACAAGGTATTAACGAGCGCTGCTGCTTCTTCTTCCTGTGTTTGAACCAACACTGACAGACCAGAAGTACTTGTGAGCCAAAGACCATGTCTTGCTCAGGAGAAAAAAACAGATTTGCCAAAATACCTTTCTTATTTTTTCTCCATTCTATGGCAGCTCTTCTCTCATTGCAGCTCCCACTCACTGTACTCTCACTCCCTCTGCTGCCATACGTTCCCGGCCCCACTCGTTGTGCCTGGTATTAAAACAGAATTAACAAACATTTGTCAATGCCGAATATTTGCTTGCTGGTATTAGCATTGGAAATGCAGGAGTTAAAGAGATGCAGAATAGGAATGGCAAATACAAATGCGCGTAATTACGAGGGTGCGTGGAAACTGCGCAATGTACACTCATAACACATTCATTTCATGGACTTTTGTCACTAAATTTTCAACACAGGCATTTTAGCGCCTCTGTTCATGAACAGTGTCCCTGTGATTTTTTTAAATATGTCTCGAACACTGACTTCCCACAGCTACCACGCTATTCTGTACTGGAAGCACAAAAACTCATTTTGGCCAGGATGTAAAAAATGACAGCTGTACTGTGCATAAGGAGGTGTGGAAAATGCCAATGTTGAAAATCTGGAGTGAAAATATGACAGATTTGCTAAGTTATGTGCATGCTTGGAAACTGCGCAATGCATGCTCGTAACACAGTCATTTTATGGACTTTCATCACCAAATTTTCAACATAGGCATTTTAGGACCTTTGCTCATGAACTATGTCACTGTGATTTTCTTAGTGTGTCCTGAACACTGATTTCCCACAGCAATGGCGCTATTCTGCGCCGGAAGTGCGAAAACACATTTCAGCCAGGATGTGAAAAATGGCAGCTGAACTGTTCATAAGGAGGTGTGAAAAATGGCAATGTTGGAAATCTGGAGTGAAAATATTACAAATTCACGAAGTTACGAGAGTGCGTGGAAACTGCGCAGCACGCTGTAAAACAGTAATTTTTGGGGATTTTTTAACCAAATTTGCAACATAGGCCTTTTGAGAGCCCACCTCATGAACACTTGCACTGTCATTTTGTTAATTGGTCCTGAAAGGTAATTCCGCACAGTGACCGCGAAATCACCTTTCAGGACAGAATAACGCCATGACAGTGGCTGAATTCATGAGGAGGGGTCCCATTAACTCCATGTTGAAAATTTGGTGCCAAAATTCCCCAAAATGCCTGAGATATGCACCAAAGTTGAAAAAACCCTATTTATGCCATTATACAGCTTACCTGCATTTCTTCAGTTCACAGTTGGCTTTGAAGAGTGCAGACGTGTTCCCGGTCCACCAAAGATCGTCGTGCCAGGCTCCAGAAGTAAGTATGGAATGAGGAGGGGTGTGGGGAAGCAGGGTGAGCAGTGGGTGGGTGGAGTGCGGGTTGGGGAGGGACTGGCGACCGGCGTGGGACCGGTTCCTTTCTTTCAGGGAGGAAAAAAAAACAAAAATACATTGCGGGAAGGTTTTTTTTTTCAGGCTTGCTTTCAGCACACTGGGGTGGGCTCCCAGTGTGCCACCTGCCTTTTCTGGGGGTTGGGGGACTTAAGCCGATGGGAATTGGGTCTCGTCAGCAAAGAATGACTGTTTGGTGGGGCATGATGCTGAGCGGAATAGGGCTCCCCTTCGGCATCAAAATAAATGGGGGAAGGGGTTACATTATGCCAACAGGGAGTGGGCTCCCCCGTCGGCAAATGAATTGGGTCGGGGGCATGCTGATAGGGGGCTTGGCCACCCCCATCAGCTTTCATGGGGCTGTGAGTTGGCGGCAAGCTGCTGCCATGTTTACAAAAAATGTTAGACTAGGCAAGGTACCACCCTGCAATGACGGGTCCCTCCCTCATTGCAGCGAAATGGCTGATGCTGCAATGACGAGGTGGCCCCTCATTGCAGCAGCGAAATCGTTTCAACTTGGTGGCACTTTTGGAATTCAATGTCATCAGCACAGTGTGCCTGCACTGGTCCACCAGTGACAAGCCCCCAAATGCAGTGCCGCCATTGGCTGCCACAGTGCCGCACCTCCACGACCCGCTTCTCTCCTAAGCTGCGGCATAATGTTTCTTGCACATGTGAGCAAGCAAACATAAAAAAAAAAAACTCTGCAGGAATTTTTTTTTTTTTTAACTCTTGTCTGTTTTTTGGGGAGGAAAGGGCAAAAAAAGTGAAGAGCGAGCGGCACCGGCACCAGATTTCCCTAATCATGCAAGTCCGGGATGATTAGCATTAGTAAGTTGTTAAACAATTGCAGCATTTCAAAATCAAATGTTCCAAGGGCTCATTGTTTTTTGTTTTTCAAATATGGTCCTGCTTTTGAGAACCCTCCTTAGGAGTATAGGCATAGGCTTGTGAGAGGTAACTAGGCAATCTCAAAGCATCTATGTCTTCTGTTTTCAGCCTTTGCAGAGTGTGTGAGAGGCCATTTGGCACCATACACTCTCGCTTAAAGCAGAACCAGTCTAAACTCTTTCATGGTAATTTGCATATACATCTCATGATTTTTTGGATTATGGGGATATGTGCAATTTATGTTAGCCAGGCAATGATTAAAACTGTTTTAAAACACAGCTTTATTAGCACATTTTTACCAGGATCATCAAGCAGGGATGCTATTAGCTTAGATAGGCAGTTCATTTACTAGGAGTTCTGAAGCATTAGGGATATACCTGTAAACTCCCCCCAATTTTGGGGGGCTTACTAAAGGTTACCCTTCTCGCCCTCTGTAGGTGCCTCGTGGGAGGTAGGCCCTGGGTGGTGTCTGCCCCTTGGGTGTAGGGATTCTGCCCCATAGGATATAAGTTGGGAGAATTTTAGAGAGAGAGGAGGCTGGTGGGACTGCAGAACATAAGTGTGGGCTGGGGTTCACACCCCGGCCTGGGAGTTTGTGGCCTAGCTCAGCAGTGCTGGTTCAGTGCTCGGGTTTACTGGGAGGTGTGCAGGGAAGTGGCCGGTGGGATGGGAGCACTGTAGAGTAGGAACTGCAGCCTGGAGGAATTGTCTATGACCTGCCTTGTGCTCTGCAGCACCAGGGTGGGTCAGTGCTATCCAGAAGGTGGATGATATGAGGCAGTGGGGGCACTGCAGTGGTGGCAGAGTCGCAGCGTGGCCTATCTGGTGGTGGCAGCACCTGGTAGGTTGTACCCATGTGGCACACTGCCTTCAGCTTGGCAGTCAGCCAGGAGCAAGAGTAGCCAGGTCCACCTTTCCCAGTTGATGAGTTTGGTCTGGGACTGGGGTAGGCCCTGGCATTAGGTCTGTATGCTGCAGGATGTTTTGATTCATGAGGGAGCTGGTGATAAGAGATCTCTCTGCTTATGCTATGGCTGAGTCAGGTAGGGTGCACAGCAGAGTTTTTACCAGGCCAAGCAGTGACCAAGGGCATGTGTTTGGAGAGCCCTGGTGTGGTGTTAGGCCCTGATCGTATTTTTTGCTGCCCTGCTATCTGAGCCTCTGGGCTCAGTCATCTAAGTGGAGCCCATTTATTCGGCCTTCCTAGGCCTAAGTGTGTGCCACAGCTTTGTGCTCCTGAAATTGCTGTTTACCTCCTTGTGCCTGTCCTTCATTGTGTCTCCAGACCAATGGAGCTGAATTTTATATTTTATTAACTGAATTAATTAAATTTTCTTTATTCTTGCAAGACAGTATTCCTGAAGTTTGTGCTGCCTTACTGCTAACCAGTTTGCCCCTATTTTTCAGCTCCATTGCCTTGCCTGCCCATTGTATTCGGCTGATTCCACCATCTGGCAATACAGTGAAGACCCATCTCTCCTTGATGGTATGAATTCAAGGGTCAAGGCAGGCCAAGCTATTTCATTCTACTTTTGGGATCTCTGGTATTTCCTGGCTTGTGCCTCCCCTTCGGCAATTTTACCATCAGGATCACTGGGCACCACTGGAGGGAGTGTTACAATCGTGGGGGCTTGTCCAGGATTTATATTTACTTAGGGCAAGTGGCCTGAAGTTGGAGGTCGGCAGCTTATTGGGGTCCTTAATTTCAAACTGCACCATTCGGGGGCAGCCATGTTGGGTGAAGTTTGTGCCTTGTGTGAGCCGCCATCTTTGCTTCAGACGATGAATATTTAGTTGCTATGCCCATGTGGTGGTGTAGGGCTATGTTGATTGGCTGGTGGAGAGTGAAGCCTGTTGGAGCTACTTCAGAGGCCACCATTTTTGGGTGAGCTGCAGCAAAGAGTGAGAGAGCTTGAGTAGTTACAATGCTGGGGAAGATTCCCACCGAGGATCCCCTGGCTCTTGTACCTGCCTCATTACTGTCTTGGCTGTGGAAGACCATGGGGCGTGGAGCTGCCAAAGAATGATGTGTTTGGTGTAACTATCAAGGTAATGGTATTGTGCAACTACTATTATGCTCAGCCTGTGCCAGAGGCCCACTGTCTGGGCTGTACGAACTGCCACCCTATGCTACTATCTGGAGTTGTCCTTCAGTGCCATCAGTGGGCTCAGCCTCTTTGCTGTTGATGGGAAGCTTGGATGTGTGGGAGGAGACCAAAACAGCAATTACCCCCGTGGAGTCCTCTGCTCCAAGCCCTGATGTGGTGATCAAGTCTGTGCAAGAGGAGAATCTGTATGGCATGGAAGGGCAATGACATCTGCCTAGCCCTTCCCCGCCACTGCCTGCTGAGTCTCCCCGTGGCAGAGGAAGAGGACAAGGAAAGGCTGCTAAACCTGCTGACCTCCCAGAGCCCAGGGGGCTGGCCTGTGCTTCCTCACTCAGCAGCAGCAGTAAAAGTATTGCCACCCATAAAGAGGCCTCGGGCAAGGAATTGCCAGCATTTGTGGAGAGAGAGTCAGTGGTAAAGAGGAGGCTGAGTATTTGGAGCTACCAGTTTTTCCCCCTGGCCAGGCCCCTCACGGCTACATGTTTGCTGATCAAGATGTATACTGGGCCATACCTCAGCCCAACAACAGGCCAGTACTGACAATACCGGACAACATTCCCAGCATTCACGCACAGAAATAAGCACTCCGGGTGAAGATGAATAGACTGTTAAATTCTGACCCCCTGTATGTTCATTATAGGACTGGAGTTTGGTTGGAGCATGGTCAAGCCCTTGCACCAGCGTAAGGAAAGTGCCTGAATGGCCCCAGGTGGAACGCTGGATGCGGTGAAGAATCCACCTTGAGTATCCACAAGCTGACTACCCTTATCTCTCAGAACGGCTCTGGGATATTGTGGAGGAGAAAAGAGGTGAATGGGTGTTCCAAGGTATGGTGCAGAAACTTCAGCTGTGGAACAATGAATCAGGAGACCCCTGGGAAGAGGTGATCCAGAAAGCCAGGTCCCTTTACCATGCTGCTGCCTGGGCCGGGTTAACCTTACTCAAGCATTAAGCACTGGTGCAAGAAATGGCTGGGAGTCGTATGAAGCACTACATCATAGCAGTGGACTCATTTGCCAACGAAACTACAAAGCCTGATCTCACCTTTTACTATCCCTGTGGCAGTGGACCTGCCAGCTACACAGGACTGCCTGTATGAACTTTGCTCATGCTGCCAGGACTGTTACCGGTTTGGTGAATGGAACTGACTGTTTCCCATGTTACTTTGGGTTCTAACATTTGCTTGTTTGAATAAGAAGGTGTGCCCAGGAATATTGCCTGAAGAGACTGTGCCTTTGTGGCTTGGGACTTTCTGGACTTGTGAGAAGTCAAAAATGTTTCAAAATTTTGGACTGCCAGCATACACCCCCAACCCACCCTGTAAAAGGATTAGAGGTTTAATGTGGGTTGAACTGAAACATTCTTTCCAATGTTTGCTGATGTAGGAGCAGTGAGTCTGTGTAAGATTGTGAATGGGTGGTGGGTTATGTTGTTGGTGGTATATGTAAGTGGATGAGTGAGTGTGTAGTGGGTGTTTGTCTGAATGGTAGAGTAGTTAATCTAGCATTGTAACAAAGTACTGTTATGGTTTAGAGAATGTCCTGGCAAGCATTTCTGTTTATTAAAGGAAAACTGCACCCTCATATCTTCTAAATTTTATTTGTTTCCAATCCATATCAACAGACAACTCTTTTCATGTAGCTGTTACAGATGCATGCAACAGCCTTAGTCTGTTTTCATACTTCATGCTAGGCCCTGTAACTGTCCTGGGAGGCTCCATTTGGTGGTTGTTGAAATCTCATTGTCCCCGAGAGCTGAATTAGCATATGAGAACATGATGCGTAATCAACCTTTAAATTCCCCAAGATGCGTGTCTGCATAATTAGTCTTCAAAGAAACGAGCTGTAAGAAGATATGAAATACCACTTTTACATTCAGTAAGCTTTGCAAACTATTTGAGTTGTAATGCAAGGTTTTGCCCTTTAAATTCCATTCAGTTTATGTGTTTCCAGGGAGTTTTTGCAGGGTATTTGTTCTTTCAGCATAGAGATACATGATATAAATGGTTGATCTGACATCATGTTCTCATATGCTAATGCAGTTTTCATGGACAATGAGATTTCAACAACCATAAAATGGAAACACCCAGGGCAGTCACAGGAGACTACCATGAGCAGTGGAAACAAACTAAAGGAAACACATATAGCACTAACAGCTACTGAGAGATACAGGCAAAGCCTGTCCAAAAACAGGAAGGGCAGGAGCTGTAAGGGCACAGAGGCAGTAGGAAAGTAGGGAGAAAAAAAAAGAAAAGAAAACAGATAGCGGAAAAAGTAAGCACACAAAACAACAGTTGGGGGCTGCAAATAAGACATGATGGGAGTGGTGCAGTGCAGTGGCTGTGGAGCAGCAGTCTTCCCCGAGACATTCTGGATGATGCGGTGTTGTCCCATCTGCAGGCACCTCTCTGGGCTGAGGGAGGAGGTTGCTTGTCTCCAGGCTGAGTTGGCCAGGATTTGGGGGACATCCTCTCCCACCCAGGGACTACCAGGGGTGCCACCGCTGCCTCAGAGGTTGCCAAGAAAGAGGAGTGGTTGGACCACAGTGGGCTCAGGGAAGGTTAGGGTGGTGGAACAGAGGTGCATCCCTCCAGTTGTACCTCTCCACAATTTATATGCCATTCTGGCAACGCGCGGTTCCTGTATAGAGGCACCCGCAGTGGAGACCAAGGAGGATGCTGGGAACCTCCACAAAGGAGACCCACAGGAGGGTGGCACAGGGCCCCACAAGGGAAAGAAACAATTCCTGGTGGGGGACTCAATTGTTAGGGGGGTAGAACTGGGGGAGGGAGATGAGAGGGAGGTAAGGTGCCTGCCCGGTGCTATGGCTTGGAGGGACAGGGAGTGAATCCCAGGATCATGGAAGCAGCTGCATGGGGAGAGAGCTGGATGTCATTGTCCACCTAGGGGCAAATGACCTGGCTGGGAATGGGATCAGAGCAGTGCGGTGGGAGTTTGTGGAGTTGGAGAGAGGCCTTAGACAAGTAGCATGCACGGTAACCTTCTTGGAGGTGCTGCCTGTCTATGCCATGGGTGAGGCTAGGGTGTTCTACACCATGAGAGTCAATCAATGGTTGAAAAACTGGTGCAGAGCTCAGAGTTTTGGCTTCATTGGGGACTGGGGGCCCACCTGGAGGGATACAGGCCTATACTGATGCGATGGTCTGCATCTGTCCAGGAGGGGAACCAGGATCCTAGGTAATAGATTTAAATGCTTCATTGACAAGCATTTAAACTAGGCAAGGGGGAGGCACTGAAAAGCAACAGGAAAATCCCATCCCTCCCCCACAAAACAGGGTAGTCAGCGAGGTAAACACCAAAATAGAGAAGTCAATAGGGAGAAGGGCAGAGGTAAATGGAGAAAAAGGCAAAGACAGTAAGGACATGGATGGGGCTAAAAGGGGTAAGGCCATCAAAAAATGGAGGGCAATAAGTACCAATGTCCATAGTCTGGGTAACAAGCTCCCTGAACTAGTGGCCTTAATGGAAGAGGGAAGCCTGGATATCATGGCAGTCACAGAAACATGATACACAAAGAACCAAGAATGGGATGTCAACATACCAGGGTACACAATCTACAGGTGGGATAGGGAGGGTAGAAGAGGAGGAGGAGGAGGAGGAGCTCTCTACGTAAGGGAAGGGATCAAAGCAACAGAATAAAGGGTACACAGGGAGAAGAGGAGGCACTGTGGGTCACCCTGGAAACAGAAAATGGCACCACAATCCACACGGGGGCTATATACAGACCCCCATCTCAGGGGGAAGAAATAGACAAGTAAATGGTAGAAGGCATCCTTAGGATGGCTAAAAAAGGGGAGATATTGTTGATGGGAGACCTGAATATGCCAGATGTTAACTGGAGCACCTTTGCTGCAGCCACATCCATAAGCAGGGTCTTTCTTGATGCCCTACAGGGGGCATGCCTCTGACAGCTAGTGTTGGAACCCACTTGGGAGGGAGCAATTTTAGACCTTGTACTCTCAAACGGGGATGGGGAGAAGATCTCAGATTTAGAAGTGGGTAGCCATCTGGGAACAAATTACCAAAAACAGTGTGGTTCTGTAGAGTCAAGCCATACAAATGTGAGGGTACTGGATTTTAGGAGGGCTGATTTTGGGAAAATGGGAGAGTGCCTCAGAAAAGCACTCACAAATGGGCAAGAAGGAGGGGTGGAGGAACAATGGGGAAACATCAGAACTGCCATCACAAAGGTAACAAGCCTTTGTGTGAAGCAAATAAATTAAAATGAAGGAAAAAATCACTATGGTTCTCAGAAGAGGTGGTGGGGAAGGTTAAGAAGAAAAAGATAGCATTCAGGAAGTATAAGGAAACACAGAAGAAGCAGGACAGAGAACTGTACTAGTTAAAGCAGAAGAAAGTGGGGAAGGCAGTCAGACTAGCAAAGGCCATAACCGAGAAAATGCCAACTAGGTTAAGAAGGGGGACAAAACCTTTTATAGGCATATTAGGGAGCAAAGAAAGACCAACGGAGGGATAATGAGGCTTAATAAAGGGGAAGGAAGGCGGGCAGAGGGTGACAGTGAAAAAGCAGGGATACTGAATGAATACTTCTGCTCAGTATTTACAAAAGAAGAGGAGGGGGAGGTACCTAATCCAATCAATAGAAGCACTTTGGATAGGGGGGTCGATGCCAGTCCATTCACAGAAGAAAGGGTTCTGAAAGAACTCCTGAAACTGAAGGTGGACAAAGCAATGGGACCTGATGGGACTCAGCCTAGAATTCTAAAAGAACTAAGGGAAGAACTAATGACACCACTGACTACCCTTTTTAACAAATCATGGGAGGATGGTGTGGTACCTGAGGACTGGAGAAGGGCAAATCTGATTCCCCTTCACAAAAGTGGGAGCAAAGCAAAGGCAGGAAGCTACAGACCTGTTAGTTTGACCTTAGTGGTAGGGAAAATGATGGAATCACTTCTGAAAGAAAGAATTGTTGAGTACCTGGAGGTCAGCAGGGCACAGGGCCCAAGGCAGCGTGAATTCACAGCAGGAAGGTAATGTCAGATGAATCTAATAGATTACTTTGACTGGGTAACCAAAGTAGTAGACCAGAGAGGGGCTGTGGACATGGCCTACTTAGACTTTAGCAAGGCATTTGGCACAGTCCCACACAAAAGATTAACAAACAAGTTAGCCAGCCTGAGAGTGGGTCCCAGGGTGGTAACCTGGGTAAAAAACTGGCTGGACAACAGGACACAGAGGGTAATAGTAAACAGAGTCCACTCCGAGGAAAGGGGGATTACTAGTAGGGTACTGCAGGGTTCAGTACTGGGATCGTTCCTTTTTAATGCCTTTATAAGTGACATTGCAGAGCGACTGGAAGGAAAAGAATGCCTCTTTGCAGATGACGCAAAGATCTGCAACAGGGTTGACACACGAGGGGGTGAAAAGGATGAGAAGGGACTTGGCAAGGTTGGAGGAATGGTCAAAAGTATGGCAGCTTAAATTCAATGCAAAGAAGTGCAAAGTAATGCACCTGGGAAACAAAAACCCAGGAAAAGAGTAAACAATGGGGGAGGGGTACTAACAACAACAAAAATTGAAAGAGACCTGGGGTAGTCATATCAGATGACCTAAAGGTAAACAAGCAATGTGAGAAGCAGTAAGGAGGGCTGGGGGAATACTGGGATGTGTAAGGAGAGGAAGGGGCATCACCAGCAAAAAATAGGAGTTGTTATTTCACTCTGTACAGGCAGTTGGTGAGACCTAATCTGAAGTACTGCATGCAGTTCTGGAGACCCCATCTCTGCAAGGATATAGACAGGATGGAGGCAGTCCAGAGGAGGGCAACTAAAATGGTGCAGGGTCTGCACCAGAAGCCATACGAAGAGAGACTAAAGGAGCTCAATATGTATACCCTCGAGGAAAGGAGGGAGGGGGGAACATGATAGAAACTTTCAAATACCTCAAGGGAATCAACAAAGTCCAAGAGGGTAGCATCTTTCAGAAAAAGAGATGTGCAAGAACAAGGGGGACAATTTGAAGATAGAGGGGACAGCTCATGGGCAAAGTGAGGAAGTATTTTTTGATGGAGATGGTGGTGGGCACATGGAACGGCCTTCCTGATGAGATCATGGGGTCAAAAACAGTGGGGGAATTCAAGAAAGCATGGGACAGACATAAGGTAATTCTGGTGGGGGTTAGGAAGAAGTAGGTTGTTGGCTGACTAGAATCTGCAGCTTATCCAATAGGTAGGGAAATGGGCACTGGGTGGGCCAAGTGGTCCTTATCTGCCATCAAAGTCTATGTTTCTATGTTAGGAAAGGACTTGTCTGTTGACATGGAAACAAATAAAATTTTAATGATGTGAGGGTGTAGCTTGCCACCATTCAAACTTAAATGGTGGAACAGAAGAATGTTTTTTTCACCCATAGAGATATCTAAACTATTTTTAAAAACTGTCATACTTTCACTCTCTACCACATGTCTTGGCAATGTATTCCAGATGTTAACGACTCTCTGTGTAAACCACTGTCTTCTTTTGACAGTATTATTTCTTTCTCCCATAAGTCTTAGGTTATGTGACTGTGTGTCCTTATAATGAATTGTACTTTTGTTTAAACCAATCAGCTCAAACAGTTCTGGGTTATTGTTAGCTTTAAATATCAGACACAATTCACCCCTCAAACATCTATATTCCATGGAGTATAATTGCAAATACTTTAATCTGTCATGGTATTGTAAATCTTTGACTTCCAAGATTTGTTTAGTTGCTTTTTTTTTGTACCCTTTCTAATCTGTTTCTCCCCTGAACAGAATAAGGAGCACAAAAAGGTAAACAGTACTCCATATGAGGGTGAACAAGTGCTGAATACAGTGGAAGGATAACTGCAGAATCCCTGCTATTTATTGACCTCAAAATTCAACGTATAATTTGGTTACATTTCCTAACAGTTTTATCTGTGTGGAAATCAGATTTTAAGTTATCAGTTATCTAACCCCAAAGTCCTTTTCATTAGTACTGACCTCAAGTTGAATATTATTAATACTGTATTGAAAATTTTGATTGTGAGTTCCAAGGTGCATAACTTTGCACTTTAGTTCATTAAAAAACAATTTGTGTTCTTGTGCCCAGTGAGCTAGATGGTTTAAACTATCTTGAAATGCTTTAGCTGTTTCAGCATTATATGTGGCCTTAATTATACAGGGCATGGCAAAGCAAGAGGTATCCAGGATGCAAATCCTATACAACAAAATAGTTCGGTTCGCTACCCAAGACCACCCATGACATCACCACTGTGACACTCTGGCCCAGCTCCGGTGGCCCACATTGGCCACTCGCCTCCAATACCCATTGCTTGTCCAGACCTACAAGCTACTCAAACCCCCCACTCCACCAAGCATAGCCAGAACCATAGCCATTAAACACAACCCTAGGAATTTAAGAACATCAGAACGAACACTACTAGAAGTCCCCAGAGTAAGGACCAATGCTGGCAGCAGATCCTTTTCTTGCCAAGCCCCCAGCCTATGGAACAAGCCCCCGGTCCTGGACGACTTTATCACTCACGTAACTTCTGCACTACGCTCAAGTCCCATATACTGGCCATAAGTGCATGCCACTGCCATGGCTCTTAAAGTATCCCCTTTTTCTATATCAAACCTTCCCAAAGGTGAGCTGACCATGTACCTCCCTCTAGCATCTGGACACCTAGGGACCAATGCTACCTCATGTATATCACTATGCCAAGAAATACCAAGGCAAAACTGTGTCATGATGATAACTATTTCTGTAACCACTGTCTGTAACCACCTTATGCTTGAACAACCCATGTAATCAAAAGTTTTTCTCCACTGTATTTTATCTTGTATTGTTATCCCGGGTCGGCCCTGAAAAAGGGACCTTCGGGGCTCAGTGGGCCTACCGGTCACCAAAATTTAATAAATAAATAAATACATCTGCATACTGTACTTGCAAGATTAAGTACATGAAGGAACTTGCATGGAGAATAATAGAACGTTAAATAAAATAGGACCTAAAACTGAGCCCGGAGTACTCCACTGGACACTTCTCCCCAGGAAGACATATAACCACGTATTGACACACATTGTGTTCTGTTACTCAGCCAGGAGTTAATCCACCTAATTATGTTTGGATGGAACTTGAGTCTTATTAGTTCTTGAACAAGGATTTTTATAGAGACAGAATTGAAAGCTTTCGGAAAATCCAAGAAAACCACATCCACAGGCATTCCTTTGTCTAAAGCAGCACTAACTGGTTCAAAAAAACTTAACAGATTGGTTAAACAGGATCTTCCCAATACAAAACCATGCTGAGACAAGTCATAGTACCCTACCTCTATTGGATGTTGTGTAATATGTTTCTGTAATAACCTTTCAAAGATTTTGCCCAACACAGATGTGAGGCTAATAGGTCTATAATTTTTAACATCTTGTTTCTTTCCTCCCTTATGAATAGGGGTTACAAGTGCTTTATTCCAGATTTTTATGGATTTCCCATCTTTTAGGGAGGAATTAAACAAGACAGAGAGGGGTCCAGCTAGTTGGTGATAAGTTTCTTCAAGAATTTTGGTGTCAAGCCATCTGGTCTGGCAGTACTATTGTTTATAATTGATTTAACTGTTTGTATAATATCAATATGGCTACGTACTGGGTAATCAGACTGTAAAGCAGGCAAATCACCAGAAAATACTTCTTTCTCTTTGTGGACACTGAGAAAATAATGATTAAAGGCAGAGGCCATCTCTATTTCTGAACTCATAATTCCATTTTCTGTTGAGATTGGCCCTACAGTGTTCCCATTTTTTTTTCTTAATGACCCTATATAATTCTAAAATTTCTTTGTTATCTGTTACTGTAGTAGCTAACTTAATTTCTACATCTTTTTTGGCTTTCTTGATTATTTTTTTTCACGTCCTTAACAGCTTTCATGCATGCAACCTTATTGATATTAGTGGGATGTATTTTGGCCTTTTTATATAGTTTCTTTTTCTTTCTTATAATTTTCTGGACGTTCCTGTTCCACCATGCAGGGTCTCTGTGCCTTTTTATATATGTTATCCTTTCTGGCACCTAAGTGTTAATGTATATATTTAATTTATTATGCAATTCATCCCAGATTTGCTCTGCGTCAAGGTTATCCTAACTCTTTCTTCCAATCCCAATGACTTAGAAAAATTTTAATACTGTGATAATCTGCTTTAAAAAAGTCCCTGAATTTGGTTATACCATTAATAGGTTTATTCCCAGTAATATGTAAATCAAATTGAAATATATTATGGTCACTACTACCAAGGGGTAGCGATACCTTAGGACAGAGGAAACATAGGCCTGGATTTATGAATATTAAATCCAGTATATTCTCAATCCTTGTACCCCCATGCACCACTTGTACCAGGTTGCCCTGGATGGTTATGTCAATAAATCAATTTTCCAAACCACCCAAACTGGTCAAATTTAACCAGTTGATAGATGGAAAATTAAAATCACCCATGAGTATGACATCATTTTTCAGGACCATACTTTTGATTTCATTGAGGAAAACATGTGTTTCTTCAATAGTCAAATTGAGGTCGCGATAGCCAAGGCCAATAAGTAATTCTGTAGGAGCAGCAGATAATTTAGTCCATATTATTTCATTTTCATTACCAGAAACTTGTTTTGACTCGCTCTCTTTAGGTTTCAATTGGTCCTTAATATAAAATGCTACTCCGACACCCTTTTTATGTTTACGTGCTTTGTTGAGGAGGCTGTAACCTGGAATGGTAACCCCCCACTCTTCCTCTGAAAACCATGTCTCAATAATACCACAAACATCAATATCATTGCTATACAGAAATAAAATAAGCTCTTCTAGTTTGTTTTTTAAACTCTGGGCATTGGTTAGGAGTAATTGTAGGGGTATGACATCTTCAATATTTTTAAACAGTTTTTTTCACTGGTTAGTGATACAGGTACAGTGTTTACTTGTTTTTTGCACCCTTTTAGAGAGCAAACCATGGTCCCTCTCACCTCCTCAGTTACTAGTTTACATTTTTATTAATGCAATCAATTATACTTTTTCCTAGAGCTGCACTACCCTTTCTATTGAGGTGGAGCCCATCCCAGCAGTTCAAATCTGTTTTATATTCAAAGTTTTCCCAGTGAGTTAAACATTGAATGTTCTGCTTTAAGCACTAACTTCTTAACCAATTGCTTGATTTTATTGTTCAACTGGGGTGAAAACCTAGGCACTGAGAGAATTTCTGATAAAGCCACTTCTGCTCCCAAAATAATAATTTTGTTAGTTATGGCCACAAATTCTTGTTGTATTTTTACGTTCGCTTGCGCGCATGTGCAAGGAACGTTTTGGGAGAGTAGCACACTTTGGAGGTGTGCCTCTCCCTTGCAATCCACTGCTCCACTGAGCAGGCGTGGCGGTCCTGCACCAATGGGTGCAGGAGCTGTGTATGACAGCGGTGGTCTTAGCTTCCAAAACCACAGCTGTCATGCAAGCTGCAATCACGCCGCCCCAGCATCACGCCACCCCCCAAAATCTTTGCTGCCACACTGGGGCCACCCAGCGTGGATGAACGTCCCAGCGTCATTCTGCTGGACGGGTGCCTCAACTCTGTCGGCTTCACGCCCCCAAGCCATCCTTCTGCCATGCTAGGAGCCCACCCCAGCATGGCAATGTCCCGGTTGTTCGCCATCGGGGTGCCCAACCGTCGGCTTCTCGGCCCCCCCAGCCATGCTTCTGCCAAGCTGGGAGCCCACCCCAATGTGGCAAACGTCCCACGTCATCTGTTTTTACCTGTAAATTGAAAACGGTCCCATGGCGCTTCTCCCAGTCCCCCCTCCCACAACCCGCACCCACCCACTGCGCACCCAGCCTCCCACACCCTCCCTCACCCCATACTCACCTCCGGAGCTCGGCGCAGCGATCTTCGGTGGACCGGGAACACGTCTGCACTCTTCAAAGCCGACTGCGAACTGAGGAAATGCCGGTAAGCTGTATAATGGGCTAGAGAGGGTTTTCAACTTTATTGCATATCTCAGGCATTTTTTGGGAATTTTGCACAAATTTTCAACATGGGGTTTTGGGACCCTTCTCATGAATGATGTCACTGTCATGGCGTTATTTCGGGGCCTGAAGGGTGATTTTGCAGTCACTGCGTGAAATCACCCTTCGGGCTAAACACCTCATGACAACTGGCTCGATCGAAAAGGTCAATATGGTGATGGGCTCAAAAATAACTGTTCTGGCGTCGCGTTGCGCGAGTTCCTATGCGGCTCGTAAGTTTACAAATTTTCAATATTTTCACTCCAGATTTTCAACATTGCCATTTTACCACACCTCCTTATGAGCAGTACAGCTGTCATTTTTCACATCCTGCCCAAAATGTGTTTCCGCCCATGTAGCGCACAATGGCGCAGTCGGTGTGCAAAATTAATGTATGGGACACATTAAGAAAATCATGGTGACACTGTTCATTAGCAGAGGTCTTAAAATGGCTATGTTGAAAATTTGGTGAAAAAATTTCAAAACATTACTGTTTTACGAGCGTGCGTTGCGCAGTTCCTACGCACGCTCGTAGGTTTGTGAATTTTCAATATTTCCACTCCAGATTTTCAACATTGCTATTTTACTGCACCCTCTTATGAGCAGTACAGCTGTCATTTTTCACATTTCACCCAAAACGTGTTTCCACCCATGTAGCGCACAATGGCACAGTTGGTGTGCGAAATCAATGTATGGGACACATTAAGAAAATCACAGTGACACTGATCATGAGCAGAGGTCTTAAAATGGCTGTGTTGAAAATTTGGTGAAAAAATTCCTAAAAATGACTGTTTTACGAGTCGTTGCACAGTTCCTACATGCGCTCGTAAGTTTGTGAATTTTCAATATTTTCACTCCAGATTTTCAACATTGCCATTTTACCACACCTCCTCATGAGCAGTACAGCTGTCATTTTTCACATCCTGCCCAAAACATGTTTCCGCCCATGTAGCGCACAATGGCGCAGTCGGTGTGCGAACTCAATGTATGGGACACATTAAGAAAATCACAGTGACACTGTTCATGAGCAGAGGTCTTAAAATGGCTGTGTTGAAAATTTGGTGAAAAAATTCCTTAAAATTACTGTTTTACGAGTGTTCATTGCGCAGCTCCTATGCACGCTCGTAAGTTTGCGAATTTTCAATATTTTCACTCCACATTTTCAACATTGCCATTTTACCACACCTCCTTATGAGCAGTGCAGCTGTCATTTTTCACATCTTACCCAAAATGTGTTTCCACCCATGTAGCGCACAATGGCACAGTCGCTGTGCGAACTCAGTGTATGGGACACATTAAGAAAATCACAGTTATACCATTCATGAGCAGAGATCTTAAAATGGCTATGTTGAAAAGTTGGTGAAAAAATTCCTAAAAATAACTGTTTTACGAGCGTGCATTGTGCAGTTCCTACGCACGCTCGTAAGTTTGCGAATTTTCAATATTTTCACCCAGATTTTCAACATTGCTATTTTACCACACCTCTCATGAGCAGTACAGCTGTCATTTTCATATCCTGCCCAAAACGTGTTTCTGCCCATGTAGTGCACAATGGCGCAGTCGGTGTATGAAATCAATGTATGGGACACAGTAAGAAAATCACAGTGACACTGTTCATTAGCAGAGGTTTTAAAATGGCAATGTTGAAAATTTGGGAAAAAATTCCTAAAAATGACTGTTTTACGAGCGTGCGTTGCACAGTTCCCACGCACACTCGTAGGTTTGCAATTTTTCAATATTTCCACTCCAGATTTTCAACACTGGCATTTTACCACACCTCCTCATGAGCAGTACAGCTGTCATTTTTCACATCCTGCCCAAAACGTGTTTCCGCCCATGTAGCGCACAATAGCGCAGTTGGTGTGCAAAATCAATGTATGGGACACATTAAGAAAATCACAGTGACACTGATTATGAGCAGAGGTCTTAAAATGGCTGTGTTGAAAATTTAGTGAAAAAATTCCTAAAAATGACTGTTTTACGAGTGTGCGTTGTGCAATTCCTACGACGCCTCGTAAGTTTGTGAATTTTCAATATTTTCACTCCAGATTTTCAACATTGCCATTTTACCACACCTCCTCATGAGCAGTACAGCTGTCATTTTTCACATCCTGCCCAAAATGTGTTTCTGCCATGTAAGCACAATGGCGGTCAGTGTATGAACTCAATGTATGGGACACATTAAGAAAATCACAGTGACACTGTTCATGAGCAGAGGTCTTAAAATGGCTGTGTTGAAAATGTAGACAAACTCTAAAATGACTGTTTTATTTAGTGTTCATTGCGCAGTTCCTATGCACGCCGTAAGTTTGCGTAATTTTCAATATTTTCACTCCACATTTTCAACATTGCCATTTTACCACACCTCCTTATGAGCAGTGCAGCTGTCATTTTCACATCTTGCCCAAAACGTGTTTCCATGCATATAACGCACAATGGCACAGTCGCTGTGCGAACTCCAGTGTATGGGACACATTAAAGAAAATCACAGTGTCACTGTTCATGAGCAGAGATCTTAAAATGGCTATGTTGAAAATTTGGTGAACAAAGTCCTAAATTAACTTTATTTCTGACGATGCGTTGGCAGTTGCAGTTCCTGCGCACCGTAAGTTCTGCAATTTTCAATATTTTCACTCCAGATTTTCAACATTGCCATTTTACCACACCTCCTTATGAGCAGTATAGCTGTCATTTTCACATCTTGCCCAAACATGTTTCCGCCCATGTAGTGCACAATGGCGCAGTCGGTGTGCAAAATCAATGTATAGGACACAGTAAGAAAATCACAGTGACACTGTTCATTAGCAGAGTTTAAAAATGCCAATGTTGAAAATTCGAAAAAATCTAACAATTTCTGTTTCTGACGTGTGTTGCACAGTTCCACCATGCTCGTAGGTTCACAATTTTCAATATTTCCACTCCAGATTTTCAACATTGCCATTTTACCACACTTCCTTATGAGCAGTACAGCTGTCATTTTTCACATCCTGCCCAAACTGTGTTTCCGCCTATGTAGCGCACAATGGGGTAACAAAAAGGTCATGCTGAAAATTTATTGTGCAAATACCAGCAATCGCACAGGGCATTAGGGTAAAGCACCATACGTGCCAAACACCACTGCAAATACCTGCAAGTGAACGTTCGGCATTGACAAATGCTTGTTTGAATAGGATCATGCAGCATATTGTTGACACCAGCAGGTATTATAACAAAATCATTTTTACTAGTGTCACAGAGAATGTCTGCGATCATAGGTGTGATATCTGAGATGTTGGCACCTCTGAAACAGGACATGGTTCTATTAGCCTTGTCCTGATTACAGACTGCCCTATCTAAATGTTTGACCATTGAATCCCCTAGTACAATTACCCATTTTGTAGTTTGTGTCTGCAGATGGTTACCTACCTCTTGATATGATACATGTTTACATTATAGCCCCCTTTTATTCTGTCTTGTCCACGTCCCTGCATTTCTGCATCCCTCCCCTAGAGATTTCTCCCTCAAGTCCTCCCTCCCCTCCTCCCTCCCTTACACTTCACCATCTGGGAGGAAACTGTTGCCTTCCTTGATTTTACTGCCCCTCTGGCTGGTTTAAATGTTCATCCAAGTAGCACTTACGGCACTCTCAGAGCTCACCTCGTTCAGCCACGAGGCCCTCGACTAAGGCTCAATCGCAGGGGTGATCTATGTGGATCTAACCAAGGCTTTTGACACGGTCAGTCACTAGCTACTGCTTTGTGTCCTCCCAGAACTAAATGTGGTCCCAGAGGCAACTGCCTAGTTCAAGGATTACCACTCAGGCCGGTCACAGCAAGTCAGGATAAACACCACCACCATCTCCACCCCCAAAACAGTTTGCTCTGGGGTCCCACAGGGGTCAATTCTTGGTCCACTGCTTTTCACCCTCTTTTTAAACTCTCTCCCTAAGACATGCAGCAGTCATCTTCTACTCTACGCTGATGATGCGGTACTGTTTTGGAAACACCCCCAACCGAGCCCCCTCCAACAGGCCCTTCAGAGTTTTTTTTTTTTTTGGGAGCTAGAGAACTGGTTCACTGAACACTGCCAAATCATCAACTATAATAAAACTAAGTCCATGATCTTTGCACATCGCCAAAGCCCACATAGTCAGTCGGCACTCCTAATTAAGAACACACTAGGCGCCCCACTGGCACACGTCACAAATTTTAAATACCTGGGTATCACATTAGACACCTCCCTCTCCTACCAGAGTCACAACCAACTTCTTTCCTCCACTGTCAATGCTAGAGTGGGCATCCTCTACAGACTCAAGCACTGCTTACCCGCGCAGGCCATGCAACTTGCAGTCACCTCCTCCATCCTCTCCCTAGTTGACTGCGGGATTGTTATATACAGCTCTGCAGAACCCACCACGCTTAGCAATATAAACACTGCCTTGAATAAAGCCTGCCGCCTAGTCACAGGCAGTGACAGACTAACCCACACCTGCGATCTTTATACTTTGACTGGTTGGCTAAACTTCCAACAAAGACTAAAGTACCATACCTGCATCCTCGCAAAAAAGATACATCTTCAGCTAGCCCCCATCGGCCTTCTCCCCATAATCAATGCAGCACCCCGCAGGCGCAGTACAAGATTCACAGCAAACTCATCATTTCTGGTCCCCCTATGTAGAACATCCCTTGGGCAAAGATCCTTCCGCTACCGTGCCCCTCTCTGGCTCAATACATTACCACCCTCACTCTTCCAGACCCACAGCATCTCACTATTTAAAACAGGCCTCAAAGCTCAATTACTTGAGAGTGCAAAATGTGACTGTGGCTAGCATTGCCCACCCAATTTATTCCCATATCCTCCCCATTCTCGACACAGGGTCTCTCTAGACCCCATGAATCAGCATCATACAAGTCTCTGTCATGGGACTCCAAGATTGCTGCCTAATACCCTCACCGGTTAAATAAGTTCAAGCCTAGACTGCTCTGTCAGTACTGTTACTGTAAATACTGCCTGTCTATGTATGTCTTATACTGTATTTTGTTTACCCTCCACCCCCTGTAACCGACGTGGAGCCTTTACAAAAGAGTCTGTGACTCAAAGGTTTGTAATTCCGATTGTATTCAATAAATAAATTAAAAAATACAAATTTAAACCTCCCTCCAAGAACTGCAGTCCCCATCTTAGAAGAATGCAGGGCATCTTCCTTATCAGAACCAATATCTTCCCAGGCTGGTTCCCAATCCCTGGTGTAGCCAAAGTCATCCTCCATTGTACCATGCCTTCAACCAGCCTTGAGGCCAGCGGGGCACAAGACCCTCCTTGCACTTTACATGTATTGTACTTCTGTTATTGTACCATAGCACTTTACATTTATTGTACTTCTGTTATTGTACCCTAGCACTTTACATGTATTATACATCTATTATTGTACCCTTGCACTTTATATGTATTGTACTTCTGTTATTGCACCCTTGCAATTTACATGTATTGTACTTCTGTTATTGTACCCTAGCACTTTACATGTATTATACATCTATTATTGTACCCTTGCACTTTATATGTATTGTACTTCTGTTATTGCACCCTTGCAATTTATATGTATTGTACTTCTGTTATTGTACCCTTGCACTTTATATGTATTGTACTTCTGTTATTGCACCCTAGCACTTTACATGTATTGTACATCTATTATTGTACCCTTGCACTTTATCTGTATTGTACTTCTGTTATTGTACCCTTGCAATTTACATGTATTGTACTTCTGTTATTGTACCCTAACACATTACATGTATTGTACTTCTGTTATTGTACCCTTGCAATTTACATGTATTGTACTTCTGTTATTGTACCCTGGCACTTTACATGTATTGTACTTCTGTTATTGTACCCTTGCACTTTACATGTAATGTACTTCTGTTATTGTACCCTTGCACTTTACATGTATTTTACTTCTGTTATTGTACCCTAGCCCTTTACATGTATTGTACTTCTGTTATTGTACCCTAGCACTTTACATGTATTGTACTTCTGTTATTGTATCCTAGCACTTTCTAGTTCTGTATTTTCAACTGTTTTACCAATGTATCCCAAATGTATTGACTCTGTAACATATTCTTGCACATCCTGTACCAATGTATTTTGAACTGCATGTATCTGTATTACCCGTTGTGCCATCTTTATGGCCCGGGTCATGCCTGAAAACAGTCCTTTGGATAAGCGCACCTACCCAGTGAATAAATAAATAAATAAAATAAAAACATGGATTCACAGCACAAAGATCTTGTCAAACAAATCTGATAGATTTCTTTGACTTGGTGACCAGGGTGGTAGACCCGGGGGGGGGGGGGTGGACATGGCCTACCTAGATTTTGGGCAACCTGGAAGTGGATTCCAAGGTGGTAAATTGGGTCAGAAATTGGCTGAGCAACAGGATACAGAGGGTGGTTGTAAATAGAATTCAATCCTGGGACAGAAGGATGACCAGAGGGATGCCACAAGGCTCAGGTCCTCTTCAATGTCTTCATTAGAGACATTGTAGAGGGGCTAGAAGGGAAAGTAAACCCCTTTGCAGGTGACACCAAGATCTATAATAAGGTGAACACTCTGGGGGGGGGGGCGGAGTGAATAGAATGAGGAGAGACCTAGGCAAGTTGGAAGAATGCTCAAGAGTGTGGCAGCTTACAATCATTACAAAGACATGCAAAGTCATGCACTTGGGACACAGGAATCCTGGAGAGGAATACAAGATGGGGGCCGGGGACAAGGTGGAAAGGGACAGCATATTCCAGAGTAATAGTAGTGCCAGAACAAGAGGACATGACATGAGATTGAGAGGTGGCCGCATAAGGGGAAATGTCAGGAAGCTATTTTTTACAGAAAGGGTGGTGGATGCAAGGAATAGCCTGCCCCAGGAGATGGAGACAACCTGTACAGTGGTGGGCTTTAAACATGCATGGGACAGAAACAAAGGAAAACTAGAGGTAGGAAGAAAAAGCTAAAGCCAATGACCAGATAGGTTCACTGGATGATTTGTTAGGCAGCTTAAATGGGCAGAATGGATGGGCCTAGCGGTCTTTATCTGCCGACTGCATATATTTATCTGTGTATCTATGTTTAGAAAATCATGTATCTCAGTTCAAGAATGAAAGAAAATTACAAGAAAATCTGACTGTTTTTTTGCCAAAATTATTTGCATTATTCATTAAAAACAACATGATGATGTCTAACAAATTCTGTTGCTTTCATGCAGTTAGCATGCCCCAAAGAATACGACCACCTAGTAAACCAAAGCTTAAACATTTTCAGGTAAAGCAGTTGCTTAGGCAGCACTGTGAAACCAGTTAGGGATCAGCTAAAATACAAAGAACTTTAATGAGTTCTTCCAGGCTGGGATGAAAAGAAAAATGGATGGATCTGGGGACTTGTTTGTCAGTGGGGGCTGAGCAGCTCTCCTAGTGAATGGGGCCCCATCCCATAAAACCCTGACAGCCTAACAAATGGCACTGGCCTAAAACAATAATTCCCTACCAGGTCTGTATACAAAGGAAGTTAAGAAAGGATGTCAACAATACTCCCCTTTTGCAATTACCTTGACAGCTCCGAGACTTCTGAATGATTTAAGGTCACTAATTCTCACAGCTCATCGGGAACAACTTCTAAAGAGTAAATGATGCCTCAGAGGAAATGTTCAAAATTATATACTTTTTTTATAGATTCATTTATTTATTTGTTTATAAGCATTTGGCTCGGAGGGCACACTGAGTAGTGAGCGGATCATTTCTTGGTGCATACCAGGGGAGGGGGTACATTGGAGATAGGAGAACACAATAATAAATTATCAATAATGAGACAAACAGCAATACAATGGGAACTTTATAGTATAAATTCATTAAAGTATAAAGTTATGTAAAAACAGGATTAAATAGTAACCCTGGATAAAGGAAGCTTTACAGTAACAGGTAGCTGACAGGGACCAGGACAAAATATTAACAAACTAATTGCCAATATAATATTTCTGTATATGTTGCATACATTTTCTATATTTTATCCCCCTTGTACTTTTTATTAATGGCATTTGCATGGAAACAAGATCTTCATCCCTCATGAGTCACCTGTTCCTGCTGCTTGTCCATGCCCGGAGTCACAGTCCTCCGTTTGCAACATCAGAACCATGGTAAGGTTGTGTGGTTCAGTGACAGGAGCACAGACCTGTGAAGCCGGCGGGCCCAGGTTCAAATCTTGCCACAGCCATTGGCTCAATGTATGACCTTGAGCAAGTCCCTCAAAACTGTACAACTAAGTAAAAGCAGGACTTCACTGAAACGAGATGTTACACTTCAGCTGGGCAATCCTGGGTACATATATCATAAAAGAAAAACATATCTTCCCTGGCAACAGATTGTGGTGTCTCAAACAGAGGATTATAATTTGAGTTTCAGACAAAGAATACAGGCAGTTGCAGATGATGTGTGGTACAACACTCCTCTTTTCATGCAAATGGCCTTGACAATTATGAAAAACTAGAAAGAGAAATCCGAGGAACTCTAGATGCTCCTGTAACGCAAGTGAAAATAAACTGGACAGAGGTGCCAGCTCAGGAGGGTTATGTAACGGATTCGAGAAGAATCAAGCTACTCACTCACCATTTTTAAAATAAACCAACATTTATTTAACCTAGTTTCATTGGCCAGCATGTACAAAGAAAGTCCCTTATTTCTTTACATATGGTGACCCATCAATCTTGGTTGTATACATTTTAGTTGATTTGAAAATCTCTGAATGAGTAGCTCATTTCTTCCCTGGTCAAGAACAACTCAAAGAGAAATACAAGTACAGAAAAGATTTGAAGGGATGAAGATTCAAGGGGAAACATCAGGGAGAACTTCTTCCCAGAACAAGTGGTGGGCACATGACATAGACTACCATAGCAGGTGGCATCAGCCAGCAATGTTTCTACCTTCAAACTTAACTGGTTAAGTACCTTGAAAAAAAGGGTATACTTGGGATTCAGACTGGTTTGGGCGGGTGAAGACATTTGTAAAAACATAGAAAGCTTCCACCAGGAAAAGATTCATAGTCTATCAAGTCTGTCTAGTTTCTACATGAGCTGCTCCAACATATCATTGACATGGCTTTAGCTGAGTGCTCTTGTGGCAGTTCAGCCCCTTTGCCCCCGCCTTCTCACCCTCTCCCAACTGTATACTCTCACCACCCCCGTGCAGCTGTCCCATCATCTCTTGTAACTGTCACCATCTCAGATTTACTCACATTGTACCTTTAATGTTCTGGACTGCTATACCACTATGTAATCTCCCCAAATCAGTATTTTCTGTGTACTGTTTTTCTCTCTTTGTTTGTATGATGTGGAACCTTTGCAAAAGAGTCCTTAACTCAAAGGTTGTATTCCGAATCTTCAAATAAATAAATAAAGTTACTACCTCCCTGGGCAAGCTGTTCCAACTAGCCACCACTCTCTCCATGAAGAAGTACTTCCTCACATTTTTCTTGACACCCCCCCCCCCACACACACACACACACACCAACTTATAGTCATCATGCCCCCAGTTGTCAGTGTCTCATGTCACTTGAATAGCTCTTGGCAATCCATTATTCTCTTCAGGAATTTGAATGTTACATTGAACATAAAATTGTGCATGCAAGTGCGAAATAGTAACTATAACCTAGATTATGAAGTTATAGTTGTTATTCTGCTCTTGCATGCATGATTTTACATGCAGCTGTATTTGCTGCTTTAATCTATTGCTGCAACCTGCTGAGAGAAAACGTCCTCCTGAGCCCTAAGCAGGCTAATGAACTTGAATCCGCAGCATTTCTTGGTTCCAGTGTTTGTTTCCTGAAGTTTCAGTGTATTTTTGGGCTTGTGTTTGTCATGAGAGGCTGGCTAACCCCTTTCCACTCTGAGCACCGACCCTGTACCAGTGAATCACAGCTCCCAGCCTGTTCTGAAAGTGTTGAGACTGAGGTGTTGTGCCATATGTACTCAACTCTATAGGTTGCAGACACAAGTTACTGAACTCCAGGCCAAACTGGTGAGGGTACAGTGGACCTTCTGCCCAACACAGGGGCTACAAAGTCTGCTGCTGCTCCCCCAGAGGATGCTTAGAGACAGGCAGAGCAGATGGACCATGGTGAACTCCCAGAGGGTGGGGCTGGAGGGTTGGGTGCATGCTACTTTTCCTATACCACTGCATAACACCTTCGTCTTACTGGTCAAAAGAGGCATCTAAGAGGAGGTACCCATCCCAGTGAAAAGGGTTTATTTATTTGGAAAATGTTTCACCAGGGAAAACACAGGGTGGAGGTGGAGGTTCTAAGAAGTGGAGAACCCAATGAGGGAGAGAGAATTCCCCAGCCAAAGAGGAAGCAGCTGCTGGTGGGGGACTCATTTGTGAAGGGGATAGACTTGGGATATGGAGGGGAGAGAAGATAGAGAGGTGAGGTGAGGTGATTGAGGCATTACCTCTGCTGGGAGAGATGGAGATCGGATCCTGTGGCTGGCTAGGGCAGTGGAAACTGAGAGGACAATTGCACCATCAACCTGAGAGGAACTGCATCTACAAAGGAGGATGAGAAGGATCCCAGTTGATGGAAGTGGTACAACAGAACCATGAGTCTCTCAAGGATTGTCCAGTAGCTGGGGAAGTTTGCACAAAGTTGCCACCAAATCTGCAGATTTTGGAAAAAGGCCAGGAGTTACAAATACTTCAGCTGGAAGTTCTGCCGTTTAGGCAACTGCATAGCCTACGGGGTTTGGGTTTGGAGAGTGTTTATTCTGCTTGTTTTAAAGTGCACCACCACCAGCCAACCAGCTGCAAGGTCTCTGGGCCTGCAACGTTCCTACAGCCAGGTACCTAGTGAAGCACTGGGAGCTCCCCTTAAGGTTTAGGGTAAAAATGGTACCAATGAGTAGTGCCCCCAGTACAGGTTGACTAGTAATACAGAAGGCTTTACAGTTAATTTGCTACTGCATTGTCTGGCTTGGTAGGGGGTGGGCACTGTTACTGTTCTAAAGTGTTTTACAGGCTGAGCCTAACCTGGCACTTAATTGTGGCCATGCACATCCAATTCATGAGATTCTTTTAAAACCAGTGTTGCTTTGCATTCCACCATCCATTGTGAATGTCCCCCAATAAATATTTCATTGATGTTGTACATTTTATTTTAGAAACATAGAAATTGTTGGCAGATAAGGACTGCCAGGCCAATCTAGTCGGCCCATAAGCCTATGCTTGTTTGCGACCTTTGACCCTATCTTGTGAGCATATTATTAGTGGTAAGTCAGTAATCTCATTTTTGCAGAATACAAGGTTGCACTGTGATTTTGCACGTGTAAGGGGACACTGTGGGGAGGTGGGAAGGTGCTACATGCCAGGGGGTTGTACTACTCTGACACCAGGCCCACTTAAATTTTACTCTGGGTGGAGGCACCGCACTAAGCTTAAAAAATCTGAATTTGAACCTCCAGTCAGGAAAATCAGAACCCTGGCTCCTCAACCTTACTTGAGTCCACAAGGTAGGAGTAGTAACTGAAACATCCATGGTGACTCAGTTTCATATTTACGGCCTTTGATGAAAATGTCAGTGGACTTACCTTACAAACACGGTCATACCTGTAGCATACTACTGGTATTACTCTACCCCCATCCTTGCACACTAACTACTGAACTTAGCTGTTTAAAATCAGTTCTCCCTATTTCTTCCACCCTAACTCTTTGCCCTAACTTAATAAGCTACTCTTCTTGACCAATTTCACACCCTTTATCTATTCCTATTTTAAGATGTAATAGCCCCTGTTTTACAATCCTAGTTCTTATTATATATTCTAAAATAATCTGCTTGGTCAAGATATCTAACTAATACCTATTTTTGACACCCAATTAACTCTGCTGTCACTCAGGCACAAACATGCTACTCCTCTTCCTTGCCTGCGTTCCCATTCTCTTCTCACCCACAGCCCTTCCTCCGTCCTCTGAACCATCTTTCCCACTCCCAACACCAACCTGCCCCCCTTCATTTACACCAACCCTTGCCTCTCCCTGCTTATCCACTGTTCTTCATTCCCCCTTGCGCCCTTCTGCTGGGTTCCTCTATGGAACCAGGCTCCACTTGGCTACTTATACGAGCCTTTACCATGACCTGCAATTTGATAACTGTCACCAACCCATCCAACAGCCAGTCACACCCACGGAATAAGAATTGGTTGGCTATAGTGTCTCGATCACTAATTCTACTCCTACTCCTCACTTCTGGTGACGTTGAACTCAACCCAGGTCCCTTCACAACAGATGCAACAAATTTCCCAAAGGGGGTTGAGTATAGCCCACTTACATATTCAAAGTCTCCTCCCCAAGATTGACCTCCTACAGCCACTCATTTTACAACAAAAACCCTCTATACTCATTATCTCTGAGTCGTGGCTCAGCACCAAATCCCCAGACACAGACATCTCCATCCCTGGGTACTTTTATCATCTGCCAAGATCGTATGTCCAGGGCTGGTGGTATCGCTATGTATATCTCCTCCTCTATCAGATACTCAATCTGCTTATCTACCTCTTCCCCTACAGTATATGAGCTGCCACTAATAAAAATATCCCCTCCCCTCCTCCCTCCCCATCTATGTTGGCAGTGACTACTGCTGTCCCAATCTCTCTGTCTCCAAGCTCTTCTCTATCTCTGATCTCCTCTCCACTATCACATCCCTTGCCAGCCTAGGGGAATTGTACCTCCTCGGAGATTATAACATAAACTGGCTCACCAGAAAACAGTCCAAAGTCTGCACCCACACAGCTTCCCTAAGCCAAAAGCAATTGATAGATGACCCCACGCACCTAAATCATAAAACCAGCAAGTATACCCTACTAGACTGGGTTTTATCCTCACACCCCCACTGCGTCATCAAGCCTGGCACACTCCCTGATGCTCGGAGTGACCATCACATGGTCTACTGCATGCGCAAGAGCCACCATACTAAGTTCCCCCCATCATTCTAAAAATCCACTCCTTCCGCTCCCTCGACATCTCTGCCATTCAAAATGAGCTGGCCAGGATCAACTGGTTGCCCATCTCCACTGCCCCCTCAATTGATGCAGCCCTGGACTTCTTCACCATGCAGTTCCTATTTGTCTGGGACTGCCACTGGCCATTAAAAAATGCAAGGATCCGAGGTTGCCACCTGTCCTGGATCACTGCTGAACTCATTACTTGCCAATGTGCACGTGACCAAGCATGAGCCATATACAAGACCTCAGGCACCCAGCAAGATCTTCAGTGATATCGTGCACTCAGAAATGTCTGTACTCGTGCCACTTGCCTCGCTAAAGGGGACTACTTCAACACCTCCTTCCAAAACAACATAAGGAATCCTTCCAAATTTTGGAAGGTTATCCACGCCTTGTTTTCCCCACCCTCCCAACTCCTCCCTAGCCCTAAAAGTTGTCTCTCATTTAATTGATGACCCACCCACCGTGGCCATGGAATTTAATAACTATTTTACTACCCGTGCCTCCTCCCTCCTTGCAGCTTTTCCACCTATCACTCCCCCCACCCTCAAATGCTCACCCCTACTCACAATCCCCTTCCACCTCGCGCTTCACCTTCAAATCCGTCAACCCTGATGACATCTTATGAGTGTTGCTTGCCCTGAATCCAACCAAAGGAAAGAGCCCTGATGGTCTTGAACCTAAACTCCTTCACCTCTCCACCTGTGCTATTGCCCTCCCCCTGACACATCTCCCGAACCTCTCTTTCTTTTTTTTTTTTTATAACTCTTTTTGTGCTCCAACCAAGGGGAACTCTCTCCAGCATCCACTTACCTTGGGTGCTCTACCTCCTGCCTGTAACACCTGCTCCCCGCCCTGTCCGATCTGGCCGGTCCCCTAGCTCTGCACCCTCTGAGGTAGGGCTGCCCCATCCTCTCAGGGTGCTCTATCTGGAATCTGATCTGCCAGTCAGACGGGAGGGTGAGGCGAGGAGAGGTGCCCAGCCTTGAAGTGTGGCTTCCTGGGTTTGTGGTGCCTTTGCCTATCCCCTCCAATGGGGATTTTCTTAGTTATTTTATGCCCTCTGTCCCCCTACCCCCCCAGAGCTCGGATGTGCAATGGCATCAGGTCGCCTGCCACAGCTCTCATCCCGCTACATGATGCCACCTAGCATATGCAGTACCACCGGTCTCCACCAGGGGCCACTGCAATGCGGACATGCCAGAATCCCCACCCCAGAGAGAGGAGAGTTGTCTTCTGGATGCTCGATCCTCTCTCTCCCTTGCCGACCCCTGGCAGCCCAGGCTCGTTCCCGAACCTGGGGCACCGGCATGGTGTGAGGTGTGGCATCCAGAGCCTCAACCCTCAGCGCCACCGAGCCAGCTTAGAACCTCTCCTTCTTGCATGCAACTGTACCTAAGATCTGGAAATCTGCCACCATGATCCCACTGCCCAACGGGAGTGACCCCTCAAATCCCTGCAATTTCCACCCCATATTCCTTCTACCTAACCTGGCAAAGGTTCAAGAACACCTGGCATTGGAACAGCTCGTGGCCTTCCTTGACTCCTCCTCTGCCTTCACCCCCTTCCAGTCTGGCTTCCACAAAGACCACTCCTTGACCACCTCCCTTCCCCAGCTTACTGACTTCATTTTAACAGGGATGGACCAGGGATGCATCACCTCCGCCATCTTTGTCGACCTGGCCAAAGCCTTCAACACTGTTGCACACTTCCTTTTCCTTTTCAAGCTGACATCGGCTGGCCTCTCTGAAACAGCCACTGACTGGTTCCAATCTTACCTCACTGCTCAGTCCCAATCTGTCAGAGTTGGAATTTGACCTCCCCCACACTTGCAATAAACACAGGTGTCCCACAAGGCTCATAACTCGGACCTATTCTATTTTCCATCTTCCTGAATGATCTCTCTGTTGCCTGCTCATCTGCTAGCATTCACATGTATGCAGACAACACCATGTTATTCTCCTCTGGGAGTTCCCCTGCTGTAGTGACTACAAGTCTTCCACTGGACTTTAACAATGTCCAGCAGTGGTTTGGTGCTAACCAACTCTCTCTCTCTGAATGTCAAAAAATGGTCTCTATGACCTTTGGTACCAGACAAAAGCTGTCCAGATTGGACTCCACCCCCAGCTTGCATACCCTGTCTGGTTCCAAACTGGACGATGTTCCCTCACTCAAATAACTGGGGCTGTGGCTAGATAAGAATCTAGACTTTGGTGTACACGTTGATGCTATCCATAAAAAACTCCTCCCTAAACTAGGTACCCTGTACATACACCACAGTTGCCTGCCCATGCTAGCCAGGTGTGAAATTGTCCAAAAGATAATTCACCCAGTCTTTGATTTTGGTGACATTGTCTACAGTTCTGCCCCTAAGACCACCCTAGCCAGACTGGACACCCTCTTCAATTCCTTCTGCCATTTTGTCCTTGGCTGCCCCCTCTAACGCACCACTGCAATCTGTATTTCTCCATTTCCTACCCATCCCTCACTGCCATACGCTTGTCTCACACAACAACCCTAGTAGGTAAGTTCTGGTTTCGACTCTCTGCCATCTTGTCTGTCCTCCCTCTTGTTGACCGCCCCCCACCTCCTGCTACTCACTTCGATCTTCTATGCATAGAAAACTCGCCCTCCCCCCGCAGCGTACATCAGCTGCAGAAATGCCTTCTCATACATATTCCCTAGCTCCTGAAACATCCTCCCTCTCAAAATTTGCTCTGCCCAAAATCGCTGCTCCATTGCACTTCTCCTTTGGAAACACATAGTACACTGCTGCAACTGATGCTAACCCACCCTACCTACTTACCCCCCTTTATCAATTCCTTTTTATCTATATCTTTTTTCTACCCTCTTAAAACCTTAAACACTATGACTTCCCTTCAACACTACCTCAACATTGCCCACCCTGCTACCTCTACTTCTCCCATCGCTCTCCTCCCCTCCTCCTCTTACTCTATATCCCTATTTTCCTCAGCCTACTCCCCGTCTCCTTGCAGGGTTCTCAGCATCCTGAAGTGGTAAAAGTCCTGGCTACCCAATCACTCTAATGTCCCCTTACACCACGTACTCTCTCACCCCCCCTCCTGCTCTTCTCCCGCTATCTGCATCACGTATGGCGCACAAATTAAGCACTTCCATTGATCCTACTAGCACTTGTCCTTGCCTGCTCACACCTTCAAACTATAAACACTGTTCTCAACAGTCATCTCTCTCCTCATTCTAAACCTGGCTTAGTCACTAGGATTAAGCCCATGTTGTTGTCCATAAAATTTGATGTCTTGGCACCATGTACCAGTGAAAACTGACGTGCCTAACTATATCTTTTGCATACTATATCCCTGTTTATTCTCTAATTATGTCTGCCTTGTTTTTTTATTAACTTGTTTTTGTATGAAGAATGTATATGACTCTGTACACTGGTCTCTTGACACTGGCTTTCGCTGTCTCCTTATGTAACACATACACACCCAGGATGCTTCTGGAAATTAACTGTTCCACAGTTCATGCTGCTTTCCTGGTGAATCTCTTCTAAATAAATAAATAAATACTAATACTTCCCATACCTCCACCTATCTGATGTTTCAAGACCTGGCTAAAATGTGCAGACATGTAGTGGAATCCCAGATGACCTGAGTGCAAAATGTAATTTTTTCACCAGCTATTTTTAACTCTGGGTTAACACTAATAGACACAGTGAGTTCTAACTGAGCTACTGGAAGTAATGAGATTTTATAAAATACTCTCACAGCATGGGTGGAGTTTTAGTTAACCCAACCCATGTAGTAATTCCACTTAAAAAACAAATACGCAGCACAAAGGCAATAAATAGACCTGCTCGGTCTCTGAAATACTGCAGAATAATCTTTACTTCTTTTTCTCTCTGGTCACCAGTCTAGGGGCATCCCTTGGACAACACCAGCTTGTCCTGCCAGGCCTGAGACCCCTTCAACCCTAATTCCCCCCCAGAACTCTGACCTGACACCTTGGACCCACCAGATACTCCCTGGGTTGTACCCCCAGGGCAGGGCTGCCCACTACTTGCTTTGGGCATGCTTTGAAATCTAGCTCTGTGTGGACAGGGTGAGGGCTGGAGGATATTGGGACCAGGGAAGGTGGGGTCCAACAGTGGGCATGGGGCTGGTGCATCATCATTTCCTCATGGATCTGGAGCTTTTCCTTGTTTCTGCGTGAACTTGAACCAACCTTCAGAGGTGCAGCGTGCGATGGGCGCACTCCTGCCCCAACCCACAGACATTTGCCGCAGCCTCTCCACTGACCCAACGTGACCCCGGCTGTTGCACTCCCAGTCTCCAGTGAGAGTCACTAGTGGTCAGAAGCCACAACCCACCCCACCCTAGGAGAGAAGAGCTGTCATCAGATGCTCAATCATCTCCCTTCCTGGCCAGCCCCCGGCAACCCGAGCTCTCTCCTGACCCCGGGTCACTGGCGTGGTAAGATGTAAGGCGCAAGACGCCTCAGCCCTCTACACCACTGGGTCGGCAATAATCTGAGGTTTCTTAGTTTGCAGATTTCACATTTGCATTCCTCATACTGTACTCTCTGGTTCTGCACGTAATCCAAAGTCCCACATTTCAAATCTCAGTTCCTCTTGCTCCAAAAGGCACACTAATATTTTTGCTTATTGTGTTGTGTCAAAATGATTTCTGGAAATGCAAACTATTTAAAAATGTAAGTTGATAAAAATGTTCCTAGATGCTACCAAAGGGTTCCCACCAATGCTGGTAGACATCATGGGGTTAACAGACAACTATGAATACTGTATGTTTGTATTCTTGTGCCATTTTGGTTTTAGAAACGTAGAAACAGAACCTAAAAGCAGAAGGAGACCTATGACCCATCAAGTCTACCCATAACTGTTACTACCTTATCCCACCCCCAGCCTAGTGCTGTGGTGGGTTATTCACCTCCTCCCTCCTTACACTTCCTCCCCATCCTGGTTCCCTCAAGTGGGTTTATGAGTCCCCTGGCCTCCTCCTATCCATGTTTAAACCCATTAATGGTTTTGCTCGTTCGATACTTTGTCTCATGACTGAGACGACAACCCTCGTGAAAGTGCTACAGAGTTCAGTTGTGAGCCCTAAGGAGCCCTCATTCTGGTGAGAGCTCCATTCTCAAAGGTGTCTGAGAGGCTGCCCCCCCCCCCGAGGCTAATGGAATCCTAGGGGAAAATGTCAAAGGAGATTCCTCTTGGAAGGGAGAGCAAGCTGCCAGATAGGGGAGTATGGTGGAGCAATGAAATGAGTGTCCACTCCGGATGTTTGAGTCAAGCATACTTATAGGCAAGCGGGGTGGGGGTGGCAGAGAGTGGGCTGTCCTCTATCCCCCTATGGATCATGGGTTCTTGTTTCTGTCCCGTCAGATCAGTTTCAGTTCCAGTTCCAGGATTTTAAAGAAGCTCCTGCAGTAATTATGAATGGGGACTGACTTACAGGGGCTGGCCTGCCAGTGAGCAGGCAGAAAACGTTTGTATCTGTTGTCTTGTACTGAACATAATAACTCTTCATTGTGGGCCATGATAATGTTAATTTTGGTTGTGTTGGAAATACATTATTTTTCATAGGTTCTATGCCTTTTAAATGTCAAAAAGGCTAAAGTGCTAAAACAAGTAAGCATGGCCCTCAACAAGGCCTGCAGGCTGGTCCTACGGGCTGATAATCTCCTACACACCTGCTCCCTCTATGAACTCACTAACTGGCTCAGTATTGCCAGCAGAATCAAATACCAAACGTCCCTGCTTGGCATGAAATCTCTCCTAGGTAATGCTCCATTGGCCTTCAAAGAACTGCTCTGGCAAGGTAGATCCGGGTACAGCACTAGAGGGTAGACTCGCTGCCCACTTGCCGTTACCTTCAGAAAAACTGCGCTTGGCCAATGGTCCTTCACATACAGGGCTCCTTCTTGGCTAAATGAGAACCCAGCACACCTTTTACTCATTAACAGCCTCCCCATCTTCAAGGTGGAACTAAGACGTCACCTGGCCATGGCTGAGGTCTGTAGCTGCAGGTAACCTGTAGCACTATCACCCGGTAGCTTGGAGTCAGCCTGCTCCTGGGCTGCATTTTCCAATTTGTTACCCTGCTGCCTAGTAACCCTGAGTTTAACTCCTACTTCCTCCTCCTACTACTTGCCAGTCCTTGAACTTGAGCCTTCCATAGTCACAGCCTGTCGACGAGCCTTCTATCTACTATCCTTAACTCAGCACTCTGTTTTAAGTTCCTCCCCTGCCATTGACCCTGCACAAATGTGATTGTCTCAAAGCACCTGTCTTCCCCTCAGCTTGTTCTATGTATGGTCCTTCCTCACATTGCTCTCTAGTATGTTCCTACTAGGTCAGTCCTGCACAGAAAATTACTCCCCCACACACACACAAACACCATTGACTAGAATTAACGACAAAGCCTCCTCTTGGCTGCATTAACATCATACCTCTCAATTGTACCACATTCTGAGGGACGTTCCTCATTTTACTTCACAAAAGCTCCCTGTTCCACATTGTGAGGACTTGTTCCACATTCAAAGTCAACATTTGAAAGCAAAAATCTATAGTAGATGATGCAAAAAATATATTATTCAATTAATAACAGACTTTCTGAACATAAATGCAACATTTTAACAGAGTTTTGAATTTCTTGGGTAAAGATTTGATTAAGTGTTCCACATTTTGCCCATTTGTTCCACATTTTGACACTCAATGTTCCACATTTGGGGGACAAAAGGTTGAGAGGTATGATTAGCATACAGGGTGTGAAAGCCTATGTTGAGTCTCTCCCCCCCCTGACTTTATATGAAATAATGACAATGCCTCCCCTGGCTGCTTTATCTCCTGCTAAATTAGTTTCTTAAACCCACAGCACTAACCACGTACCTTGAGCTATACTAACTGCAATATGCTGTACCTCTATATGAGATAGCTTATAATTGTAAATAGTCAGACCAATTGCTGTTATTTCTTGTATTTTTTGTCTCTGTACTTGTGCACCCATACTCTGTAACTACCTTTCTGTGTTGTCCTCCTGTCAAGACTTGGAACCTTTGAAAAAGAGCATTTTGCTCAAAGGTTATATCCGAATGATGAAATAAGTAAATAAATAAATAAATAAAGGTTCTGCTGCCACAAGATCTTTAATAATGCTGTATCCTTCACTGCTTCAGATAGCTTGATGCAATTTTCCTTATGTTGATCACTGCAAATGAACAAAGTACTACACAGAACGGTCATTTCCTCTCCATTTTGAAGGCGGCCTCAGTGCTACATATTTTTGTGCCAACGAGCTGAGAGGTATGGTGCTGTTTTGTAGACACAAGGCCATGCCAAGAGCAATAGCATGCCACCATCTTGTGAAATTAAGGCTAGCTGTGCATCACAGCCTGCAGATACAGGGCAGGGCATCCTGATATGGGCAGTGTGCAGTGATATCTGTGACACTGGAATGACAATCAGGGAGATCCTAGAACCTAGGTTACTATGCACTGTAGCCTCCATACTCACAGACAGCTGCCGTGCAGCATACTCGTCGTACTTCAACGGACAATGTTCATGGTTTGGTCCAGCTTAGGCTCTTTTTCAGACTGTCAATGACTGTTACAACAGTCAGTGAACACTTATTTGTTTAGTTAGTATTGCTTCACTGGAATAGTTAATTTCTCCTAGCCAGTATTGTTTTTGAATTTATGGCTATTTATTGTGGGCAGCATTGTCTTTGCATCTCCGTATCTATATCCCACATTATTTATTTGTTTTTTATTAAGCAGGTAAGTACACTACGCAAATGTCAGTGGCTCAGTAGGTAGCACACTCGCCTCTGAGGCTGGGATATCAGAGGGCTGTGGGTTCAGTTCCCACATCTGGCACTTTTGTTAATATCCCAGTACTGACACTGTAGTGCAGCATGAGAGGGGTGCTGCACTTCTGAGGTGCCATTTTTCGGATGAGATGTTAAACCGAGGTCCCATCTGCCTGGATTGGTGGTAGTTCAGGTGGATGTTAAAGATCCCATGGCACTTATCGAAAAGAGTAGGGGAATTATGTTTTATTAAGTATTGAACAACATCATATCAATAAACAAAGAGTAAACAAAAATAAACAAACAACAAATCATGTCACTGGAACATCAGAATCAGTGATCCAAGGTAGATTACGCCATATTTACTCCACAATTTGTGTGCATCTGTGCCCCTCAACTCCAATTCTAACGATACCTTGCTTATTCTTTCTCTCTAGGTAATGAATTGTTATTTTCTTGTTTGCCAAATTTGTACTTCAATGTCAGCCGCCTAGCCATTTCCTGTAAATCCTGTTTTTTTTTTTTTTCTTGCTCAGCTGTATGAAACTGTCTCCTGTATACTACTACCTATGTAACCCTCCCGGGTCGCACCTGAAAATAGGCACTTGGCTGTCTAGTGTGCCCTACCCGGTTAACAAAAACAAATAAATAAATAAATACATTGCAAATATATTGATCAGTTTGGAAAGCCTTTTCTTTATAATGGAACTCTATCCGGAACTGGGAAGGGAGAATCCAGAGAAGGCGAGGGGGACAGCAAGGTCAGCACCCAGGGTGGGGGCTGACCAAACGAGCAGACACGAAAAGACCATTAGGTCTATTCTGCTGGCATTTTAGTATGTTAGTATAAAATAAACATCGCATTTCTTTACACATATTCCCCATAATATCATCATATGTCAAAAGCTTTTGCTGCAAAGTAAACAAACAACGAGCATTCCAAATATACCATTTAAGAACAGAAAGCAAGACAGTTAAAGTACTAGAATCCCAAGAGGACCACTCCCTGCCATAAACACCATAAATCAAAGAGTCATAAGAAAGGCTCTGAAAAGGTACCATATGCCAACAAGAGGCCACATAGGACCAAAAGGAATTAATGAAAGAACACGTAAAAAACAGATGAGACATTGTTTCGTATTGTTGTACACATTGAATCCTATTACAAAATCTGTCATCTAATGCCTTATGTTTATGATTTGATCTAACATTCAATTTTTCATGGCAGCAAAGCCACAAAACATCTCAAAATTTGGTAGGTACGCTCGTATTATGAAACAATCTCATCACATCAGGTGTCAGATGTGTTGGGCATAAAGGGAAAGTGATAGGGTCCTTAAAATGTTTATCCTGTACCATCGAATAAAGCAATTTCTTAGAGAAATGTAAAACAAGGTTCGATGTGACACCCCATCGTTTAAGGTGCACAAAAACAAATCTATAATAATCAGATGAAAAAGAAACAGATTTAAAAATTTCAGAGAATCAGAGCTCCAACCACCATACCATGACCGAATACGTGATTGAAACAACGGTGACCAACCAGTAGTCCGCCCACTACAAACCGGAAAGAGATTAGCAAACAAAAACTGAAGAAAACAGAAATAGAACAGGATTAACCATATTCAAACCCCCATCCACCACCTTCAGATACAACACATTACGTTTAATGGGATTTAATCTACTGCACCACAGTGCACGGAAAAATAAACCATAAAGTACAACATCCCATTCCTTGGGGGGGGGGATCATACTCATATACAAAAATAGAGGCAACAAATAAGTCCGAATCATGTACACCTGTTTGAGCTTACCCATAGTACACCTATTCCAACTATCTACTAAAGTCTTGCCCCTTGCTAATGTTAAATCCCAATTAACTAAATCCTGTCTGCCAGTGTCAAAAACAATTCCTAAAACTGAAATAGAACTTTGCGTAACTGGGATATCAGCCATGTGAGAGGTAGAAACATCAAACCCTAAACATCGAAGAACACACTTTTCATTATTCAGGTGAATGCCAGAGGCAGTACCATAAAACTTACAGAACTCCAAAGCCCTAATCAAATCTGCCTCCGACTTCAAAAACAAACAAATATCATCCGCATATGTGGCAGCAGTCCAAGGAGCATAATAGCCGGAAAGTTGGACGGGAGTAAAAAAGCGGACATCATTCAGTAACCGAAGCAACGGGTCAATGCAAAAAGCAAACAATAAAGGGCTCAAGGGACATCCCTGTCATCCCCCCGTTTCACCGGAACCAAAGGTCCTAAAAAGCCATTCACAAGGGGTTTAACGAAAAGACAATTATAAATAGCCTTCAACCAGGAAATAAACAAAACTGGAATACCATATCTGTAGAGAATTTGCCATAGAAAATCAAATTCCACTGAATCAAAGGCTTTCCGTTGATCCAAAGACACCACCAATTCAGAAGTAGACGAAAAAGAACTAGATTCAAACATTTCCCGTAAAACAATCAGTTGATCAGAAATTTTCCTGACAGGAACAGCACAAGATTGAGTACATGAAATAACACATGCTGCAGCCCTTGATAAACGTAATGCCAGGATCTTCATTAGAATTTTGAAGTCCACATTCAACAAGCAAATTGGCCTCCAATTATCCAAGTTTTCCTTATCCCCCTTTTTATACAACTATGTAACAACCCCTAAAGTCGTATGCATGGGGAAACAGCACTCATGCAACATAAAAGTAAAAACTTGTGCCAATTCATGAGAAATATAAGGAGTCAGGAAAGCATACAATTCAGATGGGAGGCCATCTAGACCCGGGACCTTCCGTTTGGGCAAAGCGGCCACAGCTGTCTGAACCTCCAAGGGGGAAACAATAGAAGTAAGGGCAGTGAGCACAGAATCAGTAAGAATAGGAACATTCAAAAAAGCCAACCAATGGGAAAAGACACCAGGATTTTGACCCCGCGAATCAAATTGTTTACCTAAATAGTTAGACACCACTGACATAATATCAGATTGTTTCGTAACAGTCACTATATCAGGATCCCAGACAGCACGCATGGTTTTACGCTGAATGCGAGAAGAACAGCTCAAAAAAGGACATACATCCGCAAAAGACCCTTGAGTTCCAAACTGTTGTTGCATAGTCAAGGAGGCCAAATGTTTCACATGAAAGTCATTCATGCGTTGTTTAATGGACCGAGTTTGATCACCATAATCATGTGTAGTAGTATACATTAAACTCATTAAGTGTTGTAACTGCTGTCTGAGCGTTTGATATGCGACCTTCTCCAAATTCGACAAATATTTGCTCTCACTTGATAAAAACAATCGTAAGTCAGATTTCAAACTTTCCCACCAGAGAAGAGGAGTATCAAATAACTGAAATAAAGATTTCTTACCTCTTATAACATACACCAATTGTTGGGTCAGAGAGCCCTTAGAGAGCAATAATGTATTAAATTTCCACAGACCAGGGCCAGAAGGAGAATCCCACTCCCCTACCACTATTGAAAGGGCATTATGATCAGAGTAGGCCACCGAATCAACTCGTGCATTAAGCACTGGAACCCGATTACTAAGAAAAAAGAAATCAATACAAGTGGCATGTCTACCCCGCAGAAAAGTAGGGAATCCCTGAGAAAGAAAAGAGTGATACACATCTTTCAAATGAGCTAATTTAACCGTAGCCTGTAGAGCCGTCATGTCACAGAATATTTTAGTAGTAGAGGTACCACCACCACGATCTTGTAGCGTAAGGCCACAATTGAAATCCCCTCCCCAAAGCAAAGATTGTGCCGAAAAAAGAAAAGGCCGAATCTGAAAAAAAATATCCACCCTGTCCGCCTTCTGTTGAGGGGCATAAATATTAATAAGACGAAAATAAATATCATGGAGTTTACCATCCAATATAAGGACTCGTCCAGTTACTAGATCAATCAGCTTTATGAGCTGGAAAGGAAGTGTAAACAAAATACCCACCCCCGTGCATGCACTCTGACCAATGGTCCAGTATGAAGGACCCTTATACCAGTCACATTTAGCATGTCAAACCTCCAGGGTAGTATGTAATCTCGTATCCTGTAAAAAATGACATCTACAGGGATGGACATTAGGTGAGAAAACACACCTCCACGCTTTTTTGAATTTTTAATGCTATTAACATTAATCGTTACAAATTTAAGCCGGGGAAAAGGAGGCATATGAAGAAAAAATTAAGGGGGTTTAAACAATTTCGTCCTACCAGAGGCCCGTGTCTTTTATCCCTTAGAGGGAAGCTTACCTTTCATAGGACCCACAACCTGTTCACTCACTATACTCGCATCAGAATCAGAATTAGGATCAGCATGCAAGGAACTTTCCGAAGAAATTTCGGAGGCTTTTTGCACAAACTCAGTATCTAAAAGAAGGGGTTGAAAATGATTAGACGTTTGAGTTTCTGAAATTTTATGAACCTTAGGGATCAGTTTTCTCCAGCTCCGGCGGTGTGTTATCCACTGTTCAGGATCCACAACCTGGGTCGAGGGAGGAGGTGGAGGGGGCATATCAAGAGGAGAAACAACCATCCCGGGTCCACAGTCTTGCAAAGGAGGATCCAAAACCACAGAAGGCGCGTTCATAGGGTCTATCACCATTGGAACCTCCAGAGGTTTCTGTGCAACCAAAGGAGGATCGGAACAAAATTCGGGGGGAGGGGGTACCATGGATAGGGATGGAGAAAGTCGAGGGTCCACTGGTAAGGGATCAGTCTCCAACCGGACATGCATCTGTTGGGCAAGTGCAACCAATAATTTCTGCTTCTCCAAAGCCCCAGAACCTGATTTAGAAAAAGCAGCCTGAGAACATTCATCGTAGGTATGACCTAACAGACCACATAAATTACAGCAAACAGGTTCAGAACAATGTTGGGATACATGACCCAGTTTACCACATAGTGAGCAACGGATTTTATCACAAACCCCACTAAGGTGTCCCAAAGCACCACATTTATAACATGATTTAGGCTGTCCTGGATAAAATAAAACACCACGGTCACCCCCCAAAAAAAATGAATTGGGCAAATGTTGTAGAGAACCATTCAATTCTCTTAGAATGACCCTAAACTTCCAGCCCCCGTCCATATGCCCTCACTATCAAAAATAGCCTCAGGAGAGCCCAACACAGTACAGCACTGTTGCAACCAAAAAAGCAAGTCAGTCACACTGACACCCTCATTACGAAAAAGAACCATAATGAACTTCTGAGCGGGCCTGGTCAGGGGAACAGCTGCAAAAGGGGCCCACAATGGAGTATTTTTGACCTTCCCATACCTATTCCAAAATGCCTCTAAACCCATAGCCAACTTTAAGCTAACATCAAATGAGCATTCCCCAGACACATGAATAAGAGCATATAATTCAGTAGCCAAGAAATTTAAACTGTGCATCAATAAAGTTTTCCCCACATATTCCCTATCAGGAAACAATTCAAGACCCCCTTTATACACTATACAAACTGCATTATGTCTTTTAGCAGGCACCACCTTCTTTTTGAAAAAGGAGGCATATGACTTAGATCCACCAGTGTTATCAGTTCCCAAAATAGATGCAGAGTCTCCCTCCGAGGATCTGGAAAAAACAAAAGGAGGCTGAGAATGGGGGGGGAAGTGCGGCTGAGAATGGAGGCATCCACGTCATCACCTGGAGGAACACGGGGACCAGGTACTATGCAAGTAGAATCCAAAGGTGGCAACTTCTGTATTAAAGGAAAAAACAAATTGGGAGTAGGAGTCAAATCAAAGGTAGAGTCCAATGAAAAAGATGATATCTCACCCGACAGCTTTTGAGAAGGGTGTAAAGGTGCAGACGAGAAAACAGCAGGCAAAGGACGTAGTTGCACTCCGGGGATCCTAACGGGTGCAAATCCCGAAGTCCAGTTCTGAGAGTCAGGCGAGCGGACCCAGCCCGCCGCCCGGAGAGAGGATTCCACCGACCACCCTTCCAACTTTTCAGGCACCAAATCCGCCCAAGCCGGTGAAGAAACCACTAGTTCACTTTGCAGGGCACAGGCAGACATCTGTGCATGTTGTGGGGCACAGGCAGTCGTGTTGGAAACTATTCGGTCAGCCTTACTAGAGGAGACAGGAAAGAAAAAGGTGGAAACCCCATCCTGCTTAAGGGGTTCCGTTTGGAAAACAACCGGCTCAGTCACAGGACCAGATCAGGAGAGTTCCTCAAGCAAATGCAGAGCAGGAGCAGCCAGAGGAGGTACTAGCGCCGGACCACTCACCGCAGGAACCATAACTTCTTCCGGGGCAGATACAGGCAGAGGCGAGGAAGAAGCGAGGAGAGGAGACGCCTCCAGCTCGACCGAATTCACAGCAGGAGAAATCAAAGGAGAAACTGTCGCATCATCCACGGGACTCACAGGTAAGCCAACACGTCCCGAATTCCCAGACAGCATGGTAGAACTCTCCATTGTAATAGGAATAGCCATAGAAGCCACTTCATTTAAACGAGAAATGCAGGCAGGGCCAGGTAGTACACCTAAGACACCCTCATCAACAGCGGACAACTCTGCAAGCACACAGCTCTTCACCACGTCCTACTCCATGCTCAGCCTAGCAGAGACTGATCCTCTGCAGCGGACGGCAAAGCCCCCCGTAGGCAGAGTAGGGGAATTTCCCCGGTGTCCTGGCCAAATTTCCCTCATTCACTAAAAATACCACCAACAGCTTAATCTGGTTCAAGGTCAGTTGGCATTCATCTGTATCCCCATCCCCCGGGTCATGCCAGAAAATAGGCAGGATTTGTCTAGTGCCCTTACCCGGTCAACAAAAACTAAAAAAAAAAAAAAAAAAATGTCTATTTTCAGGCAGGACCTAGGAGGTTACAGCAACATATAGGTATCACATTATAAGAGCGATCCAAAATGAGTGACTAGAAATATAGCGACTCATTTTGGGCTACCCTGCAGAATAGCAAGGGTATGGGATAGCAACCAGGGGGAAGGGTGAATGGAAGGGAGAAATAGCAAGGGGAAGGGAAGGATCAGAGAAGAAGTTTTCAGGCACTGGTGTACCTGCTGCTGCCGAGTTAGCCGTGTGGCGTGGTGCTGTGGGAGGCTAGTTCTGGCAGAGCAGTTACTGTGTTCGAGACTGGGAGCGGGTTATTTTGCCAGAGCTGCGAGTTGCAGCACTTAATTTTTTGCGAGGTCTGGGTTGTGCCCACCTCCCCGAAATACACCCCCCTGGAGTTGAGAATCCTAATTCAGGAGGTATGGGGGGGCAAAACCCCTTTTTTTAGATCCAGAACTTGTATCACCTTACGGTGTATATCGACGATTTGCTTGTTGGTGATATACACTTGCCATAATAGCAATTGCTGTTTTGAGGTCACTATTATAACATGTAACCAACATATACATATAATAATTATAATAATTTTATTTGTATAGCGTCTTTCTATTGTCAAGGTGCTGAACAGTAAAAACAGATAAAACAGCAATTAATAAATCAATAAAATATTCAATATTCAGAATAAATAAAACCATTAATCAGGGTACGCTTTGTGCCAGAAGTGTGCTTTAAACACCTTCTTAAAGCCCTCCATGGTCTTGCACACACATATCTGATGGGATAGAGAATTCCAGAGGACAGGGGCTGCATACATAAACGCATGGGCCCCAGATGACTTAAGACTCACTCTGAGAATCTCTAGCAACCCGTCATCAGCTGAGCGGAGAGGTTGTCTGGGGGAGTAAGGAATCAGGAACTTTTTCAGATAGTCCAGGCCCAGTCCTTGTAGAGCCTTGTAGGTCAGAAGCCTGACCTTAAAGGTCTTCCGCCATTGAATGTGCAGCCAGTGAAGTTTGCGCAGCATCCGTGTGATGTGACTCATACGTGGAGTCCCCATCAACAACCAGGCCACAGCGTTCTGCACTAGCTACAAGCGGCAGATATCAAGCCCAGGAAGCCCTAGATAAAGGGAGTTGCAGTAGTCAAGGCGTGAGGTCTCAAAGGCGTGGAAGGTCGCCAGATGGAACAAGGTGCTTAACCCTGGTGATGTTCCTCAGATGGTAGAAAGAGGACTTGACGGCTGCCGACACCTGTGAACACAGGGTCAGCCCATCGTCAAGGATCACCCCAAGGTTTTGCACCCATTCAGAGGTAAGGAGCTGGATGTCCCTCAGAAAAAGTCCAGTGAGTTGACCAGCCCCCATCCCCTCTATCTGTTGACCAGGATCCACCACCATCACCTCAGTATTGCCAGAATTCAACTTCAACCAGCTGGAGCTCCTCCAATCCTGGATTTCAGTGAGGCAGTTGTTAAATACCAAGCACACACTAGCCTGGTCAGGTGCAAAAGACAGGTAGAGCTGGGTATCATCAGCATAGCAGTGAAACCTCAACCCATACTGTCTTACAATGTCTCCCACAAACAACATGGGGGATAGCACCGAGCCCTGAGGAAACCCACATGGCAGAGAGAATGTCTCAGAGGAAAAAATTCCCAAAACCACCTAAGTTCTGCCAGTGAGGTAGGACTTAAATCACCTGAGAACTGTGCCAGACAGTCCACAGATGAATCTCAGGCACTCGAGAAGTATCCCATGATCCACGGTGTTAAAAGCTGAAGAGAGATCGAAAAGTACCAAGATGGAGTGGTGTTTCTGATCTCTCGCCATCAGAAGATCATTGAGCGCCCAAACCAGAGCGGTTTCAGTACTACGTCTTTTATGCAAACCAGACTGGAGAGGCTCGTAGATGTCATCGACGGTCAAGTAGTTCTGCAGTTGCAGCGCCACAACTTTCTCAATCACCTTCCCAACAAAGGGAAGGTTAGAGATTGGTCTGTAGTTTGCAAGGCAGCCTGGGTCCAGAGCAGCTTTATTCAGGAAAAGTGTCACCACTACCTCCTTCAGGGAGCAAGGAAACTCACCAGACTCTAAAGAGCACTAAATTATCCTTGCAAGGACTGGGCCAACGATATCACAACAATCCATAATCAGGGAGGTTGGGCCCGGATCCAAACTACAGCATGTTGGGCACATACCCTGGCAATCCACACAACATCCACGATTTCCAGCTGGTCGAAGGAACTCCAGGCAAACCGTGGAGGATTGACCATACACCGACCACTATCAGCACCCATGGAGTGTGCTGGTTGGATCTCTGCCCTGATGCCAGCTGCCTTATCCGCAAAGAACAGAGCGAGCTCCTCACACTCAATTTGTGAAAAGGCTCTTCAGACCTGGAGACAGGTTGTATTGCACAACCTGTCCACAATTCAAAAGAGCTGAGCCGATCGATTCGGAGCAGCAGCAATATCACCAGACAGGAACTCTGCCTTCTTACAGGAGATTGCTGATTGATAGACTTGATAATCCACGGTCCATCAATCTAAGGCAGTTGATCTCCAGGGCGGATTTCCACCAGCAATGCTGTAACCTTCATTCAAGTCGCCGCAAATCCCTCAAGGTCCCATCAAACCATGGGACTGAGGGCAAAGGGAGAGAGGACGAACACAACGGGAGTAACAGAGTCCAGGGTCACAGTAATGGCCTTATTATAGGCCTGAACCAGGCTCTCTGGACTTCCTTGCCTCCGGAATTCCCAATAGGTCCAGCCATTGGGATTCACATTCCACAAAGGGTGGTATCTGACCATCTCCACAGAGGCAGACCTACGCAGGGGGACATAAAAAATGAACCCCACAGTGTGATGAGCTGACCATCTAACTGGTTCCACCACCAAGTCGGAGGTTTCAATCCCCAGGAGGAAGACCAAGTCAAGGGAGTGACCAACCTTCTGGGTAGCAGAGATAACCACCTGTGCAAAGCTCAGTGATATCATCAACTGGAGGAAGTTCTGTCCAAATTGAGAGAGTTCATCGTCGACTGAGGCACTGAAGTCGCCCAGAACCATCAACCTGGATGACTCAACTGCCATGTCGAGCATGAAGTCCGCTACTTCCTGAAGGAACTGCTTCTCATCCCCGGGTGGACTGTAGATGAGAGCGATCCTACAGTCTACACCTGCAACCACGGTACACTCAAATTACTCTGCCTCCTCAACTGGCACACTTGTAAAGTCCAGTTCCCTCTTAAAACAATATCAAAGTGCATTCATTAAAAATGGCAAATTGTCACAAGTAGAACAATTAACATAGAAACATAGAATCTGACTGCAGATAAGGACCGCTTGACCCACCCAGTCTGCCTATTTCCCCTACCTAATGGATAAGCTGCAGATCCTAGTTAACCAGCAGCCTACTTCTTTCTACCCCCACCCCCTAGAATTGCCTTATGGCTGTCCCATGCATGCTTGAATTCAACCACTGTTTTTGACTCCACAACCTCCTCCGGAAGGCCATTCCATGCATCCACAACCCTCTCTGTAAAAAATACTTACATTACCTCTGATCCGCCCCCATCTTCAAATTGTGCCCTTGTTCTTGCACACTCTTTTTTGAAAGATGCCACCTCTTGGACTTTGTTGATTCCCTTGAGGTACTTGAAAGTTTCTATCATGTCCCCACTATCCCTCCTTTCCTCGAGGCTATACATATCAAGTTCCTTTAGTCTCTCTTCATATGTCTTCCGGTGCAGACCCTGCACCATTTTAGTTGCCCTCCTCTGGACAGCTTCCATCCTGTCTATGTCTTTGCGGAGATGGGGTCTCCAGAACTGCACACAGTACTCCAGATGGGGTCTCACCAGCTGTCTGTACAGAGGGATAACAACTTCCTGTTTTCTACTGTTGATGCCTCTCCCTATGCATCCCAGTATCCCCCTAGTCCTTCTTACTGCCCTCTCACATTGCTTGCCCACCTTTAAGTCAAGATCTTATTCAAAGTTCAGATAAAGAAGTGAATGAAGCACAATGCTAATGTGAGACTAAAAATACAAATGGCAAAAGCAGGTGATAGTGAGTAGAAACAGGATACATATCAGAGGAGGGGAAAACCCCTATTTTACCCTCCTCAGAAGCACGCTATCGCACATGAAGAGCATGCTGCTCCACCCTGCGCCCTAACGTTTAAAAGAAAGAATTCACACAAATCCATGCTGTGTAACGAACAGCAAACTCTGTGAACATGGACATAATTGATTTCCACAGTGCTCTGACCTTCTAGCTGTTAGACTTTATGATGTCATGTGCCCCATGTTTTGCCTTCCCCTCTGCATTTTGAGAGGCAATGTCCCACATATACTAGGTGCGTAAATATGCTGCAATGAGTAGTTTTTAGTAATAGGAATTTGTTTAACTAGATTTAAGTTTGAGCAGTCTACTAAAAAAAGCTGACTCCAGGTGCTCCCCGGAAATCTTGCTCCTGGGACATGACAAGCAGAGTTATGTGAGGGAGGGTGAGGTAATTAGCAGCTTCTCATATAACATAGAGCAGTATGTCCTGGGGCAGACTTGAGTCACAAAAGGAAATGCAGCCATAATTTTCAATGGATCATTCCTAGTTCAATTCAATAAGAAAGAAAATGTAATTTATATAAAAAAAACTTGTTTCAGTACTTCCAATGGAGGTAACAATTGAATTCATCAAAACTTGTACTATATATTGGTAGACTTTCTGAAAAACAAGAAGCAAATAAGGGCTGAACCAGGATTAAGATCGTGCTGGGAAAAAAAGCAGAGTTTACGTAAAGAAACAGTACCAGCCACACCGACAAACTGCCCACGCCAAATAAAAGACACCAAAAGCTTTCCAAAATACACACTTGATTGATACAAATTTCACAATGGTGGCAAACAGTTTGAAAAAGTGCCCAAGTCAAGCCACAACACTGATAATGCCCCTTTTTTAAACTCAAGAAGGTTTGCAAGGTACACAAAGATATGGGGTGGGTGTAATCCATCTATCATTCTGTGTGCTTCTCAAAATAATATGCAGGCTCAAAAGGAAAACAAAATGCACGGGCAAAAATATGTTTTTTTGTGTATTTACATATTTATTTTAGATATTACCAGCTTTTCACTTGAAATGAACCAAAAGAAACGCCTTTGGTTTCATGTGTGATCTCTCCATTCTGGCTTACACAAACCCTTCAGACATAAAGAGGTGTCTTTTAACTTTCACCTCCAAACAATCCAGTTTTAGATTTTAGGATGGCTAGAATGCTCTGTAGTTGCCTTGTATGTTTCTAAAAATAAAATCGAGTAAAATGAATGAATGGACATGCCTGAGTGTTCCAGCTGGGAGAGTTCCTCAGTATGAAGCCTTGCCATCTTGTGAGTTTTTCCTGGCGTCATTGCTCTTTACACATACATACAAATACTGTATGTCAATATGCCAGCAGCTAAAGGCCTTATGGTTTATCTAGTCTGCGCATGTGTAAAGGTCCCCCAGTTTCTACAGAGGGACCTGCCCCCAATTCCCCAACCCTCAAGCCTCCCCCCATAGAAACAGAATTTTCTGGCAGATAAGGACTGCTTGGCCAACCTGGTCTGTCAATTTTTCCCTGCCTATAGTATCCTGCAGATCCTACTTAATCTCTGGCCCATTCACCCATGTTCCCTTCCCTTCCCTTTCCCTAAGATTCCCTTATCCCTAATGCATGCATTCTTGAAACCCACCACTGTTTTCACCCACACCACCTCCGTTGGAAGACTGTTCCAGGAATTCACCACTCTTTCTGTAAAGAAGCACTTCCCCACATCTTCCCTTAATCTACCCCTCCAGCATTTTCTCGTGTCCCCTTGTTCTTGAGCACCTTTTCTTCTGAGAAATATTTCCCTCCTGTACCTTATTTACCCCCAGAGGTGTTTGAAGGTCTCTGTCATACCTTGTGGAATAATGTTGTACAGAAACACAGTCTGCTTGCCCCCCCCCCCCCATCCTGGTCCAGCTCTTACCCACCCAGCACCTAGCACCTACTCTAAGATGCGCTCCTAAATATCCATCCCACAATAAGCAACATGACTACTTACCTATAACTATCAATTTTCAATCCTATTGTTGTATCCCTGTTCTGCCACATACTCTCTAATAACATAAAGCGGAACCTACCACTCTGTTGATGCCTATGTACTGTCCTGTCACATATTGTACACTTTATGATGAAAACCAATGACCACTCTGTCAACCCTGTACCCTTCTGTACGAAGAGTTGTATATTGTCAGAAATGGCCAGAAGAGTGGCAACTAGGGTTTAAGTTTCTATGGCAAAATGGTCAGAAGAGTGGCAACTGGGGTTTAAGGCAAAGAAGTGCAAGATCATGCACATAGCACAAGAGAAGAAAGAGACTTGGGTATCATCATCACAGATGACCTGAAATCATCCAAGCAGACCACTAAAGCAGTAGGTAAGGCTAGAGAGGTGTTGGGGTGTATTAGTAGAGGTATCACAAGTCATAAGAGGGAGGTAATAGCCCCTCTTTACAAGACACTGGTTAGGCCACCATCTGGAGTACTGCATGCAGTACTGGAGGCCACACCTGCACAAGGACATGAACAAAATGGAGAAAGTCCAGAGAAGGGCAACCAAAATAGTGCAGGGACTGCATCAGAAAACATATGAGAACAGATTAATGGAGCTCAATATGTATACCCTAGAGCAAAGGAGGGAGAGAGGTGATATGATGAAAATATCTTAAGAGCATTAACAAGGTGAAAGAGTCTAATATGTTTCAATATATGAAAAATAGCAGGACAAGAAGACACAGCATGAGATTAGAGGGAGGCCAATTATGGGATAATGTGAGGAAGTTCTTTTTCACAGAAAGGGTGGTGGATCCATGGAACGGCCTACCTCAGGAAGTGGTGGATATGAATATAGTGCAGGGTTTCAAACAGGCATGGGATAGGCATAAGGGAGCAATACAGATGAGTATGAATAGATAGGCCATTGACAGAGCAAAGGCCTATGGCACATTCATAAGGTAGAAAAAATGGGCAGGGCCATTCTCAGTTCCCTACAGGGTGCATGCCTCAGACAGCTAGTTATGGAACCCACTTGGGAGGGAGCAATCTTAGACCTGGTACTCTCAAATGGGGATGGAGAGAGGATAGCCATCTGGGAACAAGAGACCACCAAACAGTGTGGTTCACAATAAACTTAGCTGTAGAGTCAAGCCACACAAAAGTGAAGGTACTGGACTTCAGGAGGGCTGATTTTGTCAAAATGGGAGAGTGCCTCAGAAAAGCACTAGCAAACAGACAAGAAGGTGGGGTGGAGAAACAAAGGGGAAACATCAAAACTGCCATCACAGAGGCAACAAGCCTTTGTGTGAAGCAAATAAACAAATCAAAACAAAAGAAAAAAACACTATGGTTCTCAAAAGAAGTGGCGGGGAAGGTAAGGGAGAAAAAGATAGCATTCAGGAAGTATAAGGAAACACAGAAGGAGCAGGACAGAGAACTGTACCAGTTAAAGCAGAAGGAAGCAGGAAAGGAAGTCAGAATAGCAAAGGCCCAAACCAAGGAAAAGATAACCAACACAGTTAAGAAGGGGGATAAAACATTTTATAGGTATATTAGGGAGCAAAAAAGACTAAGGCAGGGATACTGAGGCTAAATAAAGAGGAAGGTGGTTGGGCAGAGAGCGACAGTGAAAAAGCAGGGATACTGAAAGAATACTTCTGCTCAGTATTCACAATGGAAAAGATGGGGGATATACCTAATCCAGTCAATAGAAGCACTCTGGATAGGGGAGTTGATATTAGTCCTTTCACAGAAGAAAGGGTTCTGAAAGAAAGCAATGGGGCCTGATGGGATTCACCCCAGAATTCTAAAAGAACTAAGGGAAGAACTAAACACCATTGACAACCCTTTTTAATAAATCATGGGAGGATGGTGTGGTACCTGAGGATTGGAGGAGGGCAGATGTGATTCCCCTTCACAAAAGTGGGAGCAAGGCAGAGGCAGGAAACTACGGACCTGTCAGTTTGACCTCAGTGGTAGGGAAAATGATGGAATCTGAAGGAAAGAATTGTTGAGTACCTAGAGGCCAATGGGGCACAGGACCCAAGGTAGCATGGATTCACAGCGGGAAGGTCATTTCAGACAAATCTAATTGATCTCTTTGACTGGGTTACCAAAGTAGTAGACCAGGAAGGGGTTGTGGACATGGCCTCCCCAGATTTTACCAAGGCATTTGACACAGTCCCACACAAAAGATTAATAAACAAATTAGCCAGCCTGGGAGTGAGTCCCAGGGTGGTAGCCTGGGTAAAACACTGGCTGGACAACAGGACACAGCGGGTAATAGTAAATGGAGTCCACAGTGAAGAAAGGAGGGTTACTAGTGGGGTACCGCAGGGTTCAGTACTGGGGCCAGTCCTTTTTAATGTCTTTATAAGTGACATTGCAGAGGGACTGGAAGGGAAAGTATGTCTCTTTGTAGATGACACAAAGATCTGCATCAGGGTTGATACACAAGGTGGGGTGGAAAGGATCAAAAGGGACTTGGCAAGGTTGGAGGAATGGTCAAATGTATGGCAACTTACATTCAATGCAAAGAAGTGCAAAGTAATGCACCTGGGAAACAAAAACCGAGGGGAAGAGTACACAACAGGGGATGAGATACTGACAACAAAAATGGAAAGGGACCTGGGTGTAGTCATATCAGATGGCCTAAAGGTGGGCCAGCAATGTGAGAAGGCAGTAAGGAGGGCTGGGGGGATACTGGGATGCATAGGGAGAGGCGTCACCAGTAGAAAACAGGAAGTTGTTGGCCCTCTGTACAGACAGTTGGTAAAACCACAACTGGAGTACTGTGTAAGTTCTGGAGACCCCATCTCCGCAAAGACATAGACAGGGTGGTGGCTGTCCAGAAGAGGACAACCAAAATGGTGCAGGGTCTGCACCAGAAGACATATGAAGAAAGACTAAAGGAGCTTAAGATGAATAGCCTTGAGGAAAGGAGGGACGGGGGGACATGATAGAAACTTTCAAATACCTCAAGGGAATCAACAAAGTCCAAGAGGGTAGCATCTTTCAGAAAAAGAGATGTGCAAGAACAAGGGGGCACAATTTGAAGATGGGGACGGCTCAGAGGTAATGTGAGGAAGTATTTCTTCACAGAGAGGGTTGTGGATGCATGGAACAGCCTTCCTGAGGAGGTCATAGAGTCAAAAACAGTGGGGGAATTCAAGAATGCATGGGACAGACATAAGGCAATTCTAGTGGGGGGTAGGAGGAAGTAGGCTGTTGGATCTGCAGCTTATCCGTTAGGTAGGGAAATGGTCAGACTAGGTGGGTCAAGCGGTCCTTATCTGCCATCCAATTCTATGTTTCTATTTTTCTATGGGCATACTGGATGGGCCTTGCAGTCCTTATCTGTTGTCAACTTCTATGTTTGTATGTTTCTATTATAATTATGTATATTGTAATAATGTAATACTGTGATGTTGTAACCTCAAATTCTGCCTATGGTACCCACTGAAAATGAACCTCGGCTCAGTTGGGGTCTGACCATGTTCATATCACTCTACCTCATACCCAGTGCCTCCTCTAGTCCTCCCAAACATGACACCCCCTCCCACTTCCTCTCCCCCCCTCTATCATCCCCCTAAACTTGCTCCTCCTACTATCCTCTATGTATTTGCAACTGAGTAGGGTGTCCTAACTTCAGACACTGGCAAACATTTATACTGCCTAAGCTGCTCAGTTTGTGTGTACATTATTGTTACTCTGTCTGCACCAAATGTAATCCTATAATGCTGTACCTTATTGTCTTTTTAAACTGACGTGGAACTTATGACGACCACCCACTCACTGGTGTAATCCAAGATCTCAATAAATACAAAATAAATAAATATCATGTGACAATGAATGTAAATAACATTTATTATTGCTACTACTATTCTGCCCCTCTGCTGCCTCTCTTCCACGGTGTGCATATTTAGGTCCTTAAGTCTGTCCTCATAGGGCTTCTGACGTAGATCCTGCACAATTTTATTTGCCCTCCTCTTGACTGCCTCCACTCTATCTAATATGTTCTTTGAGAGTTATGATTTCCAGAACTGGACTCAAAACTCTAGGTGGAGTCTTACTAGTGATCTGTATAGAGGCAATACCACCTCCCTCTTCCTGCTATTGATGCCCCTCCCTATGCACCCCAGCATCCCACTAGCTCTCCCAACTGCCTTGTCACATTGCCTAGCCACCTTTAGGTCATCTGATATGATTACCCCCAGGTCTCTTTCCTGCTTTGTGGTTGTCAGTACCACTCCTCCCATTTTGTACTCTGCTTCTGGATTTCTGTGCCCCAAGTGCATTACTTTGCACTTTTTCACTTTGAAACCCACCTGGCATACCCTTGACCATTCCTCGAGTTTTCAGGTCTCTGCTCATCCTTTCCACCTCCTTGGAGTGCCCACCCTATTGCAGATTTTGTTGTCATCCACAAAGAGGCAGACCTTCCCTTCCATCTCCTCTACAATGTCACTTATAAGGACATTAAAGAGGACTGGTCCCAGCACTGATCCTTGAGGCGTCCCACTGGTCACCCTCCTTCCTCTGAGTGAACTCCATTTACAACCATCCTCTGCCACCTGTCCACTAACCAATTTCTTATCCAGTTTACCACCTTTGGACCCACCCTAAGCTACTCCCCTCTCCTCCACCAGCAACATTCATCTTCATTGTGTACCATCCTCTCCTGAAGCAATACATCATTTTCAGGAAAACCACCTCCTCTGACAATTCATTCCACCTGGCCACCCCTCTCAGTGAAATGTGCCTCCTCATCTCTCTCCTCAATCTTCCCCTACCAGCTTTAGGCTATGCCCTCTAGAGGACTTGTTCCCACTAAGACTGAAGAGGCTGTCTATATTCACCCTGTTAATATTCTTAAGGTATTCGAAGGTTTCGATCATATCCCCCCTCTCTTTTCTGTCCTGAAGGGAGTACATGTTGAGCCCCCCCGAGCTACTCTTCATAGATGTTGCCCTGCTGACCCTGAATCAGCATCAGTGCCCTTCTCTAGACTGTCTCCAGTAAGTAGACCTCCCTCTTAAGATAATGACACCAATATAGCCTACTATGGTCTAGGTGCATTCTTACCAGTGACCTGTACAGCAGCAGTATGACTTCTACCTTCCTGCTGGTAACCCCTTGGCTATGCAACCCAGCATCTGATTTGCTTTTGCTGCTGCTCTCTTGCAGTGTGTTGAGTGCTTCGGGTCACTCATGGTGATTACCCCCAGGTCCTTTCCCTCCTCTGACTTGGTTTGGATTTGGTTTGGTTATTCAAAATCGGATAAGTCTATGAGGGATAATTCCTATTTTCATGGGTGACCAGATAAAACAATAAAAAATCATGCAACATAACAATTCCAAAGGGTGCAAAGCATATAAAAAGTGATTACAATTAATTTCAACACAACTTAGGTAACACTTGGTAATCTGAGTACTACCCAACCAGTATTTGGTCTCTGGGCTCTTCACCCCCCCAAATGCATAACTTTCCACTTTTTAGCATTGAACCCCACTTGCCAAATGCCAGACCACTTCTCTAACCCAACAAAGTCTTCCCTATGTTCCTGTCTCCCTTCTCCCGTGTCCACCCTCCCACAGAGCTTTGTATCATCTGCGAAAAGGCAGATTTTACCTTTGATCCCATCTGCTATGTATGTCACTAATGAGGAGGTTAAACAATACTGGATGGAGCACAAAGTACTGTGGTATCCCACTGGTCACTGACCTAGCTTCCAAGAATTCCCCTCTGACCACCATCTTTTGGCATCTGTCCTGCAACCAGTTTTTGATCCATCTAGCAAGGCTGGCCCCCATCCCCTGGTCTTCCAGCTTCCTGATCAGTTTTCTATGAGGCACAGAGTCAAAGGCCTTCCTGAAGTCCAGATACACAACATCAACTGCTTGGCTCCTGTTTACTATCCTGGTCACCCAGTTGAAAAAGTCAATCAGATAAGTCTTGCAGTACCCCCAGACACCAACCCGTCCTGCCTCTCATCTTGCAGCTCATTTTCCTCGAGAAAGCTCTCCAGTCTTTCCTTCTGGATAGTCTCCATCAGTTTCCCCACTGTTCAGGTCAGACTGACTAGCCTGTTTTTCCTTGGGTCGTCCCTTGGACCACTTTTATGGAATTGCATCACATGTGCAGTTCTCCAGTCCTGGTGCACATTCCCAGATTCTAGAGAGGTGTTAAACAGGTCTGCCAGGAGGCTCGCCAGCACCTCTGCCAGTTCCCTCAGGACCCTTGGGTGCACACCGGTTAGCCCTGGGGATTGTCCACCTTCAGAGCCTTTAGGCCCTTATACACCCTGTCTACCTTTATTATGTCGTCCATGACTCCCCTTTCCCCATCCCCAGCCCCATGCTCCCTTGTGGCACTTGTTCATCCTTCTCTCTAGTGAAGATGGAGCAGAAGTACTTGTTAAGTACCTCTGCCTTCTCTCCACTTCCTTATGCCCAACCCCCTTCCTTTTTTAACCTGACAAGCTCATCTTTAATATCACTCTTCTCCCTTATATATTTGAAGAAGGCCTTCTCACCAGATTTTACTCCCTGTACCAGCCATACTTTTCTTGTAGCCTTTGCCTCTCTAAGCATTCTGTTTGCCACCCTTGATTTAGCACAATAGGCCTCTCTATCCTCCTCATTCTGAGTGCATTTGTACTTCTGTAAGGTTGCCTTCTTTTCTCTTACCACATTTGCCACTTCCTTTTTGAACCTGCTGGGCTTTTTGGCCTTAGATTTCTTGCTTTTGATTTTGGCACACTCACTAGTGGCTTCCTTCAGTCTTTCTTTTATTATGGCCTATTTATGTTCCACCTCCATTTCCTTTCTGATCCCAGCAAGGTGTCCTACCAGAATTTCTTCCATCTTATTGAAGTCAGCTTCCTGAAGTCCAAGACCCTCATCTTGGTCCTGACTATCCCTCTGCCCATGTCCAGGTAGGATCACACCACGTGGTGGTCACTTCCTGCAAGTGGTGCTTTCACCTTTACATCCTAATGCTCACAGCTGGACAGGACCAAGTCCAGTATGGCCCTCTTCTCAATGAGCTCAATGACACCCTATGCCAGGAATCCACTTTGGAATGCATCCAGCAATACTTGCTCCCTGGTGCTGGAGGTAGCCAGGATAGTCCAGTCCACCCCTGGCAGATTAAATTCCCCCATGATTACTACTTCCCCCTTGCCTTCCATTTCCATGATTTGGGACCCCAGTACCTTTTCTAGCACCTGTGACGGTGGTCTGTAAATCACCCCAATCCTCAGTTTCCATCCCTTAGCAGACTGTATCTGCACCCATAATGCTGCTGTCTTTCCATCCACACTTTCCTCTCTGGTACAGGTTATCCCCTCCTTCACATACAGAGCCACTGACCTCCCCTTCCTGTTTAGCTATCCCTTCTTTACAGTTTATACCTGGGAACTGCGAGGTTCCAGTCATAGTTTGGTGCAGCCCATGTCTCCGTGATTCCCGCTGTGTCATTCTCTCCATGGGCCATCAGAGCTTGCATCTCAGCCATTTTGTTTCCCAGGTTTCTGGCATTCAGAGACACCACCCTCCACCATGATATGGTCCCCCTTTACACCTGTCCCAGCTCCCTCATCTCCTCACAGTCCTTCCTTCCCTCCTCCCCTTCTCACTGCTAGTTCCTCACTATTCCATCCTGCTTGGGGTGGAGGTCTATCAATGTTCTGCACCAGGTGATTGAGGGTACTTTGTACCCTTCTGCCCCCTATATCAGTTTAAATAGAGGCTTTTTCCCCACGAGTTCCTCCAGCTTGCATTTCAGGACCCTTGTGCCCTTTTTACTTAGATGTTACATGTCTGGTGCATACAGGTCCTTGTTGTCCCAAGTTCCTCCCCAGTCACCAACTATCCTATACCCCTCTGCCTCACACCACCCTCGGAGCCATACATTGAATTCCTCAATTCTTACTTTCCTTGCAGTGCTAGCCCTTGGAACCAGTAGCACCTCTAAAAAGGCTATCAAACACCCTACCCCGTCACAGATCTTCCCTACCTCCTTGAATCTCTCTTGCACCACCCCCCACCTCACTTCTTGCAAGGTCGTTCATACCAAGGTGTACTATTACATGAGATTTCCCACCCTTCTCCCCCTCGAGCTTGGAAATCAGAGCTCCCACTCTCCCTGCCGTCATTCCTGGCATACATTCTACCCTCCTACAATTTGCTATGGACCCCTTCCCCCCACCTCACCTCCTTTACTACTGAATCCCCCAAGATTTCCATCCTCCTCCCATGTTCGTGGGCCATCTCCCCCTTTTGCCTGTGCCACTGCCCACTCCTTTCTGCCCTCTCCTTCCCATCCTGTTATTGTTATACTCTCCCATGACCACTCACACCAGGTACTCCATCCCAGTCCCTCTACCTGACCCTCCGTTCCCTCTGGCATGCCCCCTACCTCACTCCTCTGTTCACTCCCTGGCCTGTCCCTTCATTCACCCTTCCCTATCGCCCCCTTCAATACATCACCCACCTACTGCATCTCTCTTTAATTTGCCCCTCTTGCCTCCTCTTCTTATGATCCCTGAAGTCCTTTCTTTTACTGCCTCCTTCCCTCCCCATCTCACTTCCTTACCTGTCCCTCCAAGTCCCCCCCCCTTCTGTATCCAGCGGGAAGAACCTGTTCTGCACTGCTCCCACTGGACATCCTCCCCACCTTACCTTGCTCATTTCCCTTACTTTTATTCCTCCACCCTAGGCCTTCTTTCCCACTGGGGGAGATGGACCCAGGAGGCCTGCCTATTCCCTTCCTCCTTTCTTTTTCCCCTGTGCTGCACCCCTCCCCACTTTGGCTCCTATCCTGCTCTCTCCCCCTGCCTGTATCCAGGTTCTGCAGCCCCTCTGCCCCTCCCATCATTACACTATGAAGCCTCCCGCCCATGCTCTTGTCTTCTGCCTAAGTTGGCTCATCTCCACCCTCAACTGTCCAAGCCTGGAAATCAGGCATCCCCCCACCTCCCAGAGATCTCCCAGAAATACCACTGCCCCACACCCCCTGCACCCTACAACCCTACTTGCTTGCCCCTGCCCCCACTACATGCCTCCTCTCCACATATTCTTCACGAGGAGTAATCAAGACCCACTACTAAACTTTGTTTGAACCTTATACTCCCAACTGAAATTCCTATCTGCTGACTCCCCTGTAGGCTGACCCTAGATAGAGAGTAGCTGTAGCCCCCTAGCAATGCTGCTATCCACTCGTAGCTAAGAGATATAGCAGCCTTTCTATGGACTTCCCTTACTGGTAGGCTGTTTGTAGGCCTACCCTAGATAGGGACTATCTGCAGACCCTACCAGAGTCCCCCCCAGAAGACTAACCCCAAATGGGTAATATCTGTAATTCCTATGGAGTCCCTACTTAATTTCTCTGTTCCTCTTGCCTTACCTGCTTGCCTTTGAGCAGCATGGCCTGCCCTGCTGATCCCTCCAGATGCCACTTAGACACCACACTCCTGCTTCGTGGCACTCACACAAAGGGTCTCTAGGGATTGTGGGTATTATCTAGGAGTTACAGCGGCCCTATTGGCTGGCTGTAGCCTATCAACCATGCTTCCCCACCAGTCAAGGCTGGTATGCCTTCATGTCCTCCTGCCCTCATCCCTCCCTGTACAGCCTACTTCTCTCCCTTCCTCCTCCTCCCATCCCCCCACCAGTCACCAAAGGAAACTAAGGCAGGACACTTACTACTTCTTTAAACAATACTCCACAATTGCATTCCTCATGTCTTCCTTGTTTAGTGGTTGACTTCTGACACTTTTCTCTTTACTGTTTTGACCTTTGTCCAGAAGAACCCGTTCCTTGTGTACCTTTGGCAAACAAGCATCACTCTTTCATATGTCAGGTTTAGAATAACACTGAAGTAAGTATTTGTACAAAGGGCCCCCAGTGACACCAGCCAAAGTACTGCAGTGCAAGCTAAGATGAAGCACTGTATTATGTGAATGATATCATGTCCAGTGGTGGAAATAGTTGGGGGAATAGGAGAACTCAGTTTCAGGAGTGAAATTAAAAGTCTGATTCAGTTCCAGAAGCAAAATGGGGAAAGACTGTGCCTGTAAAAAATGTATCCTGCTTAAAAGATAACTCTAACTAAACAAAGTATAAAAATAGAAAATATAATTAGGAAATACATTTTTTTTAATTTATTTATTTCATCTCGGATTACAAGTACCTTTGAACTAAACATAGCTCATTTACAAAGGTTCCACATCAGAGAGAGGGGGGAACAAACAGACGGGGGGGGCTAAATAAGTAATAGGCAGGTATTGAAAATGCATCATATATTATAATAAACAGCAATAAGTAAAGAATAGCAACTAACAGGGATTAAAATAACATTGAAATACAGCATACATCACAGAAAAAAGACAAGCGGTTTGGTAGGGGCTATCAATTGACAATTAGGCAAACACAGGAATACTTTACATATCAAGGTCAGCAAAGTACTTACAAGAGAGAGAGAGAGAGAGATAGAGAGAGAGAGAGAGAGAGTGACGGAAGGAGGGATAGAGGGAGGGAAGGAGAGAAAAGAAAGAGAGAGCGATAGAGAGAGAGAGAGAGAGACAGAACGTTATGTTAGTGTCCTAGAGGACTGAGTGTAGGAGTGCAGTATAAAGCTCCAGGGAAGAGAGGTAGCAGCCAATTTTATGTCATTGCAGGGTGTAGGCCAGACTATTTAGGTTGGGATTAGGGGAGACTGTGAAGAAGGGTCGGGGGGAGCTGTGCAGGCAGGTACCCTTAAGATTAGGGGGTACAGTCACAGTGGCTTTCAGTTGTAAGATGCTGTTGAAGCATCTGCTCATAAGGCCCCAGTTTCACAAGGTTAGTTAATTCATGGCATAGTCAATTGTACCAGAGTGGAGCTCCGAACAAGAAGGTCCATTGACATTGGGTAGTCTGACACTTTGAAACTAGGAGGTGTTCAGCTGTGGACGGATGGGTGTGTTGGGTCTTAGGATATTTAACTAGAAGGCTAATAACCTCCAATGGAAGGAGTCCAAGGACTGCTTTTTTAGTAAGCAAGCACGTTTGGAATTTAATTCTGCCACTGAGCTGGAGCCACCCGGATTGTGAGTAAAGCTCACACGTGTGGGTAAGACGAGGGGCACCCATGTAGAGTCTGCAGGCACATCATTGTGAGGCACATCAATCCTACATTAAATGTGGTGGGTTCTCCCAGTCACTTTTTTTTCCATTGCCAGCACTGGCCATATCTGAGGCTAAATTCAGGATCTCATGAACCAATTATATGCATACTAAGAAACAAGAAGATGTGGAAAACTATGCAGGATTATGTTTTTATACGTATTAAAATGAAGGTACCCCACTTGATTATAACTTGACAGAGTAAGAAGACACACAATGATATCTGAATTCATCCTTTAATCAGGTTTCAGATAGTGTTTCTTAACCCTAAAGCATGGAAGTTCAAGAAAGGGACTGAAAATAGGAACCTTAATACCTCTACCACTCTATACCCACATTAAGGGTGTGTGTGTGTGTGTGTGTGTGTGTGTGTGTGTGTGTGTGTGTGTGTGTTTTAAAGTAGCAGTGCAACAAAAGCAGGCATTTGTCAATGCCGAATGTTGTCTTACTGGCATTGGCATTGGTAGTGCAGGAGTTAGAGACGTATAATAGGAATGGCAGTGAAGTACTGAAGTGATGCCAACCTCATCCCCACCCTCCAGAGACTGACAGGCATTAGGGTGTGTCTTTGGGTCATCAGCTATAATGCTCATGCCATTTTACCTCACCCTACCCTGTAGACACTGACAAGTGTTGTGGTGTGCTTTGGGGTCTTTGGGCATTCTACTTACCCCATTCCATAAGGAATAATCAGGTGGGTGCAGTATAGGAGAATGGGGTGAACTTTGTGGCCGAACAGTGCAAGACACACCACGATGCCTGTCACTGGCTGCAGGGTGGGGGTTGGGGTGGAATGGCATGAGCCTTACAGCCGATGATCCCAAATCACACCCCTGACACCTGTCAGTTTCTACAGGGTGGGGTACTACAGTTGTAAACCCTAACACCGTAGGTGTGTGTTGGTATTTTCACTCCAAATTTTCAACATGGGCTTTTTGTGAGCCCACCTCATGAAGAGCGGCACTATCAGTTTGTTAGCTGAAAGGTGGTTTTGCACAGTGGCTATGCCATTTGGTGACACAGGGACAAAAACAAATTTTGGGCGGTATGTGGAAAATGACAACTGTATTGTTCATGAGGAGATGTAAAAAAATGGCAAAATTGAAAATCTGGAGTGAAAATATGAAAAATTGGTGAAGTCATGAGAATGCATAGAAACTGTGCAACACACACCCATAACCCAATTATTTTGGGGATTTTTTTAACCACATTTTTAACATAGGCATTTCAGGACCTCCCCTCATGAACAGTGGCACTGTGATTTTTTTAAATTGTCCCAAACATTGATTTCCCACAGTGACCACGCCATTGTGCGCCACAGGTGCGAAAACACATTTAGGGCAGGATGTGAAAAATGACAGCTGTACTGTTCATAAGGAGGTGTGAAAAAATGGCAGTTTTGAAAATCTGGCATGAAAATATTGCAAATTTGTGAACTTACAAGGGTGCGTGGAAACTGCGCAATGCACACTTGCAACACAGTCATTTTATGGAATTTCGTCACCAAATTTTCAACATAGGCATTTTAGGACCTCTGCTCATGTACAGTGTCACCGTCATTTCCTCAAACTGACCTGAAAACTGATTTCGCAGAGTGACCACACTATTCTGCGCCCAATGTGCGAAAACACATTTTGGCCAGGATATGTAAAATGACAGCTGTACTGTTCATAAGGAGGTGTGGAAAAATGCCAATTTTGAAAATCTGGAGTGAAAATATTACAAATTCATGAAGTTACGAGTGTGTGTGGAAACTGCACAATGCACGCTTGTAAAACAGCCATTTTGGGGATTTTTTCCACCAAATTTGCAACATAGGCTTTTTGAGAGCCCCCCCCCCCCCATGAACAGTGGCACTGTCATTTCGTTACTCAGTCCAAAAAGGTGATTCCGCACAGTGACTGCGAAATCACCTTTTGGGACTGAATAACGCCATAACAGTGCATGAATTCATGAGAAGGGGTCCCAATAATCCCATGTTGAAAATCTGGTGTCAAAATACCCAAAAATGCCAGAGATATGTGCCAAAGTTAGAAAAAAACTATTTATGCCATTATACAGCTTACCAGCATTTCTTCAGTTCGCGGTCAGTTTTGAAGAGTGCAGACAAGTTCCCATTCCACAAAGATCATCGCACCAGGCTCCAGAGGTAAGTAAGGGGTGGGAGGGTGTGGGGAGGCAGGTGCGCAGAGGGTGGGTGCAGGTTGGGGAGGGCAGGGAGACCATGAGGGACCGTTTTCTGTTTTACAGGTAAAGTAAAAAAAAAAAAACATTAGGGACATTTTTTAACAGGGTAATTTGGCACACTGGGGTGGGCTCCCAGCGTGCCACCTGAGTTGTTTTTGTGTGGGGTACTGTAGCTGACGGGGATTGGGCACCCCGTCAGCAAATACCAGTGGGGCGGAGAACCGAGGAGGATTGGGCACCCCATCGGCACACAACAAATGGGGAGGGACATTATGCCAATGGGGAGTGGGCTCCCCTATCGGCAGATTGAACTGGGAAGGGGGGGACTGAAGCCGACGGGGATTGGGCCCCCGGTCGGCAAAGAAATACTTTTTTTTGGGGAGCACATGATGCCGAGGGGAATTGGGCACCCTCTCAGTACACAGCAGAAATGGAAGGGGGGACATTATGCCAATAGGGAGTGGGCTCCCCCATCGGCATTGTAACAGGCAGCAGCGGTAGTCACTGCCGTCATGTTTCTTGCACAATGGGAGTCTTAGATCTGGTGGCCACAGTAGCTATGCATGATGTCAGTGCTTGCTGCTGGCTTACTGGGGAATGAGGGGCTACCTACCATGCCCTGCATGCGCCCACAGTGACTGCACCTCCAAATCTGCTACTACTGCAAGATGTTGGCTGGCGCGCATGCGAGAGCCAACATAAAAATTGTTTACAGAAAGCTAGTTTCATTTTCCATTAATAAAAATATTATAATACCTGTTAAATCTACTTTTCTAGGCACCTCCTATGTTGCGCACCATGAGTTTATTATGCCTTGGTAGTTCATACTTGCCTGTATATTATTTTATTAACACTGACTGGTCTTTACCACTGAATGTATTTGTCTCCCTGTACCCCTCCCCCAGAGTCACATCTAAAGGGAACATTGTTTAACCAGGAGTAGCACACTAAGCTGAAGCTTGTTTCCAGATGTGACCTGACAGCACAAGGAAGTTAAGTGACTTGCTCAGGATCACACAGTATGCACCTAGGTGGCTGTGGGATCCAAACCCAGGTCTCCAGATCTGCAGCTCAAAGCCTTAACCCACTGCGCTATACTACCTAAAATTGAGCTTCAGCTCAGTGTGCCTTTCCTGGTTATTAATTTTCAATAAATAAATAAATAATCCTTGCCAGGTCTACAATGCTTTTACTGAGCCAAATGTGGCAGCCATCTTATTTTCTTGAGAATACAAAAAATAAATGAAAGCATTTATTAAAATACTTCAATTTCATTGGAACTTGAAAATGTTCTATTTTTTTTGTCACCTAATAAAACTGAAAGATGCCAGGAATCTTTTATATTGAAAAAAGATGGGGTAAATTTTTTTGCCCAGTTTCAATGCCCTACTGCTTTAAATAACACTTCAATTATTTCATTTTTTCCCAGTGCAGCTTCTACTTTTATTGACCCTGCTTTTCAGAGTTTTGGTACTCTACAAAGACAATTTACTTATGCCAATGCAACAATAATGTTGTCGACATTCGGCATAGCGACAGCCCTGATGTCGACAGGTGAAATGTGACCTGTAAGACATCATTCTGTGTTTCTGTTGGAGGGCTGTACCGCCCAAACCCCCCATGTGGGGGGCTGTGCCCCCCGTGCCCCCTTCTATGGATTGTTAACTCCAAGTCAGAGTTAACTCGAGGGGAGGGGGTGTAAGTCGCCAAAAGGGTGAAATTTCACTGGCAGGTCCCCCACAGCAACATTTTCTAAACTTGTTGAAAACATTGCTGTGGGGGATTTCACCGACTAGGCTTCACTCTTCCATCAGTACACCTACAAAGACAATGGTTTACAATGTATTCACAACTGTTCCACCGGACTAACCATACAGCAAGCAGAGCAGTGTAGTTATTACATTTGGCATCAGAGTGCAGGATTAAAAATCAAGACTTGTACAAGTTCAGTGCAAAGCTAGTGCAGGGTCGTTTGTTAAACAGCAGGAGGGGGAGCGGTGCACTGCCCAGGTAACTGGTGGGCTACACAGAAGGGCTAGATGAGAACAGAGAAAAGAAAACCAGTGCCCACAAAAGCACTGCAAAAAATGGACGAGTTTAATCAAAATAAGGTGCACAGAATATCAGGTGAAAATCAACCAGCCCCAGTGCTTTGAGGCACTCTTCGAGGAGGGGATGGGGGTCTAATTGTGTCAGCTCAGTGACATGCATAAGTACAACTTGTCACAGTACTATTGGTACATAAATATTGAGTGACAGTTGTCAGGATTTGCCTCTCAGTGATCACCTAATTTGTTTAAAGCCAAAGCCAAAGTGGAGGAAAGTTGCAGTGGGGGCAGGGGAGGGTCTTAGTCTGTCAGTTCTAAGTCTTTTATGACTCTAGTTCACATATTCTTTTTTATGTGGTTTGTATTGCAGCCCATCCTTAGAGCTTTGGTTTTGTCAACTTCCCCCAATCCCAACTCCCCCTGCCGCTGCAATTTCCCTCCACTTTGTCTTCATTCCTGTCTATTTATGTGCTACATTCTATACCTGAAGTCAACGTTTTTTAGAGTATCTATAAACTTTTTTGATGTATTACTGGATGTAATTTTGATTCGATTTGGTTTTAAACACTTTTGCACTTTAAATTCCTTTTTGTGTGACTGTGCTTATATGTGATCTGGCTTTAAACAAATTTGGTGATCGCCGAGAGGTAGATCCCTGACAGCTGTCACTCAATATTTCTGTACCAACAGTATTGTGGCAAGTCATACTTAAATATGTATTCATTTATGTATGTATCTATTATGTACTGTATGTATGTATTTATTTAGTTAGTTACATATAGTTTACCAGGTAAACAAATAGAGCCCAGAAGACTTGCTTCCAGTAGTTAACTGGGGGTAGGAGGAGGGAGCAGAAAAGTTATAGGTACAGGTAACAAGCTGCAAAATATACAGTAATACATTCTTTCATAGGTGTTCTTATAAACAGCAGCAGTACATAAAAATACAAAGTTTCAAGTTCAAAAAGTTTATTTGTTCGGCAAAAGCCTTAACAAAACATACAAACATAAAGGGTTTTGCACAATATTCCATCAGTGTGTCCCTTGAGACATTTATAATAACGTTTAAATTCCATTATACGACAGGTATCTGTACTCAGCCAATCAGCATTCAGAACTCTGGTCAGTTATTTCCCCACAAACTTCAAAACAATGGCTCAGAGTAGTTTATTCACCTAAAACCCCGCCCACAGTGGTTTAATCCCCCCCCCACAGTGGTTTAATCCCCCCACACACATCAAAAAACCAAGCAGTAGAAAATGCTGTTGTGCCAGCAGTTTTCCCCGACAGTAAAACGCTTTTTTTTGCAACACACTCCAACGCATATAATCGTAATAACATTCAACGAGTTGGAGTATACTCGCAATAACCGACTTCTGTATTGATTAACCACAGAAGCCGGTTATTGCTTCGTATACTCCAACTCACTGAATGTTATCACTTAAATAAATAGTCATCCCATGATAAAATATCCACATCACATACAATTTGATCAACTAATCTATAAATTAGGATAACATCTCTCTGTCCAATCCAAGTCCCAAAGTCGGCAATACTTCAGGATTTCACAAATAAGTTGCAGATATATATCCTATAAGTTAATTTAATATTCCGATATCTGTGTTTGTAAATAAATGATTAATTATTAAGCCAGGAGGAAGGCCATGACCAGCCAGTCTCCCTAAGCCTTTTCTTTCTAGCTTTTTCATAGTTGGAGCACAATAACATTACCCCTTTCTCTTCTGTCTGAAGTGTATATATTTCGCTATATAAAGTTCCAGCTGAAATCTTGTGATTAAACACCTGTGTTGGGGGTTTGAGATTTAAAGCAAGTATAGCTCCAACTGGTGAACTAGTTTGATTTCTTTGTATCGTCTATAGTTTTTTAATGCTGAGATTCTTTTTAAATCTTTTGCTATTGCCAAATCCATAAGCCTTGTTTTAACCATTAAAAAATTTCTTCCTTGAGTCTTAAGAAAATCATGCAAAAGATGGCCCAAACTCATTGGATAAAGCTCGTTTTGGATCAGTTTAATATTTGGAGAAATAAAGACAAGATTTCTATAAGTAATTTTCTCTTCCAAACATAAACTACAACACAGATAGATACAAGGTGTAATACTGAGGCAGGTGCAATTACAGACTTACAATAGAGACCCACAGTATTAATGGATCATGTAGCAAACGTATCGTAGAACAGGCAGTGTGCCAAGTAGGCTTGGGTAACAAGGGAAAGATAGTTTGTGGCCCAGCATACCTCTGTGAGGTATCAGGCCTATGACTGTTGCACCCAGAGCAGGCATAACTGAGGCAGTTGGGGGCATGCAGGCAAGGAGGCATGATGTGCCTTGATTTCTTGCTTAAATGATGTAAAGGAATTGCAGAGGTGATTTTGGCAGGCAAGTTATTCCAAACAGAGGGATGCCTGTAGGTGACTGAGGCTTGCCCTAAGGTTCTTTTGCATTGAGGGATCTGGAAATGTCAATCATCCTCAGACCTGAGGGAATAATTGTGACTTGAGGCTGATGTAAAAAGATCCAGGAGGTATGGACAGAGTTTCCCTGTCCAGTACCTAGCCCCCACTAGCACAGTATGTAGAGAGTGCTATTTTGGGGATGGTAGCCATCTGAGTTCATTGTACATTATACAGTGGTGGTATTGGAGGAACAGCTCCTGCATAAATCGTGTCCCCATAATCCAGCAGGGGGAGGATGGAGCATTCAACTACCAGTTTCTTGATGTGCAGCAGGAGGCAGCTTTTCACCCTGTAAAAGGCACCTAGCTTTGCGTGACACTTGGCTGTTTCTTGGGATATGTGGCCAGAGTAATTGACCTGCTTGTCCAGGTGTGTGCCTAGGTATTTGTATGAAGATACCAAGTTGAGGCATTCTCCTTGGATGGAGCGTAGGTTTAGTGAGTGAGGAACTGTACTAGGGCTGCAACTTAGGTTGTAAAAAAGAATCAAACACCTCGAACTTTGGATGTTTAATTCTCTCAGACTGTGGCGAGCTGTCATGGGAAACAGGTGGAATTTTGGTTCAACTGGTTTGTCATGATCCAATTGGTGTGGACCAGATGAACCAATTGAACAGTTCACAGCTGATCTGTCAGGTTAGCTTGTGCTAATGTCTAAAAACCAGTGCACAAATACAACCAATCCCACAGAAAGGAGCAGGAGAGTCACAACTTGCATGCTCAACTATTAATTCACAAACCCCCTGCCAGACACTCTCCAGACTCCTCCTCCACCACTGTGATGTCCTCTCTTCCTTGGGTTGGTTATCGTATGAATCTAAACTAAGGTATGCCACTCTGAGTTTTCTACACAAGCTGGTCCACAAACATACTCCTCCTTGCCTCAGTGAGTCTATTTATCTAGGACAACCTCAATGAACCCTGAGATCTTCCTCCCTCCCCCTTCTTATAATGCCCAAACCACAGTTAGCTGTGACCCATAAATCATTCACCTATGCAGCTGCATCTAACTGGAACTCCCTTCCTCCCTCCAAAATGCCATAAATAAATAAATAAATACATTTCTGTCATGCTCCACCCTCCCTGAGTTCCAATCCAACTTGCTTTCTTTTCTCCCTGCCTCTACACCTTGCTTCTGCTACTGGTCATATTAAACCCCAACCCCAACAGCTCTATATCTCATCCTTGCTCTTCCCTTAACCCTGGCTTCTTACCTTGCCCTCTGTGCCTCACCTTTCAACATAACTGCTATTGGTTAGCCCTCTTATATCTGATATCATTAGCTAACAATTATATATTGTAGTGCACTCTCTTGAATGTATCATGTATTTGTTGCACTACTGTGTAACCTACCTGCTTGTTATTTCATAAACCTGTGGTTGTAACTGTCTGTATCATAATCCTGTGGATCATTGAATGCTGTATATCAATTTTTCCATTGTAACTATCATTGCTATGTTAAAGCACTATACTGTATACATACTGCACTTCCGGGTCACCCCGAAAAAGGGACTGCAATTGTCTAAGTGGACTTACCCAGTTACTGAAACTCAAATAAATAAATAAAGGCACACTGATTCAATCAATCAATCAATGTTTATTGGAAAGCAAATTGAGAGCAAGAGCTCTCTTTTACAATTGAGCCCAGTACACAAAGACATCAACAGCATAAAACTCTAATGCAGGGTTGAACTTTGGTGGGTTCGCACAGCCATAAAACAATACTTAACTAGTGGCTGGATCCTAACAGCATAGATACTGTTTTCTTCTCATCATTACTAGTCAGTTATTTTGAAACCATTTTTGGACAGCGGAGAAGTCCTTTTGCAGAGGCTCTTTGATGAAGAGGGCAGACGAGCCAGATGCATAGATAACTGTATCATCAGCATACATGTTTATATCACAGTAGGAGTTAGCATGTGGGAGATCATTTATGAAGACTGTGAACAATAAAGGGCCCAGAATTGAACCTTGGGGTACCCCAGGGGTGACAGGTGTGGGGGGATGTGGTTCTGGATAGCTTGACTGATTGTGCTTGGTTGGTTGGGTAGGAGCAGAACCATGCTAGAGAAGGGGGGAGGATGCTCGAGGCCACCAACTTTTCCAGGAGCAGATTGTGGTCCATGGTGCTGAAGGCCTTGGCAAGGTCAATATAGATGGTGCCACTACCCATACACCTGTCCTTGTTGGAGTGAATGTGGTGATGACCTGGAGGAGTGAGGAGGAGGTGGAGCAGTTAGGTCAGAAGCTAGATTGTTACAGGGTAAAAAAAACAAGCTGCAGTAGAAGTTTTCAATTTGCCTGCTCACTAGCCTCTTGAAGACCTTGGAAAGGATTGGTAGAAGGGGAAACTGGATGGGAAGTTGGAGGAAGCATCCGCAGGACACTTTTTTGTGGATGAGTGCAACTAATGCATGCTTCCAGTTGCAGTGAAAAGAGCTTGTTGTGAGGGACCAGTTAAAAATGTGGATGATATGCTGGCCCATTGGCACAGTGGTTGGATTTCTGTTCGCGGCGCTAGCGACCCGGGTTTGGGAACGAGCCCAGGGAGCTGGAGGGCCAGCCGGGGGGAGGAGGCTTTAGCATCCCAGGAACAACTCATCTTCTCCAGAGAGGGAGTGGGGACAGTGCCTCAGTGCTTGTCTGGCCCCAGGTGGAGGTCTGAGGCAGAGCAAATACTGAGGCAGACGCAGTGGGGAGGACATCATGAACATCGGTGTTATGCGCCATGACGTCAGGTCACTCGCGACACCCACAGAAACAGAGAAAAAGCCTTCCAGCTCCAAGGAGACAGAGCACTGGAGCTTGCCCTAATGTGCTTCCACCTGCCTGGCCACCTAGAACTGATGAGATTAGAAGTATTGGGGTGTATGGGGCCCACCTCATCCCTGCCTGGAGGTAAAACCACGGCTCCATGGGGGATCAGGAAAAAAATGTGAATGATAGGAGCTGCTACGGCATGTGCACCTGTGTTCAGGAATTTGGGGGAGATGCCATCATCCCCAAAGTTCGATGACATGTTCAGCAGAGAGCTCTTTGCATACCTCATCCACTGAGAGTGCCTGGAGGCAGACGGTGGCAGATGGGTGGGACTGTTGATCCCGGGTGGAGCAATGTTTGGAGATAAGAGCCCTCAGATCCTCAGTAAAGTATTTGTTTAAATCTTTGGCTGTCAGAATGGAGCTTGGAGTAGCCTGGTCCCTGGCAGATGATGTGGGGTGAGGAGGCCATGGACTGATTTCCCAAATTTAGATGAGTCTGAACCTTCATGCTCAAGCTTGCTTTGGAAATAGTTGTCTTTGGCCTTCCTTGTGATCTTATTGCAGAAGTTATGGATGGATGGATGGATGTGAAGGCCTGCCTGACCAAGGAGAACCCTGCAGATCTGTGCCTGGCCCAGGCCACATCTCTGTGTTGGTAGCTTTCAATTATTTCCATGTCAAATGGTGCCCTCAAACTCTGGATCTTTTGGCAGATGCATGCTCATTACATATTGCAGAGAAGGTGGTGGTAAAGAGGGTCGATGCTTCATCTGAGTCAACAGGTGTTAAGGTGGGGCCCCAGTTGGCCAATAGTAGGTCCTGCAAGAATGCATCTGCCTTGAACTTTTTGAAGTTTCTGGCTTGGGTAATCCTGGGAGAAACTTTGACTGTTTTGATCTTCCACACACACAGTAGGCCATGCAATGGTCATTAAATATGCCTGGGAGCGTGTCTGAATCCAGAATTCTGTGTGGGTGAGATGACAGCATTCAGCCAATTGTGCTATGATTGTTGGACCTGGCAATGAATCAGGTAGGAGAAGAAATCTGTTGACTGAGATTTATGGCTTGGATTTTTGAGTGAAGATTAGAGGGAGATGAGAGGTTAAATATTTTATATATAAACGCATAAACTATTCATCCTCAAGTACAAACAGTGGAGAGAAATTCATAAAACGATGGAGTGGGGGCACTTTAATTTTTTTTTATGTAATTTTTGACCAGGAAGACACTCCTGGCCTGTTTTTTTGATTGAGGGAATGTTGGCAGAAAACTTGGGAAAATCTGCTTTTCTTACAATAAGTACTATGGAATCTTTAATTTCCACCTAGACAGCCAGTAGAAATGGACAGAAAGGACCTTGGTTTAACATCTTATCCAGAGGATAGCAACTAATTGGTGTAGCACCTCATTGTCAGTATTGTATGTTAGCCCAGTGTCTTGTTGTAGGATCAGAACCATGACCTGCCAATCTTCTGGTCCCGAGCAGTGGCGGATCTATTCTGTATTCTGTTGTATCCCAGAATATAGTCACTTTCCAGGCTGCCATTTTGAACTTTCAGTCAGTCTTTGCTTTTCAAAATGGCTTCTGGCAGAGCGGACACTTCAGGTGCAGTACTAGAAAAAAAAACATGAAAATAAGCTCTTTTTTTAGTTATTATTATTTTCATTATTAAACTACTGTTGTCCGCACCACTGGTTGGCTTGTGGTTATGACTACTCTGCTTTCAGTGCATGGGTGGGCAGTACTAGCTACTTGCACAAGCAGCTGTCTCTCATTTCTACAGCCAGAACCGGCTGCAGTGATTGAATTTTACTGTAGACTGTCAAGTGGAGTGACTTGGGAAGAGTGACTTCACATGATAAATGTTTTAAAAAGCTGGGTGGTTTCTTTAAATTACAGTCAGGCTCATTCTCTTGTCTTTTATTTCTAGGTATTTCTGAAAGTCAGTTGATTCTGTGGCAGTGACTCACATGACTGAAGTGATATGTTTCAGACGGTGGCGCTCAGCGGTCTTGAGCTGTGTCAGATTGGTTGTGTGGTTCATGATGACTGTACTGGAAAAGGGTGAGGATGAGGATAAGAAACACTCCAATGAATTAATGTTTTTTTTTTTTTTTGGTCATCATTACATAGCTTTTCCAAAAGAGGCTGAAGTCGTCTTTCATTTTCTTGGAACTCACTAGCCTGATGATCTCCACAGCAGTGGCTGCTGCTTTCTGCCCAGAGTCTGATTATTTTCACAGCTCTCCCTTCGGGCAGTCCTTCTGTGGCTCATCACTGCCCCTTCCCCTTTCCTTAGCAGCACCCATGCCATCTATACTAATTGACAGAAAAAAAACTAATTGCATCTCTCTCTCTCTCTCTCTCTCTTCTTGAACACTTCCTAATAGGGATCGGCGAATCGGCACTGGTGCAGTTCAAACCTCCCACTGGACTGGCCGACTCAGCTCTGACCGGGAAAATCTAGCCTTTCATTCTCGACCCAGACTGCCAAGTTGGTCCTGTTTGAAAGTATGGTCTGTTCTGGAATAACACTCTCACCATGGAAAAGATGTGCAGGCTGCAGAAAAGTGAAAAAAAAAAGCATTTCTTTTTTTCCCCAATCTCTGTCAAAGACTCCTGAGTCCCTGGACCATTACATGACCAACAAAGGGAAACACTTGTGATCCTGGGGCACTGAAGGGAGCCAATCAATGAGGGTCTCTGTTCTGTGATTGACACATGTGCTAGTCAATCCTCTGTATCAGCCACCACAGGACCTCCATAGGAAACAGTATCAAGCACATTTGGGGCTTTGCAGTCAATGGAGACAGTCGTGTGTGTGTGTGTGTGTGTGTGTGTGTGTGTGTGTGTGTGTGTGTGTGTCTATGTGTGTATAGATTCCCCCCAAAAAATGGCAACATTTTTGTGAGAGAGGGAGAGCAGGGACTGAGAGATCAATGAAGTCAACAATAGAAAACAACAGAGTGCTGCAGACATTGCAGAAGACTGAGAGTGCTCATTAAAAAAATATTTGTTCATTAAAGAGAGAGAGAGAGAGAGAGTACAGAGAGATCAATGAATTCAACAGCAGCATGCAGAGTAGACAGCAGCAGAGTGCTACAGATGTAGACTCCACAGTAAAACAATAAAACACCAATTTTTGTTAGAGAGTATAGAGAGACAGCAGGACCAATTAATTCAATAGGGTCAGACAGGACAGGAAGACGTTGACTGAAGGTCATAGTGACTCAGAAATTTTGAGGGGGGCTTATAGTGACATAGATTTTGAAGTGGGGTGTCACCCATGTCTCATTCTCTGCGTTGCCCATCTCTGTGCTGCACTGAAAGGTCATACTGCCCCAGACTCTGTGTTGCCCATCTCTGTGCCGTAGTACCATGCAGATTGTGAAGGGGGGGCATCACATCCCAGACTCTGTGTTGCCCATCTCTTGCCATACAGATTGTGAAGGGTGGGCATCATGTCTAAGACTCTGTGTTGCCCATCTCTGTGCCCGACCTAGTACTAGGTCATACAGTGCCTCACATATTTTAAGGGGGGGGTGTCACCCGCATGTCACACTCTGTTGCCCATCTCTGTGCTGCCCTAAAAGGTCATACTGCCCTAGACTCTATGTTGCCCATCTCTGTGCCATAGTGCCATACAGATTGTGAAGAGGGAGGTGTCACATCTCAGACTCGGTGTTGCCTATCTCTGTGCCTGAACACTACTAGGTCATATGCTGCCTCACATATTTTGAGGGGGGGTGTCACATCTCAGACTCTGTGTTGCCCATCTCTGTGCCTGAACTACTACTAGGTAATATAGTGCCTCATGTATTTTGAGAGGCGGGTGTCATGTCTCAGACTCTGCGTTGCCCATCTCTGTGCCTGAACTACTACTAGGTAATATAGTGCCTCATGTATTTTGAGAGGGGGATGTAACCCACATCTCAGACTTTGTGTTGCCTATCACTGTGCCTAAACTAGTACTAGGTCATATAGTGCCTCACGTGTTTTGAGAGAGGCTGTCACATCTCAGACTCTGTGTTGCCCATCTCTGAGTCCAAACTAATACTGCTAAGTAAGCAATTAAGTTGGACCCAAAAAATGGATTCAGAATCAGAGTCTGTTATGGAAATGTAACATGTGGCCAAAACCAGCAGTATGTCTGAAATTGGTACACTTAACAATAAAAATATTTCCCGAAAACAAATTCAGAAAAAAAGGGAATATCACTGCTGGAGATATCATAAGTTGAAAATGAAGCAACACAAGCAGAAAAACATGAAGCAACACAACCAGAAAAAGAAAATAATGTTGGTGAATCCCTTAATCAAAGTAGCACAGCACTCTCGGCATTGCCAGAAAAATCAGATAAAAGTAAAACATTAAAACAGGTGGCCACAACACTTAGACCTAGAAAGTCAATGTTAAAGGAAAAAGCTCTATCTAGTACCACTAGACATGGCACTCCACAATATGCCACTCATGCAATCAGGCTCCTTCATCAGAAAGCAGTGCTTCTGATGAAGAGGTTGTAAATGTACACGAACAAGATCACAATTACGATGTATCACAGTTAGGTTCTTCTAAATGTGATGAATCAAAATGTGATACTGATGAGGCAGAGGATGCCACCTGGGTTCCCCCTCCCAAAAAGAAATAGAAACATGCAGCAAGCACCACCAGTAGCCACAGCCAGTAGTGGAAAAACAATCAATAATCAAGTTACAGTAGCGCTTCTGGGGAGAGCCACAGTGTGCATGACTCAGGGTCAGAAACACCAGCCACCAAAATTGCTGCAGTTCCTGGCATGGCAACAAAATGTTCCACCTCAATTATGTGGCGATATTTTCATATATGTCCCAAACGTGAATGTGTTGCTGTCTGCACCTTTTGTCATCGGGACATTAGCAGGGGGAAAGTGAGGGGCCAGTTCGGGACATCATCACTAAAAAGGCATCTGCAAAGAGCTCATCCAGCCATTCGACTGGGCAGCAGTCCTGAGCAAGGGACAAAATATCTGTGATGAAAATAATCCTACAGACAATAGCGATGGCGAAGAGAGTGAGAGACAGGGCAGAAAAAAAACATGTTCGACTTCACTGACAGAAGTATTTAGACAAGCTACAGCTCCACCAGTACAATCTGTGGTTTTTGCCCCCCTGCATGAATTAAACAGTAGACCATTATTGTGATGCTTGAACAAGAAACCTCATACAGCAGATCATATCAAGTCATGTTAAACATTAATCAGTTAATAGCTGAATTTATTGTCAAAGACCAGCAACCATTTTCTGTGGTGGAAAATGATGGTTTTAGAGCCCTTTTAAAATATTTTGTTCCACGTTACAACATACCAAGCCGCAAACATTTTGCAACTGGCTGTTCCCAAAATGTACAAATGTATGCAAAGTAAAATAAAATTGGCTGTTTAACACAGTGAATGTGGTTCTGTGCACCTGACCACAGACATGTGGACGAGTTCTCAAACCACTGATTCTATGTGCATCACAGCACATTGGGTGTCACAATTGTCTTCAAACACCACCACCACAAGCAGCAGTGAACAGGACGATAGACGAAGAATGGCAGCTCTTTGCATTAGTAAGTTTGGTAAGCATTGTAATGATTAAAACCACACACAGGAAGGATTAGTTTGTTTACTTTACTTCAGCAACTCAACATGTACTCCTTGGAAGACAGGACGGTAAGAGAGGACATGATTGAAACCTACAAGTACTGTACAATTCACAGAAGTGAACAAGGTACAAGTCAAGAGTCTATTTCAGAGAAAGGAAGGCACTAAACAAGGGGGCATGCAATAAAGCCAAGAGGGGATAAGTTTAGGAAAGATGTGCAGAAATTCTTCTTCATGGAAAGAGTGGTGGATGACTGGAACAGCCTGCTAGGGGAGGTAGTGGAGGCAAAGACTGTGTGGAGTATTAGTCATGCATGGGATAGGCGCAGAGGTATATTAGGTAGAGGAATGGGGGGGGGGAGTGACACCTATCACCAACTAGGGTCAGTGGTGAAGGACTAGGCAGGGACAAGGCACAGACTGGATGGGCCAAAAGGTCCTTTGCTGCTGACAAAAATCTATGTTTCCGTGTTTCTATGTTAACTTGTTATTACAGTCCTCAAAAGTTCCCTCTACATGGTAATCAGCATTTGTTACACCCCCATTAAAGGAGGTGATAGCTCTGACAAATTGTCACCAGGCAAGTACCCATGTGTCAGTTGCCCGGCCACTACCTAGTTACCAGTTTGCTGCAAACTTTTGGAGAAAACACTCCACCTTTATCCCAGCCACCGCAGTGACCTACAGTATCTGAAAGCTGCTAGTCAGGCTTTCGATGCGGTCATCACAGTACTGCTGAAGTTGTCAATGACAAGAGTAAAGATCATTGATAAAAGCCAGTGTGTGTGTGTGTGTGTGTGTGTGTGTGTGTGTGTGTGTGTGTGTGTATGTGTGTGTGAGTGTAGCTATTTTCATAGAGTTGTCAAAATCCATGACACTGGAACATGCCACCTACTAAAAAGCCTCTTGCAGGCTGGTTTTAACTGAGGTTTCAGAGCAGTCTGACTCCATTCACAGAAGTGTGTTAAAGCTGATGGCTTCATTTCTCAATTAAATGTAATTGCAGAGGGTGTGACACAAGGGTCTTTCCCTGGGTCAGTCTTACTCTGCGCTGTAATAATATAGCTCAGACAGCTGGCAGCTCATTTTTTCACCTGTATGCAGATGACACAGCGGCTCTTTATTACCTTCAGTTTAAAGAGAACATGAACCTTACTTTACCTTTTATTCATATTATTTCTCTTTTTCCACTTGTCTGACCCTACTCTGCCTAGCAACCCCCAGCCTCAGCCTTCCCATCTCTGGCTCTTAACACTGCACTCCAGGGAGTCTACCGTGCAGTTCCTACCTCCATGGTGGGCTCCATCCAGGGGTTCTACAGTGCCGAGGCAAGAACAGAGCTGCACTAGATCCACTGGGTACTCAGTGACAACCATAAAATCTTGTAGCAAAGCAGTCACGGCACATCATGCACACAAGGATACTGTCCACAGTTCAATTGTAGTAAAATATGCAAAATTTGTATTTTCTCACCGCATGGAACACATCAGTAATGCTCAGAACCTCAGAAGCCCACAGAAACAAAAGTAATTTCACCAAGTCATTGGCCTTTATGAAGATGGAATCAGTAATTGCATACACCCTTTTTAAAGCCCAATGGCTATCATCACAGGATCATTATTTAAAGTGACACAGCGCTTTTCATATACAAGTGAATATCCACATTTTAAAGTGCATAACAGTCAATCAGAGTACAAACCAAACACCAATTAAAATTGCTACTACCATTTACTTGTTTTATATATATTTTCAGGAACTCATTTATATGCTTTTATATATACAGTATATACCTTTTATGTTTATTCTGTAAACACACTCTAGAACCTGCCGTTTTTACTAGAGAATAATTTACTTATTACATTCTCCTTAAAGGATAACTTACAAAGAGCATCACAGAAACATAAAACTTAAAAAATCTTGAAGTAATAGGCTAGCGAGCAAGAGATCATTTAACAGCCAAGAAAATATGCAACTTATCAAGCAAAAAAAGGTTTTTATGTTTTTTGCTTATTTCAAAAAATTGTCACTTTACAAAAGACCAAAAAGGTCCTAAAAATATTGAACAAAAATCCTTAAATGCCTATTAGGAAAGGGGCTGATTTCTGATTGGGGCTGGGGGGAGGGGACACACTCGACCCGGCGCTCACATGCATGCATGCCCAATGGGCTCATCTGAATGTTTGGGCTGAATATCGCCCATGGGTGACACGACACTAACCGGTATGTGCCACGCTGTACCCCTACGGGCGGTCTTCAGCTTCGTACTCTGGTAGTGCTGCACCGAACATGGCAGTCACTTGCCATGTAACACACTACCAGGGTCTGATATTTAAACAGCACAGTCGGTTCGGATCACACTATCTGTTTGAATATGGTGCCAGAGCCAGCCACACAGTGCACCTTTCTGTACACACAGCTGGCCAGATCTGAATATGGAGGCCAGCTGTTTTTGTTTCTAGAGCCACTTTATTGCTGCATCTACCATGTATAACCAGGTTCTACCATAATTCTCATGCGTTCACACTCAACACACCCATGCTTAATTGCCCTGCTTGTGGATTTATTTGATATTATAAAATGTATTTATTGACAATCCTCACTGCCATTATGGAAGGACAGGAAAAAACTGTTTTAGAGCCAGCCTTTAGGTAAAAAAACATATGTGGTAAGAAGGAGGAAAATGTTTTAGAGTCTTTAGGTAAAATCGTATGTGGTAGGAGAGCAGCAGCAGTTCTGAGAAAATCTATGGTACAGTAATGATAACAGTGCAGAACATTCATAACATTGTAGAAGTAACTCTTTATGGTACTCGGAGAACGAACACAAAGGCCACCATAGTGCAATGGCCAGTTTTACTAGAAGAGATAGATGAGGAGAATGAGACAAATGTGGAGAGTGTGACAGAGGAGGAAATAAGTGAAACAGATCCTCAGTTTTGTAGAAGATAATGAAGCAGTCATTCTTTCAAGTGGCAGTACTTCTGGTGAGTGTGGAGAGGAAGAGGAATCCAGGGTCAGATAAAGAACAAAGCCTTAATAGGAAGGATTGTGGTAAAAAAGAAAATGATAGTAGGGCATAAGGAGACACCTACACGTGCAGTGGAAAAACAAGGCAGAAGGACAGGGTGCCACAGAAGTAGAAGTAGTAGCAGTTGAGTCAGACAAAGAAGTTGTGCATTATGAAGGTATGGAGGTGGAAAGACATCAGAGAGACACTGGTGGTGGTAGTGACAGTGGTGGCAGTGCACATGCCCTTCCAATAAGCAGCAGTGCAACAAAACCTGTACAATCCATGGTATGGAATTTTATCATGAAAGCTAAATCATCTTGCAGCCATGCAGTTTGCAAATTATGTGTAACCCCTAGGCAGCACTATCCCTAGAGTTACTATCCCTGTCTGAACTCCTAACCACAGGCTGAAGGGCCTGGATGCAATATTAAGGTGCCTCCACCCAGAGCAACAATAGTTGGATCCCCTCGAGGGGGAGGGAAATAGATGAGAAAACTCATCTAATCTTCCACATAGGCACAAACGACCTTGCAAGGAGCAGCGCGATGGAGGTGCAGGCAAGGTTTATGACACTGTCTAGGTTCTGCAGTGGCTTGGACTTTAAATCCCTGTCCTTCTCGGAGGTGCTGCCAGTACCAAGGTCCAGCATGGAGGTGAAACAAAATATTGAGGAGTTCAATGATTGGCTTGCAGGTTGGTGTGCCCAGAAGGGTTATGGTGTGATAGGTGATTGGGGTTCGACATGGAGTGACAAGAGCCTCTATGCCCCAGATGGGCTACACCTAAGTGGGAAGGGGAAAGCAGTGTTCAAATACAAACTGGATGATTATGTAGACAGACACTGCCATTTAAACTAAACAAGGGGGGGAGGGCAGCGGAAAGTCCTGTTGATGGGGCAAGAGGCGAGGGGGAGCAAATAGACCTATCCACACAGCCAGAGGGCAAGGGGGCAAAACACATAGGACAGGAGGAAAGAGAGGAGTGGAGGGTCATGTGTGCAAACGTCAGAAGTCTGGGCAGAAAGATCCCAGATCTAACAGCGAAAATGGTGGAGGAGGGTCTTGACATAGTAGGGGTAACGGAGACATGGTGCCACCAGGAACAGGGATGGGAAATGGAGATACCAGGGTACAAATTGTTCAGGAGAGACAGGGTGGAAAAGAGAGGGGGGGTGCACTCTACGTAAAGAAGAGTATCAGGTCATCTGAATTGCAGGGGAAGTAGGGAGATGCCGAAGGACTCTGGGTCTCGTTGTCGGTGGGGAAGGGGGAGACTGTGCATATGGAGGTGGTGTACAGACCTCAGGCACAGCAGGAATCAGTGGATAGAAGCATGACTGATGAGTTTGTGAGAATGGTGGCAAAGGGGGAAGTGGTGCTGATGGGGGACCTGAACCTACAGGACGTAGACTGGAGCACCCTTTCAGCTGCTTCAGCCAGCAGCAGGGAAATATTGGACTCCCTGCAATTGGCCCTTCTAAATCAACTTGTCAGGGAACCAACCAGGGCAGGAGCTACTCTTGATCTAGTCCTGACAAATGGGGATAGAGTAGGAGATGTATCAGTGGGGGAACATCTTGGTACGAGTGACCACAACACGGTCAGGTTTAGAATAAGGAACGCTGCAGAGGTTCACCAGTCTAGGTTAAAGGTGCTGGATTTCAAGAGGGCAAACTTCAGAAAAATGGGGGAAATAGTAGAGGGGGCTTTGCAAGGGGTGGAGGATTTGACAGAAGTGGAGGCAATGTGGGGGAGGATAAAAGAAGCTATTGTAGGGGCCACTGACATCTGTGCCAAAAGAGCAAGTAAAAATAAGAGGAGGAGGAAACCTCTGTGGTACAATAGGAAGGTAGCAAAAAAGGTAAGGACAAAAAGGAAAGCTTTCAGGAAGTTCAAGAAAACACAGGTGGAAGAAGACTGGGTAAAATACCTGGTGAGCCAGAGAGAAGCCGGGGTAGAGATAAGGAGGGCAAGGTTCAGACAGAGGAGCGAATAGCTAGAGGGGTCAAAAAGGGAGATAAGACTTTCTTTTGGTATGTAAATAAAAAGAGGAAGACTGGGCAGGGGATACTCCAGCTTAACACAAACGAGGGGGAGATGCTACAAGGGGACAGAGAGAAAGCAGACTTGCTAAACAACCTTTTTTGCTCAGCGTTCAATAGGAAGGAAGAAAATAAGGGCAGCAGGGCAGGAAAAGAAATGGCAGGGGAGGGAGAAGTGGAGATGAGGCAGTTTCTCGTGGAGGAAATTTTGGGGGAACTAGGATGCATGAAGGTGAACAAGGCAATGGGGCCAGATGCGGTGCACCCAATGGTGTTAAAGGAACTAAAGGAGATATTGGCAGTACCATTGACTGCACTCTTCAATCAGTCCCTAGAGACTGGGGTGGTGCCAGAGGACTGGAGGCAGGCAAATGTGGTCCCGCTGTATAAGGGGGGAAGGAGGAAGTGAGAAGTTACAGGCCCATGAGCTTGACATCGGTGGTAGGCGAGCTCATGGAGAAACCAATAAAAGGCAGGATCACTAGCAACCTGGAGGAAAGTGGCCTGATAAATCCAAGGCAACATGGTTTTACCAGGGGCAGATCCTGTCAAACAAATTTAATAGAGTTTTATGACGGGGTCACCAAGAAACTGGATCGGGGAGAGTGGTAGATGTGGCTTATTTGGATTTCAGGAAGGTGTTTGACTCTGTGCTCCATGGGAGGCTACTGTGTAAAATGGCAGGACTGGGACTGGGGCAGAGGGTAGTTAAATGGGTGGGAAACTGGCTGGGGAAAGGAAGCAGAGGGTAATAATAAATGGGGTGGCATCCGGAGAGGGCAGGGTCACAAGTGGGTCCCTCAGGGATCAGTGCTGGGGCCCCTACTATTTGATATATTTGTAGGGGACATTGGGGAGGGCCTTGAGGGAGGTGTGAGTATGTCTGTGAACGATATCAAAATCTACAATAGGGTGGACACACAGGAAGAGGTGAAACAGATGCAGAGGGATTTGGGGAGGCTTGAAGCATGGTCAAAGAGGTGGCAGCTTGCATTCAATACAGAAAAATGTAAAATCATGCATCCTGGCTACAGAAATCGGAAGGCAGGGTACTGTATGGGGGGCAGAGATCTGGAAGAGATGGAACAAGAAAGGGACCTAGGCATCATTATATCCGGGGACCTGAAGGTGGAAAGGCAGTGTGGGAGGGCAGTGGCCAGGGGGAGTGGAATGCTGGGATGCATCAGAAGGGGGATCACCAGTAGGAATAGGGAGGTCATAGTACCCTTGTACACCCATCTAGTTAGACCGCACCTGGAGTACGGAGTCCAGTTCTGGAGGCCATATCTCATAAAGGATGTGGGGAGGCTAGAGCAGGTTCAGAGGAGAGCAACAACAATGGTAAAAGGGTTAAGCCACCTATCCTATGAAGAAAGGTTGAGCGATCTGAACATGTACTGTCTGGAACAGAGGAGGGAGAGGGGGGACATGATCAAGACCTTCAAGTACCATAAGGGTATAAACAGGGTGTCAGGGGAGCATCTTCAAGATGAAGGAAATCAGAGGACGAGGGGCATGGCCTGCAGGTGGGGGGCAGTTCAGGGTAACATTAGAAAATACTATTTCACAGAGAGAGAGTGGTGAAAAAGTGGAACAAACTCCAAAAAGGTGTCGGACAGGAAACAGTGGAGGGATTCAAAAGGGCATGGGACAACCACAGGGGAGTGTTGGGGGGGGGGGACAGGTCCAAGCAGATGGCTGGACAAATGGGCAGACTTGGTGGGCCTTGTTTTGGTCCTTTTCTGCCATCACACTTCTATGAATCTATGAATCTATTTAGCCTGTTATAGCCCTCTGGGAGCTATAACCACCCGCAAACCCACCTAGTACTGTACTTCTGGCAACAGTTACCACACAGGCAGCAATTAACATTAATAATATGCACACACCCGTTACACTTACTACCAGGGTCTGGCTTTCAGCAAAGTCCCTGGAACCCCCTGTAAGAGCAACGATAGCAAAGCAAATATACACTTTCAGTACTATAACCCAACTAGTAATATGCTCATAAGCCAGGTAAAATGTGAAACAACAATCAGATTTATTAAGGGGGTCGAGAACAAGGAAGGGGCGTGAATTTAAATAAATGATTACTATACTGATTAGGTTCAGGTTACTTTGCATGCACTTTTAGTCCCAAATGATCAGTCCTGCAACACTGGGTACCCATGGTGTTATACTGGCTAGCCAGAGGTGTTGCCCTGTGGTGGCCAGTGTTGCAGCTGTTGTTGGGGCCCTTGAGGGAAAGAAAAGGTAGTTAGCACGCACAGAGTTTTGATTATTTATAATCCTGGCTTGTTGGCCAAGTCTCTTCTAACCCAGAAAATCACTGATGGTACCACAGACAATTAAATGATTTGTTGCAGGAAGCCACCCTGGATTCACTCACGCTACCAGTTGGCTGTGAAGGATCTGGCAATATGGAGGCCTCATGTAGATCACCGAAAAGCATGGGGAAGCAGGGCCGACACAACACATCTCCACTTCACGGCCTTTCCCTCCAAGTGGCTGCAACCTGCGATTGGTCTTTGCACAGAGGCTGGATCCCCAAAGCTGGTCTCTTGACGAAGAACCACCACTGGTGCAACACAGTAGGTCTGGGCCGAGTCTGCAAAGGCCCAGGCTGAGGAACCCTTTGGCAAAGTTCAGTTTGTTTTGCTGGTGAAGCCTCCAGCTGGCGTATCAATCTGGTTGCTGGCAAAACAGGCCATTATCCACAATTAACATTCAGCACATTTAACAGGAACAACATTAACTTCTGTAACTCTCAATTTGATATTCAAGTTGGTTGCTATTGCAGTCGATTCACTGAGCAAACCTCTCGAACATCAGTTCAGTCACTCACAACCTCTGGACCAATCGCTTCACAGGAGCTTCTTTTCGATCCAAATCCCAGGCTGTACTTTCAAATACCTTGGAGCTTTCTGCCACAGTAAAAGTCACAATTCTGATTATTCTGATTACTGCAATCTGGCTGTCCTAAACAGAAGAAGAGTGGCAAAGAGGCAAACCAGGCCCTTACCCCGCCAAATCTCTTAGGCTTCTTCCTGGAGCAGCTGCTCAAAAGCTCGAGCTGCTCACTCTTCAAGCTCTAACTCCAACTGTCCCCCTGTTCTCTAACAGTTCCGGACTTTTCCAGGAGTTTCTGAATTCTGGTTGGTTGGGGGGAGCTGTCATTCACAGTTTGGATACCCCCTTTAGTTTAGTTTGGGCACCAACCAAAAAACTACAAAAACTACAGTTTTTCCTTCCTATGAAGAACCTGAGCTAAGGACCCTTAAAGGCCCCCTGAGTCCTATTGGTCCAATTACTGGAAGTCCTGGACCAAACATGGTGGCTCCCCTTCAGACAAGTAAAGCTGCAAGAAGGCAGGTTCGAACAAACTCTCCAATTCAAATATAACAGCAGGTTAGCAGTAAATAATTACAGTGCTAGTTCAGGCTCCCTCTGCTCTTCTATCGACAGCAGAGTGGAGCAAAATAAAGCAGTGTCTGGCCGGTCATGAGCTTTGCTGCACTCGGACCCAGCCCAGACCATTTACTATACGCATACTGGCTAAAGCCTTAAAGTGACAGATACGGAGGCACAGCTTGGCACTCTCATGTAAAACAAAAGGATCAAACAAATAACCATGGATTTACTACCTCTGCAAGACATCTGCCTGGCAGTGGGCATTGGTGGAGCCCTGAGAGACACCTGAGGTAAGCCCCTAGATTGTGGGAGGGGGGGTTACATATGTAAAGCAAAATTAGGTTGAGGCAAAGCAGGGACTCAGATGGGGACATCAGTAAGGACAAAACATATGAAGAAGTCTTATATTACAGCATGTACCAGTATCGAAAGGCACAATATGCCCACATAGAAGTTGTACGGTTGCACTGGAAGAGGAAGGGGACATGGATATTAATCAAAGTGAGCAAGTAATTCATGAGGAGGGGAAGGGAGAAGTCTGCCTTCCAGTCAAAGCTCTCTGCTTTAATTTCTTGGGGGGGTTGCCCCTTTGAGTCCACCACCCCAGCCTAAGAGGAGTTGGATACCATCATTTTCTCCTCCTCCCATGGGGGTAAAGGTCAATGGAAGCAGCTCAAAATAAAATCTGAAGATGTCAGCTGGTATAGCAGCCATCAAATTTCTATGAAAGACTTCTGATCAATCACAGAAATATAAGTGTAACACCCCCCTACAAATAGGGGTTCCTATAATGTCTTTCTGAGCTTGCCTACTGCCCACTCTCAAGATGGTGTCCTGTGTTTGCAGTAGTTTTTGATTGTCTGCATGATAGTGTTCTATTTAGCCTCCGTGCCTGTCTCTTTAAGAGCTACTATTCTGTGTGAGATAATTAGTCTGGACTGGGTCCGAGTGAATTAGGTCTCTCGACCAGCCTGACTGTCCATATTTCTGCTCCATTCTGCAGTCGCTATTTGCGCAGAGGGAGCTCTGTTAGAAGAAGTAATTGTTTGCTGTTTATCTGTTTTAGTAATTATAATATAGGAGTGTGTCTAACCTGCTTCCAATTGCACATGACCATTTAGATTAGAGACACCATTTTGGTTCTGGAACTGCCAGTGTTGGACCAATTGAACCTCAGGGGACCTAAAATGGAGACTGTCCCCAGAGGACTTGTGGGAGTGAAATCTGTAGGAATTGTAGTTTTTAAGGTTTGGTGCTTAAATGGACCTGAAGGGGGAACCCTTTCTGTGATAGACAGTTCCATCAGCCAACCAAACCTTTTGGATCACTGGGAAAGCCCAGAGCTGCTTGCAGTAGTGAGGAGTTGAGAGTTGGAGTTTGGAGAGTGAACAGCTCGAGCCAGTCAAGCAGCTGCTCCTGCGTAGTAGCGTGGGAGAATCGAAGGGAAGGCTGTGTTTGGCCTGCCTGTCACCATCTTCCTGAGTGAGGAATCCAGTGATAGTACAGTCAGATTTAATTCCAATAATTCTTGGGGAGATCTGAAAGCTGAAAAGAAGTTTGGGTGTTCGTCGCCTGCAAGTGGACCGAAGACTTACTCCAGAAGCTATCGGCCTGTCAGGTACCGAAGTGAGCCTCAGAGCAAAATGTTTGTGCAGAAACCCTGCTGAATTCCTGGGGCCAGTCCTCTTCAATATCTTCATCAATGACATTGCAGATACACTGGAGGGTAAGCTTTGTCTGTTTGCAGATGGCACCAAGATCTGCAACAGAGAAGATGATCCAGATGGGGTGCGCAGAATGAGAAGAGATCTGGACAAACTGGCAAAATGGTCGGAAGAGTGGCAACTGGGGTTTAACGCAAAAAAGTGCAAGATCATGCACATAGGGAAGAGAAACCCTGAAGCCACCTATAGGTTGGGAGAGGAGTTATTAGCATTCACAAGGGAAGAAAGAGACTTGGGTATCATCATCACAGATGACCTGAAATCATCCAAGCAGACCACTAAAGCAGTAGGTAAGGCTAGGGGGATGTTGGGGTGTATTAGCAGGGGTATCACAAGTCGTAAGAGGGAGGTAATAATCCCTCTTTACAAGACACTGGTTAGGCTCCATCTGGAGTATTGTATGCAGTACTGGAGGCCATACCTTCATAAGGACATTAACAAAATGGAGGCAGTCCAGAGAAAGGCAACCAAAATGGTGCAGGGACTGCATCAGAAAGCATATGAGGACAGAGTAACAGAGCTCAATATGTGTACCCTAGAGCAAAGGAGGGAGAGAGAGGTGATATGATTGAAACATTCAAACACCTTAAGGGCATTAACAAGGTGAAAGAATCCAACATGTTTCAATATGAGAACAAGCATTTGTCAATGCCAAATTTTGGCTTGCTGGTACTGGCATTGGTAGTGCAGGAGTTAGAGAGATGCACAGTAGGATTGGCAGTGAAGTAGTGAACTGATGCCGACCCCAGCCCTACCATGCAGAGAATGACAGGCACTGGGGTGTGCATTTGGGTCACTGGCCATAACGTTCGTGCCATTTCACCTCATCCTACATCTTACATCCGCAGAGACCGACAAGTACCACGATGTGCCTTGGGGTCTTCAGGCCTTACGCTCACCCCATTCCATAAGGGAATATACTGACATGGGTGCAGTGTAGGAGAATGGGGTGAATGTTGGGACTGAAGAGTCTAAGGCACATCTCGACACTTGTCACTGACTGCAGGGTGGGGGGGTGGAATGGCGTGAGCATTGCAGCCAACAATTCCAACTCACACACCTGATGCCTGTCAGTCTGTACACGGTGGGACATTGCAGTTGGAAACCCTAATGCTGAGGACATTTGTTGGTATTTTCACTCCAAATTTTCAACCTAGGCCGTTTGTGACCCCACCTCATGAACAGTGGCACTATGAGTTTGTTTGCCGGAAGGTGATTTTGTCCAGCGACTGTGCATTTTGGCAGCACAGGTGTGAAAACACATTTTGGGCAGGATGTGAAAAATGACAGCAGCACAGTTCATGAGGAGTTTTAAAAAATTATCATTGTTGAAAATCTGGAGTGAAAATATGAAAAATTGGTGACATCACGAGCATGCGTAGAAACTGCGCAATGCACAGTCATAGCGCAATTATTTGGGGGATTTGTTTAACCAAATTTTCAGCATAGGCATTTTGGGAACTCCGGTCATGAACAGTGTCACTGTGATTTTATTAATGTGGCTCGAACATTGATTTTCCACAGCAACCGCGCCATTGTGTGACACGTGCAAAAACACATTTCAGGCAGGATATGAAAAATTACAGCTGTACTGTTTATAAGGAGGTGTACAAAAATGACAGTGGTGAAAATCTGGAGTGAAAATATGAAAAATTGGTGACGTCATGAGCGTGCATAGAAACTGCGCAGTGCACACCCATAATGCAATTATTTTGGGTGTTTGTTTTGACAAATTTTCAACATAGGCATTTTAGGACCTCCACTCATGAACAGTCTTACAGTGATTTTGTTACTGTGTCCAGAACATTGATTTCACACAGCGACCGCGCCATTGTGCGCCACATGTGAGGAAACATATTTCGGGCAGGATGTGAAAAATGACAGCTGTACTGTCCATAAGGAGATGTGAAAAAGGGCAATTTTGAAAATATGGTGTGAAAATATTAAAATTGTCAAAATTACGAGCATCGCGTTAAAACTGCTGGCCTTGCGCTTCATAGCGATCATTTTGAATTTTCCACCAAATTTGCAAGATAGGGTTTTTGGGACCCCACCTTATGAACTGTTGCATTGTCATTTCGTTAATCGGTCCCTTAAGGTAATTTTGTGCAGTGACCGCGAAATGACCTTTCAGGACTGAGTAACGAGATGACAGTTCATGTGTTCATGAGATGGGGTACCAAGCACCCCATGTTGAAAATTTGGAGGCAAAATATCCGCCTAAGTTGAAAAAAACCTATTTATGCCATTGTACAGCTTACCGGCATTTCTTCAGTTCGTGGTCAGCTTTGAAGAGTGCAGATGTGTTCCCGGTCCACCAAAGATCATCGCGACGGGCTCCGGAGGTAAGTATGGGGTGAGGGGGTGTGGGGAAGTGGGGTGCGAGGAGGGTGGAAGGGTGGCTGTGGGTTGGGGGAGGAGACCCACAGCGAGGGACCATTTTCTTTCTTTTTGGTACTTGGGGGGGGGGGGGAACAAAACAGAGGACAGTTTTCTTTTTCCACAGGTGTACAAAAAATGCTGTGCACACTGTGGTGAGCTCCCAGTGTGCACCATGACTTTGGGGGGGTGATGATGCCACACTGGGGTGGGCTCCCAGAGTGGCACAGAATAGGGTCGGGGCCTCAACATGCCGACGATGGTCGGCTTTCATCATGGAGGGGCACACTGGGGTGGAGTCCCAGTGTGCCACACAATCTTGGGGGGGGTGGTATTTAGCATATCGACAGGAGGATTGGGCACCCCTAAAGTCGGCATTGTGCGGCAGGTGGCGGCAGCAGCCACTGCCACCATGTTTATTGAAATATTTCACCAGGAAAGGCACGTCGGAAGGTGTGTTATTGTGCCGCTGCATGACGAGCTTGCTTCTCGTTGCAGCGGCACTTTTCTTAGAAGTTTTGACCACTTTAAATATTGCTGATGTCAGCGCCTGCATGCTGCCTTATTGGGGAATGAGGATGCACCTATCGTGCAGTGCCTGCATTCGCCCACACTGACCGCACCTCCTACATCTGCTACTACCGCAAGATGTTGGCTGACGCACAAGCGTGAGCCAACATAAAAATAGCAGGACAAGAGGACACAGCATGAAATTACAGGGAGGCCAATTAAGGGGTAATGTGAGGAAGTTCTTTTTCACAGAAGGAGTGATGGATGCATGGAATGGCCTACCTCAGGAAGTGGTGGATATGAATACAGTGCAGGGCTTCAAACAGGCATGGGATAGGCATAAGGGAGCAATACAGATGAGTATGAATAGATAGGCCACTGACAGAGCAAAGGCCTATGGCACATTCATAAGGTAGAAAAAGAAATGGGCAGACTAGATGGGCCTTGCGGTCCTTATCTGCAGTCAGCTTCTATGTTTCCATGAATTGCAAATGGACTTTATCCGAACTGTGGCTAATAGTTGTGTTACTTATAAGTGTGCTGAACACGTAGTGTGGGTCGCGATCTGGTTCCCCACTAGTGCGTTTTTTATACTAGCTGGAAGTTGCTTCAGCACTCATTATAGACTAAATCTGAACTGCTTGCTCTGGTCTGGGCCCTGCCATCTCAGCCTAGACTGCTGCTCCCATCGCAGAGACATTTCTGACGAAAGACCCGCTTGGAGATTCGACCCCCTGCTCAACACCATCGAACAGGCAGCAAGCACCATGGTGAGTCATATAGGCCCTGCTTTCCCTGGCAATCCAGTACAACATCCAGAGGTCTTCATCTCGTCAGTTCTGCCTCCTGGTCTGGGTAGCATGAGTACAAAACAGGGTAGCTCCCTGCAACAAAGCTACAATCATTTTGTGTCATCTGATTTGGTTGTTTGGGTTTATTACAAAGAACTGAGCCATCCGGCTCTGATTACAAATTCTGGATTGATGTGCATGTTAATTGTTTTCTTTCCTAAGGGCCCCAACAACAGCTGCAATGCCGACCTACCCCAAGCAACGTTTCAGGGGAGCCTGTTTAACAACTGGGTATACAGGGTTGTGTGACTGTAACAAAGCGACTCACTGTGCGTGCTTGGTCAGCCTGAGTTAATCAGATCTGCTAATTATCTGCTAGATTCCTGCCCCACCCTTGTTCAAATCCCCCTGAATAAATCAAATTGTGGTTTTTCAACAGTTAATCTGCCTAGTGTGTACTTTCTTGGTGGGAATATTGTATTGCCATTGAATTGTTGCATCACTGGTCTTGTTTTACATGAGGTCTTCAGAGCAGTGTACAGCTGGTCCAGCCCTGGTGGTAAGTGCAACGAGTGTGGGTTCAATATTACTGTCATATGGTATATGTGATTGTTACTCTGTTCATCTGTTTAGACCATTAGAAGGGTTGGTGGGTGGTTATAGCATCCCAGAAGGCTATACCAACAGCAGGTATGCTACCCGAAAACCATTCCTCCAGGTGGAGGCACCCGTTCACCGAGCTCAGGCCCCTCAACCTGTGCCTAGTCACGCAGGCAGGGGTAGTAGCCCATAGGATAGCGCCACCTAGGGGTTACATAAGGCCAGCAGGTCTGAGGCAAAGTGATTAACAAAGGTAACTTGGGGAGATTACAGCCACTGAGTTGCTCCCATTTACCTTTGTGGTTAACCCAGGTTTTAAAGCACTTATGAAAATTGCAGTGCCGAAGTATCAGGTCCTCAGTTGAACCTATTTTTCAACTGTTGCCATTCCAGACTTATATGAAGCTGTTAAGAAAAGCGTGCCTGATGCTGAAAAAGGTTCAGTGGGCACAAACGTTCATGTCACTGCAGATATGTTGACCAGTTGCCAGATGACTGACTATATGGCTGTGATTTGCCACTGGGTTAATTTTCCTCCCACCTCCTCCTCCTCCACGTCTAGTGGCACTATCAGAAGCAGCATGCCTGGGGCATTCACTGTTCACACACAGGCATGCAGCATTATGTATTTATGGATTTGAAAAGACCACAAAGATGAACACCTTCTAGAGGGCCTTCAATAAAAGTTTGCTGAATGACTAACTCCAAAGTCCTTGCTACCTTCTTTTATAGTGCCTGACAGTACTTCAAATATTCTAAAGGCAGTAAGGCTTGGTAACTTTACACAAGTCCTGTGCTTTGCACACACTATAAAACTGATGGTAAAAGACTTCACCGATAGTGTTCAAAACTTGATTGCAGCTGCCCACACTGTGTGCACCCACATTAAGTGAGGTGCCTTGTACAGGAACCGTAGTTATCTATCACTACCAGTAAGGCATGAAATTGTGCGGAAAATGATTCTCCCTATTTTTGACTACTGTGACGTAGTCTACAGTGCTGCTCCCAAGACCTCACTAACCAGACTGGACATCCTCTTTAACGCCTTCTGTCATTTTGCCTTGGATTCCCCTCTTCACACTCACCACTGCTCCTCGTATCATGATCTAGCAGTTCCATCTCTTGACAATCGGCGTCTCTTCCACTGTGCTAAATTTATTTCCAAATATTGGTTTGGCTCTCTCAGCCTATCTACTTCCTCTATTAGCACTCCCCCCCACCACTCCTTAAGATCACAGGACTCCAGCACCCTAGTTGTTCCATGCCGTTCAACTTCAGCTGGCCAATCTGCATTTTCATACCGATTCCCAAAACTCTGGAACTAACTGCCTCCTCAAATTCAACACTCCTCCGGCCTTCATTCTCTGTCTTCATCCTTGCACAATTTCCTCTCTCCCAATTGTTTCTGCTTCTAGCACTGGTTCACCCCTCCCCTATCTGTCTCCTAATTAGACAGTGCTCCCTGCACTCTTCCTCTCTTCCAACCGCTCCTTGCACTGGTCCCTTCCCTCCCCAATCTTTCAACTAATCTTGTCTGCTTTTCCTTAACTGTTTAGCACTTTTATTAATTTTTTTCTTCTTGCACTGTACACTTGGATTTACACGTGCATTGTTGCCATACTCTGTCATTGTACTACTTGCATAATTAGTTATATATTCACGTATTGTACATGTTTGTATTCTCTACTGTGCTCTGATGTTGCTCATTCTCCTGTACCCCCTCCTCCCAGGACACACCGGGAGACGAGCAATTGTATTTGCTCAGTGTGCCTTTCCTGGTGAAACTTTTCAATAAATAAATAAATTAGCTGTTGTGTTAAAGCCTGAAAGCTGTTGCAGCAGATTTAGGTAGAAAATAGCCACCTTCTCCACCTGATGATACCGGAAGTTACAATCTGGTGGAATTCCATTTACTTTATGATGCAGAGCATACTTAAACAACAGAAAGCCATCCACCAATATGCAGTCCAACATGTAAGTGCCAAGTGAAACCACCCTAGTGGTAAGTGCCAGTGACCAGACCTTAACCCTAATTTCACTCATCAAGCTGAGACTTGAGTCACAGTTTCTTGATAACGATGAAGTGAATGCTGCACCACTTGTGGGAAAATGTTAAAACAGTTTCCTGAGTGACCAGTGCATTATAAATATGTGCAATTTATTTATTTATGTGTTCAAGTACCGCCTGACTCTCCCGCAAAATGTTTATGTTGCCTCAATGTTGATATTTTTGTACAGACCTAGTTCTATGTTTACTTACCTGTTTTTAATCTGTTTTTGTATTCAAATCAATATTGTACCTCCTCCTCCCCTTCCCCCAGGACACATCTGGAAATGAGTTATTGAAGCTCAGTGTGCCTTTCCTGGTGAAACTTTACAAAATAAATAAAATAAAAAGTTTAACATTACAGTTTTTTCCCCCATATATGCTTTTTCTCCCTACCTAACTTGAGCAGGCTACCTCCATTCCCTTCCTGCACCCCCTCAACCAGCCACTGCTTCCCCCGCTACCCAACTGCTCCAGTGACCTCCACGGATTGCCCCCCATGGTGGGGCCAGGGAGGTGAGGGCTATCTTCACCCCATCTGGAGATTTACATCCAGTGTGGATCCGGTGGTCTGAGTTTTGGCATATGGTGGGGTGGCCAGAACTTCATAGAGTATGGAGTCTGTTTTTTCTGCTTTTTTTCCCCAGATCCCCTGCTGTGCAGTACATGATCATGTGTGTGCAAGGCAGTGTGCACATCCCTTAGAACCGCAGCCCCTCCCAAGTGACACTCAGATGCCGGGAACACCCCAGACTTCCACCTGGGGGCAGCCAAGGGCTGAGTCATCATGTTTCCCAACCCCATGAGAGAAAAGCAGTCCTCTGGCTGCTCAATCCTCTCTCTCTCTCTCCCCGACTGACCCCAGTGACCCAAGCTCATTTCTAAACTCACATCACAAGCATGTCAAGAGATAAGACACACAGCACGTCACTTGGCTGGCCTTAACGCGACTCCTGCACCCTGGTTGTTCCATGCCATTCAACTTTAACAGGCCAATCTGCATTTTCATACCAATTCCCAAAACTCTGGAACCAACTGCCTCCTCAAATTTGACACTCTTCCAGCCTTCATTCTCTCTCTTCATCCTTGCACAATTTTCTCTCTCCCAATTGTTCCTGCTTCTAGCACTGGTTCACCCCTTCCCTATCCTTCTCCTAATTAGACAGTGCTCCCTGCACTCTTCCTCTCTCCCAACTGCTCCTTGCACTGGTCCCTTCCCTCTCCAATCTTTCAACTAATCTTATCTGTGTGTCCTCTCTTCTCTCCTTTCTCTCACCTTCACCCTCTCTTCTGTTCTTCCAAAGCCTAGTCCCCCTCGCTGCCTACAACCTGCTTCCCTCCTATTGTACTCTACCTCTTGCTGCCACGACCTGCTCCCTTCCTGTCGTGCTTGACCCCTACCTTGTGCAGACAGGGTCCTCAGCATACTGGAGGGTTCAGTCCCCAGCAGACCTTTCTCCTCCTACCTCTTCCTTCACCTCCTCATTCCATCCCCTTCCGTCATGCCACCCCCGCTTCTCTGCCTACTGACATATCTACCTCTCACTCACCTTCCCTTCTCCCCCTTAAGTAGCCCTAGCCATGGCTGACCCCTAATCTCTACTGCACTTGTAGCTAACCTGCACTACTGTTATGCCTTAGCAACCTATTCTGCCAGTGTTTACTCCTCACTAACTTCCCTAGATCAAACTACAACTATTCTATTCAGCCCTTTTCTAGCTACACAGGTATGTGTAATTTGGTGTATGCCTAAATGTTATTTTTTGCTGTTGTATCTGCCTAGTCCAAAAGCGTTGGTGTAGTATCTATCTAGTTCAAAACTGTTAGCATCCTACTATTTCATTACTTCTGTACAATCTGCTCAAATTATTTGAATGTAATCTACTGTAAATTTAATATTGTGTACCAAATCTCTATAACCTATCCTCATGTTCCCCTACCCCCCAAGTTGCACCGGGACTTGGGAGATGAGCAACTTGTTGCTCAGTGTGCCTTCCTGGTGAAACATGTCAATAAATAAATAAAATTTTGTCCACACTTTTGAATCCTCAATTTAAGAGGACACAGTTGAGACATTCTTCCCAACCACATGACTTTAAGGACCTGGAATATTATCAAGAACTGTTGATTGAGAAGATGTCAGCACAAACAGTTGAGAAAAGTGTCAAATCATCATTGCTATTAAGGCCATATTCAATGCTCTTTGAATCCGGTAGAGGGTGGGGGAACACAAATCTTCAAATCTGCCACTGCTGCTGATGATGATGGCACCACTACTGATGTTTAAGGCCACCAAATACTAACCATAACTGCTGCTGCTACTACAGGGGTGACTGTTGCAAAACCACAAGGAGACATACCACTGTGGGACATGCTGTCAAATAATTGGCTGATGAAGACAGCTGGAAAGCTCATTCAGCTACTGTGGTGCCAGAAGTCTGTGCTACAAAAATGGTGAAGAATTACAGAGGAGGCTGTGCACCTTTCTGCAGGTGATGAACCCCTACTGTACTGGTATCAGAAGAGAGCAATGTGGCCTTTAACTGAGATTGCTACTGTATACCACAGTTCAATGTTGGTGAAATATATAGTGCTTGGTGATACTGAGATTTGTAAGTATCTTGATATTAAATTATAATGTGGCTTTTCTCTATTCCCAACCTTGGTAGATGAGTTGGGTGGTTGTAGGGAATAGAGACCCAAAAAGATTACCTCCCCCAACTCCGGAGAGTGTGATCAGGAGCACTCAGGAGAGGAAAAAACCCCTTTGGGGAAAACCTCTGAGGACCCATGGCTACTGACCTGCTCGTCCTCTGAGCAAACTAAGAGGAGATAATAGAAAGAGCATTTTTGTGTTCAGAAGTTGGATTGGGTATATATACTTCGAATGCAGGTGATTTCCATCTTCCGAGTATTTTGCTAATGTGAACGGGAATATTATGACAGGATGCTGAGGTCACTGCTCCTATTCTGAATGAATGATCTGTATAAGAAAATGGATCTAGTTCGAGTCTCTGAAAGAAGCTTCTTGTGCGGTTAATGAACCATTTCAACATCATGGGTATGTTAGCCTCAGAAGCTAGTAGAGGAGAACAGGGATTGGGATTGGTGTGAAGATTCATGAGTTTTGATAGTATAACGACTGGGCACCAGTTGTTTGATGTAGAAAAATAAGTTATGAAAGTTCTGGATTGAATTCTGTCAGTTTTTGATGATGGTAGATTTAGAATGAAACTGTCATTATGCTTGTCTAGATTAGATATTCTGAGAAAAGCAGATGAGCGAGCTGATGCTATAGTGAATTCTTCAGGCTGAAGAAATCTATAGAATGCTAGCATGATTGCTGAGGACATCATGATATTTGAATGATGCTCAAATGGCTTTGAATCCAGTAAGTCTGGTAGATTTCGGAATAGCGGTCCTTTGATTGGAAGGCGATGAGGAGAACTTGAAATGGATAGTCATTGAAAGCCCAGTAAGAGTAGCTTGATTGATTGATTAGAGAATAAAGATGGTGAAGATGGAGAATATTGAGAGAGAAAGAACTGAATACCTGCTAGATATGATTTGATGGTACCATGTGCAAGATGTAAGGCCTGATGGCAGAATGTCATGAAGGCCAGAACTCGATCAACCGAAATGAAGGTTGGTTGTGATGATGAGGAAGCACAGAACAATACGTATTTGTTCCAGGCTGTTGCATATGCAGCTCTGGTAGAAGAGGCCAATGTTGACCACATGATGAGAGATGCTTGATTTCGATAGTAAGTTATGTCACTATTAGGTCGTAGTATGATGGCGGAAGAGTCATGATCGGGTCTGCTGAAGGATGAAGATAGATGAATTCCTGAAAATGAAATTGAGAAAGAGCATCAGCTGCTTGGTTTTGAGCACCAGGAATGTAATAGCAAGTAATAGTGAAATCATGAATGAGTGAAAGCCAGGTTAACCTCCACATGAACAACATGATGGAAGGTGAGGATGATTGACCTTTTGTTAACAATGGCTAATGTAGATTGCTTATCAGAATATACTGAAAGTGATTGATGGGACCATAGGTGTTCCCATACAGCTGCAGCTGCCACTATATATATTTTGAATAGCGGAGAAGTAGAAGTGAAATCCGTCAATGATGCGACATCTGGAGGCCAAGGGGCGGCGATTGATGACCAATGAAATATGGCTGCGTATCCGTTGGTAGAAGCAGTATCTGTGAATATGCGAGGGTGAGTTTGAGATGATGTATCTTTACAAAACATAAAGCAACCGTTCCATCTTGCAAGAAAAAGGGACCACATGGCTAGATCAGATTTTGCAGATGCTGTGATATGGACATGATGGTGGAGCTCTAGAACAGATGATGCTTGAATGAGGAGGTAAGATATGAAAGAGCGACCTTGGGGAATGATTCTCATTGTGAAATTTAGGTACCCCAAAAGAGAGAGCAGTTCCTGTTTGGAGCAGTCCTCTTGGGTAGAAAATGAAAAAGACGAGTTCCTGAATACTAGATAGTTTATCCAGTGGAAGGCGATCTTCCATGCAGTCGGAATCCAATACGATGCCCAGAAATTCAAGGGATGTGGAAGGTCTGGATGTTTTTTCAGCCAGAATGGGAATCAGCAAGTCGTTGAAAAGGCGGGTAAGCATGGAAATGCTAACGACAGGGGAGGAGTGAGGTGGATCGATGAGGAGGAAATTGTCCAGCAGATGGAGCATGGCAGGCCGGCAGCAGACATTGAGGAGGGCCCAGCACAGAAATTCTGCAAAGATGTCAAATAGCTTAGGGCTGCTATGGCATCCAAAGGCAAGGCAGACAGAAAAATAGAAAACAAAATCCCAAGAAACACCATATAGGTGCCAGGGAGAAGGATGGATGGGGAGGAGCTTGAATACATCTGATATGTCTGCTTTGGGCAGCCAGGAGCCATGGCCGGATTCTTAATGATGGCAATGGCATCATCAATGTGGGCATAGGCTAAAGAAAAGTCATCTGCCAGAATGAGGGAATTGATACTCAGCGTGGAAAAATGGCGAGGAGCAGAGAGGTCAATAACAAGACACTTTTTACCAGAAAACTTCCGAGTGGCAACGCCAATGGGATTGATCCTGTAAATCAGGAATGGAGGGTGTGGGAAAGGTCCCAAGACAAAGCATTTGGCAACTTCAGCTTGAAGGAGAGAGCAGACCACATTGGGTTCCTGTAAGGTAGACTGCAGGTTAGCATATACGAAGAAGGAAGTAGAGAGAAAATGAAGACACCTGTGTGGAAACCATGAGTAAAACCTGAGAGGAGAGAACGCACAGAGTTCTGGTCAGGATGGGAGGTCAGCAGGTGAGCCAGGGCAAGGAGGTTCACCGGGGTAGAAGGATGGATCTGGCATCATCTGGAAGGTCTCAGAGCTTTGGGGCAAATATAGCGAGCTTGTGCATCACCGCAAATACAACAGAGGTGTAGGAATTGACATCTGGGGGTAGAACAACCACGGTCATTAAAGTTGTTGCAGATGGACTTGCTTCCAACGTTTTGGATAGAACGACCGTGCCAGTCGAGGCGAGCATGTTGGTCGGAGACAGGGCGAGCCAGGCCGGAATAAGATGAGGACTCAGAAAGGCGAGAAGGCCAGGGGATAGATGAGGATGGTTGAGGAGGAGACACAGCCAAGGGGAAAAGGGGAGAAAAATGGTTAAAGGAACCACAGAAGGGACAGGAGTAGGCACGTTGGCCTGCAAAGTGGCGACAAAAGAGTTTGTTGTCCAAAACTGCCCAAATTAGCTTGATGCTGTAGTGAGATAATGTGGATGCCGCTTTGGTGGAAAATAAGCGATGGTAGTCATAGAAATGCATCCCACCATACTTGACGCTAAGGTTGATGAGGAGACAAAGATAGGTGTCCAGTTCTCCTCGGCGTGCTGGGAAGGCTGAACAAATAATGTCTTGAGATAGACTGAATGCGAGCATGAATTCTGCCACGGTTATTTTGTGAAGTAGATGAGAATCTTTGGACTTCAGGATGACGGAGACATCACCACAGGACACAATATGATTGTCCAAGACATCATGGGAAGAGATGAGCAGTGAGACCAAGTTGATATCCTTACCATCCAGGATGTCCCTGTGGAGGTGAGTTGGCACTAGATGGACAGAGAAGATGAATGGAGGCTGATGAGAGATCAACGAACCTGAAGGAACGGCAGGAGGCAGGGATGGAGAAGGTACCATGACCAGAAAGAGACTGGAATCTGTAGGGGGGATGAGGCTCGTGGATGGCACACTAGCGGGCAGGGCAGGAGCCAGAGGAGGAGACTGAGGAACAGCGGGGTGGGCTTCAAGTGATGAAAGGTGAGTCTGGATGTCTGAGACAGAAGCCCGAATGTCCAAAAGGGGAGCAGAGGCAGGCTGAGGAGGAGGAAGAAGCTGGCTGGGGCCCAGTATAGGTCCAGGCTGAGATATAGATGCCATGAGGAGGTCGTAGAGCACCTGCTTTTGAGCAGAATTAGAGTAGGATATTCCCTTTCTGGTTAACTCAGACATGAGTCAAGGCATGGTCCAGTCCTTGATGGAATGATGGGACTTGGATGTGCATTTGCAAATGATGGGAGCTGAAGAGGGTGGTGGAGTTGAAGGAGTTTCGATGGAGGGGTCGTTGATGGAAGACATGGTCAGGAAGGAAACCTAGGGATGAGAAAGAAAAAATGAAGTAAGTGAAGCAATTGTTGAAAAAGAAGAAGAGGGAATGGACAGTATGAGGAGCAAGGGGAGCTACTAAAGGCATGGAAAGGAAAGGGAAAATGAGGAAATGGATGGGCTGGACATGAACTTACCACGGAAGGCAGGACCCTGGTATAGAGGCAGGAAGAAGGGAGTTCTAGGTCAGGGACTCCAGCTGACAATGGCAGACGATCTCGAGGAAAGTACCACGGACCTGAAAGAAATAACACGGCATGAAGGAGCGAAATATCAAAGATGTATAGCAAGGTATATATTTTTTTGTGTGTGTGTGTGTGTGATTAGAAGGGATCTGGATGTAGGAACGCAGGACCAAGACACCTTGAAAATGCCACGCAGGGATAGAAAACAAGTAGATATATTTATGTAGTCATTCATGTACGGTTTGAGGATGAATACAGAGCCTGAGAACATGCAGGCTGGAAAAGGGGAACACAGACAGAAGATCATAATCATGTGATGAAGTGTTGTGTCCTTCATGACGTGGCAGAGCCATAATGCTGAACCAAGTAATCTGCATTGAATGGAGGCCCTTCTACAGTAGCAGGAATCAGAGCAATAACCCTTTTGTTGGTGAAAGCCCTTTTAAAAAAAAAAAAAAACTGGAGTAGTATCTAGCTTTGTGCACCAAATCCTCTGTTGCAGGCCGTGGGACGAATGAGTGCTTGCAGTGCAAGGCTTGCGAACATGAGTACAGCAGTCCAGGGAGGTGTTACAAAGCCACGACAGTGTAGAAGCTGAAAGAAAAACTCTTGAGGTACGAGGTTGGATACGCTGCTCTGGCGGCAACTGCAACGGGCCACCCCACAGGAAAAAGTGAAAGGGGCAAGCCGGCGGTAGTGGGAGGGAGAGGCGACACCTCCAAGGAGCAGAGAAAAAGGCAGACCGGATATAGGAATGGGGATGGGCTAAAGCAGAAGGAAGGCATGGGCAGGGAGAGAAAGAAGCGAGGGAACCGGAGGACAGGCCGGGAAAGATCAAAGAGATGGCCGGTTGAGGAGTCCTGAAGTAGGCAAGGGGCCGTATCAGGAACCGGCAGTAAACAGTAGGCACAGCGGGCATCAGGGAAATACAACTGCAGCGGCGGGGATTCGACTTAGGAAAGACAGAAATCGAGAAGGCAGGGAGGGAGACAACTCAACTAGCGCTTACCCAGGAGGAAGAAGGTGGCAGGCAGAGGAGCAGACTGGACAGAGCGAACCGGCAGAAGCCAGGAGGGGTGCCGAATGGCCACCTGGCCGAGCTCTCGAAAGCTGAAAGCACGAAGCAGTATGCAGCACAACAAAATCACAATCCAAGCCGGAATGGCAGCCAAAAACAGAAAATAAGCACCATGCAGCAGAACAGGAAGCCTGACGCTACACAGAAGCACAGGGGAAACCAGACGAAATCGAGTTTCAGATTCCTAAGCACAAAGTGCTGTGAGAGGTGTGCTTTTGAAGGGGAAGTGGGAAGAGCTATTCCCCCACATTGAACCTCAGGCTTAAAGCCCTCCCATTATCCACCCTCCAGCACATATTCAGATGGAGTTTTCAGTGCTGCTGGAACAATAGAGAATGACAAAAGGACATCTTTGCCCAAAAAATGTTGAGAGGCTAATGTTTCTAAAAATGAATCCATCCAAGTTCAAGAACACATATTGTCCAAAATGTATGCCAGCTGACAGCACTCAGATGGTACATGGAAACACAGAAGCACAGAATGTGTTGGCAGGAATGGACTGGTAGGCCCATCAAGTCTGCCCTATTTTCTATGCCTATTGCTACATCCTGGACTCTGATTGGTCACAGGTGTCCCTCCTCCCTTTCCTCTACTTATTATACCCATGTGCATTTTTGAAGCTCCCCACTGTCTTCACCTCTAGCACCTCTTCTGGCAAGCTGTTTCAGGCATCCACTACGGTTTCTGTGAAAAAGTATTTCCTCACATCCCTCTTAAACTCACCCCCAACCCCCAAACTTCATAGCATGCCCCCATGTTCTGGTACTCCCTCTGCTGTGAAAAAGACTCCCCTCCTGCACCTTGTTCACCTCATGAGGTACTTAAAGGTTTCAATCATGTCCTCTCTCATTGTCCTCTCCTCCTGAGAGTACACATTTCCTCCTGCAGCCTCTCCTTGCATGGTTTCTCGTGTAACCCCTGCATCATTTTGGTAGCTCTTCTGTGGACCACTTCCACCCTGTCAATGTCCTTGCAGAGGTGCGGCCTCTAGAACTGGACATAGTATTCCAGATAGGGTCTATCTAGTGAGCAATACGCAGACAGCACAACCTCCCTTCTCCTTCTAGAAATCCCCTTCCCTATGCACCCAAGCAACCAGTTAGCCTTGCCTACTGCCTTGTCACATTGCCCTGCCACCTTGAGGTCATTACACATGATTACCCCAAGGTCCCTCTCTTCCTTGAAAACTATAGTAACTCCCCCCAGCTTATATGCAGCCCTCAGGTTTCCCCGCCTCAGCTACATGACTTCGCAATTCTTGGCATTGAAACCAAGCTACCACACCCAAGACCACTCCTCTAGTTTCCCCAGATCCCTTTGCATTCTCTCCACCCCTTCCTGGGTGTCCATGCTGTTGCAGATTTTTATGCCATCTGCAGAAAGACACACCTCCCCCAGTTCCTCAGCAATGTCACTTAAGAAGACACTGAAGAGGACAGGACCCAGAACCAATCCCTGTGGTACTTCACTGGTCACTGTTTACCAACACCCTCTAAATCCTGTCTTTCAACCAGTTAAATACCCAGTTCACCACTTCTCCCCCACTCCCAGGCTGCTAAGTTTCTTTATTAGCATCCTGCAGGGTTACCACCTGTCCAGATTTTCTCAGGACAGCTCTGATTTGGGCAGCTGTGTCCTGCAAAAAAACACGAAAAATACTAAATGTCCTGATTTAACAGTAGGAAAAATATTTTCTAACTTTCCACTAAATGTTCTAGAAAATTACAGTAGCTTAACTAAAATACCTTAAAATGATTAAGAAACAATAGAAGCAACTAAGAAACTACAATACTTAGCCTTAGTTCTGATTATATAGAGAAAACAAGTCTGTTGCATCGGTCGAGGTTAGGTACTGTCCTGCGAAAAATTATGTTTCAGTAAGAAATGTCCCACTTTGGGCTTCTTAAAAGGTGGTAACCCTAGCATCCTGTGTGGTACAGTGTCAAAGACCTTAAAGTCCAAATAGATTACATCCACTGCCCTCCCTGAACCATCCTCTTAGTTACCCAGTCAAAGAAATTAATGAGATTTGTTTGACATGATTCCCCCCCCCTCCCATACAGCCATGCTGCCAGTGGTCCTGCAGCCCATTTGTCTCCAAGCACTCCATCAGCCTCTCCTTCAGCAGGGACTCCATTAATAGCTGACTGATCTGTGATTGCTACCATCCTCCCTGCTGACACTCTTGTGCAGCGGGACCACATCGGCCCTCCTCTAGTCCTTTGGAACCACCCTCATCTGCAAAGAGGTGCTATGTAGTGTTGTCAGAGGGGCGACTAGCACTGTAGTACAGGTGATGGTGGTGGCTAGGGATTCTGCTGTCAATAGCCTTTGCTCCAGCTGCTGGTCCTCCTATATGCCTCTATGGCCAAACTCAGCCCCAGCAGATGAAGGGGACTACCAGCTATTCAGCTATCGTAAAACAAGCATCCAAAGGGCTACACACAAAGCAAACAAATATGTGGCACACAGTTTTTCAGCTTATGTGCCTTTTTGTTCACATTTTAGTTAATTGTGGAGCAATTAAGTTGAATAAAGCCCTCCACAGCTGCTGGGAGCACAAACACTGGGAAATGTATTCCCTAACAGGGCAATAAGGCACTTAGTGGGGGCGTCGAGTGTGAACAATGAAGAATAATCACACAAGCAGGGCAATTAACTAGAGCACTACACTGCTGCTGTGATGACAAACACAGGGAGACTTATGGTCAAAAAAGAACTTAGTTTCAACATCAAGTGTGAACAGAGGAGAATAATCCCAAGTGGGGCAATGAACTAGAATAAAGAAACACTGCACTGCTGGTGAGAGTGCAATCACATGGAAATATATTCTCAAACTGGCCAGTAAAGCACTAATGGGTGCGTTGAGTACTTTGGTTGGGAAAACACAGGGAAATTAATTCCCAAATAAGGTGATAAAGCACTTAGTAGGTACACTGAGTACTGAAAACTCAGAAATTTATTCCCAAACAGGTCTGTAAAGCACTAGTGGGTGCATCAGGAAGTTGTGAGCATAGGGAAATTAACTCCCAGCCTGGTAAATAAAGCACTGAGTCTGAGTGTGAACACCAGAGAATAATCACAAGCAGGGCAATACTAGACAACATCTGGGCCTGGGGTGTATAAATCCAGTGAGGGTTAGGTGGCAGGAATTATTGTGGGGGATCCACACTCCTTACCCATGAGTTGTGTCCAGATGCATGTAGAACAATAAACTCATAAAACATGTGTCTTGGTATTTCAATTGTTATTAGCAGCTTGTTATGTCCCAAATTACTCACTCATGAAACTCAGTGGCTGACTAATCTGGTGTTTTAAATGCACCTTTTGCCAAGCTGCTCACAGTCCCAAACTGAAAGACCAGTTTGTCTTGAAAACAGCCTGAGCATGCCAGAATCTTCTTGTATGCTCCAGGGTTTTTCGTTGAGTTTCCACCCAACCCGGGACACTGGTATGCAAGGGACTCCATGCACAAAGAGACAGAGGCATGCTGTGCGGAGCCCCAACGAGCTTCCATCCTTCTTATAGTACCTCTGCTGCACTGCCATCCTTAGTCAGCCAGGTGGCAATAGAAAGGCTGAGATACTGGCCCCTCCTCCCCGAAGGAGGGGGAGAGCATCCTCTGACATGCTCAGTTCTCCTACTCCCATCCAGCCCCTAATGGCATTCCTGAACAGTGTCGGAGCCAGGATTTTACAATGGGGTGTGCTGAGATGATGAGCATACTTGATATGTAATTTTTTAATTTTTTTATCCTTTATATTGTCTGCGATTAACTATTTCATTATATTTTTGACAGAAAATACAAATGTAATCAATAGTTTTGAATACATATTTTCTTACAATCAGTAAATCAGACTTCTGCAACAAAGTGAAATGCAGCAGCAACAAGCAAGCACGTTACAAAGGGGGTATGGTTGCCCTCCGTCGCACCCCCTAGATCCGCCAGTGTTCCTGAGCCCAGGTTGACAGAGTCGCAAGTGGTAATGCTACTGTTGTACCAAAGGTCCGGATCTTTGTGGGGATTATTACTGGACGGTCTACTCCTATCTAGAAAGTTATCAAGGACTATGCTCATATCTACCGCCATTATTATTTTCTGCACTTCCAGTTTAGCAATAATTTCAGCCCTCTTCCTCAAGAGTTCAGGCCAATCTGAATTAGGGACATACACATTGACTACGAATACATTTACCCCATCTAACTGTCCTCTCCCCATGATTCTGTTACACATATCTTGTCTTATGTAGGTGGCAACTTCCACGGCTCTCATCCCTGATATGCCTATAACCTAAAATTTTGTACACCTTCCAAGTTGTATTTTTTTGTCTTTTTCTGGAATTCTTTGTTTTTGTTTTCCTTTTATTATTCATGTAGGTGCACATGTTGTTTACACTTTGTTATTGCTTTGTCACTCCCTACTGTACCCCCTACCACTGGGTCGCACCTGGAAATGAGCTCCACCTCAGTGTGCCTATCCCTGGTCACCAGATTTTAAACATATAAATTAATAAATGACATATAGTCCCTCTTTATCAGGTTCTGCAGGTTCTGAAACAAAGTTGCGTGCCTTATGGTAGAGTATGCTTACACCCCTGCTTTTTAAGTTGTATACACTAGGAACTTTGTCCCACCCACATTCTCTCCAATTTCCTGTGCCTCTTTGGGCTTCAGGTGGATTTACTGTATGAATACAAAGTCAATTTTAAGGCACATGAGAAACTGTATTCATTCTAACCTATCAACAGGGTTACGGCAGACACTAATACTCCACTAAACCAGTTTATATGAGTTTTTAATGTTCTCCAGACATGGTACAAAATTTCCCCTTTGGTCCCGACCTCCACACATTTAGTTCAAATAAAAAAGATTCTTGCTGTTTTTTTTGTAATTGAAAATTTTTATTGACAGTTTAGAATGAAATAAGCAAGAATACATACATTGTAATATCTATATAAATCAGTCAAGTAAGCCTTAAAATAAACACATTAAATACATCCTTGAACTGTCATAAACTAATACACAATAAAAACATTTCCTAACCAGTACTATTACTATAAAACTTTCTTGTTGCAACTGTCAGGAATGGGGATAAGGCCACCTTGAGAATGGCCCACAGGGCCGTAGTCAAAGTCATGTGGCCCTCAAACGGCTGGTCACAGCCACCTGCACCTGAACCTAGTTGCCAACTGCTATAAACAGGTGCTATTTGGGAGGAGCTTGTACTATGCCTATACGCACAAGGCCAGAAGTCACAGTGCGTTCTGAGTGACCACTAGACCACCGGGAGGCTTAGGTTATGGCTGGGAGTACCCCTAGAATACCAAGGCTCAGAACTTCAGGAGGATTGCGTCAGGGTCTACTAGATCAAAAGAGTGTGGCCATGGAGAGAGGGATTGCTGGACCAGCAAGGCCCATAAATCCTGGGTCAGGTTAGGGAGAAGGGAGGTCATTTTTGGAAAGGTCACAAATTTGCACTGACCATGACCAGGTTGCAGCATGGCACTGCTTCATAATCCCAGTACATAGTCATACTTCAACCAGACTGCAGCAAGGTGTTAATGAGTGCAAACCCTGCTGCACACGCTAACATGTGGACTGGCAATTTGCACTGTGCCTCTGTTGAAGGGCAGGCATCTCCACCCTCTTACATATGTCAACCTTTGTGCATGGCAATGTCAGCTGTGCAGTGGTGTGGCTAAATTTTTATTTATTTTTTTATTTTGAAAATTGGTGACCAGGAGGGGCACACTGCATAGAAGCTCATTTCCAGGTGTGACCCGGGGAGGGGAGCAAAGGACAAATTCAATGTTACAATGAAGTGCAAAGTCAGGGAACACAAAGACCACAGAAAGTGCCCAATGAACAAACAAGGCACAAGCAGCAAGTTGAACAGTCCAGCAAGTGTATGGGGTACTGTTAGGGGAGAAGACAGGAGCAAGGGGGGAGGGAAGGAGTCTCAGCTGATATCTGATGGACCCAGGAGAGATAGTGCAGTGGAGGGAAGAGGGGAACTGGTTCCAAAGTGAGGTATGATGATAGGTGAAGGTTGACTGCCCAGCCCAGATATGGGGATGTGGTAAAGCAAAGGTGGGAGGGTCCCTGGAGTGGAGAGAGCAGGAGGCAGAGGGAAACAATGGAGTGGCATGATGAGAGGTAGGGAGGGACCCAAATCAGTATTTAGAAATAAAGGAAACACAGTGCATCTAGCGACGGGAGGGTAGAGGGATAATGATAAGTAAAGTGCACAGTGATGGATTCAAGGGGAGGTTTGCTGCAAAGTGACAGAAGGAGTAACAGAGGGTATTAAGTCTGGCCAGGGAGGGTGAGGAGGGGGAGGAGAGAAGGTGGAGCCATAGACCACATCCATATAGTCAAAGACTGGGAGCATCATTTTGGTGATAGGATCTCGGCGAAGTTGCAGAAAAGACCATCTTTATTGTAGTACAAGGCACCAAGTTTAGGTTGGAGGTTGGCATGGATGGCATCAATGTGGGCAGTGTAAACAAGTTTGCTGTCACGCCACACACCAAGGTATTTGAAGGAAGGAACCACTTCAAGTGGGAAGCAATCCAAAGTGAAGAAAATGGGCACAGATAGAGTTTGCCCAGTTTTGGGCTGGTGCCAAAGGTCATGGACACAGTTTTTTTAGTGATAACCTGGAGCTGATTTGATTGGAACCATCATAGGATGTTGTTGAAGTCGTACTACAGCAGACCTTCCATGGCTGTGGTGGAAGGACTAGAAGTGTAGATGACTGTGTCGTCTGCATACATGTGAATAAGCAAGCTGTCACAGGCTGAAGGAGGTCATTGAGGAAGAAGGAAAAGAGTATCAGTCCCAGGATGGAGCCCTGTGGGACCACCACCTGGAAGGGAAGAGAAAGTGACAGGGTGCTAACAAACTGTACTGACTGAAGACAGCCCATAAGGTAAGAATGGAACCAGTCAACAGCGGGAATCAGAGGCCAGCAGAACCAAGCTTATTCAGGAGGAGAGGGTGAGGCACTGAGTCAAAGGCTTTGCCAGATCGATGAAGATGGCTGCCGTGATTTGACCCTGATCCATCCCTGAGAGGACATTATCAGTTACACGCAGCAAGGAGGAGATGGTGAAGTGATCCTTCCTGAAGCCAGACAGGAATGGGTAGAGGAAATCAGAGGAAGAGAGGAAACCAGAGAGTCTACTATAGACAAGCTTCTTTTGCAGCTTGGCAAGACAGGAAAGGAGGGAGATAGGCCGTTAGTTAACAGAAGAGGAAGAGTCTCCCCTTGTGGAGTGGTATGACTTTGGCCAAATTCCAGGACTGTGAGACCACACTAAGAGAAGGTGAGGCTGTACAGGTGAGTCAGAGGAGATGCAATGGCAGCAGAAGCAGAGATATGGAGGAATTTGGGATCAAGTCCATCAGGGCCAGACTTACTCAAATTCAGGGAGTAAAGGACCGTTAGGGTCTCCTGAGTGGTAATAGGGGTGAAGTGGAAACCCATGGAGGGGAGAGAAGAAGGAACATGGTGTGAAGCAGTGGTGGCTGGAGGGGGAGCGGGAGGAAGGAAGAGCACAAGTAATGAAGAACTCATTAAAGTGAGAAGCAACACAGAAAGGCTCAAACATAGGTGAACCATTTATCAGAAGAACGGAGGGGCCAGACTGGGTGGGAGGGTCAATAAGGGAGTGAATTATCTTTCAGAACATTGAAGGGTTGTTACGGTTATTCAGAAGGTTGGCCTTGAAATATTGTGATTTCACATTCCTGACAGCCTTTGTGCAGAATGTCCTGCTAAACCTATACTGGTGGAGGGCAGGAAGGGAGTGAGATCATTTATAGCATGTCCAGGCAAGATCGCAGGACTTGCACTAATCAGTTATTTCTAGGGTAATACAGGGGTGATGCTGAATTTTAATGTAACCCCCCTATTACCCGGGGTTACTAGAATCCCAGTAAGACCTAGTGGTAGGCAGGTAAGGCAGTGTGTGAAACTCCAGTTAAATGGATTTCACACTGTCTCACTCTGTTCTCAGTCTCAGCTGAGACTGAGGGATGACATCACCATAGAACTCTCACAGCTGCATGAGCCACACTGGAGTGCTGCAGTTGGAAGTTAGGATAGAATGCTGGGGATTTTGAACAGAGTCTGTGTGCAGTCTTGGAGAGACAAACAGCAGCACAGCAGTCTGTGTGCAGGCTCTCAGAGCTTTAAGCTTTGTTTTAGGGCTACTGTTAAGAAGGTGTGTGTTTCCACCATAAGAGGGACACAGAAACTTATTGCTGAAGTGGTGGAGACCACTGTCACTGGTCCAAGTTCCCCCTCCCTGAGGGGATGGGGGGAAAAGGTTTGCCTGTCTTCCAGGGGCAACCCTCCTGGTTCCGGCTAAGGAAAGAAGCTGCCTATTTCAAGTTGTGCTGCGGCACCAGAAGCTCTGAGAGAGAAATTCCTGTGGAAGAATCGCTTGTGGGGCACCCACAACCAAAGGGTGAGTTCACTCTGACAGAGGGCCACTGTTTTTCACCTGAACTGTTGGAATGTGGAGATTGGACTACTTAATCTGTAGGAGGTCTAGTGTAATAGTCATTGCCTGTTAATTCAAGTAGGTTCAAGTCCGGCACAAAGAGTAAAGTAAAGTGGGGATTGGACTGCTTAATCAGTGGGGGGGCCTAGAGCAATGGGCTATGCCAAGTAAAAATATGTTAAAGTCCAGCACAAAGGGAAAGCAAGACAAGTACAGGAAATGTAACATACATTTAGCCTTAATCTACATTGCCAAGCTTTACAATATGAGGTGTTTACTGTCCAGAGAAATGGCCGGGTATGAATTGTGGGAGCGAGAGGTGGGAGACCCCCCCATCAGTAGTAACCAAATTCACCTCTATGGATTTGCTCTGTGGCACCTTTACTTTCTCTCAGGTACTTGGCCAGTGCCTGAGGAAAGTACCCAGACGTGGGATTAAAAGGAAATTTCCCTGATAGAGCTGAGGTGCTCTTAGGTGGTTTAGGGAGCTACCAGAAAATGTATCCATGACATATGGAAGGTGTCCGAGTGGCTGGCAAGGTAGCCGAGCCTGGGAATCCCAGATCAGTGCACAAGTTCAGGCTGTGTAGCCAAAGCAGCGTGCAAGTCCGGGCCGTGTGCCCGGTGGGTTCAGAGCCTGAGGGCTGAAGTGTTGAAGAAGTGTTCTTGATTCTTTTAATCTGCATTACCACAAGTGTAGTCCCATGGGGGTCAATCTATGCTTTGTTGTTCTGTTTGGATGTGAATAAAAGTCACACTTTAGAATCCTATTTCTGGTATTGGACATTACAGTTATTGCTTCCTGTGTTCGGAGTTACTTGGGTGACCCTGTGCAGAGCAGCCAAACCTAGCCTTTGTGCCGAGTAACCTATTCCTCCCCGAACCCGGTCCCCACCTGGTACTGCTGTCAGATTTAAACAGCATACCACCTGTCATTTGCAAAATGATGGGGGTGGGGGTTACATTAACCCTGCATTTTATGAGCGGGGCATACTTGTCTCCGATAGAATAAAATTTGGAGTGAAACCTGGAGAGGGCAACGTCAGTATCAGAGGTGGTGTGAAAGGCTATCCAATCTGATGCAACAATGTCACTCATGACAGCCTGAGTGTTGAGTAACCTGGACCAGTTGTATTTTGAAGAGGAGTGTAGGTGTCGGATCTTCCTGGCACAGAATGTCATGCAGTGGTCACTGAAAACATCAGGCAAAATACAGTACCTGCTGCAACAATAGGCTGGGAATGGGAGAAGAGAACCTAGTCCAAAACGGTGTTTTTTGGGAGTGAGGAAAGAGCTGAGTAAGTTTGGCGATAATCTGCATAAGGTTAAGGGGCTCAGCCTTGTAGGTGATTGGCCTCGAGCCTGGGGAGAGCCAGTTGACATTAAAATCCCCTAGAAGAATGCGATCACCCACAGAGGAATGGGAGGCGATTGTAGTTAAAGATTCAATCAGGGAGGAGGACGTGATTTTGGGTGAAGCATAGAGTACACCAATGAAAATGGGCACAGAGAAGAGGAATGGCAGCCTGATAAGGAGAAACTCGTGGAAGGAAGATACAGCCTCTCTGCTAGCCATGTTGCAAGAAACATTCTGATGGGTGTAGATAGCAACACCACTCCCACATTTAGCCCAGTAAATGGAGCAAGTTTGCGCTGTGGCCAGTTGGGACTAGGAATCAGGCCCATGGATTTTTGTTCCAGTATAAAAGGAAACAGTAAATTCCTTTTGTGACCACTGGCTATGTGAATTTTACAGATGTTTTCAGAACAAACAGCTGGCTTCTATAATATTGCAGCATTAGACTTTGCCTCCAGGTTGGGGCACGTTCAGTGGTGAATAATGAAGAAGAGACAATCTGCTCAGGCAACAGCACTCTGCCTTAAAAGGCACTGCATTGTTGAACAAGTAGGATTCACATTTTTTACTGGATGTTACACAATGTTTGTTTATTTATTTATTTTTGATAACACAGTAGGCATACGTACTTTGGTTTTGTAATGATACATCCTTATATTGTTTACATTGTGCTTCGTGCATTAATGTTTCTCTGTGAAGCATTTCCAGACACAATTTGTGTGAAGGACGCTTCGCAAGAATAAATTGCATTTTGCTGTGCTGTACTACGTGATATTCTTTAAACACCAGTTTCTAATAAACTCGTACTTTTTGATGTAAATGTCAAGTGTGCATCAAGAACTAGGAATGAGGCAGCAGGACATACTGTCTTAGTATGCAACAGAATATGCTCACTGGGGGGCAGACCATGGAATTGTACAGAGTATTTATGCAACATGTAAAGTTTGGTGGTGTCTGTTTTTAGTTTCTGTGCTGTAACAGGTGCCCAGGTGTATGTAACTGGACTAAAGAAAACTGAACACAGGGTCAGATTAACAGAAGGGTAAATAGGGCAATGTCCCAGGGCCCTGATATCTAGAGACCCCCCCCTCGCACTCCTTTAAGAAACATTCCTTTCTATTTTATTTTTTTTTTCACCCTCAGCTTTATGACAGGACTGCCCCCCTGCACACACTCACGTGCTGCCATCAACTTAAAGAATTAGCTCCCGTCTGTGACCATCCTTTGCCAGGAGATGGTGAAGACCCGACTGTGACTGTGCACAGGCACATCACAGGCTATCATTATTAGTGGCAAAAATATGTGGGAGAGATGAGAGGCAAAGCCATGCCTTTGAAAGTGGTCTCGCAGAGTTGCAGCAGCACTGGCAGAAAGGGAATCGAATAGTCAATTCAGGTTGACTGTCTGTGTGAGGAGAAGGAAGAAGTGTGTGGAGTGAAGCGGCAGCTGTAGCTCAGCTTCAGGCCGAGCTGCATAGAGAGAGAGAGACCAGACAGGACTAGACACTTGAGTGGTGGCTGCTGGCAGTGTGACACTCATGGCTGCTGGCCGTGCAGAGGTGCATGGTGCAGCAGAGGCAGAGCAGGGTGGAGCGCTGACACTGAGAGCGGGAGGTGCAAGCAAAAACCCTAAAGCCAAAAAGTCTGACTGGTAGGCATAAATAAATGCATAAATATCATATGCCTCCCAGTGTGTTTACAGATGTTATCTGAGCACTAGCCAGCACCTAATGAAAAAATACAGAAACAGAGACAGTGATGGCAGAACAAGACCAAAGGTCCATCTGTCTGCCCAAAGTTGCCCAAGACCTAATGTCAATCTGGGGACCTATTTCAGTAAATGGAAGGAATCTCATACTTTCAATTTCAGTGGGGGAGGAAGGGGCCTTCAACTTGAAAATGCCCTGGGGCTTTTTTAGTCTTAATCTAGCCTGAATGAAGCGCTCATCTGGAGACAAAGGAAAGAGGAAGCAGGCGGGATGGAAGTGGGACAAAATGATGCAGCCAGCTGGACAGCTGGTCCTGTTGAGGTTTTTATGGTGTGTTTCTATTCTATAGAGTTTGGCATGGGCTGCCCCCAGTGAACCACAGGTCAAGGCTTTTAATAGTGGTGGAAATGGAGGGTGGGGAGAGGAGGTCCCCAGCAGCTCTGCCCATTGAGCTGCTGGGGACCTCCTGTAGAGATTCCAGCACTTCAAAGTCTTAGGGGCTATCTGCCCACGGAGCTGCTGGGGACCTCAGGTAGAGATTCCAGCACTCCAAAGTCTTAGGGGCTATCTGCCTACAGAGCTGCTGGGGACCCCCTATAGAGACTCCAGCACTCCAAAGTGTTAGGGGCTATCTGTCCATGAAGCTGCTGGGGACCTCAGATAGAGATTCCAGCACTCCAAAGTCTTGGGGGCTATCTTCCCACGGAGCTGCTAGGAACCTCAGGTAGAAATTCCAGCACTCCAAAGTCTTAGGGGCTATCTGCCAACAGAGCTGCTGGGGACCTCCTGTAGAGATTCCAGCACTCCAAAGTCTTAGGGGCTATCCACCCACAGAGCTGCTGGGGACCTCCTGTAGAGATTCCAGCACTCCAAAGTCTTAAGTGCTATCTGCCAACAGAGCTGCTTGGGACCTCCTGTAGAGATTCCAAGTACGGATACTGCCGAGTGAAGCACGCCAGGCTGCTGCCTGGATTTCAAATTTGGCACCTGTTTTCCGAATGCCCGCTACCCATGTTCAAGCTTTGTATTGCTTAAATCTGCTGTTGTTCTGGCTAATTCTGACTAATTCATAGTTTTTGAACATTTCCAACTGAAGTGTAGTTAATTTAACTTCTGCTCGGTACTAACTTAAAACTGCTCGGCTGCCCATTCACAGGTCACCCAAAAGTTCAAAGTTCATTCAGGGCACAGCGCACTGCTTTGCTGGGTTAAAGAAATTAAGTTTTGTTTAACTCCCAGAGTATTTAATAAATCAATCAGGGAACTCTGCTCTGCTCTGCTGGGCTAAATAAATTAAGTCTGTTTAACTCCCAGATTACTTAAAAATCCAATTGGGGAACTCTGTACTGCTTTGCTGGGCTAAACTGTAGTATCTGGCTAGGAACTAAGTTTGCACAAGTTTAACCCCCCTACAAATGGGGGTTCCTGAAAAGTCTTCCTTGAGCTTGCCTAAATGCTCACTGCCAGGCTGGTGTCCTGCGTTTTAGCAGTTTAAATGTATTGCCAGAGTGCCTGTATAGCCTCTGTGTACTGTCTCTTTAAGAGCTGTCTGGATTGCACTCATAATTAATCTGAGATGGAGCTCTGTTAGAAGATGTACTTGTTTGCTGATCATTTGTTAGAGTAGTAATAATATTGCAGTTTGTTCTGCCTTCTTTGCAGCATGGACAGTTCTCTTTGTTTCTATCATCTTGGTCCTGGACTGTCAGAATGGGCCAAGCAGTACATTTGGGACTCTAAAATGGATCCTGCCTACAGGGGCTTGGTAGGGCCAAAAATTGTAGGAATTGTAGTTTTGGGCTTTTGGCACCTAAAATAACCTGGAGGGGGAGCTCTTGTTGTGACTGACAGACAGATCAGTCAACCGAACCTTTCGGGTCTTGGGGAAGGTCCCACACTGCTTGCAGTTTCTGTTAGATCTGAGTTGGAAAGTGAAGAAGTAGCAGCTCGAGATAGTTTGAGCAGCAATCCATAGTGGATTCATGTGGGAGAACTGTGGAAAGGTCTGAGTTTGGCCTGCTTGCTATCCCTGAGAGGGAACTTGTGCTTTTTTTTGGACTGAATCCAAATTTGGAGAGCAAATTAAGCCACTGAATTGTGACCAGGCTTTAACCTGAAGAAGACCGAAGATTTGCTGAATGTGATCAGCCTGTCAGGACTTCCAGCTACCTCTGAACTCCCAGATTGTGCAGAGACTCTGTAACTGCGACCGGAGAGCCATTTGCCTGGAACAGTGGAATTTCCTTACATGTGAATGTACTGTGTGCTTATCGTGGGTCGTGATTTGGTTCCCCACTGTGTGTCTGAACTGTGTTTTGCTTGCTGGAGGCTGTATACAGCTCCACGGACTGAATCCATATCCATTTCTGTTTGCCTGGGACCTGCTACACTGGCCCAGCCAGAATACCTGCTACGCAGAGAAAGTCATCGTAGAGAGACCAGCCTGGGGATCAGCCCCCTCCTCAATGCCTTGAACAGGAACAACGCCTCGGTGATTCGTGTGGGTCTTGCTTCTCTGGGCACTCCAGCTCAACAGCCTGCAGTCTCGATTTCATTCTGCCTGTGTCCAGTATTGGGTATCATGAGTAAACATCAGGGTAGCTGCCTGCAACAACAACTAAATCTAAAAGTGTTGTCATCTGATTGTCTTGTTGCCTTTTCTTTCACGAACAGAGCCCTCTGGCTCCAGATTACAAATAGTGTGTGTTGTGCATGTTGCATTCTTCCATCACAGGGCCCCAACCAGCTGCAACATTCCTGGCTAGCCCACCATTTTCCTACCTGGGTACCCAGAGTGTGTGACTGTGTAGGGACTCTGAACTGCATGCATAACTGTCTGATTAATATAGCTTTTAAGCAAATCAACCTGATTACTCCCCTTCCTTGTTTAAGTCCCCTGAATAAATCAGATTTAACTTTGTTTGCATTTAACCTGACTGTGGTTCCAGTTTGTGCCAAGAGTATTGTACTGTTGCTATTTGCTGTGCTTAACCTTGTTATACAGGGGATCCCCAGGGTCAAGCTAGAGGAACCAGCTCTGGTGGTAAGTGAAACAGTGTGGGTAATTGCCTGGTGAATAAGGATCATTGTGAAAGTAATTATTGTATATTGTTCAGGCCACTAGAAGGGAAAGGGGGGGTTACAGTGTCCCGGAGGGCTGTGCCCAGGTTAGCTTGACCACTAACAACCCTGACCTCTGGGTGGAGGCACCCGTTTCATTACCCAGGCCCCTTAACCTCCTATTAGCCAAGCAGGCAGGGGCAGAAGCCCTTGGGATAGTGCCACCTAGGGGTTACACAAGAATTCTGGTGGCCTCTCACCTCGGATGATACCTCACCATGGGCTGTTCTTTCCGAGTGGTAGCACAGCATTTGAACCTTGTTTAGACCACAGCTGAGTAGTCCATGCTACTCCACTTTCAACTCAGAGCATGCCCAAAGATTGTAACTGGACATATAAAATAACCTGCTCCCACTAGGCTATCTATGTCCTGTGAATTACAGAACTGAGTGACTAGGGAGCTTCACTGTGCTTAAACCTGGGTTCACAGAAACTCATGAACTGGGTTCTTTAAGAGATATTTTAAAAGTTTAAAGTCAAAACTGAGCATCTTAGGTAGCCAAAATTGAATTGCAAGTTACAGTAGCTCTGTTTAAATGTTTGCACTGCTGAAGTGACCACTGTATTCCTGTACTGCTGAATGTACCTACCTTCCTAACTGCCACCCATAACCCCATCTAACCTACCCCTCTCTCTTTCTCTCTCTCTCTCTCTCTCCTCCACCTGTAATCTGACTTTTTCCTTCTCGGTCCCGCCCCCCCATACCTTCTGCTGTAATTTAATTTTCTATCCCCCCTCACCCCCTATTTATTTCTCTCCACATCAACCCAAAGTCTTAGGGGCTATCCACCCACGGAGCTGCTAGGGACCTCCTGTAGAGATTCCAGGTACGGACACTGCTGAGTGAAGCATGCCAGGCTGCTGCCTGGATTTCAAATTTGGCACTTTTTTCATGAATGCCCGCTACTCGCGTTCAAGCTTTATATTGCTTAAATCTGCTGTTGTTCTGGCTAGTTCAGACTAATTCATAGTTTTTGAACATTTCCAACTGAAGTGTAATTAATTTAACTTCTGCTCGGTGCTAACTTAAAACTGCTCGGCTGCCCACTCACAGGTCACCCAAAAGTTTAAAGTTCATTTGGGGCACATTGCACTGCTTTGCTGGGCAAAAAATTAAGTTCTGTTAACTACCAGAGTTTAAAAAAAATTCAGGGAACACTGCACTGCTTTGCTGGGCTAAAGAAATTAAGTTTTGTTTAATTCCCAGAGCATTTAAAAATCAATCGGGGAACTCTGCCCTGCTTTGCTGGGCTAAAGAAATTAAGTCTGTTTAACTCCAGTATCTGGCTAGGAACTAAGTTTGCTCAAGAATTCTGGTGGCCTCTCATCTCGGCTGATACCTCACTGTGAGCTGTTCTTTCCGAGTGGTAGTGCAGCACTTGAATCTTGTTTAGACCACAGCTGAGCAGTCTATCCTGCTCCACTTTCATCTTGGAGCTTGCCCTGCAGCCGCTGTGTGGCTGTTCCCCATCCGCCCCCTAATACCCTCCGACCCTTTTCCGTGTTTACTTATATAGAGTCTTGTTATCACACATTAAGGGCAGGAACTCAACTTTTTCTATCTTTCTACACTCCCATTAGCAAGCTATATAATTTTACCACTGGGTTTCACCATTTCCCAAATTGTCTTACTAGTTCCTCCGCCTGTATCCAGTAACAATTCCGTTGTGGACTACTGATCCATCAATAATCACCAGCCTCTGCCTCTTTAAATCGCTGGTTACCCTTCCTACCCTGAGTTACTGTCGAAATTGCCCTTTTCTCCCCCTCTTTTGTTCCTTTTCCCCATCCCTCTGATCAAGCCCAGTCCTTACCCACTATTACTGCAATACAATTAGCTGATTTGTCTTCCCCCTCATTGCTAATACTACTTCTGACTAGCCATTGTCATCTGCCCCTTACGCCATGATAGCTAGGGGTTCTCTGTATTGTCTGGGATCCTTGATTACCATCTTACTCACCCTCAGTTCTCTATCTCTGGTCATGGGTACCCCCGCCCCCGGTCGGGGGGGTCCCCATGGGATTTCACCTACTCTAACCTGCTGGCTGAACGGGCCCCCATGCCTACTCCCCCAGGGTACCTCAGCCTTAAGCTACTAAGGTCACTCTTGAAGCACTTCATTAACAAGACGCTTACCTCCCCAGCGATAGTCTCCTGTGCCATCGGGCTTGCCATGCTTTGGACCATCACAATATCCCATACTTTAGCTGGGGACATTGAATACAACCTGGGTCCTCAAGTCAATTTTCTCCAACCTCATCCTGGCGCAATCTATCTTTTACCCCAGGCTTCCATTTTGACCATTTCCCACATTAACATATGTAGTCTCATGGCCAACCTCACCGAACTGGAGGCATGGGTCCAGGTCAATAATCCTGACATTCTTGTGCTATCAGAAACCTGTCTGAAACCTTCTGTCTGTGATCAAAACTGTGCGTTACTCAGCTATTTCATGCACCGGGCAGACCGTTTCTCCACCAAAACAGGGGGTGGTCTGGCACTATATTACAAGGCTCATCTGGACATCGATCTCCATCCTACCCCTCCTCTCAACAACTGTGAGATTCTATATGCACTATTTCTTCTCGGAGGGGCCAAGAAACTGCACATATTCGGAACTTATATACCTTCACATAATAGTAAGCTTAGTCTTGAGGAAATCATAGGTCATATCCTGGCCTTGACCAAAAATAATGAGGTAATCTGTCTGGGTGATTTTAACCTTGACTGGCTTGGGCCAAACTCATCGTCCCTTGCTTCTACCATCAGCAATGCCAATCTCTTTCAACTTATCTCTTCCCCTACTCGGATTTCACTGAATAGTCCCAGCCATACTATGATTGACTGGATTCTCACAAACCAGAAGGATTGCTACTCTGCTGTAGGGGTTCTACCTGACTCTATAAGTGACCACTGCCCAGTCTTCTGTGTGCATTGCACCCTCCCTTCATCACAGCCTCACAAAATTCTATCCTTTGTGAACTTTGCCCACCTTAATCTGGCTGAGTTCTTACTTGACCTTTAACACATTGACTGGTCTCCCCTATTTACCACCGACGACATCAACCTTGCCACCGATTACTTCAATACGACTTTACTTGCCCTACAGCGCAAGCACTTTCCTTACTCAACATGCAGGGTCAGAGAGAAGGTGACCAAGTGACGAAACACCCTCTCCTACAACTGCTCAAGCAGCATGACAAGCTATGGTCCAAATGGAAATCCTCCTCCAAGCTGGCTGACTTTGTTCAGTACTGGGCCCTGTGTAATACCTGTAAGCAGTCAATCCGGGTTGCCTAGAGCAACTACTACCGAAGACCCCTTCATTCTTCAGCCACTGACCCCAGGAAATACTGGAAACAGATTAATGAAATCATGGGTAACTCTAAGCCGCTGACTTCCAAAGACATGTTAATAAATTACTCCCTCTGCAACAATGCCCGGACCATTGCTAGTGCCTTCAACTTGCTTTACACCGAAGCCATCAATATCTCCCCTGCTGCATCCAGTGGCTCCCTGCCCCCTCCTGCAGCTTCTACATATACCACTCCTGACCTGGAGTTCTCTCCTATCCTTCGCCTGGACTTTCTAAGGTTGCTACAGTCCATTCCTGTCCATGGCAGTGCGGGACCAGACGGTATTGAACTCAGAATCCTATGACTTGGAGCCCCACTCCTAGCCACTCCTGTTATCCAGCTTTCTAACCTGTCCATCAGTACCACCACAGTGCCTTTGGCCTGGAAATCAGCCAGGATTATACTGGTCTTCAAGAAGGATGACTCTAAAATTCTGCCAACTATTGCCCAATTACACTGCTACCTACACTCAGCAAGACATTGAAGAAACATATTCATCATCAGTTCTCCACCCACTTACTAAAATTCGATCTTCAGTCACCAGTTCAACATGGCTTCAGGCCTGGTCACAGCACCACCATGGCTCTTACCCAATTCACTAGTGACGTTAAATCCAGTATGGACAAAAGCCTACTTACCGGTGCTGTGTTTATCGACCTCACCAAAGCTTTTGACCTGGTCAGTCACCCTCTGCTTGTGCACAAATTGCACTCTCTGGGTGCCTCCAGTTCTACCATATCCTGGATCAGCAGCTATCTCTCAAACCATTCCCAGTCAGTCACCTTCAATAAAATCCTTTAATCTCTGGCTCCCATCTCCTGTGGTGTCCCACAATGATCCATTCTCAGACCCCTGCTCTTTTCCATTTTTGTTAATGACTGATGCACTACCCTTACCCAATGCCACTCCATTATGTATGCTGATGACCTGGTGCTCTACTCATCTGCCCACTCTGTAGATGACCTCAATACTCACCTGTCATCTGCATTCCAAAAGATTCAATCCTGGCTCCTAACCAACTCACTAGTCCTTAATCTACCAAAGACTCAGGCTATGCTCTTTGGTTCGGCCGGAAAGGTCCATGCCAGGACCCCTAAGCTTGATGTGCACTGTTGTGAAGGCGCCACAATCCTGTCCACTGACTCCTTTAAATACCTTGGAGTGACACTCAATCCCGATCTTGACTTTTTTTCTCATATAAATGAGATATGTTTAACATAAAGATAGGTGCTGCCTGCCGAGTATGCCACTCCCTTACTCATGCAGCCAGGATCTCGGTGGCTAGAGGTGTCTTGCTCCCCAGGCTACAGTATGCCCTTCCCATCTTTTCCTACGCTAACTCTGGCATCCTTCGTAAATGGGACACCACCTACTACAATATCTGTAGATTTGCCCTATCAGCCCCTCACCCCACTCACCACTGTCTTCTGTACTTCACCCTTCACTGGCTGTCCCCCATAACTCTGCACTCCTACTCACTGGGTTGCTTCACAGATTCAATGACATGACACCCCCAACCCGAAAGCACTGGGGCTGTGCTCAACCCGTTGCCTCACTCCCACCTATTGAGATCCTCAAACTCCACTCTGCTCTCAGTCCCACACTGTTCTGCAAAAATGGGGGAACAAGCTTTCTCCCACTTCGCCCCTAGATTCTGGGACTCTCGACCTCCCAGTCTGAAGTGCTTCTGATCTTACTCCTCCTTCAAAACTGTACTTTTCTCCCACTTACATGCACTTGATTCCTATGGCTGCAACTAACACTCTCCCATTCTCTAGCTTTTTCCTAATCTAATTTTCTTGTTCTCTGAAGTTGTCGAATGTATTTGCCTAATTCTGTTACCCTCTCCCCTTCTATCCCTGCAAGGATGGCTACTACGAAATGTGTGTTTTTTCCCTGACTATCCCTGCGTGGATATCAAATTGATTTTGCATTATACTGCTTTGTACTTCACCATTGTCCTGTTTTGTCAACTGTAAATTGTACTCTCCCGGGTCGTGCTTGAAAATAGGCAGGGTTTTGCCCTAACGCACCTACCTAATCACCAAAAGCTAATAAATAAATAAAAGGCTGACTCAGTTGCAGAAACAAAGTGGGGAATGATTACTGCTGTGTAAAATGTACCTCTTAACTGTATGAAAGGGCAACAAATAAAGTGTAACTGTGCGGCGATCGGGTGCTGAGCTGGTGATATTGTGGCAGTGTTTCACACTCCCTACCTGGGTGACAGGAGTCTGCATGCCATCACAGAATCCCATACTGTAGTTGACCAGGGGCCTGGAGCAGCAAGGTAGTGAGGCTCTTGGTAGCCATGGAGGAGGAGGTGTGGCCTGCTGGCATTAATGCTGGACAGCCAAGGGGATGTACTGACAATGGCTGTGAAAGAAGCTTACCTGCCATCCCAGCCACAGTAAGGATGCAGTCGTGGGGGCACCAAATGTCAGGGTAGTGCAAGTCAGGGCAAAGGGGAAAACGGGTCAAAAAAGGTTAAACAAAATAAAATGGGTAATGGGGATATGTGCTAGCAGACCCCTATCAAAGATGTGTCATCCATGTTCCCTTGCCTCAGGCCGCTTCTAGAAATGAGCTGTATACCATGTGAATAACCGGGCCCAGCCATTTTTAAAGAAACTGTGTGGATTTACAGAGTTTACAGAGTCTGGTTTGCAAATTGGCCATTGGGTCGGATTACAAATACCTCACTTTCAGAGGTCTCAGTGCCATTTTAGCAACTGCATGGCAACTGGGGGGTAATGTGAAAGAGCTGGTTGCTCTGTAGTAGCTTATAAGTGCACTAATGCCGGCTAACATGCAGCAACATCTACAGGCCTGCATCATTTAACACTGGGTACCCAGGGACTGCCATACAGGGAGCCCATGACTGAATTAAGGAAAGGCCTAGTGCCAGGTGGAACAGGGTTCTACTTTCCAGTACAGGATGAATGATATCATACAGTGGTTATCAGTATGTCACAATGGAGGTTGAGAGAAGCTGTGCCTTAATGGGCCTTGTTAGTAGCAGCCAAGGTACTGACTATAATGTTGTGCCTTCTTAGAGCCTATGAGGTAAGGGTCTAAGAGCAGCTTAGATACTGAGAGGTAGCTGGGGCCCTGCAAGGTGGCTAACCAGGGGCATGGTAATTTAGAAGTTGTGCATCTGTATTTATTTGATTTACCAGTAACGACTCCACTGAGCGATGCTCATTTACAAGGAGGTCCTGTTTAGGATGGCAGAGATATAAAATATTCACAGTGACATATGCAGAGTACAAATAGGCAAAGGGATGATATAGTGGCATGGGGGCAGCAGAATCAATATAGTTGAAGAAAAAAGGTGAAACATATTTGGATGAAAAACAGCAGTACTGTACATACATAAATTATAAGGAGCATAGCAAAACAAGTGCATTAAGGCAGGGGGAAATACAGTATGCTGAATAAATATGGAATATGCAATGGGCTGATTCAAAATATGCAATTTATCTTCATGTGTGAGGGGGCAGGACCATAACCTACCAGTGGCAGAGCCATGCGCGAGTTATGAAAGTCCTGATTACTCACAAGTGATAATAAATAGCATATTTTGAGTCAGGGTATTGCAGATTTGATATATAAAACAGTAGTTTACAAGTTATAGCTTTTAAATCTGAAGTTTGTTTGAAGATTTTGCTGTTTTTATTTGATTTTAGCATCTGACTACAGTGCTGCGGTACGCATTGTGATGACACCAACATTGTGAAAGCTGCTCTCTGATTGGTTCAATATTCCAGCGTGATGACAGTAACCTGCAAAATGTCCATTGTGACAACAGTAACAACATTGCCCATCTGTACCTAGGACATGCTTGGAAATGAGTGGTGAGAAGTAAATATATCAAATTTGCTGTCCCTTGAGGCTGAACACTTGATTTTCACAACACTGTCCAAGGCATTGTTAAAACTCCTAGTCATAGTTAAAGCTCCTAGTCACTGTTACAACTCATGTACCTTATTAAACCATCTAGGCATTGTTAAATGTCCTAGTCATTGTTAAAACTTCTAGTAACTGTTAAAACTCCTGGGTATTATTAAAACTCCCAGGCATTGTTAAAACTACTAGGTATTGTTAAAACTCCCAGGCACTGTTTGCATTTCTGGGCATTGTTTAATCTTCTAGTCATTGTTTAAGCCCTGCTGATAGTCATAACGTTATTATCACAATCCTGATACTTCCCTAATTCCATTATGTAGACATTATTTATGTAACAGCATCTAAAGAAACCACAAATGGATCTCAAATCTCTGTGTAATACAGCTGCTCGTTTTATACTGGACCTTCCTACAGTTGTTCATCATAGCACTCTGTGTGTCAGATTGCCATGGATTTCATTGGAAAATCATTAAGAAATGCATGCATGTTTTCTCATCTTTTATTGTTACATGGAGACCATTCTTTTCAGCCTGAGGCCGCGTGCCTTTGCTACACCCCAGGTGTGTGTTTATTAGAGCATAACAATAGCTCCGTTATGTGTTATTGCTTACATGTGGCATAAATTCACATTTCTGGTTGAATCAACATGCTACACAAGCCTTTCAAATGCAGAAGCTACTTTGGCTTTCTTTTTATGTTAGAGGTTGTTGTGTTGATCTTTGGTGTTCTGTGGGGAGGCAATGCTTTTGCGTTCATGCTAATAGGAAAATGTTTCAGTCACCCCCTGTTCTGGGTGGGGTGCATTTCTCCCTCATGGCAGGCCCTGAAATTCATAACACATCTCCCCAAATTTGTAATCTGCAGTCATAGTTCCACCACAACCCCGGTCTTTGTGTGGGGCACAATAAGCCACCTTCAGGGCCGGCCTTAACCATTCTGAGCCCCTGTGCAGCCCCCTGCCGGGCCCTACCTCTCCATTCCCTGTTGCCCCCCTCCCCCCCCCCACTCAACATTTACACCTAACTAACTCTCCCGTCCTGTATTAATAAAGCAGTACCAGGTCTACTAGTTTAACCAGCATCTTTTAATAAGTGCCATTGACTTCATTGAATTATTTGACTTCACCATTGGGAATGAATCTGACTGAACCTGGAGTAAGAACGTAAGTAAGTATGGTACTACTACTGTATTCATTTCTGTAAGGACAGGGACATCATCACTGGACACTCACACCTCCGATACTCTGATTTGCAAACAAGTTAAACAGCTTAACTTTTCTGGAGGTGTGAGTGAGAGAGAATGGAGAAGATTATCATGGGACACCAGTAAGGTTGCCACCTGTCAATTTTTTTATCTGGTGATCAGGTTTTCAGGGTCCCTATCAGGAAATCTCGTTTTGCTCTGTGCTAGTCAGGTTTCAGCCATTTTGACTGCTCACATACTTTTGAAACAGATTTTGTCATATCATTCATTGTTTCAGCTACATGTCCAGGTTACAAACAAGTTCTCTTGTCAATATAGCCCTTTGTTTGTGAAAGCAGTAAACCTGGGAGGTGTAAAGTATGACCATTAACACCATTAGCACTTACTTAACCTAATCTTTTCCACTGCAGCAAAGCTGCCTCCACCTTTTGTAACAGAAACAGAGCCAGTTGTCTTCCACTTTCTTTTGCTGGTAAACATTTTCATCTCTAACAAAATGTAGGCATTTTTAAATGTTTTAAATTATTATTTTTTTCCTCAAGAAAAAAAAAGTATGGGCCCCCCAGGTGCAGGGGCAGAGTTTGCACCTAGCTAAGGCCGGCCCTGGCCACTTTGGGAATTCTTCTACATTGTTTTTTTATACTTACATGTTGGCAGGTGTGGGGTGAGGAGGGAGCCCTTGATCTGGTGTACCCTTTGAACAAAATTGCAGTTGGTTAGAAAATGATATAAAACAGGGTAAACCTTGCCACAGATTTTGAATACAGACAGAGATGGGGGGGGGGGCGTGCTTTTTCAGATCCCCTTACCCTGTGATTTTCTCTCTCTGCAAGGTCCCTAAATGGCATGTAGCCATGGGTGAGGTAATCTACTGCATGTTGTCAACCAAACACGCAGCTTTGAAATAAGTAATGTGCATACCTGGTACTGTTCAGATGGGGTGATATTGCACAGTATGGCCCCTAGCAGGTACTGGGTAGTGATTGGGAGGGGGGGTCCTGTCTCTTCACACTGGTTTGTAATAGGATTAGACAGTAATACTCTGCCGTCTGTCTTTTCTTTTCTTTAGTAGCTGCTGTTCGAACTACAATGACTATATTGGCTGGGTTCAGAGCCTGGCTGGGGGGACAAACTCATTGGGGGCACTGGGGAAACAGACCCACATGGTACCATAAGGGAACTTTATCCATTAATTAGAAGAGGAGGTGCCCAGGAATGTTGAGGTAGTGGGTTTGACCCTTATGGTAGTGTGACAATGACATTTCATGTGGAGCAGTCACAGAGAGCAACTAGAGGTGACTGCTGCTGCAGCTGTCTCATGGAGGGAGCTTTAGATGTCACATGTAGACAGAGGCAAATGTTCCACCCTAGTCCTATCACCAACACCATGAAGTGGGTTTACACTTTGTTTGTTAGTGGTATACAGTTGATACCACCGAGTTTGGGGTCTGTTTTTTTGGGTGTCTGGCCTGTCTTATGCTCATAGTCTCTGTGGGTTCTAATGACTGACGGTGGGGGGGGGGACAGCGCCAGGGGTGTTTGACCCATACTCTTTAAAAAATTAGTATGGCTACACACCTAAAGATAGTTGCATATTATGTCAAGGATTTGGGCAATGGATCAAATGAAGCGGGCTGCTACAAAAAGTTTAAATAGCGCTGATTCATGAGACCCACCTTACTCTAGCTGAACATAAAAAATTCATATAGATCTAGGGTGGGAGAGTGCTATTATGCCTCATTATTATAAGGGTAGGAATTAAAAAAATAATCTAATTGATTGACAAAGTTCTGGAAGCCTTACATTAATGTTAGATAAATATACCTGCTGAACCTGACCCTGATCACACAGTGTAGTCATTTCTGGTTTTCACGGACTTCATTTAGATGAGCCTTGAGGGAATCCACACCAAGTCGAATGGTAATTGAAACAGAGAATTTAGAGGTCCTTAAAGAGGAAGACCAGACAACATTTCTGGCATCACTAAATTCAGAATTTGGATCAGCATATCCTCACTAAGAACTGTGCCAAAACGAGCTCTCTAAGTTATTCTGTTTAAAAAGTACAAGTCAATTTGTAACTCTAAATTCACAACTTGTGGGGCATGGCTTAGCCTTAGACTGTAACAGCAGCTTAGTTGCTTAGCTTCCTGACTGTGGGACCGCATCCTTAATCATCCAGCACAAGAGGGGCTTCTGACACCCTATATCTCTGCAGGAATTAGAAGAGAGACTTACCTGCTGCAGTTTGGAGTCCTTATTTTCTTCACCGAGGGGGATACAACTCAAACTTTGAAACCTTCCCAGCTCTGCAACCTGCAAGATGGCCTCCTCTGCCTCAACAACAGCAGAATCTACAAAAGTGGAGCACATGTTTAATCAGCTGCTTGCCCAGGTGGCACATATGACAACTGCCAATAATACATAAACACTGCAAGTTATTGAAACACGTCTCTTTCATACGGAACAATACCTCAAGACCCACAATGCTACTATCCAGGACCTCACTGTGACTACCTGGGAGTAGGCCCGTCTCACCCATATGCTCTAAGATAAAGTGGATGATTTAGAAAATCACAGGCACTGCAATAATCTGCTGCTCATTGGCTTCCCAGCGGGGGCTGAACACTGGGACACTGTTGCCTTTCTCCAGGAAGTGCTGCACAAAATCCTCAGCCTAGCACCCACTCCCACTCTACATATTGAGTGGGCTCACTGCACACTAGCCCCTGCACCAAAACCAGGGGAGCATCCGCACCCTATCCTGGCTTGCTTTCTCAACTTCAGACAAAAAGAAATGGTTACCACCGCGGCCAGGGATACGGGCTCAATCTCCTGGAATGAGCACAGAATTCAGATATATCAAGATTACTCACGGGAGTTGTCAGAGCAGAGGAAAGCCTACTCTGATTGCTGGCGCATTCTACATGCACATCAGGTCCCCTTTTCTCTGTGCTAACCAATGACGATGCGGGTGACCATGAATGGGGCTTTCACCCTCTTCTCCACCTCCGAGAGCCTGATGGACTTTCTGTGCCATGAATTCCCTAAGGACTTTCAGGACCCTGAACTTTTCAGTGCCTCCAGGAATACCCCAGATGCAGGGCATGGCATGGAAGTCTCACCCAGGTCTCCCACACAATCGCTGGAACCCTCTATTCATTTGTTTGAGGCCTCCCACCCCAAACCAGGAAGCGCCACACTCCATACCAGCATGAGAGACGCCAGCACCCAGTAGACAGGCAAAATGTGGGAGTGCCCCACGAGCAAGGTACCAATGTCCTGACCCAGTTCCATTCTCCCAACAAGTTCACCCTGCTCCTCACCTTGGAAAACAGCACTTTGGAGGCAGGAGCCCAGCAGACCCCCACCACCACAGGCGAGCTAAAATCCTGGGCGATGGTGGCGGCAGTTGAGGCCCCTCAAGTGCAAGGCCTGAAGCAGCGCCTGGATCCATTTTGTTCCTCCTCCGAAGCAGACGCAGGATCGAGAGGCCCTGAAAAACCCTCCTCTTGCACAGGAGACAATTGCGCCACCATGAGGAGCCAGATAAGTGGACTGCTTGTGAACTTTTTCTCTTGTCTGATGGGATAAATGGGGGTTTCGGGTGCTGTGTCTCTGCCTGATCCCCCTTCACCCCTAGCCATCTGCCACTTGACTTGTGGGGGCTACCCCTCTTATCTGGCATAGTGCTCAGAGACCTCAGGTAATGAAGACTGCCCCGGAGGGCTCCTGGGGGTGAAACACTCATTGCCCTCATTACAGCATACTGCGAGCTCTGAGCCTGATGTTTTATCTCTGGCCCATAGACTGCTATGCAGCGCACACTCAAGAGGCCAATGCAATTTTGAACATGACTGCTGTGGTGATCGGCAATACCTTAACCTATGGCTCTCCAACAAGCATCCATTTGGGGTTATCGCTGGTCGTGCTCATCTGTTTCACTCTCTCCTGTCTAGTGGACTGTAGCCCGATGGACTTTAATGTGTTTACCTTGTTTTGTTTTCCTAACACTTGATTTTCTCTTACAGGGACCACAGCACTTGTTCCCCCACTGCAGTCTGCTTCTCCTCCACGGGTCTGTTACCCTCCCAGGAGCAAAGAGTACCCACAGTTTCTCCTCATCCAGGCCTTGACCTCTCTTTGAGGCCTGGGGCCAGAGACTGAGGTGCCAGGTATGCCCCCCCATCAGGCTTTGAATTTGCCCTTGCTGTTACCCTTTCCGCTCTGCTGAGCATGGGGTCTGTCCCACCACGTTTCGACAGCAGGGCATGAGACACCCTCATCAATGAGTTGGGTTTTTTCCCTTTTGGTGTGAGTGTCCTATCACGATGTTCTTTTGTTCTCTCTCATGCCCCCCACACCTGCTTTATTCCTCCCACAGGAGGGGGAGGCATGACAGGCTGCCAGTAGCAATCACCCACCTATGCCTGATCTGATCTGGTATGCCTGTTCTCTCCTCTCACTCACCCCGCAAGAAAGAGATAGAATGCCTTGGCAAATTGGCTAACAGTCTTACTGTCTCCCGCCATATAAAGGATGTTCAATGCTGTTTGTTTTTTTGTTAAAAACCAGGTATTGTATTGGTGTACTATCTTTCTTTTCTTTGCATGGTATGTCTGTCCCTTTTTGTAAGGTCTTAGTGGGAGTTCCCTGTGGGAATGGGCAGCAGCACCCTCAGACTCACCTCAGTATGATGTCACAACCCTCTCTTGCACTTCCAATATCCCTCAAGATCATGCGTGACCTCCACGCTTACACCTGGACTGTACGGGGCCTGAATACCCTGGGAAAACATAAACAGGCGCTATCCCATCTTAAGAGGCTGAGGGCCATGCTGGCCTTCCTACAGGAAACCAAATTAGATGAACAAGATCATGCCAAACTGTCCAGAGACTGGGTGGGACAAGTATTCTCATCCCCCCCAGCAACTCAGCGGTTGCTATACTGCTCCACAAATCGCTTGCTTGGTCCTCCTCCCAAGTCCGAGCAGATCCTCACAGCAGAAGGGTCCTAGCTTTGATGACCACTCCCAATGGTCCCCTATTATTAGGTCGCATCTATGCCCCGGACGAGGATGCCCCTGCTTTCTTCCATGAGGTGGCCCAAGAGCTCTGTTCCCTTGCCCCTACCTCCACACCTATCATTCTGGGAGGAGATTTCAGTCTTGCTCTGGTACCTCAAATAGACCACAGTGCCCCATCAGCCATGCAACACCCCAAAGCCCGCCTAACTCTCCAGCAGCTAATGGCGGAGCTGGGATTGACCAACATTTGGAGAACCTTTCACCCTAGGGAGAGGGACTACTCCTACACATCGCCGATGGCAGGGGTCTGCCAGAGGGTGGTGGATTCAGAGATTACATCCAAGATCATCTCGGATCATGCCCCGTCCATCTGCACATCTTATGGAGCCCACCCTCTCCGAAGTCCACCTTTTGGAAACTGGACCCTCTCTTCCTTAAGGACCATGACTTTGTGCAGTGGGTATCATCCAAGGCAGCCCTCTTTTTGGCAGAAAACTCTCCCCAGGATACCTCTCCAAGCATCAAGTGGGAGGCACTGAAGGCCACTCTGCGAGGAGCAATACTGGGGTATGCTTCCAGGCACCGGAAGCAGCAGGAGCATCTTTTAAACTCCTTAGAAACCCAACTGAAGAACCTAGAGTCCCAAGTTAAACAGACCCCTAACTCACAGCTAAACCAGGCCTTAAATAATGAAATTCTTAAGACCTGTATGAAGAGTAATGATCTCCTATCTCGCAAAACAGAGGTTGCCATACTGAGGCTGCATCACCAATACTGGGAGGGAGGGGAAAAAAGACATCAAGCTGCTGGCTTACCAACTGCGCAATCACCAAGCTGACTGCCACTTTCCCAGCCTGAGGGACCAGTTGGGTGCAATCCAACGGACCCTCGGCTGTTTAATTCTATTATGAAACAGTTTTATTTAGACCTTTATACCTTAACCAGAGGACAAGGTGCTGGATCAGCTGAGCCTTTCCTATCCTCCGTCCAACTTCCTACCCTCCAGCCCTCTCAAACTGAGGATCTGGATAGGCCTATCTCGCCATCTGATGCGGCAGGTGCCATTAAAGCCTTAAATTCTGGCAAGACCCTGTGGGGCGATGGCTTCCCCATAGAGTTCTGGCAACTCCTTATTTCCCAAATTTCCCCTCTTCTCTCCTCCATATATAATGAGGCCCTGGACAAAGGAATTTTCCACCCTTCCCTACGCAAAGCGGTCATTACAGTCTTTCCCAAGAAGGATAAAGAGCCCACACTCCCTGCGAGCTACCGGCCCATATCGCTTATCAACACAGATAGCAAGATTTTTGCCAAAGTCCTAGCCCTCAGATTAAATCCACTCCTTCCCTCTCTCATAGACCCATCACAAGTAGGCTTTGGTCTGGGTCATTTCAGCCAAGACCATATCAGGTCTCTGGTTAGCATCATATATCATGCCCAGTCCCTCCCTACTCCAGCAGCAGCTGTGGCTATAGACTTTGAGAAGGCCTTTGATTCCCTGGAATGGGACTACTACAAGTGCTACAGCATTTTGGATTTGGGACCCAATTTCGGGGCTGGATACGTGCCCTCTATCAGCAGTCTATGGCCAGTGTTCAGAGTAACATGGTGACTCCAGTCACTTTTAACTGGGTAGAGGCACCCAACAAGGCTTCCCCTTGTCCCCTCTCCTTTTCATCCTAGCAGTTGAGCTGCTAGCAGCTGCTATCAGGCAACACCCTGTCATTCGAGAAATTCCAATAGGGCCGCATGCATATACAACTTTTATGTACTCGGACAACTTGCTGGTCCCAATGGAAGATGCAAAGGCATCTCTCCTGGTGCTCCTCTCTCTTCTAATGGATTTGCAGCTCTATAGGGCCTCAGGATGAATAAATCCAAAATGGAAGTGCCCCCTCTCAACGCCTAGTGTACCCTGGATATGGTGGCCCCTCTAGGGCTTAAATGGACCACTGAGTCACTGGTTTATCTTGGTAGCCATACCTCCCCTAATCTCACCAAAACATGGGATCTTAATATGCACCCACTGGTTGCTGACCTGAATACAGAGCTGGATAGTTGGAAAATGCTTCACCTTACCTTAGCTGGCAACATTTTGGCCCTTAAAATGATTGCTGTGCCCAAGCTCTTATTTCTTCTTTCCCATATCCCTCTGCCCCCTCCCACTAAATGGCTCTGAACCATCGATAAGACCATAGGCAACTTCCTCTGGGAAAACTAAAAGCCCAAATACAGTAGGGACAAGCTATGATCCCACTAGAAGTTGGGAGGGTGGGATCTGCCGTGGCTCGAGGGTTATGCATGGGCCTATTTTCTAGCACAAACTCTGGAATGGTTTTCAACAGTAACCCCCGAGTCACCACAATGGTTTCCCATGGAAAAATCGTTGGCTCAGGTGCACAGCCTCCCTCTTCTGCTGTACAACCCCTTTCCCAAAGCCTTATGAAAACATACTGCGATCACCCCCGTGGTCCAAACTTGGGGCAAAGTGCATGCCAGAATCGAAGCCAATCCTAGGTCCCTGTCTCATACTCCCATATTTAAGAATACATGCATTCTGGTTGACAACAAACCCTTTCTTTGGCCTCAATGGGAACATAAAAGCATCAAGACACTGGCTGATGTTATAGATGAATCTGGGCAAAGGATTCAATCCTTCCAAGATCTGGCCAAAGACAAGGAGCTAGGGAAGGAAGACTTCTGGAGATACCTCCAGCTGCGCAGCTCCCTGGCTAAATACCTCAAATCTTACCCATCTAGTTCAATCAGCCCCCAGAAGTTGCAGAGCTGGTTCCAGTTCTCTAAGGGCCAAGCTAGTAGGATCTACACCGATAGCCGAGAAAGTATCCCTTCTCAGTCCGAAGAGTCTCATCAGAAGTTGGAAAGAGCCCTGAGCTTGCAGCTGGATGAGACCAGCTGGAACCTATGCTGGAAGCTGGCCTATGTGAGCTACCCAGACATGCGAAGTAGACTCATTCAAAACAAAATACTACACCACTGGTATAGAATGCCAGATGTTCTACACAAAGCCAAGCTCATAGATAGTAACCTCTGCTGGAGATGCAACTCCCAAATAGGAGATTTACATCATATCATTTGGCAGTGTTCCCTGCTGTCCTCTTTTTGGCAAAAAGTAGGCCAATTGGCCACTCAAACCCTAGGCTGTATGACTCAACTAGACCTGTTGGTCTGGATTTTAGGCCTCTCTCCTCAAGGCACTCGGCTAAAAGACCAACAACTCCACTGGCTAGCTCTCCTTGGCACATCAGCCAAGCACCTTATCTTGTGCCGCTGAAGATCCATGGAAATTCCTTCTATCTCGGAACTGCACCATGCACTTATGCTACTAGCCATACTGGACCACATGTCTCATGTCATAACTAACAAACTAGATTTGTACTTTACCTGCTGGGTCCCTTTCCTTGCCTACCTGAAGCCACGGACAGGCATTGGATGAGGCCAAGGTGGTCTTCATTTGTCTTCTCCTCAGTCGACTCCCCAAGTAGTCCCTTGCAATGGTCCAGTGCTAACCATGCTATTTGGTGTTAATCCTGTCTTATCTACACCGTACCCTTTACTCAGGTATACCCATTTTGTTCTTTATTGTTAAGGACTTTGATGTTGTGTAGCAGAGAGCTAGCTCTCCTGTCGCCCTCCCCCCCTTTTTTGGGGGGAGGGCAGTGATCAGTGACCTCTATAGTAACTAGCATTGTTTTAGCTCTTGCTTGTGCTCACTTGGGGAGCCCCCCGCCAGTTAGCAGTCCTGGTATCCCTTTCTTACTGTATGTGCACACTGTTTACCACAGATTAATGGTGATACTTGCATGGTGACCTTTTTCACTGCTGTTGTTTCCTGTATGATTGCCTTATTTTTTTATTTTACCAAGTGTGTATATGTGTTATGTGAAAAAAATTCAATAAAAATTACCAACTGAAAAAATTAATTCACAACTTGTTCAAAAAAGCCAGTTTCAGTGAAGAGCTACTGAGGATGTCACAACCAGAACTTGAAGCCTAGTCCTCCCTGCAAGTTACATTGTACAGGACTTACTTCTCTCATGTTACATAAAACTGCAGTTGCAGTAAATATCTGAAAAAGGAAAATTGACACTAGGTGGGTCACAGCATGTATTTCCATAGTGTGCAGATGCAAGGTACAGTATGTAAGCCCCACTTTATCCTTTTCATGCTACTCCTGAGGAACATTGATTATCTTCTATGCAACTTGCTGTACATCAATTTCATGTGTATTTATACATATTTTTGTTTTCTTTATGTATATGCACATCAGATTTATGCACTATACCACCTCGTATCATGTGGATTTATGTATTTTGCTACCTTATGTTTTGTGTACTATTGTAACCTTTTATTATTTGTCAGACTGTCTACTGTTCTGTGCTTTGTTGTTTGTGTTTTAATCTGTGCCACTGTATGTGGCCCGGGTCATGCCTGAAAATGGTCCCTGGGATCAGTGCACCTACCCGGTTACCAAAGTTATAAATAAAAAATAAATAAATAAAATGTAAGAATGCAACAGGGATGTTGGAGTGCAGCAGCAAACATGATTTTAGAATGACAAAGTTGTGTGCAAGTTTTACGGCTGTGGGCGGAGCCTACAGACATTTTGCTTTGTGTAGCTCAAAACAGCTGATCATGGCACCTTCCGTTGGACTTTTGGAAGTATCCTTTTGAAAGTCCAATGGAGCTTGTAACACTGTGCCATGACTGCCCACTACAGAGTAACACCCACTCTATTTTGGGTGCTACTTCCAGGACAAGAACTGTACATGGGCACCTCATACGAAAGCGCAGTTCCACTGGTGCCACTATCTTGCAAATGGCATATTGCCATTCACCACAACTATGCATGCACAAATACATGCATGCACAGTTGCGTCACCACTGCCATCTTGCAGATGGCACTCAGCGGCTCTGGCAGCATTAGCTCTCCAGAGCTTTGAAAGCTCACCAAAGCCATATTGGCTCTGGCTAGAGTTTGTTAGGATACTGCAGGGATGAGATTTTGAATTGCTTACAGTCTGCAATTGTGGAATGCAGTAATGACAGTCTCAGAAAGTAGCAGGGATGCACAATTTCAGAATGTGGCAGTTACACTCAATTTCAGAATGTGGCAGTCGTGCAGAATTTCAGAATGTCAAGATGATGTACAATTTCAGAATGTGGCTGAGGCACACAACTTCAGAATGTGGTGGTGGTGTACAATTTTAGAATGTGGCAGTGCCACACAATATTGTAATGTGGCAGGGGTGCACAATTTTCGGATGTGGAGGTGACGCACAATTTTGGAATGTGGTGGTGGAGCACAATTTCTGAATGTGGTGGTGGCGCACAGTCTCAGAATGTGGTGGTAGTGCACAGTCTCAGAATATGGTGGTGGTGCACATTCTTGGAATGTGGTGGTGGCACACAATCTCAGAATGTGGCAGTGATGCACAATCTCAGAATGTGGTAGTGGTGCACAATTTCTGAATGTGGCAGTGGTGGTGCAGAATCTCGGAATGTGGCAATGGTGCAGAATCTTGGAATGTGGCACTGGTGCACAAGCTTGGAATGTGTGGTGCTGCTGCAGAGTCTCAGAATGTGGCAGTGGCACACAGTCTCGGAATGTGGCAGTGGCATACAGTCTCAAAATGTGGTGGTGGCACACAGTCTCGGAATGTGATGATGGCACACAGTCTCGGAATGTGGTAGTGGCGCACAATCTTAGAATGTGGTGGTGGTGCACAATTTCAGGATGTGGAAATGGCTCTCAATTTAGGGATGTGGTGGTGCACGATTTCTGAATGTGGTGGTGGTGCACAGTCTCAGAATGTGTCGGTGGCAAATAATCTTGGAATGTGGCAGTTGTGCACAGTCTCAGAATGTGGCAGTGCTGCACAATTTCAGAATGTGGCACTGGTGCACAATCTCAGAATGTCGTGGTCGCATATAGTCTCGGAATGTGGTGGTGGCACTCAGTTTCTGAATGTGGTGGAGGCACACAGTCTCGGCATGCCACGTGGTGCTCAGTCTTGGAATGAGGTGGTGGCACACAGTCTTGGAATGCGGCGGTGGAGTACTGTCTTGGAATGTGGTAGTGGCACATAGTCTCAGAATGTGGCAATGGCACACAGTCTCAGAATGTGGTGGTAGCACACAGTCTCGTAATGTGGCAGTTGAGCACAGTCTAGAAATGTTTCAGTGACACACAGTCTCAGAATGTCACAATGGCACACAGTCTCAGAATGTGGCAGTAGTGTACAGTCTCAGAATGTGGCGGTGGCACCTTGTCTCAGAATGTGGCAGCTAAAAAAAGTTTCAAAATGTGGCAGTGAGGCACAGTTTCAGAATGTGGCATTGAGGCACAATTTCAGAATGTGCTGGTGACATAACTTCAGAATGTGGCAGGGATGTGCAATTTTAGAATGTGGCTGGAATGTGCAATGTCAGAATGTAGTGGGGACATAATGCACAGTTTTGAAATGTGGTGGCTACATACAATTCTGGAAAGTGGCAGGGACAAGCAATTTCAAAATAAATTAATCAGATAATTATGTTGTCACTTTTTACTGTACTTTTCTAATTATACCCATTAGGTGCAGAAGTAACGCAATGCATGTACATATATTGAAATAATAATATGTGTTGCCCTCTTGTCAGAAATGAATTTGCTTTGAAATCAACATTATATGCACGAGCCTTTAGACAGTTCCTCACATTTGTAACACCTTTTATCTGTCAGGGAAAAAAAACACTGAGACAGTGGCAATGATCACAGCAAATAAACCAAATCTTATGCAATTTACCATGGTGCAGGGGTTATTTTATGTTAATTTCACACAAAAATAAGCAAAAAATTAAAAAAAAATTATTCAAACTACAGTAACTTGTAACCTAATTATTATAATAGAAATAATGAACTCCATGGAGTTACGTTAATGTCCCAGTTAATCACCCCCTGGGGGCATGTAGCATGAGGCCCCAGGGGTGATTAACAGGACATTAACATAACCCTATCATTCATTATTGCTTAATAACAAACACTATGACTTAAATAAGCACCACAAGTTAGGGTGGTTGTGGCTTTATTGACCTTTGCTTAGCCCAGTTATTATTAACTGGTGTTGTAATGTAGTTATGATTGTTCATGTATTTTTGATTAATTCTGATAATTTATTGATTGAATATATTTGGCAACTTGTATAAGTGTCTGTGAAGTTTTATTAGACTATTGTACTGTTTTGTAACAAATTAAATGTATTGCTGCGGGGACCTCATTTAAAAAGAGCGTTGGCTCAATTGAGTTTATCCCCCACTCATATTCTGTTATAAATAAAATGTTACCATACGATACCATACTATTTGAAGCTCAGCTGCATAGACTGTAGTAGCTATTTTAATTAGAAAGGACACCCCACTAAGGATCACCAAGGTAATGGATGGCAGACCCTGCAAGCAGGTACATAAGAATAAAAGGAGTACACTGAGACACACAAATTTACCTACTGAACCTACAGTATATGCCCCAAATGATGAGAAAGAGTAACCTCTTCCTCAGAAATGTTCTCCCATTCATTCCAGTGGCCCCAACTACACTAAGTATAGAAGGTGACAATTTCAGCACAATGCTCAGCTGCGGAATGGATAGGAAGTTTACCCACCCAATAGACGGGGGAGGGGGTGGTAGAATGCAGAGGCTGGGAAAGCTGGCTAATGAGTTGGGCCTACTTAGTTAGTTAGTTAAAATTTTGATAACCAGGAAAAGCACACTGAGTCAGGGCTGCTTTCCAGGTGCGACCCGGGAACAGAGTAACAAATATAGACAATGGGTAATACTTACTGTACATTAAAATACAAGTACTGAGCACCAGTAGTAGTAAGGGTAGTTACAGGCACATGGAACCGTACAGACCCGAGGAGGAACTACTTTTCCTGTTACTTGCTCCTGAAAAGTCTCACTCCACTTGGATATGTTATTTGTGATGGGTGGATGGTTGCATGCTGTACACGTTGTAAGATAGGCCCAACTACACTACCAGAACTCCCCCTCACCAGTAGATATAGATTAATCTCGCACCCCTCTTGTAGAAGTTTAGTATGGAGGATGAATAATGCCTTTCTAATTAAACAAGAATTTATTCATTTAACAGAACAAAAGCTACAGGAGTATTTCCAGTTTAGCAGGATAGGGAAAATGTCATTAGCCTCTCGGTGGGACGGAATGAAAGCCACCACTGAAGGGAAAATCATACCATATCATTCCCAAAAAAGGAAACAGAAGCAGAGAGCCAGGAAAGGTTAGAAAATTAGCTTTGTGATCCGGAATCCACACATACAATCACGGTAGAGTAGGCCCACCTCCCTAAAATTAAAAAATGCAGAGCATATTTTCAGAAATATGTACAACAGAGAACTGAAGTGCAACTACGCTTTGCTAAGAAGAAATTTTATGAGGGGGAGCAGGCGGGTAGGGAAAATACTATCCTGGCAAATCTGCAAACAAGCAACCAGCTGAGCAGTCCTTAGAATGAAAAGGAGGGGAATGGACACCATGGAAATGTCCCACCCCGGAGTGATAGTTAAAATATTTGCATCCTACTATGAGGAATGATATTCAGAGGAAAGACGTCTGATTCAGAATAATGACTTACAGGCATACCTGGAAAAACTGCGCTTGCCCTATCTGACCCCTCAGTAGAGAGAAAAACTGGAAACCCCAATACAGGAATCTGACATTTTAGGTAGTGGTAAAACCTGAGGTATGGATGGGATACCTCGGAATTTTATAAAACGTTCAGGGAGCAACTTATACCAGAGCTCCAGAGGGTGTTTAGGGTAGTGTTGGAGGGAGAGTGGGATTCCCCTGTCATGGAGCAGAGCACAGATCTCGGTATATTTGAAGCCGAGTAAGGATCCAACAAAATATGTGAGTCATATTACCCATATTCCTCCGCCCTGTGGATCTGAAAATATTTACTTCAGTGCTGGCACTCAGGGTGCAGGAGGTTGTGGTGGCCCTAATCAACCTGGATCAAACAGGGTTCATTAAAGGGCGAAACCTTAATGATAATATTCAGCTCTCCTTAATATCCTGCACTCCCAGAAAGGGTCTAAGGAATTCCAACTGGCCATCTCAATGGACACAGAGAAGGCATTTGATCAGGCAGACTGGGCCTTCCTCCTCTGCACCCTAGAGGGGATGAGGTCTAGGCCTCAGTTTTTAACCAGTCTTACTTTCCTATACACCTCCCCTGAGGCAATAGAGTAAACGGAGCTCCCAGGTCGCTCCTGTAAAAAAGCTTTCAGCTTAGTGTGCTATACCTGGTTAAACAACTACATAAAAATAAAAAAAAATAAAAAATGGAGCACTATCACCCAGATTTCCATTGAGGAGAGGAACTAGGCAGGGGTGCCCCCTCTCCCCACTATTGTTTGCTCTGTGTATAGAGCCACTTGCATTGGCTGTTCGTGCAGACAGGAACATCAAGGGGGTGAAAGTAAGGGGCTCTGAACAGAAAATTTACTTATATGCTGACAACTTCCTCTTTTTTATTAGGGATCTGGAAATATCTATTCCAGCCTTGGTGGAGGAACTGCAAATATCTGGAGAGATTGCTGGGTACAAAATAAATTTCACAAAATCAGAAGCCATGCTGATATCTGTTACACATCTACCACAATTTAGAACCACCTTCTGCTTCTGATGGGTACACCAAAACACCTTCAGACATTTGGGAATGAATGTCACACTTACGCTGGCCAAACTGTTCAGACTGAATTACCACAAGCTGATAGATAAAATAGCCAAGGATTTGTAGACCTGAGGATTACTTCCATTGTAGTTTGGGGGAGGGGGGATTGAGGTTCTAAAAAGGAATGTTCTCCCCAGCTGATGTTCCTGTTTCAAACACTGCCAATAGTACCAGGAGGCTTCCAGCAAAGGCTAAGGTAATTGACCAATAAATTAATCTGGCAGGTTCATAAAGTGTGAGTGGAAGCAAATATGCTGTCTCTCCCCAGAGGAGAGGAGGCTGAGAATGCCCAGTTTTGAACTGTATTACCTGGCTGCGGAAGCTTCACAGGTTTTATTTCTATAGTGAGGCAGAACAAGTAGTCAGAATGGTATGCCTTGGATAACAGGGCTTCACTGCCTGCCCCTTTATGTACACTCCCTGGAATGAAAATCACCCCTAGTCCATTACGGCAGGTACAGAATCCACAGACAAGACATACATTAAAGACACTACAGAGGATCAAATGTTTAACACACACACCTAATGAGATTGGACCCCTCATCATTATAATAGAGAACCCAGAATGTACCCCCATGTAAAGGGATCCAGGATTCCTTGGATGTAATTGGTAGACCTTGACAAGATGCAAGCAATTGACAGTAGGGGGCTAGTGCGTCTAGTCTGACCATCTGAAGAAATAATATAAAGTATCTAACAGGGATCTGTATAGGTACTAGCAAATCTGCCACTATATATGCACAGACAGTAACTTAGCCCACATTTTGAGGGAAATGTCCACCTAGAAAGATATGATATTCTGGGCCTCAAGGCCAAATATAAAATTACATTTCAAAGGTATATAAATTATTGTTTGTATCGGGAAACACTCTTTTGACAAGGCATGGGGAATTGGGAGTTAGTGGCTACTACACAATTCATAGACCAGGACTGGGAAAAAGTACTGAGTAGTGGCTGGAAGGTCATGTCATCTCCAGCAAGGCTTGAATTCAGGTGGAAGGTACTGATTCAATTCTTTCAGACTCGGTGGGACAAAGGCCCTTATCTGCTGACAACTTCTACATTTCTATGTTTCTGTGTTTCATACTCCTACTATTATGGTTAATTTTGGTAGGGGAGAATACAGGCATATTTAGTTATTTATTTAGGACCTGGGACCAAATGTTGGTGGGGATGCCCTGATAAAGGGGATCACTGCCATACTTTTTGGGATGCCCAAAAATCACAGTGTATTGGACTCAGATCCTTTTAGAGCTGAATAGGACCTGGGGCCAAGATTTTAAGGACTGTGTTCTGGGCTTCCCACTGAAGGGGGTGGGCCCATAGGATATCAGGAAATAATCCATACGATGTGCATGGTGGCTGTCAAAGGTATTATGCCCCACTGGCTCTCCCCAAATATACCCACCATAACCAAGTGGATGGAAAGGAGACAGTGGTACAAATGGAACGCAGGGCTCAGTCCTGGGTCTGATCCTGTTTAATACATACATATCTGACATCAGGGTGGGCATAGACATATCTGACATCAGGGTGGGCATAGAGTGTGAGATGAGTCTCTTCACTGATGACTTCAAGATGGGAGCAGTAGTTGAAGGGGAAGAGGGGAGGTTGGCCCTGCAAGGGGATCTGGACACCCTGGAAAGGTGGGCTCACACATGGAAGTTAAATTTTAATACCACCAAGTGCAAGGTGTTACATCTTGAGTGGGGAAACCCTAAACACAGGTACACCCTAGGAGGGGAGGTGCTGGAGACCTCGGCTGGAGGGAAAAAACCTAGGGGTCATGGTGGATGCATCTATGAATAACTCTGAGCAGTGCAGTAGAGCAGCTAGCAAAGCAAACAGGATGTTGGGATGCATTGTAAGGGGGATCACCTCTAGCAGCAGGGAAGTGATCCTGCCGTTGTACAATAGACTGGTTAAACCACACCTCAAGTACTGTGTACAGTACTGGAGACCGCACCTGAAGAGGGACATACAGCTTCTGGAGAAGGTACAGAGGAGGGCTACCAGGATGATTCGAGGACTGGGGGAGTTGACTTATGAGGACAGACTTGAAGAGCTCGGCCTGTTGTCATTGGAGGAGAGGAGAGACGGGGGGACATGATCGAGGTCTTCAAGTACCTCAAGGGAATAAATAGGGTAAACATGGAGGGGTCCTTTACACTAAAGGAGGGAGGTATCACCAGAGGACATGGGTTGAAGTTGGAAGGTGGAAGGATGAGGTGGAAAAGAGGAGGAAGTTTTTCACTGAGAGGGTGGTAGAACCTTGGAGCATGCTGCCTGGTGAGCTGGTCCAGATTTTCATGGTGGAGGGCTTCAAGAGAGGGTGGGACAGATACAGAAAGGGGATGTATCGGAACACAAGGGGGGGGGGCTCAGTTCCCAACAAGGGACCTGAGGTTCAAGCAGACTCAATAGACTTTAAGGCCTAATCTGCTGGCAATTAGTATGTTAGTATCACAGCCACTCTCAGACTAGCCTTAGAAAAATGGGCCAAATGCAACACATACATGCTTCTGGGGGTCTGCCAGAAGAAGATGGACTTAGGATTAGTAATAAAGGACTACCCCAATGGACACTGCTGACCTTCTATGGGGTAAGACAGTACTTATAAAGCAGATTAGAAATGGACCCAAACAGGCATAAAAAATATGCCAAAACTGTTGTTCAGTTTTACTTGTTCAATGAGTTTGCTGTAAATTTGAACAGTTATAACTAATGTTTCCTTCATATACAGTAGTCTTATTTTTATCTGTCTGAATAGCCTCATCTGTAACCTGCATTCTGTATGGTCACATTGTAACTGTTGCATTGAATGATTATGCTGTTCAATAAACTTAAAGTTACAAAAAAATTATTTTAAGACCGTCATATAATTTACAGTGTCAATACAAAAAATGTTGTTGACATATACAAACAGAGGAGAGAAAGAAGTAAGTGTCTCAGCTAGGACTTGAACCCAGGCTGCCCAGAATACCATTCCGATTGCGTTAACCAGCTGTGCCATCAAGGCAACAGGAACCTCGGCCATCCTAAAGGACGCATTTCTCTTTCTCCAGTGCACAACCAGGTGCTGCACAAATAATTACTTCATTTTCAATCACATGGGTGTGGTGTGCATATTTATGGAACACATACAAACAGAGGAGAGAAAGAAGTAAGTGGCCTGGGTTAAAGTCCCAGCTGAAGCATTTACTTCTTTCTCTGTTTGTATGTATTCCATCCACATAGTCAATAAATCAGAATCATTTTATGATTTTTGTGTATTATGGATTCAGTAAGGGATTGGAGATCACATTTGTCTCCCACCACCCTAGAACAGATTCACGTAACTTGGTGCCATGGCTGCCCCCATGGTGGTAACGCATGTTTGGAGAAAGAAACACCCCTGAAATTTAAATACTTTATGATTTAATATGAAATCTAATGATTTTATTATAAATCAGTGGGGATATTTTCTTTTTCTGCAAGATTTTCCAGGAACCACCTGTTAGCTTGTACCCCTTCCATGTTTAATAGATGTATATAATGACTCTACATTGATGCCAAACCAGACGTAGTTCTGATTCCATTCAAAATTCTTAAATTTCTTTAATACATCTTTTGCGCCTTTTAAAAATGATGGTAATCTCGAGACACATATTTGCAGGAAAACAATCTACAATTATACCTGGATTTTCAGTAATTGAACCAATGCCCGATGCAGTGGGCCTCCCTGGTGGATTGTTCCTGTTTTTATGAATTTTTGGTAGTATGTAGAATCCTGGCACTACAGGATGTTCATTCCATAGGAATTTGTATTCTTCCTCAGTAACTTGGCCCTCATCACCTGCTTCCATTAAAAGTTTACGCAGTTCTTTCCTATATATGGGTGTGGGATCTCCCTTCATTTCTAAATTTATTTATTTAAAAGAGATCTATCAGGAAAGACATACTGATCCATGAAGCTGATTTCCAGATGCATCCTGGTGTACAATAATATACATTACCAGAGCAAATAATAATGCAGGCTAAACATCAGAAGTGTGAAGTACCTGGCACACACATGAAGGTAATGTCACAAAATAGGAAGGGTAGGAGAGGGAGTGAGAAGAGGGTGAGAAAGAGAGGCTAGAGGGCGGGGGGTGAAAAGATAAAGTAGTGATGGGAGTAAAAGAGAGAGGAGAAGAAAACAGATTGTGATGGCTAGAGTGGGGAATAGAGTGTTGAGGATTAGGAAGGGGTAGAAAGGGTGATAACTAGGGTGGGAGTGAGTGAGAAAGCAGTAAGGGAGTGAGAGGAAGCGGTAGGGGGGAAGGGACGATGAGGTGGGGTGGCGAGAAGTATAGAGGTCAGAGTAGATAAGGAGAAGTGTAGGGCAATGGGGCTAAGGGCATTTACAGGAGTGGGCAGTGTGGCCTTGGAGAAGAGAGGAAAGAGAGTTTGGAGGTGGCAGAACAAATTGCTAGTGCAAGGGCTTTCCAAAGATCAGGAAGGAGGAAGGAGAAACCAGACTGGCCAGCTAGAGATTTATGAGAGGGGAGCAAAAGAGAACAATATACTGTGGTTGTGTGAGTCCCCTAACAGATATAAAACAATGTTTGTGTAGTGATCTTTGTTAAGAATTACAATGTTCCCACCCTTATCGGCTGGTTTAATAACTATGCTTTTATTTTTAGTCAGATCCTACAATGCTAATGTTTCATTCTTAATAAGATTCTTGTTTCTGGGTGGGCTTTTGTTATTCAAAAGATCCTTAACACTTTTGCTAACAGTTTTTTTCAAAGACATTTTAGGCTGTATTATATACCTTAGGACAAAATTGTGATTTTCTTTTAAATAACGTTTTTGTTTGTTCTTTCCAATGTTTACCTGCTGACAGCAGTCTTATAACTGCATTGTCCAGGGAGGTCAAAAGGTCACTTGTTGCTCCAAATTCAAAATCACACATATTCGTTTGCCACAAAGTTTCTAATGTCTCCAAATCAGATTCACAACTCTCTGTTGCTTGTTTCAAATCTCCCAATGATTCCATACCCAAAATGTCCCTCGTATTTCCACTGTTGGGTGGAATTGCTGCCAAAATATAATCTATTTCTTCCATTTCAGACACTCCAACTTCTTCAGTCAGTCCCATTGTGCTTTTTAATCCGATATTATTTTGATCTTGTAATGAAAATAAATATTTGAAACATACTTTTGTAAAGAACGTATGTAGGTCCACATTCATTCACTGATGGTGTTGGTATAATTTACTTATTTATTTTCATGGGGTGGGATATTCAGAAGGGTTGCGCAGGGCACAATACAGGTGCGCCATGCGCAACCCACTGATGCGCCCTGGTGCGATATTCAAAAGGGGAAAGTGCATGGCACAAATCCCGATGCGTTGGGGTGCACCAGTAATGTATGTGGCGCACGTGGGGGGGGTGCCCATGCATACTCCGCACATCCCGATATTCAGCCCCGGATGTGCTGAGCAGATGCAGGTGCAACCCCTACCTGCGCTGCACACAGTTGATCCAAAAAAACATGGAGCAACAGCTGGCCACCCAGAGGTGAGCTGCCGTATTGCAGGGCACAACATGGCAGCTGCCAGCTGTGGGTGGCCACCCGAGCTCCGACAGCACCATCCGTCTTTGTAGTCCCCCCAACCGAATGTGGGCATAAGTTTCAAGACATAATATTCCAATATCCCTGGTGGTCCAGTGGACCACTCGCAGCCCCATCACGGGCAGAAGTATAATGAAAAGGATTAAATCCCAACCGTGGTGGTTCAGTGGACCATTCGCAGCTCGATCGCGGGCAGAAGTATAATGAAAGGGATTAAATCCCAACCTAGGTGGTCCAGTGGACCACTCGCAGCCCGATCGCGGGCAGATGTATAAAAAAAAGATCACATCCCATCCCTGGTGGTCCAGCGGCCCCTCCCCACCCTCCCACTGAGCCCCGCCATCCCGCTCCATCCCCCGGTCAGCAGCGTGTGGCAGCTCCCCACCTGCAAGCCGCCCAGCTGCCCACTGACTGACTGCATACAGTAAGCTGTACGCCTATTGATCCATAGCGTGGGCCAATGGGCATGCAGACCGTACCGTACCACACAGTCTAGATATATATATATATATATATATATATATATATATATATATATATATACCGCTGGACCACCAGGGATGGGATGTAATCGTTTTTTTATACATCTGCCCATGATCGGGCTGTGAGCGGTATACTGGACCACCAGGGTTGGAATTTAATCCCTTTCATTATACTTCTTCCCGTGATCGGGCTGCGAGCAGTCCACTGGACCACCAGGGATGGGAATTATTCTTTATTTATCTACTTATGCCCGCGATCAGGCTGGATGCAGTCCACTATAGCACCAGGGATATTGGAATGTTATGTTTGAAACCTATGCCCGCGATCAGGCATTGGGGCACTTTGCTGCTTGTGTAGGGGGTGTCGGTCCCCAATGGCTGCAGCTTGGCAGGGCGCCAGGCACAAGTCGCCAGGGATCGGCGCACCTGCATGCAAATGGGGCCATAATGACATGCAAATGGCCCTATTTGCACCTTGCATGCATTATGGCCCCATTTGCATGTCCACCGCTGAATATCACGGTTGATGCGCCTAGTGCAACGGCACTTGAGCTAGCGCATCCCCCTGCTCCTCTCTGGCTACTTGCACTGATGAAATGCCACTGTGCCATGCACTATGTGGGTGGCCATGGAGCGATATTCAGTGGTGCTGAGCCATGGTGCAGCACCATTGAATATCACCCTGTCAGCGCCCTGGCACATCCCAGTTGCGCTGTGCCCAGGCCTGCACCACAGCCTGGCGCAGTCTGAATATCCCACCCATGGAGTACAACCTTTGAGCTACAAGCTCTTTTACAAAGGTTCCATGTCAGTGTGAGAACAAACAACAGGTACAGTAAATACAGTGGATGGTACAGTAACATATCAAGGTTCCACGCCAGAATGAGAACAAACAGGTAACAGTAAATACAATGGATAATAAAGTAACATATCAAGGTTCCATGGCAGAGTGAGAACGAACAACAGGTATAATAAATACAGTGGATAATACAGGAACATATGAAGGTTCCACGACAGAGTGAGAACAGGTACAGTAAATACAGTGGATGGTACAGTAACATATCAAGGTTCCATGTCAGAGTGAGAACAAATAATGGGTACAGTAAATACAGTGGATAATACAGTAACATATCAAGGTTCCATGTCAGAGTGAGAACAGATACAGTAAATACAGTGGATGGTACAGTAACATATCAAGATTCCACATCAGAGTGAGAACATACGAGGTACAGTAAATAAAGTGGATAATACAGGAACAAAAATCCATGTGGGATTACTTGAAACAAGCCTCAGCCTGTGACTGTTCCAGCCTCCCTAGGGCCTCTTAGTCTCTAACATGTGTTATTGACTCATCATGCTCTTAACCTAATGACTATAAGCTGTACCATTGCTTTCTACTTCTCTGTAATATGTGCCTATTATACCTTTGCTTCCTACCTCTCTGTAAAATTGTGACAACTGTATTTCCTCTCCTTTCCTTGTTGTTATTATGAGGATATGTCCTTAGTATTTTCCTCTTATATTGCTCATGTTGTCAATTAGTACTTGATATGTTGTCTCTGTACCATTATGCCCATGCTGACAGCTTGTACGTGATGTATTGTCTTTGTACCATTATGTTGTACTCTCCCGGGTCATTCCTGAAAATAGGCATAACACTTGTCTAGTGTACTTACCCGGTAAACAAAAGCTAAATAAATAAATATCAAGGTTCCACATCAGAGTGAGAACAAACAAGAGGTACAGTAAATACAGTGGATGGTACAGTAACATTTATTTATTTAGTTTTTGTTGACCGGGTAAGTGCACTAGACAAATCCTGCCTATTTTCAGGCACGACCCAGGGTAGGGGGATACAGATGAATGCCAACTGACCTTGAACCAGATTAAGCTGTTGGTGGTATTTTTAGTGAATGAGGGAAATTTGGCCAGGACACCGGGGAAATTCCCCTACTCTTTTCGATAAGTGCCATGGGATCTTTAACATCCACCTGAACTACCACCAGTCCAGGCAGATGGGACCTCAGTTTAACGTCTCATCCGAAAGACGGCACCTCAGAAGTGCAGCACCTCTCTCATGCTGCACTATAGTGTCAGTAATGGGATAGCAACCCAAGTGCCAGATATGGGAACTGAACCCACAGCCCTCTGATCTCTCGGTCTCAGAGGCGAGTGTGCTACCTACTGAGCCACTGACACTGCTCCACATCAGAGTGAGAACAAACAGGTACAGTAAATACAGTGGATGGTACAGTAACATATGGGAATTAATTACAATGTAGGTACAGTGGGTATAGCAGTATCATGGGGGAATAAGCTATGATATAAAACAGTCATTTTGGTAATAACAATCAAGTGCTACAATACAAGTAATTAAGGCAAATAAAGGATAGGGAAAGGATAATGGTAAACGAGGAAGAGGAGAGTGAAGTAGAGAACAGGTGGCGTGGAGGGGAAAAAGGCAGTGAGTGTCGAGAGGGATTAACAGTGGCGAGAGTGAATGAAGCAGGGAGAGAGGTGAGGATAAGTATGGGGGGATAATGGATGAGCAAGGAAAGGGATGGGCACCAAAAGAGAATGAGTAATGACAAGAGAATTTAGATGGCAGACTGGTAAACATAGGGAATGAGCAAAGAGAGGAACTGGGGGGACAGGAAAAGGAAACAAAAACAAATGGGGGAGAAAAGAGGGTGGGCAATAGCAACGGGCATGGGGGGAGAAGAGTTGAGGAAACATGGTTGTAGTTGATAAGGTGCAGGTAAGGGGAGGTGGAGTTAGGTGGTGGGAGGATGTAGGTTGATAATCAGGAAATAGATACTGCTGAAGTAAAGGGAGTGTGGCAGGGGTAGAGTAAAGGATAGGGAATGGGGGAAGGTGGGGTGAGGGAGGTACAGTAAGAAGTAGGTGATAACAGGTGGGAGGGAAGGGGAGAAGGGAGAGGAGCAGGACAATAGGTACTGCTGAAGTAAAGGGAGTGTGGCAGGGGTAGGGTAAAGGATAGAGAATGTGGGGGAATGGTGGGGTGTGGGAGGATGGTAAGAAGTAAGCAAGAACAGGTGAGAGGGAAGGGGAGAGGGAAGGTGTGCAGGAAAACAAATAAGCGCAAATGCTGGTCAGGATGCTGTCTAAGTATAGGGGAGAGGAAGGGGGAGTCTAAGTGCAGGGAGGTGGAGGGAAGGAGGTGAAATGCAATAAGTTGATGAAAATGGGGGGAGTGGTGAGAGGACAGGGAGTGGACCAAGGTTAGGGCTAGGTGATATCCCTATGTAATGCTTCATATCCGTGTAGGAGGGTGAAGGAAGGAGGAGGCGAAATATGTTGGGGGGGGGGGGTTAATCTAAACAGTCTCAATTCGCCTGGTCATATAGATGCCGTTCGAGTTCTCTTTTGAACAGCCCGAGCTTGGAGTTAATTAGGATGCTGGCCAGGAGCTTGTTGAGCCAAAGAGGGGCCTTGTAGGAGAAAGCTCTTTGGGCCATAGTAGTGTGCCAAAATGAGATATGCAGTGTATTCATTGCCCTACCTCTGGTTCAATGGGAATTGTGTGTGGTTGTAGTATCCTCTGGACAGAATTCAGGGTCAGTCCTAGTAGGGCTTTTTTCCCACAAGGAGGCAGACCTGGTATTGAATGCTGCCTTGTAGGTTTAGCCATTTAATATGGGTGTAGATGTCACAGGTATGCGTGAGCGCATGATCTGTGCTTAGCGCTTGTCTACTGGCCTTGTGTAGCGCTGTTTTTACTAACATTAAGTGTGGAGTTTGTGGCTGCACTATACACAACAAGGCCATAGTCAACAAAAAAGAGAATAGAACTATTTACTGCTAGGGTGAAGGCTTCATTGGTCAGATAGGAGCGGTGTCTATAGAGTAGGTCTAATCTGGTGTTGACTGTTTTTACAGTTTGGTCAACGTGTTGAGTGTAGGAGAGGGAGCTATCGCGAGTGATGTCCAGATATTTAAAGGTGTTTACTTGTTCTAATGGTTCAAGCCTGCTGTTTTTGATAGAGAGACTGCTAGATTTTTTCTTGCTCTGGTGGGTGTAGAACAGCTTGGTCTTTATTTTCTACAGTTTAAAAGGAGTTTATTTTGGGTGAACCACTCCTCAACCCTGGAAAAACTCTGTTTAAAATGTAAACCCTTCAACAAGACCTTTGTCTGACGTTCTGTCAATGTTAAAGTAGCAGTGCATCAATGTGGTGAAAATGCTGACCTATGCTTTTTTATTCTATTTTAGATTGACCCCTATCTACTGACTTGTATGATACCTTTCTTTTCACACTGTGAATCTGCTTTAGTACTTTTTTCCCACATCTGAAATAATAAAAGGAGTGTTGCTTTTAATATGGCTCATACCATGTTTTCATCAGTATTCTCAGCTGTTTTTGTGCCTCATTTGTTCAGAAATCACTTCTGGTGTGACTAAAATGAAAATTCATGCAGCAGGCAGTGCTTTCTGACCTCATGGAACAGTAGGTGTTCAAAAATAGCTGCAAATACTGATGAAAACCTGGTCTGAGACATATTAAAAGGAGCACTCCTTTTATTATTTCAGATGTGGGAAAAAGTACCAAAGCAGACTTAAAATGAAGAAAGAAGGGCATCATACGATCAGGAGATAATGGACAATCTAAAATAGAATACAAAAGTACAGGACAAAATTTTCACCACATACAATACATGCGCTGCTGCTTTAAGTCTGATAAATTCACTATTTGTAGCTTGTCGTTTTCTTCTTGTCTCTCACTGCTCTCAGTGCCCTCTCTGTATGTGTTTGTTTTTTGTTTTTGTTTTTTTGCCACCTTAGAAACATAGAAACATAGACTTTTACGGCAGATAAGGACCACTTTGCCCACCCAGTCTGCCCATTTCCCTACCTACTGGATAAGCTGCAGATTCTAGTTAACCAACAGCCTACTTCCTGCCACCCCCCACTACAATTGCCTTGTGTCTGTCCCATGCATGTTTGAATTCCCCCACTGTTTTAGCCCCAACAACCTCCCCAGGAAGGCAGTTCCACGCATCCACCACTCTCCATGAAAAATATTTCCTCACATTACCCTGAGCCGTCCCCTTCTATCTTTAAATTGTGTCCCCTTGTTCTTACACATCTCTTTTTCTGAAAGATGCTACCCTCCTGGACTTTGTTGATTCCCTTGAGGTACTTGAACGTTTCTATCATGTCCCCCCTGTCCCTCCTTTCATCAAGGGTATACATATTAAGCTCTCAGTCTCTTCATATGGTTTCTGATGCAGACCCTGCATCATTCTAGTTGCCTCCTCTGACTGCTTCCATCCTGTCTATGTCCTTGCGTAGATGAGGTCTCCAAAACTGCACACAGTACTCCAGATGGGGTCTCACCAACTGTCTGTACAGAGGGACAATCACTTCCCTTTTTCTACTTGTGATGCCCCTTCCTATGCATCCCAGTATCCCCCTGGCTCTCCTTACTGACTTCTCACATTGCTTACCCACCTTTAGATCATCTGATATGACTACCCCTAAGTCCCGTTCCATTTTTGTTGTTGTTAGTACCTCCCCTGCTATTGTGTACTCTTCTCTTGGTTTTGTTTCCCAGGTGCATTACTTTGCACTTCTTTGCATTGAATCTAAGTTGCCATATGTCTGACCATTCCTCCAATCTTGTCAAGTCCCTCTCATCCTTTCTACCCCCTTGTGTATCAACTCTGTTACAGATCTTTGTATCATCTGCAAAGAGGCATACCTTTCCCTCCAGACCCTCTGCAATGTTACCTATAAAGATGTTAAAGAGGACTGGACCCAGTGCTGAGCCCTGAGGTACTCCACTAGTGACCCCCCTTTCTTCAGAATGTGTTCCACTCATTATTACCTTCTGTGTCCTGTTGTGCAGCCAGTTTGCAACCCAGGCTACCACTCTGGGACCCACTCCCAAGCTGGCTAACTTGATTATTAATCTTTTGTGTGGGACTGTGACAAATGCCTTGCTAAAGTCTAGGTAGGCCATATCCACAGCCCCTCCCTGGTCTATTACTTTGGTCACCCAGTCAAAGAAATCTATTAAATTCATCTGACATGACCTTCCTGCTGTAAATCCATGCTGCTTTGGGTCCTGTGCCCCGCTGGCCTCTAGGTACTCAACAATTCTTTCTTTCAGAAGTGATTCCATCATTTTCCCTACCACTGAGGTCAAACTTACAGGTCTGTAGTTTCCTGCTTCTGCCTTGCTCCCACTTTTGTGAAGGGGAATCATATCTGTCCTCCTCCAGTCCTCAGGTACCACCCCATCCTCCCATGATTTGTTAAAAAGTGTGGTCAGTGGTGTCACTAGGTCCTCCCTTAGTTCTTTTAGGATTCTGGGGTGAATCCCATCAGGCCCCATTGCTTTGTCCACCTTGAGTTTTAGGAGTTCTTTCAGGACTCTTTCTTCTGTAAATGGACTGGTGTCAACCCCCCTACCTAGAGTGCTTCTATTGTCTGGTTTAGGTAACTCCTCCTCATCTTCTTTTGTAGAATACTGAGCAAAAGGATTCATTCAGTATCTCTGCCTTTTCACTGTCTCCCTCTGCCCACCTCCCCTCTCCCTTATTAATCTTCACTATTCCTCCTTAACCTTTCTATGCTCCCTAATGTACCTATAAAAGGTTTTATCCCCCTTCTTAACTGACTTGGCTATTTTTTCCTCAGTTCGGCTTTTGCTATTCTGACTGCCTTCCCCACTTCTTTCTGCTTTAATTGATACAGTTCCCTGTCGTGCTCCTTCTGTGATGCCTTATATTTTTTGAATACAGCCTTTTTCTCCTTAACCTTCCCTGCCACCTCTTTTGAGAACCACAGTGGTTTTTTACTCCGCTCTGTTTTCTTTATCTGTTTCACACAAAGGCTTGTTGCTTCTATGATGGCAGTTTTGATTTTTCTCCATTGTTCTTCCACCCCTCCTTTTTGGCCATTTGCTAGTGTATTCCTCAGGTATTCACCCATTTTGCCAAAGTCAGCCCTTCTAAAGTCCAGTATGCTTGTTTTTGTATGGCTTGTCTCCATGGTTGTGCTTATTGTGAAGCACACTGTGCAGTGGTCACTTGTTCCCAGATGTCTACTGACTTCTAAATTTGTGATCCTCTCTCCATTTGAGAGTACCAGGTCTAGTATTGCTTCCTTCCGAGTGGGTTCCAACACTAGCTGTCTAAGGCCTGCCCCCTGCAGGGCATCGAGAATGACCCTGCTCTTGGATGTCGCTGTAGTACATGTCATCCAGTTAACATCTGGCATATTCAGGTCCCCCACTAACAGTATATCCCCTTTTTCAGCCATTTTGAGAATGTCCTCTATCATTTTCTTGTCCATTTCCTCCCCTTGAGATGGGGGTCTGTATACAACCCCTGTGCGGATTGTGATGCCATTCCCTGTCTCCAAGGTGACCCAGAGTGCCTCTTGTCCTCCCCCTTTACTTTTTAGTTCCGTAGCTTTGATCCCTTCCCTTAAGTATAGAGCTACTCCACCTCCTCTTTCCCCTTCCTGACCTTTCTGTAGACTGTGTACCCCGGTATGTTGACATCCCAGTCATGGTTCCCCATGTACCATGTTTCTGTGACTGCCACAATATCCAATTGTTCATCTTCCATCAAGGCTACTAGCTCAGGAAGCTTGTTTCCCAGACTACAGGCATTGGTACTCATTGCCCTCCATTTAATGTTGGCTTTATCCTTTTTTCCCCCATGCCTGCTCTTTTTGCCCTTGTCTATTTTTCCATTTACCCCGTCCCGGCCTCTGTTGAGCACTGTACCTCAGTGTTTACCTTACTACACTTCATGTTTTGTGGGGGGAGGCTAGAAATTTCCTGCCTCTTATTAGCACCTCCCCCCATGGCTAGTTTCTCCTTCCTCTTCTGGTCTTTGTTTTTCTGTTTGGGTTTTGTTTATTCTTTTTCTGCCTAAAAAAGGCCCAGAATTTCCAGTTTTAGTCTTTGTACTTCCTTGGTTAGTCTCTTTTGAATCACTGGGTTTATTCTTACCAGGTGTGTCTTGAAATCTCAGTCTGGAGCTTGAAGGCCCTGTCCACACTACACCGCTCGGGCCTGGTAACGGATGTAGACCGTTACGGCCGAGAAGCAGTGCAGTCCGTCCACACCGTGGCAGTGTCCGTTACGGGACCGCACTGCCGGGTCCATGCATCGGGAGCCGGGCACCATTATGGTAGCCCAATCCCACAACGCAGCTCGGCTGCGCTCGGGCCTCTGCAGGGCACCGTACCTACCCGTCCACACTACCACCGGTAACGTTACCAGGGCGGGACCAGTTTCATAACCATTGTTGAAACCACCTCATATGTGGTTTCAACAACAGTTACGAAAACGCCTCCTGTAACATTACAGGTGTAAATGCAAACCGTTGAGGTAACGGTTTGGGCACTCCGTAACGTTACAGAAACGTAGTGTGGACAGGGCCGTAGTGTGTCTTCAGCATCTCTTACTAGCTTTTATTCTTTCTTTCTATGATATCTTTCTCATACTTTGACAGTCTTTTTTTGCACTGTAGACTCCAAATCCTGGTAATTGTCAACTTCTTTAAAGCTTGGTACATCTTGTTTGGCCTGTTTCAATTCTTCTGTTAATTCCTCCGACTTAATTGTGTCTGCCCTTATGATTAGTTCCACAATTTTTGGGGAGCATTCACAGGCAGCCTCAATCCACTTGTCCTAAAAGAGGAAGGATTCTAAATCACTGATGGTGTAACTGTTACCCTTAACCCTCTTATTTATTTATTTATTTATTAGCTTTTGGTAACCGGGTAAGTGCACTAGGCAACAAAACCTGCCTATTTTCAGGCACGACCCGGGAGAGTACAGGACAATGTATACATAGAAACATAGAAACATAGAATTTGACGGCAGATAAGGACCGCTTGGCCCACCCAGTCTGCCCATTTCCCTACCTAATGGATAAGCTGCAGATCCTAGTTAACCAGCAGCCTACTTCATCCTACCCCCAACCCCCAGAACTGCCTTATGACTATCCCATGCATGCTTGAATTCCACCACTGATTTTGACTCCACAACTTCCTCCGGAAGGCCGTTCCATGCATCCACAACCTCTCTGTGAAAAAATACTTTGTAAATTACCTCTGAGCCGCCTCTATCTTCAAATTGTGCCCTTTGTTCTTGCACACCTCTTTTTGAAAGATGCTACCTCTTGGACTTTGTTGATTCCTTGAGGTACTTGAAAGTTTCTATCATGTCCCCCTCTCCTCCTTTCTCGAGGCTATACATATTAAGCTCCTAAGTCTCTCTTCATATGTCTTCCGTGCAGACCTGCACCATTTTAGTTGCCTCCTCTGGACAGCTTCCATCCTGTCTATGTCTTTGGAGATTGGGTCTTCAGAACTGCACACAGTACTCCAGATGGGGTCTCACCAGCTGTCTGTACAGAGGGATAATAACTTCCTGTTTTCTACTGGTGATGCCTCTCCTATGCATCCCAGTATCCCCCAGCCCTCCTTGCTGCCCTCTCACATTGCTTGCCCATCTTTAGGTCATCTGATATGACTACCCCAGGTCCTCTCCATTTTTGTTGTTGTTAGTATCTCACCCCCATTGTGTACTCTTCCCTGGGTTTTGTTTCCCAGGTGCATTACCTGCACTTCTTAGCATTGAATCTAAGCTGCCATACATTTGACCATTCCTCTAACCTTGCCAAGTCCCTTCTCATCCTTTCCACCCCACCCTGTGCATCAACTCTGTTGCAGATCTTAGTGTCATCTGCAAAGAGACATATTTTTCTTCCAGTCCTTCTGCAATGTCGCTATAAAGACATTGAAGAGGACCGTCCTAATACTGAACGCCATGGTACCCACTAGTAACCCTCCTTTCTTCTGAGTGGACTCCATTTACTATTACTCTCTGTGTCCTATTCTCCAGCCAATTCTTTACCCAGGCTGTCATCTTGGGACCCACTCCCAGGCTGGCTAACTTGTATAATAATCTTTTGTGTGGGACTGTGTCAAATGCCTTGCTAAAGTCTAGGTAGGCCATGTCCACAGCCCCTCCCTGATCTACTACTTTGGTCACCCAGTCAAAGAAATCTATCAGATTCGTCTGGCATGACCTTCTCACTGTGAATCCATGCTGCCTAGGTCCTGTGCCCTCTGGCCTCTAGATACTGGACAATTCTTTCCTTCAGAAGTGATTCCATCATTTTCCCTATCACTGAGGTTAAACCAACAGGTCTATAGTTTCCTGCTTCTGCCTTGCTCCCACTTTTGTGAAGGAATCACATCTGCCCTCCTCCAGTCCTCGGGTACCACCCCATCCTCCCATGATTTGTTAAAAGGGTAGTCAGTGGTGTCACTAGTTCTACCCTTAGTTCTTTAGAATTCTGGGATGAATCCCATCAGGCCCCATTGCTTTGTCCACCTTCAGTTTTAAGAGTTCTTTCAGAACCCTTCTTCTGTAAATGGGCCGGTATCAACTTCTGTATCCAGCGTGTTACTACTGTTTGTTTTATGTACTCCCCTCTTCCTTTGTAATACTGAGCAAAAATATTTGTTTAGTATCTCTGCCTTTCACAGTCTCCTCTGCCCACCCTCCCTCCCCTTATTAAGCCTCACTATCCCTCCCTTGGTCTTCCTTTGCTCCCTGATGTACCTATAAAGGTTTTATCCCTTCTTAACTGAGTTGGCTATCTTTTCCTCGGTTTGGGCCTTTGCTGTTCTGACTGCTTTCCCAGCCTTCTTTTGCTTTAACTGATACAGTTCTCTGTCCTGCTCCTTCATGATTCCTTGTACTTCCTGAATACTTTCTTTTTCTCTTGAACCTTCACTGCCACTTCCTTTGAGAACCATAGTGGTTTCTTACATCGTTTTGTTTTGTTTATTTGCTTCACACAAAGGCTCGTTACCTCTGTGATGGCAGTTTTTATTATTCCCCATTGTTCTTCCACCCCTCCTTCCTGCCCATTTGCTAGTGCATTCCTTAGGCACTAACCCATTTTGGCAAAGTCAGCCCTCCTAAAGTCCAGTACTTTTGTCTTTGTATGGCTTGACTCTATTGCTGTGTTTATTGTGAACCATACTGTTCGATGGTCGCTAGTTCCCAGATGGCTACCCACTTCTACATCTGTAATCCTCTCTCCATCTCCATTTGAGAGAATCAAGTCTAATATTGCTCCCTCTCGGTGGGCTCCAGTACTAGTTGTCTAAGGCATGCCCCTGTAGGGCATCAAGAATAACTGCACTCTTCAGTGGCAGCTGCAACTGCACTCCAGTTAACATCTGGCATATTTAGATCACCCATCAGCAATATCTCCCTTTTTCTGCCATTCTAAGTATACTTTCTATCATTTCCTGTCCATTTCCTCCCTGAGAAGGGGTCTATACTAACCCTGTCGTATTGTGGTGCCATTGCCTGTCTCCAAATTTACCCACAGTGCTTCTTCTCCTCCCTGTTTACCCTTTGTTCTGTTGCTTTATTCCTTCCTTATGTAAAGAACTACTCCTCCTCCTCTTTTACCCTCCTGTCCCTCCTGTAGACAGTGTATCCTGGTATGTTTATGTCCCAGTCATGGTTTGTTTGTACCATGTTTCTGTGACTGCTACGATATCCAGATGTTTCCTCCATCAAGGCCACTAATTCAGGAAGCTTGTTACCCAGACTATGGGTATTAGTACTCATTGCTCTCCATTTTTGATGGCTTTACCTTCTGTTGCAGCATCCCCCACTGACCGTTCTACCTCAGTCTTTTCTCATTTAGTACCCTGTTTTGTAGGGAGAGGCTGGGATTTTCCTGCTGCTTGTCAGTGCCTCCCCCTTTGACTAGTTTAAAAGCTTGCCAATGAAGCATTTAAACCGATTGCTCAAAAGACTTGTTCCCTTCCTGGACAGATGCAGACCATCCTGACAGTATAGGCTGGTGTCCCTCCAGGTGGAACCCCAGTCCCCAATGAAGCCAAACCCCTGTGCTCCACACCATTTTTTCAACCATTCATTAAACTGCATGGTGCCAATTGCCCTCGCCTCCCCCATGCTTTTGACAGGCAGCACCTCTGAGAAGGATACCGTGTGCTACTCGTCTTAGGTCCCTCCCCAACTCTGCAATGTCCTCCTGCACTGCTCTAATCTCATGATGAGCCAAGTCATTTGTCCCTAGGTGGACAATTACATCCAGCTCGGAATCCCTTGCAGCTGTTCTCGTGATCCCGAGGATGCGCTTCCTGTCCCTCCAAGCCATGGCACCAGGCAGGCACCTTGCTTCATTTTTCCCAGCTCCCCCCAGTTCTATACCCCTAATAATTGAGTCCCCCACCAGGAGCTGCTTCCTTTCCCTTTGGTGCCCTCTGCCTCCTTTCTGTGGGCCTCCCTTGTGACAGATATCATCAGTCTTCTCTGCGGGTGCATCCATAGGGGAGCTATGCTCCCCCAGAATGGTGTATGGATTGTGGAGTGGAACAATTGACTGGGTGTGCCTCTGTTCCACCCTCCTCACCCTCCCTGAGCCCACTGTGGTCCAACTGCTGTGCTTTCTTCGCAACCTCTGAGGTAGTGGTGGTGGCGCTAGTGCTCCCTGGATGGGGAGGTTCCCTTTCTACTGTCCAGTGTGGCCTGGGGGAAGGTTTCCTTACTACTGTCCAGTGCGGCCTGAAGACGGGCAACTTCCTCCCTCAGGGCAGATAGTTGTCTGCAAATAGAGCAGCATCTCAGCCTCCAGAAAGACTCCCGGAAGACTGCTGCCCCACAGCCATTACATTGCACTACTCCCCACATGTTTATCTAGTTTTTTGTTTTTATTGTATTTGTGTGGTGTGTGTGTGTGTGCAATGGTGTGTGATTTGTTATATAGAATATATATATATATATATATATATATATATTATACAACGTATGCTTATATTATCAGTGCAGTGTGCTAGAGAGGATATGACAGTGAAATGCACCTTGCACTTAAGGAAATGATGTCAGAACCTCAGGTATAAAGGAACTATTTCCAGGGGTGGGTGGGGTGAGGGTGGGAAGGGTTGGACCTAAACTGTGTCCTCACAAAACAATCGACTAAAAGCTCTCACCCACCGCTCGATGAGTGCCTTCCTGTCAGCAAGATACCCTACACAACAATTTGACAGAGAAAGTACCCTGCTAATCAAACAGAGAAAAATCCAGACATCCAAGTCAGACACAGGTAAACCTCTCCAGCCCCAAAACAGCCTGGTGGTTTGTTAGCCACAAAGGAAAATCAAATATGCAGTTATTTCAGCCCTTCTGAGGATGCTGACAAGATAAGCAGTTTTAAAACCCCCCTTTCTGAATTAAAAACTAAAACAAATACCAAGCAATGCCACTTTAAAAGTGAGGAAAACTTCTCTCAGATGTAAGCAAGAGCGAGAGAGTTTAGTTACAGATAATTAGTCCAAAATAGTATATCCCACGCTGCTTCTCAGTTGTTTCCAAGCCCTCCTGTACACAACTTGGAAGAAGATGGGCTTCTGCCTCACCACAGGATCACACCACTAGTTTATAGTAATTGAATAATGCTGACAAATGGTCTAGCTAGACAAATGGTTATGATGCTGAGCTCTGACTTGTGAAGACAATTACCCCCACCTCAGGCTATGTTTGGCATCCAGTTACAACCTGCAGCTTTTGCTATTTTGAATCACACAACCCCACCTAAAGTTGCAAAATATATTGATGCAGATTCTCACAGAATTCTAGTAATCAGTCCAGTTAGCCACAAAGGAAAATCAAATATGCAGAAGATAAGCAGTTTTAAAAAACCTTTCTGAATTAAAAACTAAAACAAATACCAAGCAATGCCACTTTAAAAGTGAGGAAAACTTCTCTCAGATGTAAGCAAGAGAGAGAGAGTTTAGTTACAGATAATTCGTCCAAAATAATATATCCCACGCAGCTTCTCAGTTGTTTCCAAGCACTTCTGTACACAACTTGGAAGAAGATGGGCTTCATATACATATACATACATATTACAATAGCACATCATGACAATAAGGTGCACATAGGACAGCAGGAGCAACAGCAACAAACGTAGGTTATTAGAGCAGTAAGTAATAATCTTAGTGCCTGCTGTCTGTTAATATACTCTTCTAGTGTAGTCCCTTTTCTAGGGATTTGGGAATATTGGTAAATAATGATTTATCCTCTGTTGACCATTGCCGGCATGCAACGAAGGTAGCTAACATTCAATAAAAAGATCATTTATTTCAAGAAATAGAGAGTGTATAATAAAGTTATACAAAACATATGTCATTCCACACTTGGACTTCAGCTCCCCGATATGGAACCCATATTTAAGGTGTGATGTTAACCTTCTGGAAAGAACTCAAAGAAGAGTATCTACGTTAATTCCAAGTCAAGATTCCCTTGAGTTACGAGGACAGACTCCACACTCTAGAACTATTTAGCCTAGAAACTCTGAGGAAAAGAGGGGATTTATTACTGTTAAATAACATCATGAAAAATAAAGAACTTATGGGGCTCTGTGGTTTATGACCAAACCATAGAACAACACAGTTAAGATCACACAATAAACAACTACTTGTACCTAGAGTAAATACCACAAAGAGGCATAATTTCTTTACAGTCAGATCAGCAAGACCATGGAATTCATTACCAACTAATTTCATAAATTCTACATCCTTTGAGGCCTTTAAAATGGGTTAGATAAATATCTCTTACTCAATTATCACTAACAAATACCCCTACTAGGAGTGGGAGACAATTAAATTGGTCATTGGCCTACTTTGTCTAACTCTTTCAAGTAATCCAAGTAGTGTTGTAATACTGTAAGTGATATCTATTTCTTTGATCAAAGGTTTTTTTAGCACAGAGAAGGCACTTTTGATATTTGTAGTATCAGCAGAGTGTGATGTATTACCTTGTAGTTTCTCTTTTGCCTTTTGGTGCCTGCTCTCCAAATTCTCCGTCGGCTTCCACCTGTAATCTGTGACGTCTTGTTGAAAAGGAGTTCATTCAGCCCCACTCATTTCCACTCAGCTCTGCTGATGCAAAACAATTTGCAGTTTAATTGTGGCATGGAATGCTGAATATTAAACTCCTCTTGAGATACAGATCTCCCAGCAATGGTAGTGTGTATTGGTGTTTTTTGTCTGAAACAGTTTTCGGCTTTGGTGTGACAAAATGTTCCTTGGAACCACAACTATGGTACTTGTGGCCTACAGACTAAAGGCTACAGGTACTGTAATTCGGAACAGGAGTAGTCTGCAACCTGCAGGTAAAGGGACCGGTGCAACTCCTCAGGGATTGCCTGCCCCAAACACAAACATAAAGAACAGAGGATGGTGCTGCACTCACATAGCCACATGGAACACAGGCTATTCCATTTGTAATTGCTTTATTTTCAAGTCCAATGTGTAAGACCACCAACAATTTCCAGTTTACTGCCACTCAGACTGCCCAGTGCTTTGACTCTTGTGAGTCTTCCTCAGGGAGTGAGTCTATAAGGAGCAACAGTACTTTAAATACAGATATTAATTGGTCATCATTAAAACTTATTAACATAAATGCATAAATTATACAAAATTTACTAAATTAATAAACTGACAAAATAAACAATATTAACAAAATAAAACAAGATTCTTATATTTTATACTGCTAAAAAAACATTAATTCATTTGTTGTTGACAGAGGGCATTTATACATTTACAAAGAAGCTGCAAATCTGGGCTACATTTTATTATTATATGAGCCCTGATAAAGCCTATGTTCAAGTCAAACTACCAGAGGGCAAAGTAAATTCACTCACAAGCTGTTAATTAGCTATAAATTTACATTAATAAATTTTGCCCTGAAAACAGTTATTACTGAATTGAGTAAACATATGAATAAAGGAGAGAAAAGAGAGATACTGTGCATTCACCCATATTTCTTCTTCAAGGCATCATCCTGTGTTTACCAAGGCATCCCATTTCCACCAGCTCTCGTTTCATCACTGCCTTTGCATTGAGATTGGCATGGGGGGCATGGGGAAAAAAGCCACAGACAGACAAGTTTTGTCCTAGGAAAAGAAAGAAACATATGTGTTAACCACACCTTTAACACTGATACATTTGAAAATACAAATTTTACACAAAAAGCATCTTTTGACATAATTTTCTAAACAGTATATTCAATCAGGACCAAACTTCGAACATTCCTGTTGGGCTGAATTTATTTGTTTCTTTAAGAAGGCCTTGAGGTCCCACTGATCATTCAATCCCATCGGTGTGACACAGTTAAATTGAAAAATCCAGCTACTTTCTTTTTTGCAGGAGTAGGTTTTCCCTGCCCCCCCCCCCGTTTTGGAGGGGGTTTCCATTCTGTTCCCATGGATTTTAGATCATCTGGTCTTGACATATGGTATGTAGCAAAATGCATTCCTACAGGTTACTTTTCAGCTTTATTTATGATGGCTTGTACATGTTCCTGATCTCGCTGTTTGTCATATTATTTTACCAACATACACTAGTTTGCAGGCGCACCATAGTGCAAGTTACTTTGCCCTCTGGTAGTTTGACTTGAACATAGGCTTTCTCCGGGCTTACTTAATGATACAATATAGCCCAGATTTGCCACTTCTTTGTAAATGTATAAATGCCCTGTGTCAGCAACAACTGAATTAATGCTTTTTTAGCAGTATAAAATATGAGAATCTTGTTTTATTTTGTTACTATTTCTTATTTTGTTAATGTACTAATTTAGTAAATTTTGTATAAGTTTTGCATTTATATTAATAAGGTTCAATTAACATCTGTATTTAAAGCACTGTTGCACCTTACAGACACACCCCCTGAGGAAGACTCGCGAGAGTCAAAGCGCTGAGGCAGTGTGAGTGGCAGTAAGCTGGAAATTGTCAGTGGTCTTACATACTGGACTTGAAAATAAAGTAATTACAAATGGAATAGCCTGTGTCCCATGTGGCTATGTGAGTGCAGCACCACCTTCTGTTCTTTGTGTTCATGTTCAGGGTAGATAATCCCCGAGGAGCTGCACCAGTCCCTTTACTTGCAGGTCACAAACTACACCTGTTCCATACCAAAATGTTTTTTGCATGGGCAGTTAAAGAATAAATGTTCCATAAGAGTCAGGAAATTTCCCCAGGAGTCCTGGCCAAATTTCTCCCATTCACTAAAATACCACTGACAGCTTAATCCTGTTCCGTTTCAGTTGGTTTGCATCTGTATCCTCCACCGCCAGGCTGAAAATAGGCAGTATTGTCTAGCCCTCCTTGCCCGGTTAAGAAAACTAAATATATAATATGGGTAGGTTAAAACCTGGATGCTGATTGGCTGAGGCAGGCTGTCACCCATACCCTAATCTCATTTTATCCCGGGGTAGTAGTGGGATAATGGGTAACTCTTCAGTCTTCCTCACCTGTGCTGCTTGAGGATGGTTTGTTCATCTCTTCCTCTTCTCAGGTTGCCTCTCATTTCAACATTTTTTTCACCATCTGTATGCTCTCCCTCACCCTTCGCACTGGCCTGTTCCTCCCTCTCCACCTTAGCCTGCCCCCTCAACCCTCCTCCGACTGCTTCCGCTTCTCTCCTGTTACTCCTCAGGATAGTCTCCATGCTCTTGCCTCCCTTATTCTATATAAAGAGTCTGGTCTTGATAGGCTCAACTTAAATGGCTCTGCCCTGCTGCCCCTGCTATTGCTTTACCCCTCACTATCTTACTCAGTCTCTTTTTTTCACTCTGCCCCATCCCTCAGTCCTGGAAATTTGCCAAGGTTCTCCCTCTACATAAGGGTGGTGAGCCTACCTCCCCTGACAACTGCCATCCCATCTCCTTACTTCCTACTTCCTAGTCTTCCTAAGCTCCAAGAAAAACTTGTCTACTCCCAACTCATTGATTTCCACTAGTCCACCAACTTCCTCTTGCCCTTTCAGTCTGACTTCTGTAAACGCTGTTCCACTGTATCCTCCCTACTTCTTGTGACTGACTTAATCCTTATTGGGATGGATCAGGGTCTTAGACAAAGACATAGATACATAGAAATCGTTGGCAGATAAGGAACACCTGGCCCATCCAGTCTGCCCATTTTATTGTTTGTAAAAGCGGCCCATGACTCTACATGGTCACTGGCTGTAGCTTTACATTCTCATCACTGCTGCTGTCTTCATCACCCTTGCCAAGGCCTCTGATTCAGTAGCCCACTGATTGCTTCTGGAGAAGCTGGGAACCTCCGGCTTCACAGTTCCAGCAGTTAAATGGCTCTGATCCTATCTTTTTGACTGTCTCCTGTTGGTACAGATTGGTGGTGCCTTGTCCCCTCCCCTCCCTATCCAGTCTAGGGTTTCCCCAAGACTCCTTCCTGGGCCCTATCCTATTCTCCATCTTCCTCAACTCTCTCTCTCATCTGTCTGTGTCAACTCGCATATTCACATGTATATGTACAACACTGTACTCTATGCCTCTGTTGCCTCAGTCCCTGTTCTTGTAACATCACTACAGCGGGACTAAACTTCCAACTAAACCAACTTTGGGTCAACACAAAAATAACTGTGTCAGTGAGCTTTGGCACCAACCAAAACCTTACCAGGCTTTTTTGTCCTCCTGTTTCCACCACCCTGGATGTCTCTCCTCTTGAGGTTTCCCCATGCTTCAAGTATCTTGGTATATGACTGGATAGCAGGCTTAACTCCTCCACCCATATTGATGCCATCCACAGTAAGCTTTGCCCCAAAACTTGGAGCCTTGTATCGCAACAAAGATTGCCTAGTATCCCAAGACTGTCATGAATTCATTACCAAAATGGTGCTTCCAGTGTTGGACTACGTAGATGCAGTCTATGGTACTGCCCTATCCTCTTCCCTTTCAAGACTGGACACACTATGCAATGTCTTCTGCCATTTTGCCTCTAATGCTTAACCTGATACTCATTTCTGCTCCCTATTTCTCCTTTTCCATCCTGTTGCCTCATGCACTGGGCATTCCCCATCTCCAAATTCTGGTTGGATTCCCTACCTGCCAGTCTCTCCTCTCTCCTGTTCCCTCTGCCTCATATACTCTTCACTCTCTCAACTCTCATACCTTTCCTTTTCCTGCTCCATCTCCTCTGCTGGGCAGTCTGCTTTCTCCCCTCATCTTCCTTCCATCTGGAGCAATCTAGCTACCTCTCTCCACCTCTCCCCCTCCCTTTTCTACCTCAAGTATCAGTTTAAACATCTTGCTGCTCCCACCTGCTCCTATGCTGGCCTTCGCTGACATGTCCTCTTAAGGTCCATTACCTTACCACAACTGGCCTAGTGTATGTGTTTCAGCCTGTACACTACCACTGATTTTAATTTTGCTGCACTTTACCCCTTTGTATATCCTGCTAAATATTTTAAATATTTTTTAATCTGATGTCAAATTATTTGAAATCTGCCTGTACACTGTCACATGATTTAACTGCTACACTTTACCACATTGTTTATTTGTTTACATAGTTTGTATCTCTTGATTACAGTCTCCCTACTCTCTTCCCCCAGATCGCACCTGGAGCGAGTCTTAGCTCAGTGTGACTTTCCCAGTTACCAACCTTCAATAAAAAAATCAATTTTAGCTTTTGAGTCTTGCAGCATGAAATTCTGACTAATGATTACAGCTGGAACAGTTAAAGAGCCACTGACACCTTCAGAAGAACTTTGAAAAATATAATATCTGGACACAAAGCAGCTTGTATTCCTCATTAGCTATGTATTTCTTATCCCCATTATTTATTACTGAGGCTAATATACATGAAAACAGGATAGTTGTTCCTTAAGGGTGCATCAGCTCCTATTGCTTTTTCCCAACCTGATGTCATAATACTCTGCTTATGACATCATAGTTGTTCCCATGGTAACAGACTGTGATGTTACAACAGAGCAATATGATTTCAAGTACAGAATAAGCTATAGAGGCAGATGAACTGTGATGGGTGAAAATCTTGCTTTTGTGGGAATTTTGTCAGTAATAAATAATGGAGAGGAGAAATTTACAGAAGATGAAATACTGTACAAATGAAATTGTGTCAAATATTATGTCTTCCAAAGTTTTCAGCTGTTCTTTAACTACAACAAGCAAGACAGTTGAATATTAATGACAGGGTCACAGATTCTAGTAACATATACCTAACCAGGGGTTAAATTGGACAGGAGCCTTCATTAACGCAGTTCCAGCACCTCTTACAAACTTGGATGAGGGTTCCTGCACTTCTGTCATCTTTCTCCACTAAATGCGGCTAGTTCCACCAACTAGAAATGACAGTTCCCCCACCTAAAAATCAAGATTTGAGAGTCCCCCCACCTAAACATTTCCAATTTAACCACGGTACCTAAACCCACCCCAATCAACCCCGAATTGCCTTTTCAACAGTCAGACCCATCAGACTTGAGAGTGGCACCAGCATACAGCCTTATTGCCTGTCCTTTCCAGTTTTAGACAATAACCCACCCATTATTTATACCTTTTTATCAAGACAGGATCAGAGCAGGGCAATGGCATTAAATGGCTGTACCATTAGTGTACAATAATCAGGAGGGACTGCTCTTACTACATTGAGATAGTAGCATCCCAATGTCTATGGCCATTATAGCGCTTCAAATGGTGCAACTTCAAGAACTCAAGTGGAGGAAATCTGAACCCCACTACGACCATGTTGCCATTATCGATGCCTCATCTGACTCTGACTAAATGTAAGTCACATTTCAAAGTGGGGGCAGGTTTGGGTGGGCATAAACATCTGCCAAGTAAAAATACGTCTAGTCACCTGCCATTTATTTTTAACCAAATACTATATAAAATAACTCAGGTCAAGTTCGGGCTCTGATGACAACATATACCTCTCCAGCTTTACTCTCACAGTCAGGAATTTATTTATTTATTTATTTATTATTTCAGTTTCGGAATTACAATCTTTGAGCTTTGTGATTTACAAAGCTCCAAGTCAGGTGAAGAACAGTCAAGACAGTACAATTTACATCATATGATGAGAACACATAATAGCCAAGTGACAAGACTATTTTACAAGCAAGATAATGTGGAGTATAACCTCAAATACAAATACTTTTATTACAGAAATATCTCTAGTCTATAGGTCTAGTTATTAAGTGCAGGTTGCTTGTAGTTGGCAGCCAAAATGGCTTTGTCAAAGAAAAGGGGAAGAGGTATGGAGAGTATTGGCATGGGTGCAGAGGAGGCATATTGAATAGTGTCATTAGGGGGCAGGAGAAGGGGGTATGGTGATGAGGGAGAACAAGCTGATAAGTGCTGCATGCATGGGGGCAGCCTAGGGGAAGTGTAAACCGAGGGGAGGGGGTGAGGACTCGTGAGGCGAGAGGTGTAAGAAGGTGGGGGGGTAGGGGTTGGAAGTCTAGGGCAGGGGATGGAACTCCTATCATTATGCACAGCAGTTGCACTCTTGGGGTTCTACTAGGAGGTGATGGAGTTCTTTTTTGAACTGGCTAAGTTTCTTAAGGTGAAAAAGGGAGGGGGAGGTAAGTCGTTCATCCAGAGAGGGCCTCGATAGGAGAGGGACCTTTGGGCAAAGGAGGTTCATTTGTAAGATACATGCAGTGCCCCTCTAGCAGAGCTTTGGGTTGTTTTAGTGTTGGGGTCACGTTGGAAAAGCTTTGAAGTTGATTCTGGGACCAGTCCTAGGAGGGCTTTTTTTTCCTATGATACATGCCTGGTACTGGGACCTTAGAGGTAATGGGAGCCAGCCAGTTGCTGAGTAAAGACTGCAAGAGTGGGAATACTGATTAGGTCATAGAACAAGTCAGCAGGCTTTGTTGAGCAGGACTTTAACCCTTCTGAGAGCAGTTTTAGTGGCCGCACTATAGATAGTCAGTCCATACTCAATGATGGACAGTGTTGAGCTTTTGATGACAAGGCTGAGGGCCTCAGTGGTCATAGCATTTCTGTGTCGGTAAAGGAGTCCGAGTCTGATGTTGGCTGTTTTCATGACATGTTCAATATGGGTGTTGAAAGAAAGGGTGTTGTCTAGGAATAATCCCAGGTATTTAAAGGTAGTAACCTGTTTGATTACGTCATTTTTGTTACTTAGTATGGTAAGTGGGCCACCCTGCTTTTTTGAGCTTTGTAGGGTAAAGTGCATTGCTTTTGTTTTTCTGTAGTTCAAGAGGAGTTTGCTGTGAGCAAACCATGGCTCCAGTTTGGTAAAGCTACTTTGAAAGGTAGCTGTGATTTTGTGGGGGGGTGTTTCTGGTACAGAGATCACTGCATCATCTGCAAAAAGCAGCATCTTAGCAGGGCACGTGCTTGGCAGGGAATTAATAAAGAGGCTGAATAGTAAGGGCCCTAAAATTGATCCTTGTGGGACACCCAAAGTAACATTCCAGGATTCAGAGGATACACCTTTTATCCTAACACACTGGGACCTGTGTGAGAGGTAGCTTGAGAACCAGGACAATACATTGGTGGAGAGGCCAAGGGCTGCGAGGCTGTTGAGTAGGATGTGATGGTTGACAGTGTCAAATGCTTTGGTTAGGTCAATAAAGATTGACCCAACCATTTTTCCACCATCCAGGGATTCATATAGGTGTGAAGTAAAGTCAGTGAGTGAAGTAATAGTGCTGTAGGATTTTACAGAACCCATGCTGCTGAAGACAGAGTAGGTTATATTTGTTGAGATAATCTGTGAGCTGATCTGACACAGTTCTCTCTAGGGCATTCGAGAGGGGTGGTAAAATAGATATGGGGCGGTAGTTGCTTATGCTGATCCTGTCTCCACTTTTAAAGACTGGGGTGATGAGGGCAGTTTTCCACTTGTCAGGAAATATGTTCGACTTAAGAGATATGTTAAAGAGTTGCATTAGTGGGTGGGCAAGCTCTTCTAGGGTGATGGCGAGAAGCTTCATGTCGAGCATATCACTACCCATTCTAGTTTTGCTAAGGATCTTCACATATTTAATAGTGTCTGCCTTTGTGATCATTTTGAAGGTGAATGGGGGTTGAGTGGTGTTTGCTGTGGTAGTGGGGTTTGTGGGCTGGCTGTTAGAGTCAGTAACAAGGAACTCTGGAGGGAGGACAGAGCTGAGGTTTGTAAAGGCCAGATTAAAGGCATTAGCTAACTCTTTGGGTTGCTGGAGAGGGCCCACAGTGGTGACAATTAGATATGGTGGAGCTTTGGATTCTTTCTCAGTCAGTGTCTTTACATTCTCCCAGAACACTCTCCCATTCCCCCAGCACTTTTGAAGTTCCTTTCTGTAATAGGAGGCCTTAGTATTCCTTATCAAGCGGTGCATTTATTCCTTGCAGTCTTGTAGGCCGTAAAATCTGCCTGTCTTCTAGTAGCTCTCACTACATGCCAGAGGTTGTCCCTATTCTTCATTAGTTCGAAAAAGGGGTCTGTTAAGCCAAGAATTGGATACCCCTTTTGTTTTGGATGTTCTGAATGGTGCGAATAAGTCGCAGGCTTTATTGAAGATGATAATAAGGTATTCCAGAGCCTGGTTAGGGTCAGGGAAAGTGACAAGGGAAAACCAGTCTGCATCTCTCAGGTAGCTTTTGAAGAGGCCAAGTTGCCCTTTCCACAGGGAGCATTTTTTTCTGGTTTGTGGCGTGTCCTTAGGGCACTTGTTAGCAGATAATGGGAGAGTGATCGCTCAAGGAGTCTGGCAAGACGATGATATTTTTTATGTGCTCGGGGCAGGTAGCTGGGAGCCAATCAATCAGCATGCTAGTATCTGTTTGACAGTTCATCCTAGTTGTTTGATTTACCATCTGTGTTAGGAATAGAAACATAGAAACATAGACTTTGACGGCAGATAAGGACCGCTTGGCCCACCTAGTCTGCCCATTTCCCTACCTAGAGGATAAGCTGCAGATCCTATTTAACCAACAGCCTATTTCTTCCTACCCCCCACAAAAATTGCCTTATGTCTGTCCCATGCATTCTTGAATTCTCCCACAGTTTTAGACCCCACAATCTCCTTAGGAAGGCTGTTCCATGCGTCCACCACCCTCTCTGTGAAAAAATACTTCCTCACATTGCCCCTGAGCTGTCCCCTCTATCTTCAAATTGTGTCCCCTTGTTCTTGCACATCTCTTTTTCTGAAAGATGCTACCCTCTTGGACTTTGTTGATTCCACTGAGGTACTTAAATGTTTCTATCATGTCCCCCCTCTCCCTCCTTTCCTCAAGGGTATACATATTAAGCTCCTTTAGTCTCTCCTCATATGGCTTCTCTTGCAGACCCTGCACCATTTTAGTTGCCCTCCTCTGAACTGCCTCCATCCTGTCTATGTCCTTGCAGAGATGGGGTCTCCAAAACTGGATGCAGTATTCCAGTTGGGGTCTCACCAACTGTCTGTACAGGGGGATAACAACTTCCCGTTTTCTGCTGGTGATACCTCTCCCTATACATCACAGTATCCCCCCAGCCCTCCCTACCGCCTTCTCGCATTGCTTGCCAACCTTAAGGTCATCTGATATGATTACCCCTAGGTATCTTTCCATTTTTGTTGTTGTTACTACTACCCCCCCATTGTGTAATCTTCCCCTGGGTTTTTGTTTCCCAGGTGCATTACTTTGCACTTCTTTGCATTGAATCCAAGCTGCCATACTTCTGACCATTCCTCCAACCTTGCCAAGTCCCTTCTCATCCTTTCCATGCCTCCTTGTGTATCAACCCTGTTGCAGATCTTTGTGTCATCTGCAAAGAGGCATACTTTTCCTTCCAGTCCCTCTGCAATGTCACTTATAAAGACATTAAAAAGGACTGGACCCAGTACTGAACCCTGCGGTACCCCACTAGTAACCCCTCTTTCTTCAAGTGGACTCCATTTACAATTACCTTCTGTGTCCTGTTGTTCAGCCAATGTTTTACCCAGGCTACCACCTTGGGACCAACTCACAGGCTGGTTAATTTGACTGTTAATCTTTTGTGTGGGACTGTGTCAAATGCCTTGCTAAAGTCTAGGTAGGCCATGTCCACAGCCCCTCCCTGGTCTACTACTTTGGTCACCCAGTCAAAGGAATCAATTGGATTCGTCTGACATGACTTTCCCGCTGTGAATCCATGTTACCTTGGGTCCTGTGCCCCACTGGCCTCTAGGTACTCAACAATTCTTTCCTTCAGAAGTGATTCCATCACTTTCCCTACCACAAAGGTCAAACTGACAGGTCTGTAGTTTCCTGCCTTCGTCTTGGTCCCACTTTTGTGAAGTGGAATCACATCCGCCTTCTTCCAGTCCTCAGGTACCACGCCATTCTCCCATGATTTGTTAAAAAGTGTAGTCAGTGGTGTCACAAGTTCTCTGCTTAATTCTTTTAGAATTCTGGGGTGAATTCCATCTGGCCCCACTGCTTTGTCCACCTTCAGTTTTAGGAGTTCTTTCAGAACCCTTTCTTCTGTGAAAGGACTGGGATCAACCCTCCTCTCCAGAGTGCTTCTGTTAATTGGATTAGGCACCTCCCCACTTCCTCTTTTGTGAATACTGAACAGAAGTATTCATTCAGTATCCCTGCTTTATCACTGTCACCTCTGCCCACCACCATCCATTCTATTCAGCCTCACTATCCCTCCCTTTGTCTTTCTCGCTCCTGATATACCTATAAAGGTTTATCCCCTTCTTAACCGAGTTAGCTATCTTTTCCTCAGTTTGTGCCTTTGCTATTCTGACTACCCTCCCTGCTTCCTTCTGCCTTAACTGGCACAGTTCTCTGTCCTGCTCCTTCTGTGTTTCCTTAAACTTCCTAAATGCTATCTTTTTCTCCCTAACCTTCACTGCCACCTCTTTTGAGAACCATAGTGGCTTTTTCTTTCGTTTTGATTTGTTTATTTGCTTCACACAAAGGCTTGTTGCCTCTGTGATGGCAGTTTTGATATTTGCCCATTGTTGCTCCACCCCTCCTTCTAGTCTGTTTGCTAGTGCTTTTCTAAGGCACTGTCCCATCTTGCCAAAGTCAGCCCTCCTGAAGTCCAGAACCCGCACTTTTGTATGGCTTGACTCGTAGCAGAGTTTATCATGAACCACACTGTTTGGTGGTCACTTGTTCCCAAATGGCTACCCACTTCTAGATCTGAGATCCTCTCACTGTCCACATTTGAGAGTACGAAGTCTAAGATTGCTCCCTCATGAGTGGGTTCCGAAACTAGCTGTTTGAGGCATGCCACCTGAAGGGCATCAAGAATGGCCCTGCTTTTGGATATGGAATGTCATCAGAACCCTCGCTGGAAACACAGACTTACGGTACATGGGATGTCATCCATTATTTTATATACAGTATATGGTTCAGTGTTACATTGATCTAGTTTAAGCTTACAGGTAGAAACAGTATTGACTAATAGCAATTTTTCTGAAACTACAGTATGTTCCAAACATCCACCACTCATTCTGTGAAGTAGTTCTCCCTGACATTTCCCCTGAATCTTGCTCCTTTCAGTTACATTGATTGACCCCTTATCCTACCTTCTCTTTTATATGCAATTCAAAGACTATGCCTGCAATTCAGTGGGTGGGAGCAACCAGCCACATCTGGTTTGAGCTATTTAAGTCAGCTCCCTCCAGCATCACTTAGAAGCACTGTTTCTTTGCCCAAGCTGGAAGCTCTGCCGGGTCTCTGCCCCCCCCCCTTTTTTTTCTCCCAGTGATTGTCTCCCACTTTCCCTTTGTGACTTTGGACTTCCACTTGGTTTGTGCCTCTCCAACTTTCTAGGTCAGTATTTTGCTTTCTACCTTCCTGGCTGCAGGCTTTCTAGGTCAGTATTTTACTTTCTACCTTCCTGGCTGCAGCTTGTGCTTCTCTCAGTCACCTATTCCTGCTTCGGTCCTGTTCTCATGCACCTTGTGTTTCTTTCTTTCTGTTTTGGTTCTATATGGACCTCCTCCTTTTCCCAGTGTCCTGCCTTCATCATTTTCTTTTAACTTGTGCTATTCAGGTTCCCATTTTGCTGTTTTCCTATACCTTTCACAATCTCTCAGTTCCACTACAATCTTGAAATGTTTACATCTGGCTCCTAGCCAGGCAGCCACTCCCTTTTAGGTTCTGCTGTTGTTCACTTCAGCAGCTACTGCTTCCTAGTTTTTGGTTCCCATATGCTCCTGCTTGCCCTAGCAGTTTTATTTGTTGTTTCTACTGCCTCAGCCTACCTGACTTGCAGTGCATTAGCAACTAACGCTAACCTCCTTTATGGAACTGGTTAGCATGCATTCATCATTCAGTCAAAGCTCATATCATTCAATCTCATTCCATGTCCAAGTTGTCATTCGATGTCTCAATCAGCCGTTCAGCCCTACATACAGTATGTTTAATTTCTGTCGTGTGCTCATGGCCATCAGGCTTCACCATCGGCCTTCCATTACTCCTGCATTCAGATGCACAGCATGGCTTCCAGGGCTTCTGCCCTTTAAGCTGAAGGTCTTGCTCTGCCCCCTTGAAGTCCAGATCTTGAGGCTGAGTCCCTCGGGCAGGGTCCTTCTCTTTATGCCCTTTGGATGAGAATGTCCTACTCTCTGGGGGAAGTTTTACCTGTGAAGATTGACTTGGCAGCACCTGTTGAAGTAGCATTTTAGACTTCCGTAGAGAGTGTGGGGCCTCTAAGTCCTCAGGGGCTCCTTTAGTTGTGCAGACTATGCTGGCAGCATCTTTGAAAGCTATTCCTCCCTATGGCCACCTAAGGTTCACCTGATCTCCATCTCTTTCTCTACTCCTCAGGGGTGAAGATCATACAGTTCTAAGTCCCATCTTCTCAAGGGCTCAACTCCTATGCCTTACCCCTCAAGGGTTTGGCTTCCTCTCTAGACCTCCCCTTGTGGAGCCAGGAGAGTGCCTTTCAGCAGTTGTTGCTCTCCTGCTCCTGCCTTGGGGGGTGGGCCTCCTTCGTGGAAAACCTTCTTTAGCTACAGAGATTGGCTTGCAGCACCCCCACTACTTTCCCATTAGAGGGATAGAGTGAGAGCCCTTCCTCTAAAAATCTCCCTGACTTGGGTTTCTAAATTGCAGTAGCTGAGCCATCATTAATTTATCCCAAGCCTGGAGGGAGGGCGACCAAGGCCTTGGATCCCCAGAAGTTTCCCGCTCATAGATTTTTTTCCCTCTCCTCTGTGCCGAAGGTCTTAAAAGTTAGGTAGTCTCTGCAACAGGAGGTCCATAATCTAGTATATTTATATTAGTATAATGTTTACCTGGGTAGATTTATGCTGTGAGTTGGGGTTGGACAGTGGCCCTCCTTCCATTCTGCCATTCCCTGTCTCCTTATGGAAGTCATGCCTCTTCTGCTATCAGTTCCAACATCTGTCAGTCATTGCTCAGTTCAGTCTCTGTCTGTTTCCACTCATCACTAGTTGCCATCAACCTGTCCTCACTCAGGCTTTGTGGTCACTACTTGCTGCTCAGTGATTTTTAGGGCTCCTTTCTAAGGTACCTTTAGACTAAAGGAATTATGTTTATGTGGCACCTCCAGGGGTGGAACCCTTCTCCAGAGGGTTCCTTTGCCTTTACAGTACCCCAACAGGGTGGTAGTTCCCCATGGAACAGAGAGTGCAAATGGTCAAAGTATTCATCAATGACAATCAACAACACATTAATTCAAATACCTTCAGACTATCAACAAAGTTGCACTAGCATAACTCCTCACTAAGTTGCATAAGCCCACTGAATTATGTTTACTCTTAGTCTCCTCTCTTTTCCATAGACAATGGCCACAGGTCTGCCTGTCAGTCCTCACAGTCCTTGTTTTCCAAGCCTTCAGCCACCTTGATCACTCTCATTGCCACCCTCTCAGTCCTGTTGACCTCTGTCCTTAGATATGGGGTCCATTACTGCACACTATACTTAAAGTAACATGGGATCTGACCAGTGGTCTCTACAGGGGCATTAAAATATCAATTTGGTCTGCTAATGAAGTTTCCCTTAATGCACCCCATGATTTTATGTGCTTTGCTAGCTGCTACATCACACTGTTATCCCCATTTAAAGTTGTTGCAGATCATTATTTCAGCAATCTCCATAGCAATGGAAAGGCTAAGTCTATGGTTCAATGGGCAGGAGCAGCCAGCCAACTAGCCACACCCCATTTCCTGGGCTATATAAACCAGCTTCCTCCAGGCATACCTCTCAACCTTTTGTCCCCCAAATGTGGAACATTGCCTGTCAAAATGTGGAACAAATGGGCAAAATGTGGAGCACTTAGTCAAATTTTTACCTAAGAAGCTCAAAACACTGTTAAAATGTTGCATTTATGTTCAGAAAGTATGTTATTAACTGAATAATATATTTTTTGCATCATTTACTATGTATTTTTTGCTTTAAAATGTTGACTTTGAATGTGGAAAAAGTCCTAACAAAGTGGAACAGGGAGCTTTTGTGAAGTAAAATGAGGAACGTTCCTCGTAATGTGGTACAGTTGAGAGGTATGCCTCCAGGTCATTTGGGAACCTCCATTTGTTTGCTGCAGCTAGAGGCTGACCCCCAACTACCACCACCACCCCCATGTTTGCTCTTTTCTTTGTGGCTTTTGGGCCATTCTGTTTGTTATTTTTGTCTTCAACTTCTGCTTGGTCTGTGCCTTCTGTGGCTCTCTCTAGGTTAGTTTTTGTCTGCCTGCCCTTCCTAGCTGTAGCTTTAAGTTTCCTGCTTTTCTTTAGGGCAATCACTCATGTTGCTCTAATGGCCTCCTTTAACTCCTGTGCTTACCTGCCATTTGTTTTTGTGTGTTGACCTGAATCTATGTTCTGCCGCTGTCATTGTGCTATATTTTGCTTATGATTTCTCAGTAATACAGCTTCCTGCCTTTCCTGCCCATGGCTGAGTGTTCACTATAATACGGGCCTTTCATATGCATTTGTATTTTCAGTACCTTGTCATTCAGTTCATTTTTTATCATATCAGTCATTTCTCAGCAGTCTTCATTGAGTCCAATCCAACCTATCAGCAGTTCCTTCAGCAGTCATTCATTTTTCAGTCAGTCCATTTCTGCATCAATGCCATCAGGCTCTATGAAGGTATTCCTACTACCCATTACAATATTCCTCAATCCTGCTCCCTCTCTCCTCTAGAAATCCACATCTTGAGGGTGAGTCCCTTGTCTTGTGTGAGGGTTCTTCTCTAAACAGCTTGTCTCCTGCAGTGCCTCCTGGCAGTCCCACTGGCTGGTCAGAGTCCAGTGTTCTGGGTAATCTTAAACTGTGCAGACCCATAATTGGCTTCACCTCCAAATGCTATCCTCCATGTGGCTGCCTAAGATCAGTTTATTCTCATTACGTATCCCTTCCATTGGTTCCCAGTCAAGTTTATGTCTCCTCACGGCCTCGAGGCTGGGTTCTAGCTTTTCAGCACTCTCATTCCATGATTTCGGGGGGTGGGCCTCCTTCAAGGGAGAACTTCCGTTAGCTGCAAAGATCAACTTGCAACACTCCCATAGCATTATCCCATTAGAGGGGTAGAGCAAGAGTTATCCCTATAAAATATTTTCCCCTGAATTGGAATTCTAAATTAGTAAGGTGAGCCATCATGAAAGTATCTATTCCAGGAGAGATGGTGGTCAAGGCCATGGATCACCAGAGATTTACTGTTTTCTCTCCTGAGTGCCAAAGACCACATACTATAATTTTATATTTTAGCATTTACTACCTAATAATGGAATTTCTGCTGTGAGCTAAGTTGGGTTGGTGGCTTACTACATCCTATTTTCTTCCATTCCCTTCCCTTTCTCCTTCTGGAAGTAATGTCTCTGTCTGCTATCAAGCAACACCAGCTATCAGCTGTCTACGTCATTACTCCACTCAGTCTGTGTTTGCAGCTCCTGCTATGCAGTATTTTGAGCTCCTTCCTAATGTATCTTTGGCCTAAAGAAATTATGTTCCAGTGGCACCTCTAGGGTACACTCCTCAAGAGGATTCCTTTGCCTTCACGGTACCTTGACTGGGTGGTAGCAGAATCATGCACTCAGGACACAGAAACCCAGAAGTGGAATACAAAATGGGAGAAGCAGTATTGATGATCACCATCACGAAAAGGACCTGGGAATAATTATATCTGATTACCTCAAGATGGTGAGGCAGTGCAATAAGGGAGTGGGTGGGGCCAGTGGGATGTTGTGGTACCTGGGGAGGGATAGCACCAGCTGGAGGAGAGATGTGGTGTTGCCACTGTATAGATCAATGGTGAGACTCACCTGGAGTACTGTGTCCAGTTTTGGAAACCACATCTCTGCAAGAACATAGACAGACTGGAGACAGTCTAGAGGAGGGGCAACATAAATGGGGCAGGGTCTCCATCTGAAGCCTGATGATGAAAAACTGAAGGACCTCATTATGTACAGTACACCCTGGAAGAGAGAAGGGAGAGGGGGGATATGACACACCGTGGAAGAGAGAAGGGAGAGGGGGGATGTGACAGAGACCTATAAATACCTCATGGGGTGAATAAATGCAGGTGGGAGTGTTTTTCAGAGGAAAAGATGCATGAGAATAAAGGGGCATGCAATAAAGCTGGAAGGGGTAAATTCAGGAGAAATGCGAGGAAGTACTTCTTTACTGAAAGAGTGGTGGATACCTGGAACAGTCTTCCATTGGAGGTAGTGGGGGGAAAACAGTTTTTGGTTTCAAGCATGCATAGGATGGGCACAAAGGTGTCTTACTGGGAAGCAAGTAGGGAAGGAGCTGGAGATCAAGCAGTGTCTGCAATGACAGTATAGGAAGGGAAAAAATGGGCAGACTGGGTTGGCCAAGCAGTGCTTATCTGCTGTCAGATTCAATGTTCTATGTTAGTACAGTACCTCAGGGCACAAATATTATGAATGGCCAAAGCATCTGCTGAGTTAGTTAGTTAGTTAATTAGTTAACTGGGTTGACCCACTGAGACCTAGGGGTCCCTTTTTCAGAAGCAACCTAGAATTAATCAACATAGAACAATCAAACTTTACAAAACCAAGATACGTGATTAGACAAGAAGTACATATAGCAAAACCTGGAATACTAGTACATGAGCAATGTATTAATAACAAATGTTGATTACACAAGGGAGGGCAAACAGATCAGAATCGGATATCTGCATAATCCAGGCTGTGCAAACAGAGGCAGTTATAATAAACAGAATAAGAGCCACCGATTGCAGGAACAAAGGCTGTACTCCAACAGGACAACTTTGAACCCTTTCTTAAATCCATCAAGTGAAAAACAATCCTGTAGGGTAGGTGGTAGGGAGTTCCAGAGGTAAGGTGCTGAAGTTGCAAAGGAACTCAAGCCCGCACAGGATCTAATTGTCTTTCAGATGAGATGTTAAACCGAGGTCCCATCTGCCTGGTCTGGTGGTAGTTCAGGTGGATGTTAAAGATCCCATGGCACTTACCGAAAAGAGTAGGGGAGTTTTTATTGAAAAATTAAACATAGACAACAACACAGTAGATCACAGAAAACAAAAACAGATCAAATAAATGTCAGTGCTTAAAGACAAAAACCATACAAAACCTAAAACAGAATAAAAAAATTTAAACCTAATCACCTGATTATTTAAATTTTATAAAGTGATGAAACCCTTTCCACCACCACCGTAGTTTAGCCGAAGCCAACCTCTGTGCATCCTGAGAATAAATTCTTGAAAGTTCATTAGAGATTAATATGCTAACACAAGGAAAGGGCATTTTCCTTTGATATATCACCCATTGGCACCTAGCTTGCCATAGATAATATCGTAGGCAACAAAAAAATAATGATAATGTTCCCTCATGGAAATATTTAAGATTTCCTGAATAAAGTCCAAGAATTAATACATCATATGTAATCCAGTTTAAACATTTGAAACCCCATAAAACTGTCAAATAAGCCCACAGACCCTTTGCATAAGAACAGTGCAAAAGGAAATGTTCCAGTGATTCTTCAATATTAATACAATCTAAATAGGGGCAATTGCGCTCTTCTTGTGCTTTATACTTAGCATTGCCCCTCACATTTAGGCAACCATAGAAAATCAACCATAGAAACATAGACTTTGACGGCAGATAAGGACCGCTTGGCCCATCTAGTCTGCCCATTTCCCTACCTACAGGATAGGCCGCAGATCCTAGTTAACCAACAGCCTATTTCTTCCTACCCCCCACAAAAATTGCCTTATGTCTGTCCCATGCATTCTTGAATTCTCCCACAGTTTTAGACCCCACAACCTCCTCAGGAAGGCTGTTCCATGCATCCACTACCCTCTCTGTGAAATAATACTTCCTCACATTGCCCCTGAACCGCTCCCCCATCTTTAAATTGTGTCCCCTTGTTCTTGCACATCTCTTTTTCTGAAAGATGCTACCCTCTTGGACTTTGTTGATTTCACTGAGGTACTTAAACATTTCTATCATGTTCCCCCTCTTCCTTCTTTCCACCACTGTGTTTCCCATTGTGATTGAGGCAATCTGACACAATTCAGCTGTGCTAAAACCTTGGGATTGAGGGCAGAAGGACAATTTTTTAAAGCCTGGCTCTTGAGGATACAAATTTCCAATTAATAACTGATAAAACTGTTTTACATTATTATGTAGAATTATCACTTTCATAATTCCCCATCTATATAATTTTTGGGCCGCTGGCCGAAAATACTGAGGAATAGAAATATAAGGGTTTAGTTTCAGGGCCAACATATGCCAATTTGACATATATTTCCCTAATGACCTAGAAATCCATCCTGTCTCAATCCCATCTCTTGAACCTAAAACACTTTTTACAGAATTCATAAAAAATTAAGTATGAACAAAGGCTATGGGATCCACCATCCCCAAGCCTCCTGATTTTGTATCTAAATAGGTGTAACACCTCTTGACGGGGTTCAAACGATCACCCCACAACATTTGGAAACACGAACTATACATCCTAGACTCTAAATACACCGGGAGAGGAAACACCATAGCTACATGCTGTAGTCCAGGTAACAAAAACTGCTTGATCACCTGTAATCTCTTTAGTTTTGAAAGTTTCCACTGCCTCCACCTGGTGACCTTATTTTCCATTACCTGGAGGACCCTTTCCCAATTATCATAGGTATATTTTGGGGACCAAAAAAAATACCCAACACTTTAAGGGGAGTTCGGGAAATACAAACACCCTCTTGTATTACCGCAACAGGCCCATCTGCTCCAATAAACAGTCCTTTTGGTTTTTTTAAGTTTAATTTTGCATTAGAGATTTGTGAAAAAGAATTAAAAGCCTTCAAAAATTTGGGCACAGATGAATAATCTGAAAAATATAAAATCAAATCATCTGCATAAGCCTGTAGAACCAGGTGATGAGTTTGAGCCACATCTTCCGAAATTCCAATCCAGTGTTGAAATGTGGTCAAATGCTGTAAAAAATGGTCTAATGCAAATATATAAAGAAGAGGGCTTAAAGGACAACCTGCCGTACCCCTGTGGAGAGACGAAAACTTTCCACAGTGTGACCCTTAAAAAAGGGAAAAACCAAATTATGTTTATATAACATTTTAATTACCTGAACCAGTTGCATTGGGATCCCATAATGTTTCAACGATAAAAAGAGAAAGGGTAAATATACTGTATCAAATGCTTTATCAAAGTCTGAAATTACCATACAACTTAACCTACCTATTGAGGACAGATGCTCAATAATCTCACGTATGATCACTAATGCTGCTTGTATCCGTCTGTCCGGGATGCCACAGAATTGATAGGGAGAAATTACTATTTTGGCATACTGTCTTAACCTATTATTCAAAATACTGGTAAAGATCTTGTAATCGGAATTTAGAAGAGTTATAGGCCGCCAATTCCTAATGTCTTGTCTATCCCCTGTTTTGAATAAGTAGATTAATAAACCATCAGTAAATGAGGGGAAAAAAGACTGAGTTTTGAATAAGATATTTAAACAAAATACAAAGACATTGACTCAATTCAACAGAAAAAGCCTTGTATAAAGAATTAGAGAGGCCATCTATGCCTGGGGATACATTTGGTTTCAGGGTCCGAATAACCTGTATAATTTCCTCCTGAGATACAGACTCTAACAGATTGGCAGTGTCTATAAATTAGGGATGGGAAGGGATTTTACCTAAATAAGAGTTTATAGCTGTATCTAGAATTAGGAAAGAAGGTTCTAAAGACCGAAAATGGTCAATAATTAATGCCCTTAGCTGTGTCTCAGACTGTGTTAAACAGCCATCCTGCCGTCTTAATGATCCCAGAGTGGAAGAGTCCTTCAAGGTTTTACACATCTCAAAGGGATCCCCTATAGCAGACTTTTTGATACCATTGGTAAGAATTGCTTGTATGGTTTTGGCCCTATCATACTGATACACCTTCATGTTTTCTTTCAATTTAGTAGTCTGCTCCGAGTAGTCATATCTAGAGATATATGCTATTGATGTAAGTCTCTGGAGCTGCTGCCTAAGCAACAGGTATTTCAAAAAATTATGATTTTTAGTCCTTACACCTTGTTTTTTAAACCAATTCCACAAATCCTTTTTAGTATCCAACCACCACTCCTCTAGATTATTATAAAGGAAGACTTCTGATAATCTAGCTTTTAAAATACTTTTTAACCCTAGCTGGATAGACAGTATCTCCAAAATTGAGGTGTTAAGTTTCCACCTCTTCTGTCTAGACTCAGGGAAGGCCACGGGCTGGAAAGTGCATAATAAGAATAGATGGTCCGAGAAGTCGCTGGGAATCATTTCAAAGGAATATACCTTCATTGAAGGGGAGACTAACATATAGTCTATTAAGGAGAACAATTTCCCTTTTATGAAGGAATATTGGGGCCTGTGAGGAGAAAAAGAAATACAATTAATAAGCCCAGCTAGTTTCATAATTTTGACCAATGCATTTGAATCACAATAAATTTTTTGTTTCTGTTTTGGTGAGTCAATGATTGTACAATTGAAATCTCCACCCCATAATATCTTGACTGTTGTTACCAAAAAAGGTTGAATGGCTTTTAAACAGGCAACTCTATCGGTCTTGATTTGTGGATTGTATGTATTAATAAACCCGTAACAAGTATTATGCCATTTACCATCCACTATCAAGACTCTACCAGGTATTAGATCAATTAAGTTATGTAATGTAAAAGAAAATGAAGAAAACAGTATTCCTACCCCATCAGCTCTATCCATTCCGAAGGACCAAAAGAAAGAACCCCATACCCAATCCCGTTTGAAAGAGTGTAACTGTTCTATTGAATGCATCCAGGTTTCTTGTAAGAAACACACCGTAACCTGTAAATCATGTATCTGATGAAACAGAGCTTGCCGTTTCATGGTATTTAATAAGCTATGAGTGTTAAGGGAACCCCAAAGCAACTGCATTACCAAAATAAATTGTCCAACTCAACTCTATTTTTTCCTTTTTTTCTTTTTTTTCTCTTTATAATTATCTACTCGCTGTGACAGAGTAGATAATGAAGATTCTTGGGAGTCCGAATCCCCTAACTCCATCTCTGTATCCCCCCATGGCATAAACAAGGCCGCATAGGATTGCTAGTTTCTAAAGTAGGCACAACAGGTGGATTGGGGATGTAAGTGTCTTGATGATCTGCGACGAGGCAGAGGAGACCCAGGGATCGCTTTTTTGGGCTCTTTCCCCGGGGCAATTGTTATATTGTCAGAATAACATACTGGAGGGAACTCCAAGGGGTCCAGTGGACCCATGTAAGGTACTATATCCTTCCCCGAGCAAGAGCCAAAGGTTTGGTCATTTGTCTCAAGTGCCTTAGAAGAAGACCTAACAGAGGGACCCCTGGAGGAAGTTTTTCCTCCTGAAAGAGGAGATACAGAATGTGAAGGCAGGGATGAAGGGGGAAGGGGGCACTGGGGGGGGTGTTGGCAGCATCCTGAGCCTTCTGAATTAAAAGCTCAGGACTAATGCAGGATGCCTTATTCTTAGCAGCCCAAGGACATTCTCGAAAAATATGTCCATATTCCTCACATAAGTCGCACCTAGAGTAATTGGTACATTGCATAGTGATGCGACCCACCTCCCCACAATTGTCACAATGAGGCTGGTCGCATACACTAGAAAGGTGTGTCCGAGATCCACATTTATAGCATGCTCTTGGCTGGCCGCTATGAAAACAGACCCCCGTCCCTGCCTAACAAAAATGAATTAGGTACATGCTCTACCCCTGAGTCAGATTGCCTCAATTTGATCTTATATTTCCAGCCCCCATTCCAAAACTGCTCTGAATCCAAAATGGGTTCAGGGGCACTCAACACCTTGCATTTCTGGGATAACCAGAAAGTAATATCTTCCACATGGACCCCCTCATTCCTAAACATCACTGTGACATATTTTATTAATGGCTTGGTTAAAGGAATAACCAAAAAGGGAGTCCATGTGGGAGAAAATTTCACCTGTCCATAACAGTCCCAAAATAAATCCAAAGCATGCGAAGTCTGAAAACTAACATCACAGTTATCCTCTCCTGAAATATTGATGAAGGCAAATACCACCTGAGGAGTAAAATGAAGTATTTCTTTTAGCAGAATTTTCCCCACATAATATCTGTCCAGCCTGTTTTCCAATCCCCTTTTATAGCGTATTCGGACCGCATTCCGACGTGGTGCTGCTTCCCTCTTTACAGTGTTAAAGAAATCAGACATCAGTGGCTTCTGTTGGGGGGGTAGATAAAGTAGAATCTTTTGCTAAAGGAACATCATCCAGCAGAGGAGAGATTATAGCTGATTTAGGGGAGGTAGGTGGTAATGCCTGTGCCTCAGGGACCACCAGGGTGGAAGAATCCTGTACCGGCTCCATAATCCCTTTTTTTTCACTCAAATTATTAGATTGCACTGTCTGTGCCAAATCAGGTTTCCATTCTGGTGAATGTTGTGTTAGAGGGAAGTCCAAATCCCAGGACGGGTCAGGTTTCCAGATGCCTGATGAAGCCTGTTTCCAACTTGCCCCTAAGAGAGCTTTATCTAGGGACCAGGCTTCCTGTGTCAGTGAAACAGTCTCTGCAACCACAGAGTTTATGGCTTTCTGTGGTCTTTCTTTATTGTAGGGAAAAGATAATTCAGTAACCCTCTTTTGTGTTCCTGCAGTTGTTTGATAGGTTACTGGCATCTGAATTTGTAGTTTCTTGACAACAGGATCGTTTTTTAATACAAAACCTGTTACTTTATCCAGAGGAGGAATCCTACTCTGAGCAAACATAGACTGAAGTGGTCTCTGCGAAATGTCTGTTTGCAAAGCTGTAGGCAACACATTTACTTTTGTTTTTGACCCCAAACCTGGGGTAACAGGCTGTAGGCACTAGTAACCAAGTACAATTTTACTGCCAGCCTGTGCAGTAGTGTCTTTAGCATTGGATACACCTGGGTCTGCTGGAATGCACAAAGGAATTTGACCGCACCCTTTAGGGCCTGCAGAGGCATTTGCCTCAGCTAGAGGAATGATGATTTCGGCATTACTGCTGTCAGCTAGCAACTCTCCCTGCTGACATTTGTCAGCCAGCTCATTTTCCACCTCAAAACTCCTCAAGCAGCGAGGTTCTTTGCATTCTTCCACTTGAAGCACTGCAGCGGCTTGCTGCTGCAAAGGTAAATTGGCCGAACTCCAGGAACATTCATTTTGCAATAGGTGGCGATCCTGAACCATATCATTTATGTCCTGTTGTAAATAAGTATCAGAAATATGTAGGGGAGATAACTCACCGTGCTCCGAGGACTTTCTGTCTCCTTTCAATACTGCTGACAGACTGTCTGAAACAGTCGCTATTTTCGCCAAAGGCAAAGGCAAGCTTGTTGGTTGGTTTTCTCCTGCTGGGCTTGTACTGAGCCCGTACACCATTTTGTTGGTAGCCTGTTCTCCATGGCTTGCAAGCCCGTTCCAGACTGCTCCTCAGTGAGTCGACTTAATTTTTCAAAATCCACAGGTGCATCATGAAAATCCATATCTGATTCCATTTCCACGATAGTAGAAGCAAAAACCTCTTTGTTACAAGGAGTGGGGGCAGAGGCAAGCTCCCCCACTGCACAGACGTCTTCCTCCTTCGTTGTCCCACACAGAGTGGCCATCCTGACAATGGCCTTTCCCCCTACTGGCCGCAACACAGTAGGGGAATTTCCCCGTGTCCTGGCCAAATTTCCCTAATTCATTAACAATGCCACCAACAGCTTAATCTGGTTCAAGGTCAGTTGCCATTCACCTGTATCCCCCTCCCCGGGTCGCGCCTGAAAATAGGCATGATTTGTCTAGTGCACTTACCAGGTCAACAAAAACTAAATAAATAAATAAAATAAAAAAAACTTTGGGTATGTCTAATAGGGTACTGCTGGAGTAGTGCAAGGCCTTCCTCGAGGATTTAATTGTCAGGATGTCACATAGGCAGACATAACAGTTAAACAATTCAGTCATACAAATAGCTTTCTTACTAGCAACAATGTTGCACAAGCATGACTCCACACTGAGTTGTGTATGCCCATTGAATGAAAAGGTCAATCCTGTGGTTCGATGGGCAGAAGCAACCAGTCACACCCCTGTTTCTGGTCTATGCAAACCAGCTTACCCAGCCTCATTTGGAAGCTCTGTTTGTTTGCTTCCATCATCCTTCTCTCCTCCTTCAGAGCTCACTTCTCTTCTTGGGATCCTTCCTAAGATACCTTTAGCATAAAATAATCATGTTCCTGAGGCACCCCTCAATAGGGTTCCTTTGACTTCACGGCACCCTGATTTGGTGGTAGTCCCTCAGTGCACAGAGTGCGAATGGCCAAAACATCTACATATAGCAGTCAAACACTAGCCTTCTGACTATCTACAGTGTTGCACAAGGATTACTCCACACTGTGGTTGTGTACACCCAGTGAAGCATTTTCCGAATAAAAAAAGCAGTCAAACCATGTCACATCACTGGGTATCCTCGAATGGAAAATACAGCAAGGTATATCAAGATATTTAAAATTGTTTTCTACTACCTGAAGAGTACTTTACAAAGCGATGAGTTGGATATTGCTAGTGCAGGGACGGTATGCAGACACACATCGCAATCACTAAGTGCTTGACAGCACCTATATAAAGCCACAGGCAGTTGCAGAACCTTGAAAGAGAAAATGCTTACCAAGTCACCGTGAGATCCCATTTTCTTTTATATCATCTCTTATCTCCTCAGGTAAGCTGCCTGCCTCTGTCTGCATTTCTAACTCCTATCTAAACACTACCATGTCAATTGTTAGACTACAGACCAGGCACTTTCTCTATAGCATATCTGTGGCCCCTCCCCATTGCCCAAAGTGAGGCACGCCTCTCTTCACACAGATCCTGGGGGCAGGGACCCTGGTGAATGAGGCATGACAGTAGATTGTGGCAGGACAAGTCATCATGCTGTCATGCCCGTTTTGATGCTTTGGGTGTTTATTTCGGTGGAGTATGATTTATTTATTCAGATTACCCAGCTGAAATGTACCATTTCATTTTTAGTGGGGTCCTGCTTCTACTGATTTCTACAATTGGGTAGATTGCAGCACTGAAGGTTAAATGACTTACCAAAGATCAGACAGTGAGTATTTGACTCTACAGTCCACTTGGGATCATGTAATGTTTATTGTATGTTTGGGGGGGGGTCACAGTAAGAAGCTTCTCTTTGAATATGTGATCTCATGGTTCCAAAGCCCATATTCTAACCAGTAGACCACACCGACGCTGGCCTGTTTTACATCTTGTAAATGCCCACCCACCTCCCTGTCTCTTTACCACTAGCAATGCTATGCCTGAACTGATGGCAGGAACAGTGCAGGCATCACGGGGTCCCCCTAATGCAAGTGCCTCCTCTGCAATCCACTGCAGGAGGTGCTCGAGTAGTGAGGCATGCTGCCCCCTCCTCACAGAGTCTGAACATGCTGCCTCCCCTGGTATGCAAACAGAGGCCTAAGTTGGCTTGCTTCCAGTTATGACCGGGGTGAAGAGTGTTATTGGGAAGAAAAGACAGTACAACATAAGAACAGTAGAATGCAATTAGTCGTGGAGAGAAGCAGCAACAAGTTACTGTTACAAACCAGGAATAGGCATATTGCAAAACAGGATTAATACTGAAAAGCAAAATTCCTGGAACAAGTTAACATTAACAGCAAAATAGTGTGCCAAGTTATATTTACTTACATCAACAGGCAATAGTGTCATAAGGATAAACAACCAGTCAAATTTTGGAGATGACAGAATACAGATAATAATATATTTACACAGCAATACCAGTCAGGTGTGTGGTTGGGGGAAGGAACAATTATTATAAGAGTATGGAGTCCTAAGGAGCTCTTTGATCATAAACATGGTAGACGTAACACTATGTAAGATTATGTTACTAGGTAAACCTAGCCATTTTACAGGCAAGGTATTCTGTACCAGAAGAAGGCCTGAACAGCATTCTGCTTGCATTGCAGGCTTTTAAACCTATACACCATGGTAGACCTAAAAGAGTAAGAGGGGTAGGCTCCGGTGGTATTTTATTTATTTATTTATTTATTGAGGTCTAGAATAGCACCTTTGAACTGGAAGCTCTTTTACAAAGGTTCCACATCAGAGAAGAAAGAAAAAAGTAAAAACAATGCTAACATTACATAAGTGGAAACAGTGTGAACATCATAAGTGCAATGCCACAGGGTACAGTAGGACCATACAATAAATCACAGTGATGCATATAGTTATAATGACAATAGTTACAAGACATGGAGTATTTGGGCAGAATAATCAATTCTTTGTCAAAGCTCAATAAGGGCGGGGGAAAGAAAAGAGAGGTGAAGGAGGAGGAGAGGGGCCTGTAAGGGAATAGAAGATACTGGAAAGGGTGCGTTAGTTGTGGGAGGCTGGGGGCACAGAGAGAGGGGGAGGAAGAAGTGGCTGGGAGGGGTATGTGGGAGCCAAGGTAGGGCTAGCAATCACAACAACCCAGTTTGGTAAGGTGTAGGTGTAATTTTCTCTTAAATGTCCCCAGTTTGGACTTATTGGCTATATCCAGGGGGAGTTCATTGAGCCAGCGTGGAGCACAATATGCAAAAGACCTTTGCGCTTGGGAGGTGTAGAAGAAAGGGACATACAGTGACAGTTGGATAGAGCTTCTTGTGTGATGTGGCTTGAATGCTGTGGAGAGGAGGTTCTGGATGGCAGGAGGGGTTAAACCAAGACAGTCCCCCCCCCAAGTAGACACATTTGATACTCTATTCAGCCTTGAAGGGTAAGTCAGTTAGTTTGCACATAGAGGTCACAAGTGTGGGTTAGCCTAGGAGCACCTAGTAGCAACTGGCAGGATTTATTGATGGCAACATTAACCCTTCGGAGTGTGGAGTCAGAAGCAGCTCCATAAACCACTAACCCATAATCAATGATGGAAAGGATGGGACTTTTTATTGCTAATGAGAAGGCATCTTGAGTCAGGCAGTGATGGTGCCTGTAAAGAAGACCTATTCTTGGACTGACAGCCTTGACTATTTGATCTATGTGCTGCACAAAGGAAAGAGAGCTGTCCAGGGTGATGCCAAGATATTTAAAGGTCTGCATCTGTTCAATGATGGTGTGTAGGCTATTCAAAAGTGTCATCTGAAAGGCCTTGTGTTTTATGTGTGTATTGGCAAATAAAATTATTTAAGTCTTTTTGTAGTTCATTAAAAGCTTGTGGCTGGAGAACCAAGCTTCTGTTGCAGTGAAATCACTTTGGAGGTGAGATACAAGTTGACGAGAGTCAGGGCTTTTGGAGTAGATTACAGCATCATCAGTGTAAAGGAGAATTTGCTCATTGCAGACAGAAGGAAGTTTGCTAATAAAAAGGCTAAAAAGAAGGAAGCCAAGAATTGATCCCTAAAGGATACCTGTGAGGACCTGACAACTATTGGAGAGGGTGTTTTCAATCTTTACTCTTTGGGACCTGTTACTAAGGTAGCTCCGAAACCATCCAACAGCTTCAGTAGTGAGGCCTATGGAGAGGAGCTCATTTAGTAGTGATTTATGATTGACAGTGTCAAAAGCCTTAGTGAGGTCAATAAAAATTGCCACGGCTAACTATCTACTGTCAATGGCCCCATGCAGGTAGCCTGAGTACTCTAATAGGGCAGTGGCGGTGCTGTCCCCCTGGTGAAACCCATGCTGCTGTGGTCATTGTAGATCATACTTTTCCAGATAGTCGACCAATTGGTCAGAGACTATTTTTTCCAACACCTTAGAGAGGGAAGGCAGTATCAATACTGGGCGGTAGTTTGTGTGAAAGGCTTGGTCACCACTTTTGTGGACTGGGGTGACCACTGCAGCTTTCTAGAACTGGGGGAAATTATCCGGCTGGAGAGATAGGTTCATTATATTTGTTAGAGGGAGGAGGACTTCATCAAGGGTAAGGGCAAGTAACTGTAGATCACATGTGTCACTGCTGTGCCTAGATTTGCCAAGAACTGACAGGAGATATTTTTTGACTTCAGGCCTAGTGATTGTTCTAAGGTAGAAAGGGGGGGGGTGACATGTGGAGGACACCTTGTGAGGGGTTGTAGTGCCACACGCATTTCCATTGGATGCTTCAGCAGAATCAGGTGGCAATATGTTGCTAAGGTCGGTGAAGGCATAATTGAAGGTATTTGTGATGGTACTGGGGTCTTGGGTAATTTCTCCATTCACCAGCAGCATGGAGGGGGAAGTTTTGTTATTTTTACTGGTTGGTTCCTTCAGGTTATCCCAGAATTTTCTGCCATCACCCAATGATTTGGCGAGGCAGTCCTTGAAGTGTCATAAGTTGGCTAGTTCGATCTCGCGGGTGCAGATGTTTCTGGATGTTTTATATTTCTGGACATCAGCCTATTTGCCAGTGGTCTTGGCTCTACTGTACTGTATATATACACCATGTGAATACTCAAGGAGTTTTCCATTGGCCTTGCTCTACTGCACTGTATATATACACCACGTAAATACTCAGGGAGTTTGCCAGTGGCCTTGACTGTACTGAACCGTACATATACACAGTGTAAATACTCAGGGCATTTGCCAGTGGCCTTGGCTCTACAGTACTGTATATATACACCATGTAAATACTCAGGGAGTTTGCCAGTGGTCTTGATGCTACAGTACTATATATATATATATATATATATATATACACTCCATGAAAATACTAAGGGAGTTTGCCAGTTGCCTTGGCTCTACTGTACTGTATATATACACTATGTAAATACTTGGGGAGTTTGCCAGTGGCCTTGGCTCTACAGTATTGTATATACACACTATGCACATACTCAGGGAATTTGCAGTGGCCTTGACTCTACAGTACTTTATATATATATACACCATGTAAATACTCATGGAGTTTGCCAGTGGCCTTGGCTCTACTGTACTGTATGTATACATCATGTAAATACTCAGGGAATTTGCCAGTGGCCTTGGCTCTACAGTACTGTGTGTGTGTATATATATATATATATATATATATACTGTATACACACACACACACACACCATGTAAATACTCAGGGAGTTTGCCTGTGGCCTTGGCTCTACTGTACTATATATGTACACCATGCAAAAACTCAGGGAGTTTGCCAGTGGCCTTGGTTCTACAGTACTGTATATATATATATATATACACACACACCACGTAAATACTCAGGGAGTTTGCCAGTGGCCTTGGCTCTACAGTACTATATATATATATATATATATATATATATATATACACACACACACACACACCACGTAAATACTCAGGGAGTTTGCCAGCCCACTACTCAACCTGTAGGAAAGCAGCATGAAGTGTAGGCTGCGCCTCATGTTGGGCCCAGTCCATCCAATGATACTGTTCATAGTGCAGTAGTGGAACTGAGGGTCCACGATTCTAGTTGAAGTACTGCACTGCATTTACATAGAAACATAGATGTTGACGGCAGATAAATACCCCAAGGCCCATCCAGTCTGCCCATTTCTTTTTCTACCTTATAAATGTGCCATCGTCCGTTGCTCTGTCAATGGCCTATCTATTCATACTCATCTGTATTGCTCCCTTATGCCTATCCCATGCCTGTTTGAAGCCCTGCACTGTATTCATACCCACCACTTCCTGAGGCAGGCCATTCCATGCATCCACCACCCTTTCTGTGAAAAAGAACTTACTCACATAACCCCTTAATTGGCCTCCCTCTAATCTCATGCTCTGTCTTCTTGTCCTGCTATTTTTCTTATATTTAAACATGTTAGACTCTTTCACCTTGTTAATGCCCTCAAAGTGTTTGAATGTTTCGATCATATCATCTCTCTCCCTCCTTTGCTCTAGGATATACATATTGAGCTCCGTTAATCTGTCCTCATATGTTTTCTGATGCAGTCCTTGCACCATTTTGGTTGCCTTCTCTGGACTGCCTCAATTTGGTTAATGTCTTTGTGAAATGTGGCCTCCAGTACTGCCGCGGTACTCCAGATAGAGCCTAACCAGTGTCTTGTGAAGAGGATTATCACCTCCCTCTTACGACATGATACCCCTACTAATACACCCCAACATCCCCTAGCCTTACCTACTGCTTTAGTGGTCTGCTTGGATGATTTCAGGTCATCGGTGATGATGATGCCCAAGTCTCTTTCTTCCCTTGGGATTGCCAGCAACTCCCCTCCCAGCCTATAGGTGGCATCAGGGTTTCTCTTCCCTATGTGCATGATCTTGCACTTCTTTGCATTAAACCCCAGTTGCCACTCTTCTGACCATTTTGCTAGTTTATCCAGATTTCTTCTCATTCTGCCCACCCCATCTGGATCATCTACTCTGTTGCAGATCTTGGTGTCATCTGCAAACAAACAAACCTTACCCTCCAGTCCATCTACAATGTCACTGATGAAGATATTGAAGAGGTCTAGCCCCAGGATTGATCCCTGAGGTACCCCACTTGTGACTTGTGATTTGTCATCCTAATCCCACTAGCCTCATGGAGACAAATTCCACGCCATTCCCAATCCACACCACCAGTCTCCTCATTTCAATATTGATGACCCACCACTTGCAGGTGGTTTTTGGAACTAAAACAAGCTCGGGTGTCACCATAGTTACCTTTAAAGCAGAAGTGGGTTAGGCACGAACGAACCAAGTGACTACCTGGGGCGTCATCACAAAAGGGGCACACTAAAGCAGAACATATAAGCAGAGAACAGCTTTGAATGCAAAAAGTATTAATATAAAAAAAATGTTGTTGTTACCCTTGTATTCATAGAATTATCACTTCTTGGCTGTGAGCTGGGGCAGGCAGGAGGAGAGGGGCAGCAGGGGTAGTGAATAAGCCCCACAAGTATTTCTGCTTGGGGCACCTTTAGGTCTTAAACCAGTCCTGCAGTTGAAAGAGTATACTCTTAACATTAGCAGGTCTTCCTGATCAGTTTGACAGTTTTCCTTTAACTTCATGGTGATTTTCCCGTGAATTATATTATATTATAAAGGCATCACAGGAGGTGGAGCTTTGCCGGGGGGGGGGAGCAAGTACTGAGTGACCCCTGGATGGGAAGGTAGGGTGAGGTAGCTGCCCACTAGGGGCGGGGGTGGGCAAGCAGGCATGTGGGAGGTTCTTAGGGGGAAGGTGAGTTGAGAGCAGGGGAGGAGCATAGCCCATAAAAATGGCTGCACAGGAGAGGCTTGCTCTCATTTTCCTGCCTTCAGGTTTGAACCCACCCAAACCTCACCCTCATAAAAGCAGGGGGGAACTGGGGGGGGGAAGGAACTTGCTGTCCCATTATGGGAGATTGCCTTAGGGATTGAGAAGAAATTTTCTCCATTTTTTCCCACAGGGTTTTCTGTTTTTTTGCCTTCTCCAGCGGGGGCGGGGGTAGAGAGAATTGAAAGCAGGTAGGTTAGAATAGGATGTCACAGTCATGAATACGTGTAAGTGATGGTGGATGGCTCGGTACTTTTGGAAAGTCTGTGCAGAAGGGGTAAGAGAGGATCATGAGTCTTATGCAGCCAGATTCCCTGAGGTTGACAGGAGGTCGGTGCCGGATGGCTGGAGTTTCTCCCTGTTAAGGGGGGGCAGTCAGGAAGGCAGCCTCTTCGAGCGTATGCTCGTGGCATGGTGGTGTCCTCTGACCGGGGAAGACACGTTCACAGCCGGTCCAGAGAGCCATCTCTCATGCCCCGGTACCAGTGTCCTCGGGGGTTTTGTGACTGGTAGATGGCCCCATGTAGAGAGGGGGTCAGCCAATGTCTCTGAATCAGCTCAAGCTGACTGAGTTGACTGTCCAAGACTACCTGGCTGTGCACATCATGCTGAGTTTTGACTGTACTGGTTGAATAATTGGCTAATAAATGAGTACATAGCTGTGGCCATTGTCTCCAAAGCTCTTTGTCTGTCTCAGTCTGTCCAGGTGGAATGAAGGGCATGTGCCCTATAAGACAATTTCCTATAACATCTGCATTGCTCTGTTTTCATGGACAGGCAATACTGGTCTACAGTATCAGTTTTCCGTAGGCTGATCCATTCACCTGTAAAACAGAGATGATATTGCACTAGTAATATATAAATAGATGGGAGTGGACTCGCTGCAGATCAGGGAGCCTAGATCCCAAGCTGATCAGCGATTGTGAAGTGTAAACAGTGTTTGGCACCCACCCACTACCCACAAGACACTCTAATAAAAACAGTGCATTGTTACTTTTGCAATTAACCTCTTAAGATACCACCTGCACTCGCCTTCTGTAAACACTCTGACAGATCGGAATAAAATGTGGGTCAGTTTTCAGTGGGGAGGACTCAAACAATGTAGCAAGGCCTCTCCCAAAGCTGTTTGCTTTTCAGACAGTGCCTTGTGCAGCCATGCCATTCCTAGTGGTTAGACAGGAATAGCAACAGAATACCTCCCAAGCACTCAATAATGAAGATAACCTCAAGCAAGGATTTCAGAAAAGAGCTTGTTAGGGCACACAGAGTTGTTGGCACTTTCAGCAGATGGTGTAAACTAAGCCCAGTGCTAAGAATTGAACATTCACGGACCCCTTTTCATTTCCAGGTTAAGGTGTAGGGTTCTGTGCTGACTGAGTGCAGTTTTTCTTATGGTGCTGAACAGGGAATTGCCTGTAAGGGGCAGTGTGGCCCAGTGGTTAGAGTACAAAGTTGTGAACCTTGAGGACCCAGGTTTGAGTACCCCCTGTGACCCTGAGAAAGTCACTTTTCCCTGTGCCTCATATCCCTCGGATCTGCAGTATCTTTCTGGCTGACTGCAATCTGAAGACAGATTCCTGAATCAGAATAGCACTGATGGCTGCACAGAATGAGTAAAGGTTGCATTCTAACTGATACACCTGGATGTATGTCCATGTTTAAACTGGGGAACAGTCACTGCCCTGCATCAGGAAGGGTGGGCAAGATGGACCCTATGTGCGTTCCACCACCACATTACTATGTTTTTGTTTCCAGTAGGATGGGGGAAGTTACCCTGCCTCTTTGCAAGGTCCTGGTCAGACAGGCCCCACCTTGAGCACCATATGCAGCTCTTAGCGCTCTGGTATAACAGTATGTGTCAGTGCCAGATGTTTGCTTGCTTGTGTTTGCTGCGTAGGTGTGTGGTGCTGATAGTGCAGAGGGCAAAATTAACTGACAATAACATGAGTAATAATAACTGAAATTGTCATGACTGGGAAATGAAGAGGTTCACACATAACTTTTTTTTTTCTTAGACTGTGACCTTGAATTTTCAAAATATTAGTTGTTGTTGCCCCCTCATATGAACATGACAGGTGTCATTTATGAAATGCCACCTGAAACATTGTTTTGTGAAACAACCGCAAAAACAGTTTTGGAAGGGGATTTGATAGTGACACCTGCCATGTTCATTTGATGGGGTTAAAAAAGATGAGTATGTTGAAAATAAGGATTTAAAAAGTAAAACTGCTACAACTTTATTTATTTATTTAAAAGTTGATAACCGGGAAAAACACCATGAGCCAAAGCTCATTTCCAGGTGCGACCCGGAGGAAGGGGCTACAAGAGTCAGACAAATGCAACTGAAACGTAACAATAACAGAGCCTAAACAACACATGTGGTATGTACAATAGAATACAAACTAGGAAACTATGTACACTAAATACAAACTAAAATGCAAGGTATTGGCAGTGGGTCACAGTAAGAGGAGAGCTGTCATACTGTAGTAAGCAGGGGTCTAGGAAGGAGAACAGATGCAGGAAATAACAGGGGTTGGTCTGAGTAAGCGCTTAAGAGTAGGGAAGGAGGGAGAGAGATGGGTTTGGGAGGGAAGACTGTTCCAAAGGGAAGGAAATCTATAGGAGAAGGAGATTTTTCCAGCTGAGGTGCTAACACAAGGGAGAGAAAAGGTGCGGGCACAGCAAGGCCATGAGTTATAGGGTGAGGGAGAAGCAGGAGTGAGGAGGGAGGGAGGCAAGGTAGGATGGAAGAGACCCAAACCAGTACTTAGCTATGAAGGTGGAGCAGTGAGAGGAACACCTCTGTGCAAGTAACTATAGAGAAAGGGAAGAGTAGAAGTTGCAGTGGTGAGTTAAGGGGGTGGGAATAGAGGCGAACCTACAGAATGCATGAAACCAGACGTCCAGTTTGGCGACGGAAGTGGCTGGGGCAGCACTGAAAACTATGTCAGTGTAGTCAAAGGCAGAGAGGATACATTTGACTACGAGACTGCATCTTACAGAGATGGAGAGACTGGCCTTGTGATGACAGAGTAGCCCAAGTTTAGGGTGCAGTTTGGTGTGAAGCCTGCTGAAGTGGGAGGAGAAATCAAGGGAGGGGTCGAGCCAAACATCAAGGTACTTGTATGTGAGGACGGTATCTAGAGGGGTGTTAGTTGCAGAGAAGAAGAATGGTAATGAGGGGTGCTTGGCAAGTTTTTGTTTAGAGCCAAAGGTCATGGCAACAGTTTGTTCAGTATTTAGTACTCACTTTATAGTAAATGTTGAAAAATCTCAACATTTGTGCATGACTTTGTAGTTTCTTCTTTCTAATTTTGACCCCAGATATTTAACATAGTATTTTTATTAGAACACATTATGAACATGTCAGGTTTCATTTATGAAATCCTGTCCAATGGACTGGATTTTTAAGCACCGTGGGAACTAAGTCCCACGTCACAGCCCCAGTTGCAGGATGAAATCTCTGCACCTGCGAAGATTTGTATTTCTAGCTGGCACAGCTGCAGGGGATGTTATACCTGGTCCTACCAGGTGTACCTTTTCCCCACAGCTGCACCGAGAAACAGCCGCAAGCTGCTGTACATCGTGGAGACGGGCGCTAGTGCTCCACTTTTGAAAACACTATAGCTATGAGAAAAATTGTGGCTCTGCAAGTGGAGACCACTTGTGTCAGTTTTTTCCCACAGCTGTGGGAGTTACGAGCGATTTTGAAAATGTAGCCCCAAATGTCATTTTGTGGTACAAGTGTGAAAAGGTGTTGTGGGAAGGATTTGAAAAATGACACATCATGTTCATGAGGTGGAGTACAAAAATGGCTACGTTGTAAATGTCGGGTCAAAATCTGGTAATGTAGCACAACTAGAGGTAAACATTGCAGAACTTCAATGTTTCTTCATAACTCTATCACTTTCTGAGAATCGGATCCCAAATTTTCAACATAGGGCTAGATTTTCAAAGCCCCCGTAACACTTCCATAATTGGGTCTACACTTGCGGAGCCACAGTTTTTCCCACAGCTATGGTATTTTTCAAAAGCAGAGACGGTTTGCAACCAGCTTCATGATTTACAGCAGCTTGTGGCTGTTTTTTCAGCATAGCTGTGGGAAAGCAGCTGCGCTGGCTGAAAATACAAATCTTTGCAGATGCAGAGATTTTGTCCTGTGGCTGGGGCTGAGGTGTGGGATTTAGTTTCCCCAGAGTTTGAAAATCCAACCCATAGTCTTTTAATTACCCCCACCTTATGATCAAGACTGGTGGAATTTTTCATTGCATTACACATTGGGTGCCTCGGAAGTTTATAACTTCAGAATTCACCAGTGTCAGGACCCTGTAAACAATCGTATCCTCACTCAAGGTCACAGTGCAAGAGTAAACATAGAAACATAGAATTTGACAGCAGATAAGGACCGTATAGCCCACCTAGTCTGCTCATTTCCCTACCTAGCGGATAAGCTGCAGATCCTAGTTAACCAACAGCCTACGTCCTCCTACCCCCCACTAGAACTGCCTTATGTCTGTCCCATGCATTCTTGAATTCCCCCACTGTTTTTGACTTTACAACCTCCTCAGAAAGGCTGTTCCATGCATCTACAACCCTCTCCATGAAGAAATACTTCCTCACATTACCTCTGAGCCATCTCCCCCATCTTCAAATTGTGCCCCCTTGTTCTTGCACATCTCTTTTTCTGAAAGATGCTACCCTCTTGGACTTTGTTGATTCCCTTGAGGTATTTGAAAGTTTCTATCATGTCCCCCCTCTCCCTCCTTTCCTTGAGGCTATAAATCTTATGCTCCTTTAGTCTTTCTTTATATGTCTTCTGGTGCAGACCCTGCACCATTTTGGTTGCCCTCCTCTGGACAGCCTCCACCCTGTCTGTCTTTGCGGAGTTGGGGTCTCCAGAACTGTACACAGTACTCCAGATGTGGTCTTACCAACTGTCTGTACAGAGGGCCAACAGCTTCCTGTTTTCTACTGGTGATGCCTCTCCCTATGCATCCCAGTATCCCCAACCCTCCTTACTGCCTTTTCACATTGCTGGCCCACCTTTTGGTCGTCTGATAGGCTACCCCCAGGTCCCTTTCCATTTTGTTGTTGTCAGTATCTCACCCCCCATTGTGTACTCTTCCCTGTGTTTTGTTTCCCAGGTGCATTACTTTTGCACTTCTTTGCGTTGAATCTAAGCTGCCATACATTTGACCATTCCTCCAACCTTGCCAAGTCCCTTTTCATCCTTTCCACCCCACCTTGCGTATCAACCCTGTTGCAGATCTTTGTGTCATCTGCAAAGAGACATACTTTCCCTTCTAGTCCCTCTGTAATGTCACTTATAAAGACATTAAAAAGGACCGGCCCCAGTACTGAACCCTGCGGTACCCAGTAGTTCTAATGGGATTTGAACCTGAGACTCCTGCTTCACAGTTCTTTTCTCTAAATATGACATTACATTGCCTTCACAAAAATGAAAAAAATATCTGGTTGACTAATAATCTTGTAATCCAGGTTTGAACTGTTCAACTGTACTAAAATTATTTGTAGAGTATTGTGTGTAGCCTTCAAAAAGTGGAAGAAAACTCATCTGGTTGCCTAATCTTGCAATGCAGGTTTGAACTGTGCTACTAAATTTCTGGCTAATGTTTTGCGTTCTATCCCAATTTTGTCTACTGCTGAATTTTGCACAGCATCGATCCACATGGTTAAGATCAGCATCTTTAAATGTCACTCATTCAGCAGTCAGAACCATTTGCAAAGGTTTGTCACACAAATGTGTGTTTTGCTTAAGAATTAGCTGTCAAAGGCTGTGCTGAACAACCTTCGGTGCACATTTAACTAGTTGCAAATTTCTTTTGTCTACAAATTGGCTGCTAAGAGCTGAATTCTTAAGAATGTTTCTCCCATTTTGTACCATTAGAGAAAACTATCTTAAGAAGTCAACCCTTAAGTGACTGAAAATGGCTTGTTACAAAACAATACATGCATGACTCTCTTTTGTGTCCACTCAAAACTGAACAATACCCAGCTTTTTGACAACACTTTTTACAGAAAAAAATGACGTTACGAACTAAATATTCAGGAATCTGACAAAGAAAAACAAATGTGCTATGTTTCTGACTGCTTAATTTCCCTTTCTGGCTATCTGGACTGTCCTGGGCCAAAAACAAGCAATTCAGATATTATTTCTCTTCTAGCATCTTTTTATGGATCCCATATATATATACAGTATATACCTACTATTGTTCCTTCAAACTGCCTCTCTGGTATAATACGTAACTCTGAGTATTTTAGTTATTTGTTTGTTTGCTTATTTATTTTATTTTTTTATTTCAGGGATCTCTCATCTCAGGGATCTCAGGGATCAGTCCTGGGGCCAGTCCTATTCAACATCTTCATTAGTGACCTCGCAGATGGATTAGCGGGTAAGGCTTGTCTGTTTGCAGATGACACCAAGATCTGCAACAGAGTAGATGATCCAGATGGGGTGGGCAGAATGAGAAGAGATCTGGATAAACTACCAAAATGGTCAGAAGAGTGGCAACTGGGATTTAATGCAAAGAAGTGCAAAATCATGCACATAGGGAAGAGAAACCCTGAAGCCACTTATAGGCTGGGAGGGTTGCTAGATCACAAAGGAAGAAGAGACTTGGGCATCATCATCACTGATGACCTAAAATCATCAAGCAGACCTCTAAAGCAGTAGGTAAGGCTAGGGGGTGTTAGGTGTATTAGTAGGGGTATCTGAAGTCGTAAGAGGAGTAATAATCCTCTGTACAAGACATTGGTTAGGCCCCATCTGGAGTACTTCGCGCAGTATTGAGGCCACATCCTTCACAAGGACATTAACTAAAATTGAGGCAGTCCAGAGAAGGGCAACAAAATGGTGCAGGGACTGCATCAGAAGACATATGAGGACAGATTAACAGGAGCTCAATATGTATACCCTTGAGCAAAGGAGGAGAGAGGTGACATGATCGAGACATTTAAACACCTTAAGGGGCATAAACAAGGTGAAAGAGTCTAACATGTTTAAATATAAGAAAAATAGCAGGACAAGAGGACACAGCATGAGATTAGAGGGAGGCCGATTGGGGGAATGTGAGGAAATTCTTTTTCACAGAAAGGGTGGTAGATGCATGGAATAGCTTACCACAAGAAGTGGTGGCTATGAATACAGTGCAGGGCTTCAAACAGGCATGGGATAGGCATAAGGGAGCAATACAAATGACTATGAATAGATAGGTCACTGACAGAGTAAAGGCCGATGGCACATTTATAAGGTAGAAAAAGAAATGGGCAGACTGGATGGGCCTTGCGGTCCTTATCTGCCGTCAACTTCTATGTTTCTATGTTTCTATGTTATTTATTTATTTATTGTTGACTGGGAAAGGAGTGCTAGATACAACCATCTATTTTTGCATTCACGTGGCGCTTGCGCAAGAAATGTCTTGCTACAAGAAACAGCATTTCAGAGGTCTGTCACTGCCAAGCAATTGCAGCTGAAGCTCCAAGGGACTTGGTAGTGCAGACCAATGAGCAGGCACTCTGGTCATGACACTACTCAGTACCTGTTGGGCAGAAACTTTGTGTACTTGAAAGAAATCAGCCACTCCTATCAAACAGTGACTGTCTCCTTTCATTTACATGACACTGAAACAGCTGAGTGGAGTCACGCCAAGCCTTGTTTTTTATGTTGATTGCGCGCATGCACAAGAAACATATTGCGGCAGCTTGCTGCAGAAGCAGGTTGTGGAGGCACGGCACTGTTGTGGCCAATGCCCACACTGCCTTTTGAGGCTTGCCCCACTTTCTCCAATAGGGTGGCATGCTGCTGCTGACACTAGTTCAGCCAGCATGCCACAACCTTGAAATGTTTCAGCCGCTGCAATTAGGGGCCGCCTCGTCATTGCAGCATCAGCCATTCTGCTGCAATGAGGGAGCGACCTGTCATTGCTGGGTGGAATGTTGGTACTGTAATATTGTTTGTGAACATGGTGGCAGCTTGGCGCCGTGTTCACAAACAATATGAATGGGCCCGCAGTGCTGAGGGGGTGCCCAATCCCCCTTGGCAGTATGTGCCCCCCCACAACAGTGTTTGTTTGCTGACAGGGGCCCCAATCCCTGTCGGCTTCAGTGCCCGCGCGAGTTCTGGTTGCCACTGGGGGAGCCCACTCCCTGTCAGCATAATGGTCCCCCCCTCATCAAAATGTTCAGTTCATGCCAAGAGGGTGCCCAATCCCCCTCGGCTCTTGTTCCTCCCCCAGCACTCCATATGTGCCAACGGGGGTGCCCAATCCCCCATCAGCTACAGCCCCCCCCAAAAAACATTCAGGTAACATGCTGCCTACCCCAGCATGCCCAATGCCCCTATAAAGAAAAAAATGATCCTCGATGTTTTTCTTTGTTTGTTTTGAAACCTGTAAAAAGAAAATGGTCCTCGCGGTCTCCCTGCCCCTCCACAACCTCACGCCCACCCACTGCGCACCCTGCCTCCCACACCCCACACCCCATGCCTTACCTTCAGAGTCGGCGCGATGATCTTCGGGCGGACTGGGAACACGCCTGCCGTCTTCAAAGCTGACCACGAACTGAGAAAATGCCGGTAAGCTGTGTAATGGCATAAATTGGGCATTTTCAACTTTTTTGCATATCTCAGGCATTTTTTGGAATTTTGGCACCAAATTTTCAATATTGGGTTATTGGGCCCCCTCCTCAAGAATTAAGTCACTGTCATGGCGTTAATCAGTTCTGAAAGGTGATTCTGCAGTCACTGCGTGGAATCACCTTTCAGGACCAATTAGCGAAACAACAATGCCAGTGTTCATGAGGTGGGCTCTCAAAAAGTCTATGCTGAAAATTTGGTGGAAAAAATCCAAAAAAATGACTGTTTTACGAGTGTACATTGCCCACTTGCTATGCACACTCGTAACTTCGTCAATTTGCAATATTTCCACTCCAGATTTTCAACATTGCCATTTTTATACACCACCTTATGAACAGTATAGCTGTCATTTTTCACATCCTGGCCGAAATGTGTTTTTGCAGTTCCAGCGCAGAATAGCGCAGTCACTGTGGGAAATCAGTGTTCAGAACACATTACAAAAATTACAGTGAAACTGTTCATGAGCAGAAGTCCTAAAATGACTGCGTTGAAAATTTTGTGACGAAAGTCCATAAAATGAGTATGTTACGAGTGTGCTTTGCACAGGTTCCATGCACACTCGTAACTTCACAAATTTACAATATTTTCACTCCAGATTTTCAGCATTGCCATTTTTCCACACTTCCTTATGAACAGTATAGCTGCCATTTTTCACATCCTGGCCAAAATGTGTTTTTGCACTTCCGGTGCAGAATAGCGCAGTCGCTGTGGGAAATCAGTGTTCAGGACACATTAAGAAAATCACAGTGACACTGTTCATGAGCAGAGGTCCTAAAATGCCTATGTTGAACATTTTGTGATGAAACTCCATAAAATGACTGTGTTACGAGCGTGCATTGTGCAGTTTCCATGCACCCTTGTAACTTCATAAATTAGTAATATTTTCACACCAGATTTTTAACACTGGCATTTTTTCACACCTCCTTATGAACAGTACAGCTGGAATTTTTCACATCCTGGCCGAAATGTCTTTTTTTTTGCGTGATTCCGGCACAGAATAGTGCAGTCGTTTTTGGAAATCAGTGTTTGGGACAGATTCGGATCGAGCGAGTGAAAGAGAGGGAGTGACCGAGCTCAACTGAGCTCTGTCAGGACTGCTGTGATTTTCTTTGTGGGCAGAAAAAGGCACCAATGCAGGCAGGAGCCCAGTATAAAAGGCAGCCTGCAGCGCCGGGAGAAACAGAATGAGCGAGTGAGAGAGGGGGAGTGAGTGAGCTCAACGGAGCTCTGTTGGAACTGCTGCAGATTTCTTTGTGGGCAGAAAAAGGCAGCAATGCAGGCAGGGGCCCAGTACAAAAGAGCGGGTCTATGTGATAACGGTGAATGCCTAAAGGCGATCACTGTTATCGCTCAGTCAGAGTGCCGAAAACATTTTTGGCACTCTGACAACCCAACACATCAGGACAACGGCACCAGGACAGTTTTTACTGCTTTTGTGGGGGATTGTCCCGCACACCATAAGGATTCTCAACTCCGGGGGTGAAAGCAGTAAAAAAAATAAAGGTTTGGGCCAGGCGCAATAAAATTGCACCAGTGCCTGGACCCGAACCCAGTACCTCACCCACCCCAACCACTAACCAACCCCCATCACCACGACACAGCTCGGCCAGCTACCGCAGCACCATCCCCTACAGCCTCTCCACCCCGTCCCAGGCCACGCTTGCCATGCTCACTCCCACCCCCCGCATGTATGCATAGCAACATCCTGTCGCCCAGTTCGCCCACAGCCTCATCCGGTCACCCTACCCTCCCATTGCCCTGAGGGATTGCTCTGGGAAGGAGTTGCCATTATGGACGGTGCCCTTCCTCATGCACCCACCTCCTGGGTTACCCAAAAGGGCAGCCTACAGCGGTGAGAGAAACAGAATGAGCGAGTTAGAGAGGGGGAGTGAGCGAGCTCAATGGAGCTGTATCGTAACTGCTGCAGATTTCTTTGTGTGCAGAAAAGGTGCCAATGCAGTCAGGAGCCCAGTACAAAAGGGCAGCCTGCAGCACCAGGAGAAACGGAATGAGTGAGTGAGAGAGGAGGAGTGAGCGAGCTCAACAGAGCTGTATCGTGACTGCTGCGGTTTCTTTGTGGGCAGAAAAAGGCGGCCAATGCAAGCAGGACCCCAGTACAAAGGGCAGCCTGCAGCGCCGGGAGAAATAGAATAGAGCCAGTGAGAGAGGGGAGTGGCAGAGCTCAATGGAGCTCTGCCAGGACATTACAGTTGCCCACCCTCCCACCCATGGTCCTCTGTGGTCCTATATTACAGCAGGGTCTCAGGAGTGGAGACAAAGCAATGATTGGATACTTTAGGATTGCTGTAATAATACAGATTTAGTTGTTCTGTTTCTTTCTATAACTGAGCTAAGTACTGAGCTATACTGTTATGATTGCTGTAATAATACATATTTATTTGGTCTGTTTATTTCTCTAACTGATCTGAGTAAGACGGAGTGCAATAGGATTTCTGACTGGGCTAAATGAAACTATACGAGAGCCGAGAACAAAAAGTATAGTAGCTGAGGGGTGAAAACCGGACAAGGAGGCTTTAGGATTGCTACAGTAATACAGTATCTAACGGATGAGATTTTTGAGACTGAATTACCCAGGGCACATGACAGTTCTTAGGCATGGCACTTTCACTTCCAAATACCTAAACAGCACATATAAGCAATCAACATTCGGCATTGACAAATGCTTGTTATACTAATGGTCCCACACTCACTTCTGTTGTAAAAGTGTGTTCTGTTACTAGAAAGAAAGCAAGCTCCCATCTTTGCTCCAGCTGAATACCAAACTTTGCATTCTCAGCCAGCAAATGAAACTCATCCCTACATTTCTAAACGAAAGCTTGATCAACCTCGTGTCACAAGAAAGTAATTACTGTTACAGTAGATATAGTATGCAGGCAGTATATTGCAGTGGGTTAAGGCTCTGAGCTGCAGATCTGGAGACCTGGGTTTGACTCCCACAGCTGCCTAGGTGCATACTGTGTGATCCTGAGCAAGTCACTTAACTTTCTTGTACTCCTAGGTCGCATCTGGAAACAAGCTTCAACTTAGTGTGCTACTCCTGGTTAAACAATGTTCCCTTTCCCCTTTTCTTTCCCATAGTTCGATGTGCTTATGCAACTGGATAAGATAATGAGATGATGCTTGTGTAACTTGATTTGCTTTGTGGCTTTCCACCTCTCTATCCGTGGGATATACCACCCTGTAGGAGTATGATGTAAGGAACCCTAGAGGAGGGTTCCCCCTCTACAGGTGCCAGGAATGATTGCGTCGGCTAAAGGTAGGTTAGAAAGAAGTCCACAGGTAAGAGAGACGAGCCGCTGGAGGAGAAGGAGTGGATGGTGGGCAACAAAAAAGAATCCTGGCGAGGCCCAGGATGTTGTGACCTTTTTAGGTCGATGGGAGAGTGACGTTGTTGCTCCGCCCATTGAACCTGGGGCTTAAAGCCCTCCCATTCGATGTGCTTACATAACTGGATAGGATAATGAGATGATGCTTGTGTAACTTGGTTTGCTTTGTGGCTTTCTGCCTTTCTATCCGTGGTATATACCACCCTGTAGGGGTACGACACAAGGAATCCTAGAGGAGGGTTCCCCCCCCACAGGTGCTGGGAATGATTGCATCGGCTAAAGGTAGGTTAGGAAGAAGCCCAAAAGAATACCTAAAGGTGTCGAGCATTGAAGAGGCGAGGATGATGAATGAATGAATTCTGAGAAAATGATAGGGGCTGACTTCCTAATGAGAGAGGGGAAAGCCGGAGCCACCATCCGCCTCCATCCAACAGCGGAACCTAACTAACCTAAGAAAGCACCAACTCCAATATTATGACCAATGGCACAGAGGAGAGGAAAAAAACCCTTTTGAGGAGGAAACCACTGGGGATCCAAGGCCTAGGTCGCCTTCCCTCTAGGCTGACGACATTTGATTTGAGGACTTATGTTATTAAATCAAAAGGTTCAATAATGAGAGGGGAATAGGGAAAAACTCAAAAGAAGCACAAATTAAATAAGGAACATGAGGTAGCAGGGACCCAAGGAGGGTATGTTTGAGTAGTCAGTGAGAGATAGTAGATCAAATGAGCCAGCATGGGAGGGAGTAAATCCATGTATGAGTCAGAGGAGCAAGGGGTATCCAGATGTGCTTACGAGGAGATTCCAGATGTACTGATGAGGAGACAGATGATAATGCAGACTGGCTTGATTGAACGATACGCTTGATTGAGCGATGCGATTAAGCAGACACTGAGGTTGAAGAGGCATGCTAGATTATGCGATGTAAACGATTAGACTCTGAATGATTGGAGCCTGAGGTTGTACTCGCTGAGGCAGCATGGAATTCAATGATAGGAATGTTCGAATAAGTGATGTAAATAGATAAACCTTGAGATAATGCTGAGTGAATGATGACTGGATTTATGAACTCAATATAACTGGAGTTATGAACTTGATACATGCAGCAGGATGGCTGCGGTTGACAGGTGGCATAGGAGTTATGGTAGGTACGTCCAAAAGGAATATCGATAGCAGACCACGGGTGGAGTGAATCCTGGATGGCCAGTGTGGAATTGGAAGAGGAGACAGGAATGAACTTGAAAATGAACTTGTACGAAGGAAGTAAAGGAAGTAGGCTGCATCAAAGGAGGTAGACTCTGAGGCCAAGAAGGGAGATCTGGAACCAGAGGCAACTCGGGTTGAGCAATCAAGGAACAAAACAGGATGAGGTATGATGAGGAGTGAGCAAAACTTAATGATGTATTACGAGGGGTGAAGCTAAGAGCGGAGTGAAGCCATGATGGCTGGTACTAGAAAAGGCGCTAGGACATTGAAGGTATGATTAGGAAATGAATGAGGTACAATGATGGATTGAAGCCAGGAAGGGAAGCTAAGCAGAATTCAACAGAGTGATGCAAGCAATGAGGCTCCTTGAAAGGAGGCATACTCTGAAGCCAATAAATCATATCCGGAACCAGAGGGTATGTGAAGGAGAGGGGAAGGCCAAGGGGGTAGCATAGGATCCAAGGAGAGCAAGACCAGGCAATGTAGCATGGATGGGTGGCAGATCATTCAGAATAGGTAGGCCAAAAAAAATTGTTGAGTTCTGGCTAGATGAAGTCAGCCAGGGCAGTACGGGTGGAGTACAGAACGGGAAGAGGAGGATGATGCATTGACGCCATGGAGGCAGGTACTGGAAATCGAGACATGAAAGGACGAAGGACGGTAGGGAGGTCAGTAGGGTAGCATAGGACCCAGCCGGTACAGAATGAGAACTGCAGTAGGGCAAGTCGGAGTAGGTGGCATACGAGTCATGATAGGTATGCCCAAAAAGAAATGTCGAGAGCAAGGAAGGACGCCACAGAGAAGACGTGATCGCAGATTGAGGTGGCCTGAGATGCTGCAATGGTGAGGAGGGTAAAAGTGTAGGAAATGGAGGAGGTACAATGAGGAGGAAAGACAGGGATCGAAGCCATGATTGGAATGAAGCTGTGAAGGCTGGCACGAGGAAGGAAAATAGGAAAGAACAAGGTACGATGAGGGAGGGAAACCCAGAAGGCCGGAACGGGTAAGGGTTATGAAACCAGACGGAAAAATAGGCAAGAATTGCCCAAAGCTGATCTGTCGGGGCAGACAGTGCCACCTGCTGGTCAGTAGGAGAACCTGCACACTGTGGAACAAGAATCCCCAAAGGTAGGCTGGACTGCAATGTATGAGATTGGGAGAGAAAACAACCTTCGAGGAACAGTACGACATGGGAAGGCAGTGAAAGCAAAGGGTCACCCCCTCCCACCAAAATATTATTATTATTATTTTTTTTTTTAATTCGGCAGCAACCCCAAAGATCCTGCAAAACAGAAAAATACTAGGGCTAAGGCAGACAAAACACGATTGCAGAGCAGTAGTAGAGGTTAGAAGCCAAGGCAAGGCAATGGACTAGCAAGGGGTATGGCAGCTTAGTAGGTCACGTCCAACGAGACAATAGCAACCCCACCAATAGGGTCAAGAACAACAGCCCCAGATGCTCTTGGAGGCACCAACCAAAGTTTCATGCAATCCACATGACAGCAAGTACACTAAAACAATGACACTAAAATAAAGGAATACCCGTAAAACAGAAATGCAGATGTGCAGCCCCAGCAAATCTCTGGCAAGCAAAGAGCTGCAAAGCCGCAGTATACCAAGGAAATAGGAAGGAAAGGTTTAATCTTACATATGGAGCAGCAACACTAGACAAGCAGGACAGACACGGGAGGTAGACACGGACCCCAAGCAAGGAGATCGGATTGTGACGGGGAAGAAGCGCAGCTGATGAGACAGGTGGAAGTCCCCAGGGATTCGCAGCTGCGAGGTCCGTGAGCTGGTTGGCCGGCAAGCAGGTTGGGATGCAGTGCCGAGCAGCGGCCGGAGAAGCAGAGACCACAGCTGAGTCATGGTTCTGTTTGAGGGGCAGGGAGACACTACCAAAGGAGCAGCAGCAGCTAGTATGGCCTAGCCCAACTAGAAATGAGAAATGAGCAAACCGGCGGAAGGGAGAGGCGAACCACTGAGGAGTAGGGCAGGAGAGAGAAAGGTAAACCGGAGACAGGCATAGATCAGCTGAAGTCGCAACGCACAGAAATGAAAGCAGCGGGACTGCGGATTGAGGCAGAAATTAGGCTGCAAGACAGGGAAAAGTGCACCCTAAATAAAAACTACACAACAAAGGCACACAATACAGGATGAGGCAGGAAGCAGGCGCGCTATAAAGAAAAATAGTACGGAGGAACGAATGGGCAGCCAGAGGCTGCTGCAGAAACAAGAAATCGAAGCAGCGATCCAAGATGTACAGGAGAGCAGTACCTCCGGCTGCAACGAAAAAGAATCCTGACGAGGCCCAGAATGTTGTGACCTTTTAAGGTCGATGGGGGAGTGACATTGTTGCTCCACCCACCGAACCTCGGGCTTAAAACCCTCCCATAAAAAAAAATTCTGCACTGTTGATGTTAGACCAGCAAATGGCACACTCCATGCACATTCACTGTACCCTCTTGCAGTGCCAGTCTCAGTAAAGCAACGGAACCTTTCAACCTAGTCCAGAGGGGTAATATACAATGAACAAGATTAAAAAACAGAGGTGACATCAGGTTTGCTATTAATATGGGAAAGGAATTCAATTTGCATTAGATAAAAAGAAGATAGAAAGTAAATTAGAGAAAGCTCCTAATCTCATCAACAGTACACTCCAATAAGCCCAGCTATTCTTTGGAAACTGCATCACATTGCAGTGGAACGCACCCTACCATACTCATCATGTCCAAGATGACCTCACAGAATGAAAAATTATTTTCCGCCTTTGACCTTCCATATTCCTGTTGAGGTAGTGGTACTGTAGTACCTAGTGGTGGAGGCTGTCTGAATATTATTTTTTAACTATGATGCCCGCCCAAGACAAGGACAGCAGCTGACAGACTCGCGAACTGCCTAGTAGGACAGCCAGCCCTGAGCAAAGCGTGACACACTGCCACTGAACATTAGTAGCAGCACTTCCTCTTGGGAGGGTGCCCAGAGCTGCAACTTCAGCACCCTGCCCAGGCCCACTCCTATTGGTTCACTGAGGGCACACTGTTAGAATATCAGACAGACTATCCCACTCCGATTGATGCTCCAGAGAATGCAAGATTATTCACATCAAGCTCTAAACATTTACAGTACCTACACCTGTAGTGAGGTGGTGTGCGTGCCTGCAGCTGCACTAATGTAAAGTTATTTGGGAAGAGACATCCTTTTGTTTTAAAATCTTTTGCAATTTTGAGGGTTTTTTTTCGATCAAAGTTTTTATCCCAGTTAGTCTATGTCCCTCCCGCTGGTTCAGCGCCCACCGAGCCCCAAAATTTTAAGGTTACATACCACCTGTTCTGATTTCTCTTGACTGTCCTGGTTTGGGGTGCTGCTGTGTCATGCCCAAAACAGGAAAAAAGCAAAATGCCCTGTTCCGTAACTAGAAAAAAAGATATTCTTATTTTCCTCAGGAAGTTGCAGAAAACTTCAGTACCTTAAATAAAATGTATTTATTTGAAATTCGCTAACCGGGAAAGGCACAATTAACAAATTTAGTAGTATAGAATCATTCCACAAAAATAGAATATCCCAAAATGTTATAAAACAATATAGACAACTAAAAGGCTTAGGCTTAGTACTACTAATTCTCTTATGTAAACGTTGTATGCAACAGAAGTATGGGTAATCACTTTATTAGGGCAACTGTATATTTATATCTATGTTTTTACACATACTGTATATGTTAGTAGTGTATTTCAGTTGTGCTATTTACTGTTCTCAGTATTTTATATTAAGGTGTATATTTTTTTGATAACTTCTTTACTTATTGTTTGTTTTTTGGGATTTCTGTGAAGCACTGCGAGCTTTCACTGGATGGAGTTGGAACACTATGCTAGCAATAAGCCCTGTCAGGGTGTGGGATACTGGTAGATACCCCCACATCCAGGGCAGTAATGAGGACTAATGCCGCAGGCAGAGGGCCTTACTGCCCCTGGAAGTTCATGTATCCACCATTATACAATAAGCTTAGAAAGCCCTATAACCTGTTTGGTCAGCTGGGGTCTTTACCCATGGGTATATCTCAACATAACCTATGGGTAAAGTTCCAGCCATCCCAGCTGACTGCAGCACAACACATACAATCACATAGTACTACCGCTTTTTTTTACCTCATTAGAAGCCTTGCGCAAGCAATGTCTTGCTACAAGAAATGGCACTTGAGAGGTGATCAAATACCATCTGATGTTAATTTGCAGGATTTGCTCTACTGTACTAGCCAGATAGTTTATCTTCACCACATTGTGCCTGTAGATTACTGTACTTAGGAAATGGCAAGAAAACACTTCGGTAAAGTGATTAAAATATTGTTGAAGCCCTGCAGCCCTCCTCACCAGCCCCAAAACCCACTCACAATAAGGAGATGAGTCAGTACAACTGAGAAACTGCTGTACAATGCTCATGCTTTACAGCAAGATCCCTGTCACCTAGAAAGCCCCGTAGAAAGCCCTGTGCTTTCATCATCAATGCTCACACTAACTGCATATTGGCCATTGGATATCTTGTAAGTTTAAATGTTTGTTTTTTTAGTCCCACAAATGCCTTAAATGGGTCCCAGCCAGTAACATTGTGGGATCAAATACTGCGACCAAAAATAAAGTGGCAATAACATTGCCACCCACAATGTCGGCAGCACATGACATTGTAGGATGTAACAGTGCATGCCAGTGAACTTGCAGGCAGCAAACACAGCCTTCTACATGGAGACACCACACAGCACAGCAGCAGCAGGAACCTGAGCATAAGAACAGCACAGGGGTGCCTGTGTAGGGAGCAGTTCATGGGACCCCATGCCACTGTGGTGCTGTTGTTCGGCCACCAACCTCCGCATACTCCTCAGTCCTCTCCAGGCACAGCCATAGCCTCTGCCTGCTGTCCCATGCCTAGTACAACCTGTGCGTTCTGTGTCCTCTGTTCCATAGGATGACACACTATGCCATGTTCCCCTGTAGTCTGCCCTGTGGAGTCCTGGCATAGCACCCTTTCTTCTGCCTTGTGGTGGGGCCTGCCTGGGGGTGGGTGGCCATTGCACTACCTCCAGTGTGCCACTGTGCTCGGGGTCCCAGTTTTGGTCCCTGGCAGCAGATACTCCCACTGAGTCCCCCCACCCATGCATCCATATACTGGAGCACTGTAGCTGTGCACAGCAGGTCAGTATGCGGCATTGTTACCCAGCTTTATTTTATGTCTTGCAATATTATGGTCCACAATGTTTTGCCGGCGATATTATTTCCATGATATTTTGTCCACGATGTTACTGGCTGGAACCATTAAAGGTGATGACCATTCCCACAGATACTGTAGCACAGCTGAGGGAAGCAAGAGGAGGGAAGAGAAGGAACTATTCCACTTTATTTATTTATTTTATTTAGTTTTTGATTACCGTAGGTGCCATAGCCAGAAAATTACTATTTTCAGGCACGACCCAGGAGGTTACATGGATTACAAGGATACAGAATACAGAAAAAAATAGCAAAAACAGGTAACAGCATGTGCAGAGTTAGTAACAAATGAATATAGGTGTATAAGTCCAATCAAGAAAAAGGCAGAGTACAAACAGAAGGGAAAACTAGTTTGCTAGGAAAAACATAAGTGTATTAAAGTGCCAGGTTAGAATAGCCATAGGTAAATGCAAGATTAAAGTAGTTATAGGGAAGGAGACATTCACGGGCAGCCTAGCCAATCAAGGAGGGTTAAAACATGAGTAGGAAGCTTGACTGTTGAGGAAAGAGCAGTACTTATTTTTAAACTGGGCATGACTAGGCACCTGGCGAATATCTAGGGGTAGGGAGTCCCAGAGATTGGGTGCAGCATGGGAGAAAGCTGCACTACCCTTCTGTGTTTTCCATCTGGGAACAAACAGCAGAGACCTATCAACTGATCGGAGGGCATGGGTGGAGAGCTGTGGAGATAACAGGAAGGCTAGAGAAACAGAGATGCCAGTTCTAATAGTACAGTCTATAAGAGAGCCAAAGGCAAGGAGCCGACGGGAAGAAGGGGATAGCCAATTAGGGTCAGTGACAGCGTAGAGCTGGCAGTGATGTTTCAAAAGGAGGGGAGGCAGAGGCATATCTACAGATATTATTACAGCTTGTGTCCCACTTCCTAAGTAAGATCTTTGATGCATTAAGATGGGTAAGAGCTAGTAGGAGAGTGCTGGAAGCAGCATACCACGGGCAATGGCCAGCCTAGCAGAGGGTGTGAGGATATGGCTAGTTTTAAAAGCCACACCAATTTTGGTATTGACAGACTTACAAGTGGACACAATGTGCTGATCAAAATGAAGGACTCCAGGGTATTTAAAGGAGCACACAGATTCCAGAACAGAGCCATCAAGACAGGATATTTTAAACAGGGACCGGGATGATTTTAATTTTGCAGAAGAACCAAAGAGCATTGTCTGAGTTTTGTCGACATTAAGTAGTAGCCTGTAACTAGATAGCCAGGACTGAATGGAGATAAAGGCAGAAGAGAGTTTGGTTAATATGTTGTATATTTTTGGAGCTGTAGTACAGAACAAGGTCATCAGCGTATAGAATAGATAAGCAGCCAGGGATGTTTGTCGAGATCCTATTAATAAAGATAGAGAAAAGAAGAGGGCCTGGTATGGATCCTTGAGGGACACCTAGGTTTATGGACACTGAGTTAGACAAGGCTGAGTTAAATTTCACAGTCTGAACTCTGTTAGATAGCTTTTGAACCAAGCCACAGAGTGGTGGGAGAAACCAAGGGCTCAAAGATTTTCAAGAAGAAGGGGATGGTCCACAAGTTCAAACGCCTTTGTAAGATCAATACAAGCTGCACCAGTGAGAAGGCCAGAGTCCAAGGCGCTTACGGCATCATTTGTAAATTGAAGAAGCTGCAGAAGTGTGCATATGGTTAATTTAATCACAGGTCTCCTCACTCCCTCCCCCACCCCAAGCTTTTCGAACAGATAGTGCTCCTTGTCACTCATGCTAGTACTTGGGTCTTATTAGTTGTCCTAACATATAGTTATTGGTTACATTTAATCTGTTTACTGCTATGTCAAATATGAGTGTACAGCTTGTGCTACTCTAGGATACAGTACCATGAGGATGTTTTTCCTAATAGTAAGATGGTGCGCTCCAATTAGTAGACATAGACTGGTTTTCATTTTAAGTAACACTGAGTAGATGGCGGCATCTTAGAAGTACTTAATGTTATGAATACCACATTTATAAGGGTCCAGCCCCATAAGAAGTAGCAGTGATACACCACATTTTGTACTGTAAACTAGACCCCAGAGCTTTTTTTTTGAACTAAAGGTACTTTTATGTGGCTGTTTAATATTCAGATCTGGGAAGTTAAGGGACTCGATCAAGTTGAAAATAAAATAAAAAAGATAATGTATGCCTACAATAAGAGGGCGGGCTCAGCTCTACATTATCAGTGCCAACCACCTGCACAGCAAATACCTGCAAGCAAACATTCGACACTGTCAAATGCGCATTAGTCTTGTTCCAGTGGTGGTGGTGGAGGGGGGATGTAGAATAAAACCAACTGAAACTGAACCAGATTAAGCTCCGAGTTCGGGCATGCGCAGTAGCGCTTGGTGCTACTGCCATGACCGAACTCGGGGCTGCAACTTTTAAGAATGATTTTAAGTACATTACATGGCTCTGTTTTCACCAGGAATTGGCTGTAGAGGTTCAGTTAACATGCCTCTACATGCCACAATAGTTCTTTTTCTCCGGTGTAGATACGCCTCGTTCATCATTTGTACGAGATTTCCAGCAAAGGACAGGATGCCAGGGGCACACTCCGTCTTCCGGTGCGGTGGCACTTTTTGACATGGCACATCCAGGAAAAATATTAAGAAGCTAAATAACTAAAGAAAGGATAGCTGCATTTATTTTAAACCATGTACGTTGTTGTAATTGGGCGTTTTGGCAGCCCTAGTGATTGACCCCACTGTTGTGGACAGTTTTCCTTTAAATACAGCTAAACATCACTAAAACTAGATGTGGACAACTAGGTCATACAGTTCATTCCTCATTGAGATAACATAAGCATGAGGGAGTACTACTAATTTAAATGTTGTACCTATTCTGTTTGTATATTGTCTGTACTGTATGTTATTGCTTCACATGGGTCACCCTTGTAAATTAGCTATGATCAATGGTACTTTAAATAAATGAAATGAAACATAGCTCTCACCCCATCTCATACAAAAGTGGTGCTGCTAGGTTTGTTTCCAGTGCATTTGGCTAAATACCACAAAGCACACTTGGGGCAGGATTTTCAACCCCTCCTGGATGCCGCACGTCCCGCTGTGTGCCGAACATATGGAGCACGGGGCTTGCGGCATTCACCCAACGCAGGTGGGATTTTCAGATCCTTTGCACTGCCCGCAGGTCCTTAGACCACAAAATTGTGGTCTAGGCCACGCCACACCCATGAGGCCAAGATACGCAGCTTGAGCCATATATTTGGTGCAAGCTGCTGTAAATCAGGGAACTGTCACAACTGCACCCAAAATTGGAAAATCAGGTGCAGTTGCAACAAAGGGGTCTGGCGCACCGCTGATTTCAAATATTTCTGGTGCAGGGCATGTAGCAAGCCCTGTGTCATTGTATGATAATCCTGCCCTGGGGCCGATTTTTGCAACATGTAAATATTGCTTGTAGCAGGCACGATGTGTCCTGACACTGCAACAAAAAGTTTTAGAGGCTAAGGATGTAGTTTCCTCTGTGAAATTTTCACAAAATAAAATATGCAGTGCGGAGCATAACAGCCTTCCTTCCTAACATTTCTGCCTTTTGTGCAAGTATTGCACATAGATTACTTTAACCCTTAAGGTCTGATATTGGATGTTCAACAAATACACAATACATTCGGGCATTCAACTGTATTTGGGTATTCGACTGGACTGGTATTCAACCATAATGTAGTACATTTATTAAAAATGCTGTAGACATGAAAAAAAAAACACCCCAAAATGTAGAAATGAGAAGTTTTCTGCTCAGCATGGGTAGAGGGTAATACTACACTAGTTTGTGATAACACACTATACTGATGCAGAGTCAGAGCGTAAGCATAATTTAAAGGAAAACACCAGCTACAATAGATGACTAATGGAATGAAGTGGGTCCATAGGGTATGGATTGATGGGGGGGCAACAAGTGGAAGAACACAGACCTGTATGAAGAGGATAGGTTGCACCTTACTAAGGAGGGCTCACGGGTACTGAAGCATAAGTTGGGGGAGTTTATGAAAGAAAATTATAATTTAAACTAAGTAAGGGGTGGCCAAAGGGGTGGGAATTCATCAAGAGAGGGGGTTCTTTGGACCTCCCCACCCCCAGTAAGGCAGGTGCCAAATTCAAATAGAAGGGGAAATGGTGGGGAGGGTAAAGGCGCAGAGTGCAGTAGATTACAATGGAGTGTGGAATCACTGAATGCTAGGAGCCTGGGAAACAAGATGGCAGAGTTGCAGGCATTGATGGCAGAAGGGGAGGTGCACATAGCCGCCATCACTGAAACATGGGCAACCCAATACCATGACTGGGACCTAGCCATCCCAGGTTTCAAGCTATACTGGAGGGATAGGGAAAAGGGGAAAGGGGTGGGGTGGCCAGATATGTTGAAGAAGGGATAAGGTGTAACAGGGGGGAGGAGGAGGAGGGACAGGAAGGCAGGGCAGAGGTCATGTGGGTGCAACTATACAACCCGAGGGGTAGACTGGAGGGTAGTTTATAGGCCTCCAACACAGAATGAGGAGATTGATAGGGAGCTGGAGGAGCAGCTAAAGAGGCTTAGTGGCAAAGGGAGCACTGTGGTGGTGGGAGACTTTAATCTACCAGGGGTGGATTGGAGCATCCCGGCTACCCCATGTGCCAGCGAGCAGATCCACCTGGAAGCCTTCCAGAACAGCTTCCTGACACAGAGGGTAGTAGAACCAACTAGGGAGGAGAACACCCTAGACCTGGTGCTGGAGGATGAGGAGGAAATCAAGGATGTTGGAGTTGAGAAACTCCTGTCTGGAAACGACCACCGCACAGTGTGGTTCTCAATCAATCTTGGTAAGGAGGTAGCCACTACAAGGACTAAGGTCCTGGATTTAAAAAGGGCAGACTTTGGCAGGATGGGTAGAATACTGGAAGGGTACATAGCCACCATCTGCCAGAACATGGACACTGAACAGAAATAGGCAGTCATCAAGAGGGGCCTGGCTGAGGCCACTAGCACATGTGTCAAGAGCCAGAGCAAGAAATCCAGGACCAAGAAGCTGAGCTGGATGAACAAGGAGGTAGGGAAGAGGGTGAGGGAAAAGACAGATGCATTTAGAACCCACAAAAGATTCAAAAGGGAAGAGGACAGAGAGGAATACATGAGGAAATCCAGGGAAGTGAGTAGAACAGTAAGGGCAGCCAAGGCATAGAGAACTGAGGTTGGCCCAGGAGACCAAAGAAGGGGAAAAGGATTTCTTCAGGTATATAAGGGAGAAGAGAAAGAGTAAGGATCAGATTGTTAGGATCAAGAATGGCAGTGGTGGGGCAGAAAAGAGGGCAGAACAGGCAGAAGTACTCAACAAGTACTTCTGTTCGGTATTCCCCAAGGAGAAGGGACGGGCCTGTACCTAAGGGGAAGGGCAAGGTGGAGTGGAGGGGGGGGAGATCACAGATGGGGAAATCACAGAAGGAAGGGTGTTGGAGGGACTCAAGTCCCTGAGCGTAGATGAGGCACCTGGGCCGGACAGAATTCATCCTAGAATACTGAGAGATTTGGCAGTAGTCCTGGTGGGGACATCAGTGAACCTGTTCAACACCTCTCTGGAAACGGGATGTGTACTCAGGCATTGGAGGGTGGTGCATGTGGTGCCCCTCCATAAGAGTGAGCCCAAAGATGAACCAGGAAACTATAGACCAGTCAGCCTAACCTCAATTGTGGGAAAGCTAATGGAGACTATCCTCAAGGAAAGGCTGGTAAACTTTCTGGAAGATAATGATCTTCAGGATGGCAGACAGCACGGGTTTGTCTCTGGCAGATCCTGCCAGATGAACCTGGTGGACCTTTTCAATTAAGTGAAATGGGCACTGGACAAGGGTCATGCAGTGGACATCCAATACCTCGACTTCATCAAGGCCTTTGATTCATTGCCGCATGGTAGACTGAACAGCAAATTGAGCAACCTAAGAGTGGGGAGGAAATTGGTTAGATGGGTCAGGAGCTGGTTACAGGATAGACAGCAGAAGGAAGTAGTGGGGGTGAAGTATCTAAGCCCAGGGCTGTAATAAGTGGGGTCCCACAGGGCTCGGTACTGGGATAAGTGCTGTTTAATGTTGTCATTGCCGACATCACAGAAGGGATAAAGCATAAGATCAGTCTGTTCGCAGATGACCCCAAGATCTGTGTGGAGGTTGATGGAGGGGAAGGCGGAACAGTACTCCAAGAGGATTTGGCAAAACTGGAGGAATGGTCTAACACATGGCAACTTGGGTTCAATGACAAGAAGTGCAAAGTCATGCACTTGGAAGCCAGGAACCCAGAAATAGCTACTGGTCGGAAGAAGTGCAGTTATCCCAGTCAAAGGAGGAGAAGGATCTGGGTGTACTAGTGACAGGGGAAATGAACCACTCCTCCCAGTGCAGGAAGGCAGTAGCAAAGGCCAACAAAATGCTGGGGTGCATCACAAGGGGAATTACCTCTAAGAGAGGGGAAGTTATCCTGCCCCTGTACAGGTCCTTGGTGAGGCCACACTTGGAGTACTGTGTGCGGTGCTGGTGCCCCTACTTGAAAAAGGACATCAAGCTGTTGGAGGGGGTACAGCATTGGGCAACAAAAATGATCCTGGGATTGAGAGATTAACCTTATGAGGAGAGACTGAGAGAGCTCAATATGTATTCCCTGGAGGACAGAAGGGAGAGAGTGGATATGATTAAGACCTTCAGGTACCCGAAGGGTATGAACACAGAAAGCATCTGAAGTACTTTCAAATTAAAAGGTGGAAGGGAAACCAGGGGGCATAGTCTGAAGTTGGAAGGAGGCAGATTCAGGAGGGAAGTGAGGAGACATTATTTCACCAAAAGGGTGATGGCAGGATGGAATGCACTGCCGGAGGAGGTGATATCACTGCAGATGGTGGGCAGCTTCAAAAGGGGGTGGGACAGGTTCAGAGGGAGGGTTCAAACTATGGGTGTGCATGGGGGTGGGAGCAAAAGATACATGGGGAAAATCAATAGGGTGGAGGCAAGGGAAGGGGGGAAGCTGCAGTCTGAACGACTGAAGTGCTGCACACTCGAACAGACTAGATAGACCAAAAGGCCTGTATCTGCTGGCAATTTCGTATGTTCGTATGTACTTTTGTGCGCTCTTCTACCAGTGCATATTTATGCCAATCAGCACTCCTGTGTAAAAAAATATATATATTTTCTAACTGCATTTTGGTAATAATCAGGGGTCAATCTTAACATTATTTTACAAGCCCAAACCCTAGTGCAAATTAACCAAGGCTAGTGCAGCTAACTCTGTACTTGTTTATTTATTGTTTATTTATTAAATTTTGATGACCGGGTAAGCCCACTGAGCCCCAGAGGTCCCTTTTTCTGGGCCTACCAGGGATTACATGGTATAATGGGATATACAGTAACAGTACAATAAATATGTCGGAGCAAAAGTCCATCTTGACTAGTGTAAATTCTAATGGCTGTTAATGAAGTTAAACATGTCCCTACTCTAGCAGGCTCTAGTCTTCATGTTAATCTCTCTCAATGCTCCAGATGGCCTGGTGTGATTAACAATTCAATTCAATTCAATTTTTATTTAACCAGGAAATGCACCATTGAGGCAAGCTCATTTACAAAGTGGTCCTGGAGGACAATTTAACATACATATGGTAAAAGTGGAAAACAACAAAACAGCATCGATGTACGGTTACATAATAGAGACCAAAAATTAATAAAAGGTTGGCGATGTAATGCAAGCCTAGGGATAGCAGAGAAAAAGCAGAGAGAGGGATAGAGCAGAGAAGTAGGACAGAGGGGAAGGAGAGGGAGAGAGGGGGAGAGAATAGTGGAAAAAGAGGGGGAGCAGAGAGAAAAGGTATAGGGGTAAGTGAGGATAGTGATAAGGGGGACTGGGAGCAAGGGTGTAAAAGAGGGATGAATCAGGAATAGGGAGAGAGGTATAGGTGGAAGATAGAATTGGTTTTCATTTATGATAATAGTACTGAGTAAAGAGCATAGAGTGAAGAGTATAGAGTGAAGTGCTTAAGTTGGGAAGAAGTTGGAGGAGGCTATGTGACAGCTCATTAAAAGCTACAATTGTCTTGCAGTTCAAGAGAGGGATCCCACAAAAGACTCAATGTGAGTCATTATCACTCCACTGGTAGGACTTTCAGCTAGTGTCCAGGGTGTGATCAAGGGTAGAATGCTGTTAAGTCACTAGCTTCCAGTTTTCTAAATGTGTCTCTGTCTGACAATTTGTCACATATTATTAAGACCAGTGCCCAGCATTTCCCTACATTTTGAGTGTCTGTATCCAACATTTCAGTGACAACATGTTAAGAAGTATATAGGGTCAGCCCTGCAGGTGGTGGATTTTATCCCAGCCTCACCATAGCTTCCCTTTCCCCTCCAAATCTCTTTACTCTGTTCTTTCCCTGGACACCACTGTAGACCAGACTCTGAAATGACCATTCACAGATCCATTACTGCCATTACTGGCAAGTGTAGGGGGTACCCAGCTCTTCTAAATGGACCATGCCAGCCAACATCAGCCATACAGTCCCACCCTTATCCCACCCAACATATCCGTTCATCCTAAAAACAAAGCTTTGGATTATGTATGGTACAAAAATAAACCTTAATATAATACACAATTTGAAAGCTTAAAATATGCATTCCTGGGGTGCATAGATCATCCTATGTAGCAACAGAAATAGTATAGCGTTCTGCCTGTGTCCTGTTTCCCCTTGGCTGATGAATCATGAAAGAACAATGTTAAAGAAAAATTGTGTGTGCTGAGCTGGGACCGCTTGATTGAACATTTGCTGTTGTGGTGTCCTCTGGCTTGGTGGGCAGAAAGAGGACGAGAGGAAGCCATGGTACAAAACAATGGGGGGGGGAAGCTCACTGTGTGTGATGGCATTGCAGTTTTTTTTTTTGCTGGGGCAGGAAGCAATGTGGGAGCAAGGTAACTATGCAATAATCAGAGTATTTCTTGGCTTGCATGGTTTCCTGTATAAATGATCAAAATTTACCATTTATAATTGAGGGGTTAGTGCAACCATCTGCAGGCTAGTGCAATTTTGAATCATCAACTTGTCCTGCTGGCTAGTGCAAAAGTTCAGTTTAAAAAAGTGCTCGAAAACTTCTGTTTAACTAGGCTGCTGCCCACCAGCAGCCATCTCATGGGAGCCTCTAGCTCCCTTGCCAGGCATATGCTAATGTGCCCCGGCCAGCCAATGGGCTGATTGCCAGGTGCACGTTAGCATATCCCAAGCATAGAAGCAAGCAGCTGCCATGAGATAGCTGCCAGCAGCCTTGCTAAGTGGAAGTTTTCGAGCACTTTTTTAAACTTAAGTTTTAATGCCAAAATGGCAAAAATGCAGTTAGAAAAAATATACTGTTACATGAAAGAATGGGGACATATGCACCAACAGGAGAGTGCACAAAGGTAACCGGTGCTTTCCTTTAACAGATTAGGCATTTTCTTTACATAGACAAAGAAATTCTGTGCACAAGCACTGAGGTAATGGTTACCCCAAAGGGCATTTGGCTGGGAAGCCAAGTTTCAAAGAAATACAAAATCACACATGCCCCCACAATGCAAAGCATCATGGGCTGCATATGCAAATCACCACAGACTATTATGCTGGTTCAACTTTAAGCAGAAATGCATGGTGCCAAAAGGCCTCTCACACAGTTTGCAAAGGGTGCCAATGGAAGACATAGGCAAGTGTTTCGTCCTACTAGGACTCATCAGTATGCCTCATCTGTTTGACACCCTAGTGGAATGAACCAGCTACCCTAAGATGGTCTATCTGGGTTATCTTGTGATGAACCCAATCAAAGCAAAAAAAAATTTAAAGGGCAAAAAACCTCTATGCGCAAGCACTGAGGCAATGGTTATCCCAGAGGGCATTTGGCCGGGAAGCCAAGTTTCAAAGAAATACAAAATCACACAGGCCCCCACAATGCAAAGCATCATGGGCTGCATATGCAAATCACCACAGTATATTATGCTGGTTCAACTTTAAGCAGAAATGCATGGTGCCAAAAGGCCTCTCACACAGTTTGCAAAGGGTGCCAACAGAAGACATAGACATGTGTTTCGTCCTACCAGGACTCATCAGTGTGCCTCATCTGTTTGACACCCCAGTGGAATGAACCAGCTACCCTAAGATGGTCTATCTGGGTTATCTTGTGGTGAACCTAATTAAAACTCTTGGGTGTACTGAAAAAATGAAGAGAACATCTGTTTTGGAGACTGGAGGGAATCACCAAAGCAAGGAGTTGCTCAGCATGCAGCGGAAGGAATTAAAAATGAAACACAGATGGGCCTTATTCATGAAGTTGTGGGTTATATGCAAAAAATGCATGTATAATGACTGCATAGTTACATGGCCCCAGAGAGAGTGCAGGAAGTATGGTATTCATGACTGCGAGCACCCACAGGGCACCTATCTGTGGCCTCACCTCCCAGTGTGCCGCTGCTCAGGGGCAGATCGCAGGACTCAGATGGGCACCCAGTAGGATGCCTGCCCTAGGTCTCACAGTGGATTCCCTGTTCTGCATGAGCAGGGGATTCTGGGCAGGCATGGGTCCCAGGAATTTTGTACCTACAGGCGAGAACCCAGATGGTTGTCCCCAGTCCTACCATGCAACTGAGTGGGCTGAGGCAGCGCAGTGGGGGAATCCATGTCCCACCGCAGATGGCAGGTGTCATCAGGAGGGGTATGTAACACTTACCTCAGGAGCTCCTCTCATGTAACTTGTGCCCTCCTCAGCCAGCACTGCACACCTTAGTGAATGGTGTAGAGAGCAGGCACTCCCCCCTGACACTCTCAGGACCACCTGTGGCTCATAACTGCAGGATTGACCAGTGGATCGTGTGTGTAAGGGGCTTAAGCTACTGCTTTAATGCTGCTGGGAGTCTGCTGAACCCCCGCTATGCAGCATTCCAATTTAGGGTTGCCTGTGCACCTAATATATGTGGCATGTAGGCAATCCACACTGTCATGAATAGGGCCCTATGTTTTGTAGACAGGAAAGCAAAGCTGAGTTGCACAATGGAGCAAATATTTAGATTTTCATACATTTTTTGTTTTATTTTTTAAAAACATTTTTATTTTAACAATTTTTTAAGTTTTTTTAATTTTATATTTTTAATTTTTTTTATTGTTCATATTTTTTATACTATTATTTTATTCTTTCTGTGGCCTGAAAATTATTGATTTAATTTTTTTATAATGTTATTTTGATCATTGTTTCACCTGAAAATTAATGGCATAATAAGTACATTTTGTAACCAAGTGCCTGGATATACCAGGCTAGGAGAAGTCACATTGCAAAAATGAATAAATAAATAAATCGGAGAACAACATTTTCAATAATTTTCCAAGATTGTTGTCATTTTAACAGCAACAGTGGTCATAAAGCCACAAGGTCAGTCAAAACTCCATACTGCAAGCACAACCACATCTGACATCTTTATTCCAAAATCATATTGTCAGTAAAATCAAGAGCCAAAGTCAGAAAGCCATAAGTATAGTGGTCAACTCAGTATTCAAAGCTGGCAGACAGTGACAGCACATTGTCGGGCTGTGGCTAGTACACCTATTCACTTAAAGAGCAGTGGACACCTTCAGGTGAACTTTAACAAATCATAACATTTAGACACAGTTCGGTTTGTATTTCACATTAGTTCTGAATTCCTCCTCTCTGATACCTATTACTGATATAATTTGCATGAAAATAGGCTGATTGCTCCTGAAGAGTTCATCTATTCCTGTTCCTTTCTCTCTACCTGAAGTCATAATGTACTGCTTATGATATCACAGTTACTCCCATGGCAACAGATTGTGATGTCACAACAGAGGATTATGACTCGTTGCAAATGATTAACACAGATTCACCTAAAATTATAACTGTTTGTCACAACCGCACTGAAGAGGGTAACCCTCCTGTTTGTTTTGTGGGTTTGAATCAAACTTTGGTTTCAAGTTCTGGAGGGATTCAAACTGAATCTCTTGCTAGCGTACCCAATGTACAGGCTCAGATAATTCTGCTCTTCAGGGGGGCCAGATATCTTTTCCCTACGGGCACCTAACCATGCGTACAAAATGAACCCTTAAAACTCTATTAAAGACCTCAGAATAAACTCTTACCTTTTCCCAGTTTGGTAAAACCAATAAGCTTTGTACAGTGTCAGCTTTAACCATATATGCTTCCCTTGTCAAAGAAAGAATTTCAAAAGCAGGTAGTCTCTAAATATAGAGGTTTACTTAAAATAGATTCAAATGTAAAATGTAAAATACAGAACCATATATCACAAAACATACAATCTTTTAAAACAATAAGGTTTAAAAAGTGCAAATTCCTACCAATAATACACTTAGACATGTCTACCTAATGTATTCTTATCTTCTTATAGTGCTGTAGATGTTTCTTTTTTCAGAGTCCAAATGTGAGTCTGTAAAGGTCTGTTACAGCATAATTAAAACACTGTCTTGACCCTGCCTTCTCCATGATGTCACCCATCTCCTCCTCTGTTTATTAAAAATTATACAATCAGGATGTCTTGTGTCAGGAGGTAAATTAATAGGTATCATCAGCAGAAAAAACTTGTTTCCCCATATGACTTCCCAATTAAGTCTGTAATTTTCCAAGTCCTTTCTTTCATCCATGAGCAGCATCCTCTCTCAAGGACATCAAAGGACCTTTTATGACTTCGCACCACAGTGACAAAACCTGTATTCTTTTCCTAAACATCATAAAAGTTTATGATTTTCCAGCCTAGCAGCTGGCAGCTACAATTAAGCTAGATAAACAGGAGATCCTTACTTTAAGTCTCTTCTAGCCTGTAATTTGGGAGGCAATATAGTGCAGTGGTTTAAGGCTCTGAACTACAAATCTGGTGACATCCAGCAGACCAGACCTGGGTTTGAATCCTACAGCTTCCGCTTGCATACTGTATGACCCTGAGCAAGTCACTTAACTTCCCTGTGCTCCCAGGTTGCGCCTATAAAAAAGCTTTCAGCTTAGTGTGTCTCACCTGGTTAAATAACTAAACAAAACAAATTATCTCCTGGCTTTTATCTTTTAACTGAAACAGCATGTCTCATGAGAGACACTCAATAACACATTTTTATATTACAAAAAGCATAGATTAATCAGAACCAGCTGTGCAAGCATCACACTGATTACTGTGCAAGACTTGTATACACTGACGACCTGATATTATTTTCAATAATGGCAAAAGGTCTTCAGGATAAGCTGAACCGTCTCAAAATATTTGCTAAGGACAGGAATCTAAAAGTGAACATGTCTAAATCTAATATAATGTTATTTGGGAAAAAAATATTATGGGAAATGGTATATAAATTTACAACCACTGCAAATTTTAAATGAATATACTTATTTAGGGTTGGTATCTCAAAAAATTTATGCTGGAAGACTCATTATACCGCAATTGATAATAAGTTGGCAAACTCAGTATTAGCGCTAAAAAGATTTAATTCAAAGTTTGGGGGTTACACTATAAAACCATTATTAAAAGCTATTGAAGCAAAATATAATTCACAAATATTATATGGAACAGAAATAAGTGAAGATAAGTATTTAAAAAATATGGAAAAACCAGTTATGCATCTGCTGAGGTCTACACTGGGTTTTCCTTTGACGGTACCAGCTTCATATGTACACGTAGAAATAGGATTAACAAACTTGAAGGCCTTAGCTGAGTCAAATGCTATTAACTTCTGGATAAGATTAAACATCCAAGAGGACTGTAGAATTTCCAAGTAATGTTTGGAGGAAAAAAAAATATTGAGTTATGAATGGCATCCAGTCACCGTGGTTGCAGAAAGTAAGAAGGGTATTGAGGACAGTGCAATTAGATCAATTACTTGACCTGACATTTCAGAATGTGGTGATTTCTGTTCAATATAAGAAGTACATCAAAAAATTTATTAAGAAACATAACAATATAGATATGGAAAATATAAAAAACTCTCATTATTTGTTGTGGTATAGCAATCATATTTTAAGCCATAAATATAAATATTATTTGGACATGTTAGAAAAACCAGAACTAAGAAAAGTTTATGCTAGATTTACAATTGAATCTCAGGAGTCAAATAAATTAACAGCAAGATTTAATAGAGAAGGGGACCCAGCACATTCCTATTGCCTATGTGGAGCTTCAGGGATAGAAAATTTGTCGCAAATGATATTAAAATGTATGTGGTATGAGAAAGCCAGAAACAAATGGTTGGCAGACATCCTATCTGATTTACAAGGTTGTGATGCTGAATTAAAGATCGACATATTACTAACGTCAAATGATGAATATATAATAAGGAAAATGGCAACATTTTTAATTAATATAAAGGAAATAAGGGCTAGTAATATTAGAACAATGATTATAAAACCTTAAGAAGATTAACATTTAGGGAGAAACTAAGTTATTATATTATGAAATGTCTTGAATAAGTATATGCGTAATGGATATTTATATTTTTTGTATGTTTTTTGTACGATTGGAGGTTGTATAGGTATTCATGTACACATCTATTTTATACTGTTTGTGTTTGTAAAGATCTTTTTAGATTGTACAATAAAAACTAACTGAACTGTCTTGAAGTAGGGAGTAAGCTATAGAGGCAGATAAACTTTGACATATAAAGATAATTTATTCATGCAAATTTCCTCAGTAATAAATAATGTTGAGGAGAAATCTATAGAATATTTATGGAATGCAAGCTGAATTGTACCTAAATACTATGTTTTTCAAAGTTTTCTTTTAGGCACCAGCAGCTCTTTAAAAGAATCAAGCAGATGCAAACTGAGCTGAATAAAAAAACTGCTGCACATGTTCAGCTGAAAATGGGAGCAATGTGGCTGAATCACATTTTCTGCAGTGCTGAAGAGGCACTCCAGGGGTATGCTTGTGGAAGGAGCGCACACAAGATATTTACATGCTTTATTTCTATTATTATCATTTATTTCTAAATTCTGGTTGGCTTCACTTCCCCCTTAGCTCAGCTCTCTCCTCTCCCCTCCACCCCCTCCATGTACTCTCACTGTAACTCAGGTTATTTTTATCTTTTGTTCCCCTCTTGTAAATCCCTAGCTGGCCAGTCTGATTTCTTCTTCTGCTTTCCTAATCGTTGAAACTCCCTTCCACTAATAGTTCGCTCTGCCACCTCCAAGCACTCTCTTTTCTCTCTTCTCCAAGGCCTCACTGCCCCCTTCTGTAAATGTCCTTAGCCACACTGCCCTATACTTCTCCTTATCTACTCTGACCTCTATGCTTTTAGCCACCCCACCTCATCCCCACCTTCCTCTCCCCCCCTTCCCCTCCACCACTTCCTCCCACTCCCTTACTTCTTTCTCACTCACTCTCACCCCCAGTAATCACCCTTTCTACCCCTTCCTAATCTTCAACACTCTATTCCCCCAACCAACCCACCACAATCTGTTCTCTTCTCCTCTCTGTTTTACTCCCACCACTGCGTTACCGTTTCACTCCTCCCAACCTCTCTTTCTCACCCTCTTCTATTTACTCTCTTTCCTACCCTTTCCTATATTTGTGACGTTACTTTCTTGTGTGTGCCGGGTACTTTGCACTTCTGGTGTTTAACCTGCATTATTATTTGCTCCAGTAATGTATAATTTTGTACATACTGTGTTTTGTTCTATTGTTATTAATGTGCTTCTACTTGTTTCTACTTATCCCTTACTCCCTCCCCCAGGACGCATCTGGAAATGAGCTTCACGGCTCAGTATGTCTTTCCTGATAAATCTCTTTTAAATAAATAAAGAAACATGCTACCTAGGACAAAGCAGGGTATGATTGTCTTTTGGTGTTCCAGTAAGCCAGAGGGTCAGTATTAAAGTACACAGTCAGCTCATCCAAATAATCAGTGAGTATCTGCTCAGCAGAATGTGGCAATAAACGTGTCCTCTGCTGCTGCTGCTTGTTCAACAGAGAAATGAAAATTATGTACCTACCATAATTCTTGATCTTCCTGTGTATCTTCACCATTCATCACTGGTGGGTGGTTGGCTGGAGACAGACACTCCACTGGAGCTTTTTTGGTTTTGTAGGAGGGAGGAGCCAGAACCGTCGACGCTGCCCACAAGGCTGAAGCACTGCATGGCGCTCACTGGTTGGCCAGTAACGGATGTTGGCTCCTCCTCCATCTCAGTTCTGCATGCTGGGGAGACAGAAGAAAACAGGATATAGAGAAAAATAAGGATGGGGCAACGGATCCTGAAAGACAGCAAAAGGAAAGGAGGTAAACTGATAAAGAAATAGACCGACCAGAGGACAGAGGAGGAGGAGGAGGAGGAGGACCTGGGAGGTTATGGGCGAAAGGCCCTAGTCCCTGGATGGCCAAAAGGGCAGAAAGGGAAGGAAAGACAAGAGAGCTAGAGAGAAAGAGAATTAAGGGGGACTGGAAGGAGGGGGGCCAAGACTCATCCAGGAATTAAGCTGGAAAAGGCAGATCTTCCAAAGGTGATCATTCAACAGGAAAGATTCCGAGGGAACTCGGAGAATCCTGTTAAGATGGGTTAGGGTCCCCCCTTGAATCCCAATCCCCAGGAGGATATCCCGCCCCTCCCCAGTTACCATTTATCAGGAGAACCCTCAGGGTTCTGGGGGGGAGGAGAAGGGACCCCACTATTAAAGTGTCCCTCCCCAAGGGGAAGAAGACAGCCACAGATTAGAATAACAAGGGGCAGAGGGAGTTTCAGTCAGCCCCAGAACCCCCCTCATCCCAGGGGACCCAAAGGTCGGCAACCCTAGAGGATTAGCTGGTCCCTGAGATCAGACCCAGGATAAAGGAAAGGGCCCATGAGAAAACCTTATGATAGCCCAGACAGAGGCCCTACTCGCCCTCCTCTGACACTCTCCCAGAGGTCTCTTAGAAGGCTGTCTGGGAAGGAGGGGGAAAAAAAACAGCAGAGTCTAAAGGAGGGGGGAGAGCAGGGAGGGAGCATGGCTCAGGGACTTAGGCCTTGTGAGGGGAAGGTGGGTGGGATTGAGTGATGAATGGTGAAGATACACAGAAAGATCAAGAATTACGATAGGTACATAATTTTCATATCTTCCCTGTGTCAGTCTTCACCATTCATCACTGGTGGGTGAATACCGAACCCCCCCCAAAGGGGGCTCAGGAATCCCTAAGAGAATAGCAGCCCTCAGCCCCCCATGGGGAAAATGGGGGGGAGACCCTCCACTGGCCAGTTAGGCCTTGGACTAGTCAGGACGAGGCGGGTCCCCCAACCCCTGTGGGGAAGGAAGGTACCCCTGCAATTCCCATCTCATCCTCCGGGAAAAGATATGGGTCCCCCCAGAAATAGGAGGCCAGTAACCTATCCCAGGCCAAAGGTGACCACCACCTCTGAATCGGGCAGCGATGCTAGAGCCTGGCCCGGCATCACCCACAGATGCCTGTTATATGCAGTGTGGTGGGCATGATGCAAAACAATGGCTGGAACCATCCTCACAGAGGAGAAAACTCTCCAGCCCAGACAATCAAACTCCACACAGTCAGGATCCGGGGTTCGGTCATGGACCAGACATCTATGTGCGGAAGGAATATCCAGATGCATCAGTCCCTAAGTGGGATGAGGCAGAGAGCTTGGAGATCCTCGGGGTGCACAATACCGCCTCCGGCAGTCCATGGGGGCTGGAACTGTGGCATATGGAAGCTGCCAGGCACAGTGCAACGCCTCCTGGAAGGGAACTGGCCAGGAGCAGACCACCAAATGGTGTGCCCAGAACTCTCCTAAGAAGGCTTGCATCACACACTCGGTATTGTGACGGGCAAAGTGAGTAATGTGCAAGTCCCTGACCAGCCTCACTAGGAAGCACTGATACTGAGTTTGATCAACGGCTGAGGACTTGTGGACAGAGGACTCCTCTTCCTCTGTGGAAGAAGACAAGGAGGCTGAGGAGCTTGCAGAGTCAGACTCTGGCTGCAGAAGGGAAACCAGTCAAAATACCTGTTCATCAATAGCCATAACATACTGGGGGAAATCCACAGCCCAGGATCTGAACTGTTCCCAGGTAAATGTCCCAAAGGACCAATGCAGCCTGGGAGAGGGGGAGCTGGACACAAAGGCATGGGTGAACCTGTCACCATATGTGATGTGCCTCTGCCAAGGCTGGAAGACTCTACAGGTGAACCTGGCATAACTGGGAATACGCAGGTCTGCAAATTCACTGACCTGTTAAGAAACGTAAAGTGGTCAGAACTTAGCCCTGTAGGAGAAGCTCCCCTATGAGGGGACCAGGGCCGCATGGATCCAGAAGGGCATTTCTCAGCCCCACCCAATGAGGAGTCCCTCAAAGGGGATGAAGGATAGAAACTGGACTCAGCAATGCAGCTCCTCCCCAGGCCCCGGAGGGCCATGGAAGTATGCTTCCATCCCTCACCCCATCCTCTCAACCCCATCAACTCCAAGGAAGCCCTCTTCCTCGCACCCTGTGCCAAGGAACCCTCCAATTCCAGCGACTCCCCAAAGAGAGTCACAGAAGAGTGAGTTTTGGTCTTACCCCTGACAGTGGAGATGGCACCGGGGATGGCAGCCACCCCCTACCCCAAAGTCTAGACCACTGCTCCTGCAGAAGTGGGACTGCCAGCATGCACCTGACCCACTGAGCCACCATTGGCTCGAGAGTTGGCATGGGCCGTAGTCGACAGAGCCATAGGATGGAGCACCTGGGGAGGTTCAAGAGTACTAAGCTGTGGAGAACCCTCCAACTCTGAGGAGTCAGGCCGCCAGTCCGGATCAGCCTCCAAATCATCTGGCTTTTTAGAGGAGATGATCCAGAGGAGCTCCGGACCGGCAGGCCAGGGGGCTCTCCTACCCGGGGCGCTGCAAGTGACCTCACGGCATCGCCCCAATAACTGGAGCCTCGAATGGCCCAGGATCCGAGATGGCTCCAAGGAATGCCACACACCGGGACCCTCAGCTGTGGACCCTGACAATGGGGGAGCTGCACTTCCAAAGTGGTGACTGCCAGATTGGTGCTCCTGGCCCGGCCCCAAGTGGAGCTAGACTGGACCTCCAGCACCACAGTAGGAACCTCCTCTATGGCATGGCAAGAAGAAGAGGAGGAAGCCCCCTCTTCACTGGACTGTACAAGCCCGGGAAGGGACCTGCAGAATGGGCTGGGAATCCTGCACTTGGACCGGCAAAAACAATGCTGCCCCCTGAAAGTCAGCGGAGCCCTGCCAGCCTTTAATCTGCAGTACTCCAGAACACAGTGGTCCATAGAGAAGCTGGTGTCCATGTCATGCTGGGGTCCAAGGAAGGTGAGGTAAACATCATGCCGGTCGGTAATGGAAATCTGTAGGCCACAGGGACACCGACTCATAGGAGGCCGACCAGTTTTCTTAGAAGGTTTCTTGTCCCAAAGACCAGGCATGATGCGACAGTAACAAAACACAAAAACAGTAAAAGACTTGATGCCGCTTAATAAAAGGAAAGATCTTACTGAGCTGGAAGATAAATGGTGTCAAGTGGGCTGCAGAACCAAGGCAAGTCGCGCTGAAGAAGTCAAAGGAATTGGCGTTGAACGGCCCAGAGGAACAACCGCTCCAGGAAAGAGGCATCGACGTCGAACTAGACCGCTATGTCGCAGTGAAGAATTCCGAGCTGCTTGGCGAGGTGCTGTCTCAATGGTGGGAGAAGCAGAACTGAGGTGGAGGAGGAGCCAACAGCCATTACTGGCCAACCCACGAGTGCCATGCAATGTGTCGGCCTCGTGGGCAGTGCAGACAGCACCGGCTCCTCTTCTCTACAAAAAAAAAAAAGGTCCTGCAGGGTCTGTCTCCGGCCAACCACCCACCAGTGATGAATGGTGAGACTAACACAGGGAAGATCTTATGTGCAACAACCAGTCATAATGATGTGCTTTCGTAGCCCGTGGCACAATGCAATGGGTCTTCCAACTCACCCTGCCTTCCTGCATCAGCAGGCAACTTCACTGTCAGTGGCATATCACCATCCACTCTACTGTTACTTGGGCTGCCTGTGCCACTCATTCCAGTTGTTCCAGAACTGTCTGACCCCCCAGCATCCTCTGAATGGAACAGGTCCATCTCCCTTATGACTCCCTCCAGTTTACTAAACAGTTGCTGCTGGTACTCATGCACTCTGTGACTACATAGACAGACACAGTGCATCACATTTGCATCTTGGGTCTAACATGGTTGCAAATACATAGCTAGTATTGTCATGTACAGTTGCAAACTGTGATGTTAACTCCTTAGTAATCCATTCAATGAGTTCTTTGACCAGTTCTGGAAACAAAAAATGTCACATTATGGTCCTATAGGGCACAGGGTCATTATGTTGCATGCAAAAACAGCATGGCTAAAAATGCTGCAGCCAAACAGTGCCGAACACAAACAGAGTCGGGCAAAACACTGACCTGTCGGGAACAGCGTGCCCAATGCAACAATGGGACTTTATGTTTTTTGCTGAGGGCATCACCCCCTGCACCCCCCACATCCCAAAACTTAAATAACTAACTCGGGGGACTTAGGATGAGGGAGAAACTTCGGGAGGGGGATGATTTTTTTTTTTGTTTTGTTCGTGCGCTGGTGCCTTAGCCACTCCACCATGGGAGCGGCTTGAACAGGCCCCCAGTACACGGCTACTTAACAGTCCCTGAATTACATGCAGAGTGACAGGGGTAGTGATATTTCCCTTTCACTCTCATACCTCTATCACTCTACATGCTTGCATGGTCTAGCTTGCGTGGTTAGTGCCGAGCTATTCTGGGTGCAACATATTGACCAGGTACCATCCTATAGAGCTATCACAAACAAACACCCTCCCTATATCACAGAACTCTTCTTTTTTTTTTTCCGTAGGCATTTTATCCACCTGGAGCCATGGCAGGTGGCTCCGGCCCTTCAAATGGAGGGACTCTGTCTCTGGCTCCACCTCTCCGATGCTAGGCGGCCCCGAAAATTCCCCCACGGACTGCACTCTATGGCGGGGCTGGGAGAAGGTTGCCGGCTTCTCCCTTCCCCTGGAGACGCAATCCAGAATCTGGGGGCCGCTCCCGGGAGCAGTGGGCCATCATCGATCCTGCCAGGCTCGATTTTCCTATTTCGTCTGTCCCCCTCACTTCCAGCATGTGACATCGGCTGCTCCCGACCCATACTGCCCTCCAGCCACTGCCAGAGGGCAGTCAGTGAGGCCAACTAGTTTCCTCTCTCTAAGAGAGAGCGAGTCCTCTGGATGCTCAATCCTCTCTACCCCCTGCCTACCCCTGGTGGCCCGAGCTCGTTCCCGAACCCGAGTTGCCAGCATGGCATGAGGTGTAGTGACAAGAGCCTCAACCTCTGGCACCACCAGGCTTGTATCACAGAACTTTTCAAGTGTACTGCAGGCACTTACTCACTGAGGAGATACTCCTACATTTTGCTAGATATACCAAGGTAAGGTACCACTATGGTGAATCAGCAGTCAGCCATGCTCTCCCAACACTATGGAATACTCTCCAAAGATCATTGAAACTTACTAAAATTATTCGCCTTTAAATCCTTTTTGGACTGCTTTTTGCAGGAAAACTGTAACTGTTACTCACAGTCTATACTCAACTATCCCTGGAGGATACCTGCACTGTGTTGCATCACCTATATAGCACTTGAAGATCAGTATCTATTCCTACTGTAGTATGCTACGTAATTTTATTTCTTTCCCTTTCCCTTTTCCTTCTTTCAGATATTTATGTCTTCAGATTGTTTATTTTTGCAAATACTTTAATTGCACTGCTTTTTTGTCATGTAACCTAGACCTTCTCTGTTTGAAATGTCTATTGTTCTTGTATTCAAACAATGTATGTCTTGGAATGCACATTGTATGTATTGTAATACAATTCTCTGTTGTGTCCATCCAGGACCACCATGTAAATGAGCTTGCTCAATGATGTTATTCCTGGTTAAATAAAAATTAATTGATTGATTGACTGATTGAGCGATTGAACATGTCCATAGTGCTGCACTCGTGGAAACTCTCCACGGTTGACATGAGGAGATGGACAGCTGGAATGACATGACTCAGTGAAGCTGCATTGGAGCTTAGGTCATGGGTGCATTTCTCAAAAAGAGACAGAACCTGGACCATGCCCTCTGTGATGCTCCAACCCTGGTGTAGCAGTACCCCACCAATATCATGCTCGATGAATAATTCACATAGGACACACTTATGTTCCAGCAAACATTGCAACATATAACATGTGCTGTTCTATCATGTAATGACATCTTGGATTAGTCGATGATTTGGTAAACCAAGCTGGTCTGAACAGTTTGTATATCTCTGGTTGCCTTAGTAGAACGATGGAAATGGCTACATAACAGATGTCTCTTGAGGTATCAACAATATGAGAAGCACCCACACTGCTCTGGAGAGCACCAGTGACTAAAAGGTTCAATGTATGATCAAAGCAGTAAAGTCACTCGAAGTAGCCGTCAGAAACTGTTTTCACCGTGTTCTTCCAATTATCTCTAATAAAGAACCCAACATGCAGACCTGTTTACTAACCAAGGAGTCAAGCATTTCTTGCAAAGATGTGAGGATGTTAACATCGGTGTGTTTGCTTGGAAGGACTGCAACACTAAGGAGAGCAGAAGGCCAGTGGGATGGGTATTGCTATAGCTATGGCCAGAGGAAGAAGAAGAGGAGGAGTAAACAGCAGTTATGCTACCATGTGCTACTGGTGTAGGTGAACACCAGTGTACTGCGAGTGAGACGCATGCATCTACTGAGTTTGTGCTGGTCCATGCATCAGGTGTACAGTGGAAAACCCTGCCCACAGCCTGGTTCCGCAATTTCTCTACCTGACTGTTGTATGCCTTGTAGATATTTGGCAGGACTGTATGAAAAAAATAGTTTGTGTTGGTATGTGGTATCGAGGTTGCAAGAAATGTAGCAGTCTACAGAATCCATTGTCTTCAACAACAGAATAAGGTTGCAAATCCAGTGCAATCATCTCACAGATGAGCTGTGTGATCTGAACAGCTGTCAGGTGAGTTAGCAAAAACTCTGCTGTCCTGAAATGCTTCCTTTATTGTGAGAGTAGGCTTTCAAAATAGAATAATCTTGCTCCTGGCCCTGGCTCCAGAGTGGACAAATACAGGGGATTTAGGCTACGGGGGGGGCACAACAAACTACACATCTACTGTCTCACCATCTGAACCGGTGTGTGAGGGACTTGGTGTTGTTTGTGCCTGTCGGAGTACTTAAGTAAGGACTGGAAACAAGACTGTGCTGGTGTTCGGTCACTTGCGGACTACCTCTGGCACCATCACCACCAACAGAATCAGAAACTGGTTTTGCCTTTTTGAAATGCAGCATGCAGTGATGTGAAGAGACAACTCCAGCAAGGGCTTTATCCAAGTTAGCCACCTCAGGGTGCTTTTTCAAAAGGTAGTTCCAAAGACATATTGTGCTCAGTTTATCAACATTTTTACCACAGCTGAGACTGTGGCCACAGTGCAAACACACAGCTCTCCTTTTATCATCCTCCTGCTCAGTAAAATATGGCCAGTTATCACTGGAAATCAGAGCCATGACCAAGGAGTGCAAGAGATGTGATTGCAGTAGGGCCCGCAATGTAAGGGGGCCCACTGCCTCAGATGTCAGCATTATGAAGACAAGCTTGAAATCTCTTTTTGTACATTGCTTATCCATTTGAAACTGGGTCTGTCAGCAGTGGCAGCAGAGAGATCTGTGCCACAGATTCCAACTTGTTTCACTGGGGTGGGGGAGAGTACAGAACAAAGAAGCCATACAGCTTGTCACTCAAAATATCTGATCTGGGTGCCAGTGTCCCCAGGAGGAACAGGGAAAAATTACATTGTTCAGTTCCTTGAGCTTGGGTGCCAGTAAGGGGAAGAGGACAGCACTGACAAATTACAGATGCTCAGTAGGACTGATACAAAATAATAGAGGAACCTACGTTATAAATATTTTATATGCATCAATGGTTATTTTATACTTGTTGGTGGGGAGGTAGGGCTCCACAAAATATTTTGAAGGTGGCCCATACCGTCACTGGCACAGCCCTGCTGCAAACTGAACTTGTGCCTGACCTCAATTCTCTTGTAGGCTGCTTGCACCCATGATCACCAGATTTAGTTTGGAATGGTATAGAAGACTGCTGTGAATTGACACCAGATGGGCAGTAGGACGAATAGTCACAGGCTGTAATGCCACGGACAAATGCTTGCGGTTTAAATGTCGCATGGGCATTTCACTGCCGGATTACACGTCGCCGAAAATGTTGCCGAGATGTAAAGCAGTGACGTATTGTCCTTTGTTGGTAAGTCCAGGAACAGGTATGTCTAGTGGAGCAGAGTATGGTTCAACAAAGTAAAAAGAATTAACAAGCAAAAGCTTAAAAAATTACAATGGAGTGTATAAAGTGTAATACACTATCTAATATATGTAAGGGTTAGGATGTATGGCTGGATGTTCCCCCCACCTCACCCACTACCTCCCCAAAATGTGAATGTAGCCCTCCCTTAAACAAATTTTAGAAATGTAAAAATGATGGATGGCAGTATACCAGGAGGAAAGCAGTTCTGTATAACTCCTCTAGGCATAATAAAGTAAAATAAGGGTGTATAGAATTGTGAAATGCAGGCCGCATCACCATCAACCCATTGGTGTTAATAAGGGCCCAGTTTGAAAAGCATAGGAGGTTGTTGAAGTTTGCTAAGCAACCAAGTACTGCCTAGACAGAGACACAGTGATGATGTCACATGTATTTATGCATGACATAACATCCCAGGATCTGACTCAGTAGCATTTGGCAACAGAAATGGGAGAGAAACGAACGCCATTACCCACAGTGCATTTGAAAACAGAAGTGAATTTAAGGTAATTATACCTACTTGTACATTTTGGGATGAAGGCAGAATATTGTAACTGGAGCATTTGGAGTCTGAAGACTAAAAGCAATATGTATGATTATGATTTGCAGGAGTGCTGTAAAGTGACAGCAAATAATAAATGTGCAGTGGTGACAAAGTAGATAATATAAGCAAGAAAAGCCAAGTATTGTATCTAGTCCAGATATATAGCAGGTAATGCAGTCACTGCATAGAGAAATACAATTAGCACCAGTGGGAAATGGTGGCACTGTAGTGAATCGAGTTTCAGTTTATCTGTTATACAATTTTGAGAACAAGTGTGAAGCACAGCCCTGATGGCACAAGCACAAAACCCCACTACAGCAGACAAACCTCCCCACTGTGACTATGAGCATACTTTCTGTAATTTCCATTTCATTCGCTCCAAAAGCGATTTCACCCATAATTTCTAATGGGCGACATTTAGACCGCGACTATATGTGAGACGCGACTTTTAAATGCAACATTATTTTGATCACTCGCCTTTTTATCTGCACTATTATCTCCACAACATTTTGTCTGGGGACAAATAGTCCGCTTTTGCACCAGATGCAGTATCAGAACCACTAGGAAATGCAAAAGTTAGGATGGGCTGCTTAGTTTTTTTTTTAGCAGGAGGTGGACATGACAGATGAGGAGGAACAGTGGCAGAGGTTTTGTGCCTGCCTTCAGCAGCTGACTCTTTGAATCGCTTTTGACCCAAGTGCTTTCTTGTGGAATGAGGTGAAGATTCAGCTTCTGCATCCTTAGACTCACTCAGGTCATTGTTCTCAGAGGATGTGTCATGGAACATATCTTCAAGCCTTTTTAAATCATTTGGGATAGGAGCATATTCTGACCCAGAAGACATTGCCTCACTGTCCTTATCATGCTCAGAGTAAATGCTTGGATTAAACCATCAAGATCATGAATCCTTCTGTCCCGAACTGTGTGTAGTACCCCCCCCCCCAAAAAAAAAAGTCTAGGGGCCAGGCAGAGGTGTCGGCAGGCATATGCACTGTACTCAGCAGAGTACAGTAAAAAAATCAGGAAGGGGCAACAAATCAGGCAGGGGACAAAAGAGAAAGCAAGGACATTGTGAGTCACATTGTGTCTGTGTCGCGCTGAGCCCTTTTGCTTTTGTTGTTCACTACAGGGCACTGATGCCTCCAACTAAATACACAAACAAGAGCAACTTACCAGGACGGCAGAAAAACAAAGGAAGGAGAAATACAGGAAGAACTGGATTACTTGAATTCAGACATGGCAAACGGGGGTGGGGGGGCTATTGTTAGTGTGGTGTGTTAGTGCAATGAGCGCATATTTTGGTTTATGTTTACATAACAGGGGGGCAACAGTGCATCAGTTTTGAGTTCAAGTTTAAAATTCCTGGCTACACCCCTGGGGCCAGGTGTTCCGGGGAAGGGGGTCCCAGACATAGAATCTCACCAAGCCTTTCTCCAATTGATTAAAACAGGAACTAAAATGCTCTTACCTTGAGGCATCTCAGTGCCCCGAAGCAATGTTTCCTCTCCCAGCAGCTGGACCAGTGGAGGACAGCACAATTCATTTTCAGCTTCATAGCCTCTTCCCCCACCGGACCCAGGAGCGGAAAGGCACAGGCTAGAATGGATTACTTCAAGACCCCAAGGAAGACCAATGGGACCCCTAAAAGACTAAATATGTTTCACATGATGCATTTAATTATTTGGGTATGTGCAGTTGTGTTTTCTTTAAAATTTGGCTGTAAGGCCAATATCCTTCGGGATAACCCACGTCTCAGTGCATTTGCTCTGGGATGCTTTTGTAGTTCTTTTCCTTCTCTATTTTGGGCTTCCCATGGCCCAAACAAATAACATCACCCTTAAGGAGTGGCTGACTCTCTCTCCCTGGGCTAAGACACAGATATGGCACACTGATGAGTCCAAATGAGGATGAAACACATGTATGTGTCTGCTGTTCTTAGCCTTTGCTGATTTCACTGTGAGGCCTTCCAGCACCATGCAGTTCTACTTCAAGTTGAGCCAGTCCAAATTCTCTCATTGGGATTTGCATATGTTTCCCATGATGCTTTGCATTATTGGGGTATGTGCAATTGTTTTTTCTTTAAAAATTGGCTGTAAGGCCAATATTCTCCGGGATAACCCATGCCTCAGGGCATTTGCTCTGGGGTTCTTTTGTAGTAAATTAGTTCATTGCATCCTTCATTTGGATTAGTCACACTGGACTCCTTATTCTCCCAAACAAATCAGGTTTATTCTCCTGAACCCATAAATTATTGAACAGGGTTCAGGGGTCCCAATTCCTCAAAAGAAAAAATACTATGCACAACTCCATGTGGCTAACCTTTTTACAAACTGTTCTTCAAGAGGGAACTTTCTCAGGCTTACATAGGCATGAAGATTGTCTGCTACCAATACAGACTAAAGCAGCAAGACCTTTGCTCAGGACCCACATTACTCTTCTGGACCAGAAGCATGCAGCTCCCTTTTCTCACTGGCACTGATAAGAACCTGACTTTTCTGCCTCTACCATCACATCCCTTTAGGCAGATTTTGGAGCCTCATCCCAATCACTTCCACGCTCTTACATAGCCTCTCCTGCAGCCTGCTAGTTCCTCAGATGCCTCTTCCCAAACATGGATCTCTGCCTCACTCTAACCCCCTTGTCCTGGACCAGCCTGGTCCTCTAAGGTTCTCTCCCTCTTAGCTGGCTTTCAATTCACTTTTCCTGGATCTGAAACACCCAAACAGCAGTCACAGTGGCACCATTTCTTTAGATTTCTTATATTGCCTGATTATTGCAATGAGCTGGGCTGTGACCTAAAAGGCCTCAGGGAGGGTCTCTTTATCTCACACCTGAGGACCCACCCCAGGACTCATTCCCAGGGCCTCGGGACCTGCCCCTCCAAGCAGGCCCCACCTTGAGTAAAGGCTGCACCCAGTCCCACCTTCTTACCTCCCAAGCCACCCTGCCACGCAGGGAAAGAATCAGGACCACTCACACTGGCCCCGACTCCCTGCAGAGGCCCTGCCACAGCCTCCACAGCCCTGATGGCCCGAGAAACCACACCACCAACCCGGGCCCAAAACGTCCCTGGAGTCCTACTCTGCCTGCCTGCAAGCTCACTCCCTGGATGCTCTCACCACCCAGTCCCCAGGGACCCACGACCCATAACAACTGCAAACTGCCTTTCTGAGGCCCTCCCTTGAATGCCCCAGCCAGGCCCCGATTCCAGCCTACATCTCCCCTTATATAGAAAAAGATCTTTGCTGCCCCCAAGTGGTGGCTAGCAGAAGACACTCCTCCCAGTGCACTAATGTCCCAAAGCACTGGGAAGGGGGGAGGGACCTAGGGCAGAGCAAGGCCCCTAAAAATGAGGGGCTTATATGTGCTAGTAGTGGTACTGGTGGATGGGCGGAGGTGGTAATGGTGTCAGCAGCAGCAGAGGTGGTAGTGATGTGGTAGTAGCAGTATTGGAGGTAGTGCTGCTTGTGGTACTAGCAGCAACAGTGGATGTAATGGTGATGTGGCAGTCAATGTGGCAACAGCATCAGTAACTACAGAGGCTGAGACTTGCACTAGAACAGTGGCAATGGTGGCAGTGGTACTAGCAGTGCTAGCAGTGGTTGAAGTAGCAACTGGTCTGGTTGGAGAACAGGGGACAGCAGGATGACAAATACGTGTAGAATGCTGACCCCCTGTCTGAATCACTTTTGGAAGGGCTGGTTCACAGACGTTTTTTGACTATACTTGACTATTTATGTGACATTTTCACTTGTCAGATAAATTGCAAAAAAAGTAGAATGATGTTTTCAATTATTATTTTTCTGATGCTGTAATTACTTTTTCTAATGCAATCATGTAAGCAAAACAAAATGTTTATTTTCCAGGAAGTAAAAACGGTAAAAATTACTGTCTTGCCTTTTGCTCATGCAGCAGGGGCAGTCAGCAAACGTAATATATGGCTCGGACAACTTCTGTAGCATCCAAACTCTGGGGACAAAAAGACTTCAACTTTTTTTTTTTTAATATTGTAGTTTATTTGTAACTTTTTACTGTTTTAACATCAGTCAGAATCTCAGACAGCTAATACTGGGCTCCAAAGGTGCCACCCTGGCCCCTGCCTATCCTAGGGTGCAGATAAAGTCCGTAGCATCCTGTTCAGAGACAAAAAGACTTCTACAATATATTTTACAGTGTTGTTAGTAACTTTTTACTCAACAGTCAGAAAACTAATGCTGGGCACTGGCAGCAAGGGTCCCCCGGGCCCCTGCCTACCCTAGGGCACAGATAACATCTGTGGTGACCGGAGACAAAAAGACTACAACAGTTTATTTCAGATTGTTGTTTGTACCTTTTCACTGTTTTAACAACAGTCAGAAACTCAGACAGTTAATACTGGAATGCAAGGGTGCCCCCGGCCCTACCTACTGTAGGGCACAGACAAAGTCTGTGGCAAGACAAAAGGACTTTTGTTTTTCATATGTAGATGTTTTAAGAAATAACAGCTCAGCTAACTACAGGTACAAGAACAAGCATAAACCAGAAGCCGCAATGCATAGCAAAGAAGGCGGTGCCCCCCCGCTTGCAGTACACTGACTGCAGCGGTGGCAGGCCTGCAACAAATGTCGAAATGCACTATGAAAACAAAGACTGCAGCGTCAGGAGAGAAAAAAAAAGATTTTTTTAAATAATTGAACTACAGAAAGGAAATAAGAAAGCTGCCCTTGCAAACTGGCAGTGGCCAGCTTCAGAACACAATATAATAAGCTGAGCACCTACTACAGTTTATGCCTGCCTTTCCCAATTCACAAACAGATACAATTATTTACTGCAACATGTAAAGAATACACATATTTTTGTCAGCACCGTAAAAGACTAAGAACTTAAGAAGTCACAGGAACCGTCCCATTTTCAGCCAGGCAGCAAGCAACAGCTAGCCTAGACTGCAACTGCAGGCAGACCCCCTCCTGCCTTGGCCCTAGCCTGAAAATAAGAATGAAGACTACAAAATGATTTTTTTCTGTTGTAAAAAGATACTTTTAGCAGTCAGTCAAGTTGGGCACCATAATCTCTCCACCAGAAAACAAAACAGAGGTGTCAAAAAATGTCTGTAAAGATATGTTTTTCCAATCTGCTTCACAAAACCATCCACAGTCCTTTCACAAAGAGAAGCACATAGATACAGTACATAAATACATAGATTTTGTCAGCAGATAAGGACCGCCTGGCCCTTCTAGTCTGCCCATTTTGTCTACCTTTAACGTATGCTGTAGGCTATAGTTGATCTGCAGCTTTCCTTCTCTTCCCTTTTTCTAGGGCTCTTCTGTGTGTGTCCCATGCAGTTTTGAATTTCTCCACGGTTTTTGTCCCTACCACCCCTGCGGGGAGGCTGTTCCAAGCATCCACCACCCTCTCTGTAAAGAAATACTTCCTCATATTATCCCTGATTCTTCCTCCACCCAACTTCATCTCATGTTCCCTAGTTCTTGTTCATCTTCTTTTCTGGAAGATGCTACCCTCCTGTACCTTATTGATCCCTTTAAGGTATTTATACGTCCCTGTCATGCCCCCCCCCCCTCACATCTCTAGAGAATACATAGTCAGGTCTTTCAGCCTCTCCTCATATGACTTCTGGTGCAGCCCCTGTACCATTTCTGTAGCCCTTCTTTGGACTGCCTCCGCTCTGCCTACGTCCTTCCTTAGATGCAGCCTCCAAAACTGAACACTGTACTCCAGATGAGGTCTCACTAATGATCTGTATAGTGGCATCATCACCTCCTTTTTTCTGCTTATGATGCCTCCCCAATGCACTCCAAAATCCCACTGGCCCTTCTAACCACCTTCTCACACTGTCCGGCCACCTTTAGGTCCTCAGAAAGAAACAGCTTCCTTTCAGATTGAGTGTCTCTGTGCATTGGCAAGGTCACATGTTAAAGCTCTGGAAAGCTCTCTGGGCAGACTGGGGATTGGCTCAAGAGATCTCACTAGATCTCAACGTCTTATCGAATATGTGACCACTGAATACCTCAAACACACTCCAGTAATCGGGTATTTGTTGAATATGCCCAGTATTCGAGGTCTTCAACGGTTGGTTTGAATTCAGCACGTGCCCCTACTGAATTCAAACGTTGCTTTCTTTTTTGCTTTTGCATTGTGGGGGAGTCTAATGTATGAGAGTCTAACATGTTTCAGTATAAGAAAAATAGCAGGACAAGAGGACACAGCATGAGATTAGAGGGAGGCCGATTAAGGGTAATGTGAGGAAGTTCTTTTTCACAGAAAGGGTGGTGGATCCATGGAACGGCCTAGCTCAGGAAGTGGTGGCTATGAATACAGTGCAGGGCTTCAAACAGGCATGGGATAGGCATAAGGGAGCAATATAGATGAGTATGAATAGATAGGCCAATGACAGAGCAAAGGCCAATGGCACATTCATAATGTAGAAAAAGAAATGGGCAGACTGGATGGGCCTTGCGGTCATATCCCGTCAACTTCTTTGTTTCTATGTTTCTATGATATGTTTTTTTTCTGTGTAAGAAAATGTTCTATTTGTATATTACAAGGGTTAGTACATACTTACCCCTTTGAGTTGGCTAATACTGCACTTGATGAAATATGTTTTTGTTTCTTCTTCCTCAAGGCATGCACAGAATTAGCTGGCTTAAGAATGTACTGATATGATCTTGTGACATGTCTTATGTTTTGCTTGTGTTATTTCATTACTAAAAACTTCCCCAAATCTTTTTAAAGGAACATTGAGGCATTTTTTGTTGCGTGGCAGTTTTGAGTATCTTTTGATAATTTTGCACAGTTTGTGATTGTATGGCACTGTATTGTATGATTTTCTTATTTTCAATAAAATGTCCTACTTTTTTTGAGAAGTGCCGTGGGGTCTTTAACATCTACCTGAACAACTACCAGAACCAGCAGACAGAATCTAAGTTTAACATCTCATCTAAAGGACAGCATGTTCTGACAGTACAGTATCCCCTTAATACTTTACTCGGGTGACAGTGTTTATGGTATGAGCCCAATCTCAGTGTGGGACTAGATCACAGATCTTCAAGTAGAAGGTCACCTGGGGGCCAGTGACCATCACATGGTATGGTTCAATTTGGCCACTACAACTAAATCATCCCATTCCAAGGCAAAAATATGGGACTTCAGAGGAGCTGACTTTGATAAGATGGCCAACAGGGTTAAGCTAGCCCTGGCAAAAAGAAACACAGGTGAGGGGGTAACGGCAAAGTGGGCAAGCATTAGGGATGCAATACTTGAAGCAGCATCCCATTGTGTTAGACAGAAAAGGAAGTGCAAAAGAAGAAGGAAACCACTTTGGTTCTCAAATACAGTAGCAGAAAACGTCAGAGCCAAAAGACTGGCCTTCAGGAAATATAAGGGAACACAGCGGGATGAAGATAGGGAGGCATACCAAAATGCCCTAGGGGAAGCAGGAAAACACTAGCACAAACAGTAAAAGAAAGTGACAAGACTTTCTATAGATACATTAGTGAAAGGAGAAAGTCCAGAGGGGGTATTGCTAAGCTCCAAGGAGAAAAGAGTTTGTGTGAGGAGGAGGACCCTGTAAAAGCATCTATCCTAAATAGATACTTTTGCTCAGTATTTACTGAAGAGAAGGTAGGGCAGGGCCCACAGCTCAGCACCATGGACACGGGGGGGGGGGAGGTGAGCACTACTCCCTTCACAAAAGAAAGGGTCCTACAAGAGCTCGCTAAGCTCAGGGTTATGTGGAACCTTTGTAAAAGAGCCAAGGCTCAAAGGTATTTGTAATCCTAGACTTGATAAATAAGAAAAAGGGTGGACAAGGCAATGGGACTTGATGGTATACATCCCAGGGTACTAAAGGAGCTAAGAGTGGAACTAGCAGAGCCATTAGCAGAACTGTTTAGTGAGTCTCTGAGCATGGGAGAGGTCCCAGAAGACTGGATAAGGGCTCATGTGATCCCACTCCACAAGAGCAGTAGCAGGGAGGAGGCAGGAAACTACAGCCCAGACAGTCTTAACTCAGTAGTGGGCAAGATTATGGAGGCACTCCTTAAGGAAAGGATAGTGTAACACCTGGAATCCATAGGGGCACAGGATCCAAGACAGCATGGGTTTAGAAAAGGAAGGTCCTGTCAAACTAATCTCTTAGATTTCTTTGACTGGGTAACCAGAGTGGTGGACCAAGGGGGAGCAGTTGATGTCGCCCACCTTGACTTCAGCAAAGCTTTCAACACTGTTCCACATAGAAGATTGATAAGCAAGCCGGAAAGGCTCTGGGTGGGTCAGAATTTGGTCAACTGGGTGGTAAACTGATTGACGGGCAGAAAACAAAGAGTGGTGGTAAATGGTATGCAGTCAGAAAAAATGCAAGTCACAAGTGGGGTAACTCAGGGATCAGTCCTGGGGCCAGTCCTCTTCAATATCTTCATCAGTGACATTGCAGATGGACTAGAGGGTAAGGCTTGTCTGTTTGCAGATGACACCAAGATCTGCAACACAGTAGATGATCCAGATGGGGTGGGCAGAATGAGAAGAGATCTGGATAAACTAGCAAAATGGTCGGAAAAGTGGCAACTGGGATTTAATGCCAAGAAGTACAAGATCATGCACATAGGGAAGAGAAACCCTGAAGCCACCTATAGGCTGGGAGGGGAGTTGCTGGCAGTCACAAGGGAAGAAAGAGACTTGGGCATCATCATCACCGATGACCTGAAATCATCCAAGCAGACCTTTAAAGCAGTAGGTAAGGCTAGGGGATGTTAGGGTGTATTAGTAGGGTATCACAAGTCGTAAGAGGAGGTAATAACTCTCTTACAGGACACTGGTTAGTTTCATCTACTGCAGGTACTGGAGACAACACCTTCACAAGGACATTAACCAAATTGAGGCAGTCCAGAGAAGGGCAACCAAAATGGTGCAGGGACTGCAGCAGGAGACATATGAGAACAGATTAATGGAGCTCAATATGTATACCCTAGAGCAAAGGAGGGAGAGGGGTGATATGATCGAAACATTCAAACACCTTAAGGGCATTAACAAGGTGAAAGAGTCTAACATGTTTCAATATAAGAAAAATAGCAGGACAAGAGGATACAGCATGAGATTTAGAGGGAGGCCGATTAAGGGGTAATGTGAGGAAGTTCTTTTTCACAGAAAGGGTGGTGGATCCATGAAACGGCCTACCTCAGGAAATGGTGGCTATGAATACAGTGCAGGGCTTCAAACAGGCATGGAATAAGCATAAGGGAGCAATACAGATGAGTGTGAATAGATAGGCCACTGACAGCAAAGGACAATGGCACATTTATAAGGTAGAAAAAGAAATGAGCAGACTGGATGGGCCTTGAGGTCCTTATCTGTTGTCAACTTCTATGTTTCTATGAACCCACAGTCTTCTGACTCAGAGGACAACATGCTACCAACTGAGCCATGCTGACATTTAACTATAACTGGGCTGCTTTTCGGATGAGACATTAAGCCAAGGTCCCTTCTACCCCTCTCTGGTGGCTGTCTGTGTAGAAGTTACAGATCCCAATGCACGTGTCATAAGGTAAGAGAATTTTCCTGGCCAACACTGCCCATGAATAAAGCAGGTCTGTGAAACCCACCTATGAGGACGTAACTGGAAACAAGCTGTCACTGCTCAGTGTGCCATTCCTGGTTAAAGAAAATACAAATAAAATGTAATTTACATAGAAACATAGAAACATAGACTTTGACGGCAGATAAGGACCACTTGGCTCATCCAGTCTGCCCATTTCCCTACCTACTGAATAAGAAGCAGATTCTAGTTAACCAACAGCCTACTTCCTGCCACCCCCCACTACAATTGCCTTGTGTCTGTCCCATGCATGTTTGAATTCCCCCACTGTTTTAGCCCCAACAACCTCCCCAGGAAGGCAGTTCCACACATCCACCACTCTTCCATGAAAAAGATTTCCTCACATTACCCTGGAGCCGCCCTCTATCTTTAAATTGTGTCCCTTGTTCTTACACATCTCTTTTCTGAAAGATGCTACCCTCCTGGACTTTGTTGATTCCCTGAGGTACTTGAACGTTTCTATCATGTCCCCTGTTCCTCCTTTCATCAAGGGTATACATATTAAGCTCTCTCAGTCTCTCTTCATATGATTTCTGATGCAGACCATGCACCATTTTAGTTGCCCTCCTCTGGACTGCTTCCATCCTGTCTATGTCCTTGTGTAGATGAGGTCTCCAAAACTGCACACAGTACTCCAGATGGGGTCTCACCAACTGTCTGTACAGAGGGATAACCACTTCCCTTTTTCTACTTGTGTTGCCCCTTCCTATGCATCCCAGTATCCCCCTGGCTCTCCTCACTGACTTCTCACATTGCTTACTCACCTTTAGATCTTCCGATATGACACCCCTCCTTTTTGCCCATTTGCTAGTGTATTCCTCAGGAAATTACCCATTTTGCCAAAGTCAGCTCTTCTAAAGTCCAGTATGCTTGTTTTTGTATGGCTTGTCTCCATGGTTGTGCTTATTGTGAAGCACACTGTACAGTGGTCGCTTGTTCCCAGATGTCTACCGACTTCTAAATTTGTGATCCTTTCTCCATTATTTAGATTTTTGGTGACTGGGAAAGGAGGGCTGGGAACTACTTCCTGTTTTTACTTTCATTGCAAAGCACTAGTTTAGTAGAGTTTTTCAAATTCAGGATTTATAGAGTAACACACATATTGGACTCTTAGCTGTCTCTTCTTATCTATTTAAAGTAGTAGTCCATACTAAAAAGCAAATATTTTCTTTGTGATGCAGTCCCACCACCCTAATGCAGATATTTGCAATTTACAGCTATTTATAGATTTATTTATTGGTGTTATAATTTACCCAGGCTGCAATACAATGTCTTGTTTTCAGTGGGGTCTTACTTATATCTTGTTTCAAAGCTGGGTGACCTGAAGCTCTAAGAGGTTAAGTGACTTGCTCAGAGTCCCACAGTAAGTAGAAGTGGTGGGATTTGAAGCTGGGGGCCATGTTCTGTAAGCCTGTGCTCTGGTCCCTAGACCACACTGCTTCTCAGCTATTTATCCCTCTATATTTATATGGTGTTGCATTTCATTTAATTACAATGCTGCCTAGCTGGAGAACTCTGATGACTGATTAATGGAGACTTTCTATTTTTTATTTTTATTTATTTTAGTCTTTGGTAACTGGGTGAAGCCCACTAGGCACAAGCGCCTGTTTTCAGGGGCAACCTGGGAGCACTGGGCGGTTAAGTGATTTGCTCAGAGTCACACTGTATGCAAGTGGAGGTTGTGAGAATCAAACCCAGGTCTAGTCTGCTGGATGTACCAAATTCATTCACAGCTCATTACTCTACCCTCTAGGCTATACTGCCAGCCCAACCTTCTGACTGTCCCTTACTCAAACGTTGTCTCAGCAGGCAACAGGGTACACAGAGCAGACCCTTGGCCAGTTGTGGCCCTCCAGTACTAAACCTGTTGGAGTCAACTGCCTGCCGTATAAACAGTCACAGCTCATGAGTCTAAAGATCATGTATTTGGACAAAAGAAACTTGACTGTAGTAATATAAGAGAGGGTGTGGTAGCATCAGAAAGCAGTGAAGGAAGAAAGATATTTGGTTTTCTACAGCACCTTTCACAGTATCCCAAAGCACTTTACAAACCAGAAGTCGGAGGGTAGATACTTTTTCGACCACTTTAAAAACATTCAAACAGCAAAGAGATACATCAGAGAGAGGTTAATCACAGGGAGGTTAAGTGACCTGTTCAGGGTCACACCGTGTGTAAGTGGCAGTTGTGGAATTTAATTTCGAGTCCCCAGGTTCACAGCCATGTGTTCAGAGAGGTAGTACATCCTAGTGGTTAGAGTGCAGAGCTGTGAACCTGGAGATCTAGCTTTGAATTACTCAGCCACCACTTACTGTTTGACCATGAGTAAGTCATTCAATCTCCCTGCTGCTGCCTGCTGTACATGGATTGTAAAGTGCTTTGGGATACAATAAGTATGAAAGTCATTACCTATGTATAAAATCAAATTCCTTTCTTTTACTAACCAGTGGACCATACAGCCTCCCATCAGCATCAGAGGACTAGATGCCTTCAAGACACCAAGCAAAAATCTACGGGCTCTGTGGAATATTCCCCAAACTGTCTCAATAGCTTAGCAGATCAAGTGTCCACATGTAGTAGGAGGTGTTACCTACATTAGGACCCTGCTACCAGAACTCTTTCCCATACCTTATAGGCTCAAACCCATTTCAGTTGTGCACTCTACTGCCACAGTGCCTCATTGATATCCTGGTGTCTAGGCTCCCCTTGGGAGGTTAGGATGGCCCATTTTACAGAATGTTCAGTAAGCAAAATTAAATAGTGCCTTTCTTGCAGCTACAGGTGCACCTTTTGCTTTGTACTCCTGTGACTGGGTTCCCCTGTGTAAGTCATTCAGAGAGGACTTGTCCTGAAGCATGACTAAGAAATAGTTTAATAAGATAAAAACAAATGCACTTTGATTCTTTGGGGTGGAGTTAGCACTTCATTTCTCAAGAGATCAACAGTAGCAGTGTCTGTGGCCTGCCAGTCTGGTTAGCCAGTGATGTCAAATGATGGGATTCCCCACCCCCACTCACACACACAAAATGGATACTGCTGAAAACCCGGGGAAGACACTTTTTAAAAGGATCCCTCTGAATAACTTAAAACAAGTAAAAAAAAACAAGCAACAAAGCAGGCTGGCAATGGGAAATGGTGGCATGTTACAAGTTGGGATAAAAGGTATCTTTATGTTTCTTTTTTTCTTTTTTTTATCTACAGGTTCATAAACAGGCAACCATGAGCTACAAAAGGCTGTTTCACTTGCTTGGTTTACATGTATCCACTGATCAACGATTGGGGATTGGTGACTGCAGACCTGACTCAGGAACTTTTCTGTTTACACACCAAGCTGGATCCAGTTTGGGAGATGCGTTTCAGTTTACATGCATGTCCCCCCACTGAAAAATAGTGCAAGTTGAAGTTCTGTGCTCATGCACTCTTCCCTTATTGTTCATTGCCAGGAAGCAGGTGTGACTATACACATGCGCATTAGAATAACTCGCTAATGTGCACACGTTCAGCATTGATCCATTCAACCTTTGAGTTTACATGAAGAATGAGAACTCATTTTCAGGCATCAATTGTTTTCAACCGCATGCTCCCAACGGGAATGAAAAAGCGACCAGGTCACTGGACCAATTGAGTTTACATTGTTTGTTGCTTCGATGATTACAGCATCAATTCCCATGAGTTGGGAGCCCTGACAGGCTTAGGGAGCTCATGTAGACCCAGTAAGTGAGGAGGCCTGACAACATTAGGAACCACAGGAGCAAAGCTGGAAGTGACTTAGAACCCTTCAAGGAAGATCCCAGCCTCTTTACTATTCTCTTTTTTAGACTGAAGACCACAGAGCACATTTTACTTCAACAGAGTCACTTTCCACCGCTTTTAATTATTACTGAAAATTATTTTACCAGGCTATATTATTTCACTAGGAGCAGGGGTGTGGCCAGGGATTTCAGATCTGCACACCAAGTGAACTCACTGCTACCCCCCCCCCCCCCCTTGTTAGGATGAGCACCCCCCTAGGTGTAGCCAGACAATATTCAAATGTACACCAGGACTGTGTTTGTTGTCTCATTTTGCACAATAAATATAACTTTTGTATCTCATGACAGTGGTTGTTGCCATGCATGGGTAAATACAAATACCATGTATTGTTCCCTAAGACACCCACATACCAGCCCAGAGCCTGTAAAGTTGTATTGTCCTTGGGATGCAAAGAGAGCATTTATTTTTTTTTTGATAACTGGGTAGGTACACTAGACACGAAAGTGACTATTTTCAGGCGCGACCCGGGAGGTCAACAAGACAGTGAGATACAGTTACAGTGAATACAGTGACAGGGTATATGCAATCATCACAAACAGAAAGTGAGAACAAAGATTAAGACAAATATTGGTGCAAGGCACGAAATGGTATAAATTATACAAATAGAGATAAGTGCCCATGTAGAACTATCATAATAATATCACAAATATAAGGTACAGAAAATGAGAAAAAACATATCGTAGCAGGGTAACATAACAGCCTCTTGCAACTGAAAGGATATTATTATTGGTAGGAGGCGGGAGAGAGGTAATAGTGGGATAGGTTAAAGGAAGTTGAAAGTAGGCAGGGTGCCAGCTCATAACATAGAGGGGATACCCAGGGCAGTCATGGCAGCGGAATCAAGATCTAAGGAGGTTGAAGCAGGTACATCGAGTACAAGCTGTAAGGAGGGAGCGGTGCCTCTTCTTAAAGGTGGTATGATTAGGGCAAGGCATACATCTAGGGGCAGCGAGTTCCAGTAGGAGGGACCTATGTGCGAGAAGCCTGATTTCCCTTTGGTAGTTTTACATCTAGGAATGCTCGTCAAGGAAAGGCCAGTAGATCGGAGACTGTAGGAGACATGCTGCAGGGTCAGCAGGGAGGCAAGGTAGGTAGGCATACTTGATCACAGTACACTGTCCAGAAGGTTCCCAAGAGAGAGGAGACGGTGTGCAATGGGGGATGGCCAGTTTAGGTCAGAGTACAGCAAGCAGTGATGTTTCAGTCTAGAGGATGCAGAGGCATAACGGCATATGTTGTTATAAGTAGTATCCCACTTATGAAGAGTTGCCTTAGAGGCATTTGTATAGATTACAGACCCGTAAGAAAGCGATGGAAGCAGGATTCATCTGGCAATGGCAGTCCTAGCAGTGGGGGTAAGAGTATAGCTCGTTTTGTAGGCTAAGCCCAGTTTGGCATTTACGGCCTTACAGGTGGCGGTAATATGAGTGTCATAGGTGAGGGATTCATCAAGTGAGACACCTAGATATTTGAAAGAGATTACCGTCTCTAATGGATAGCCATCAGCCCAGTTGACCTGGAAAGATTCACGGCACTGTTTTAGTTTGATAGGGGATCCAAAGAGCATAGCCTAGGTCTTTCCAAGGTTGAGAACGAGCTTGTTATTGGAGATCCAGGATTGAATATTTTGTAGGTCCATAGAGAGCTTAAGATTAATGGAGTAGACATGATCTGAGCTAGTGTACAGGACAAGGTCATCGGCATACAGCAATGATGAACAGGAGGATATAACTTGGGGAATATTGTTAATAAAAATTGAGAAAAGGAGGGGTCCGAGGATAGAGCCTTGAGGTACACCAACATTTATGACTGCTTTTTCTGAGGTGGCAGAGTTGAAATTCACTGTTTGATACCTGTTTAATAGGTAGCTATGGAACCAGTTTATGACTCCGGACAAGAAGCCCAGGGAGTGGAGATTGGTGAGTAGAAGAGGGTGGTTAACAAGATCGAAAGCTTTCGTCAGATCGATAAATACTGCACCGGTTTGACAACCCTATTAGTGACCAGTCCTTCTAGTTTCGACTCCTATGAATAAAATTACAGAAAGGTTCAGTGTTTTCTTTGCAAGTTTTCATGGAAAAAGGAAGCAGTTCAGAGCCTATTTGCTACCCCACTTAAATAAAATTGCACACCATGGAGTGCTTGGAGTATGCCTGCTAACATCTATATTTAGGAGGGGCTCTCAAGCTATACCCACTTCAAAATTCCAGATATGTATCTTCTGTTTAAATACTCTAGTTTCCTAATCTGTAGGGTATAGATTGTTCTCTTAATATGGAAAAAAACACCTCTTAAAAAGCTCAGTTGAAATCTGTTTTATATTATGCTGTCCTGGTTAAACGCTTAAATAAATAAATAAATAAATATATTCGACTTATGTGTCTCTTATGGTTCAATACTTCTGTCTCTAATCCCTTTCTGTGCCAGAGCAGCTCAGTTAGAATGTTCCTGTATACCAAAACACTGTAGAAAAAAACAAGCTATCAAACTACAGAAGGCACAGTAATCATACACGTAAACTTGTGACATGTAGATCTCAAAAACAGAAAAGTGAAAGGAAGCATGTGTTAATTACAATTAATACGAAGTTAAAATGATTAAGATTTATTTTACAGAAGTACATTTTCAAACTGGTGTTCAGCTTCAAGCTCTGCCATTGATCCCGTTGTCAATGCCAGCCTTGAGACCAGTGACTCTGAGGTCAGGAGAGTGAAGGACTTTTGAATGGCACTCAGTGGGTCTTTAGGAGTGGGACTAGCTAGTAAAGAACAACAAAGGTCTACATAGGTCTACCCATAGGGATAAAAGGTATTTAAAAGACAAAAAAAAAATAATCTCTTACGCATATTGATTTTTTTTTATTATTATTACCACATGCATCTGTAGTTCTGTGCAGCAATTCTGGACATGGGTTGTGCCTGAAAGAGGTCCACCGGAGCAGCACACCTACCCGGTCAACTAATTAATTAATTAATTAATTTAGTTATTAAAAAGCTAGGCATACAAATCAGATGTGTAACATGTACAACTACTAACCTTTACCCAGTGTAGAAAGAGTTGCAATCATATGAACGCATTTGTTTTCATTTCCGTGAAAATCACTGTGCTCAGCTTTCCTTTTCATAAGCTAAGGCTGAGAACTAGTTAGTGCACATCTGTACTTTTGCATCCCTGCTCACCTCGTGTTTTATGTTTAATGCAAATGTAACCTTTTTACATGAAATCTAATGGAACTATCAAGTATCAGCTCACTAACTGGCATGTGAAGTTTGAGATTGTTCATATGCATGTCCCTTTAAATGGTTTTGTCCCAGTGGGCTCCACCCGGCTTGCAAAGTCTAAGTAAATAAATAAGTCTTCCAGGTCACCCTTGAAAACTGGCAAGTAATACACAAGGGTCTGCCCATTCACCAAATAAAAAATAAACAAATAAAACACATCAGAAGGTTACTGTTCAAACAAAACATTTCCATTTCTGATCATTTCTGAAAATGTGTTGTGCAAACCCCCCTCCTCCCTACATACACAACCCACCCCAAGTGATAAGAATCTTCACCCTGTCAGACCTCTTAAACCTGTTGATTTTGCTGTGATCAGTTTCTGAACACCCACGGGCATTCCTGGAAGCCTAGGTTGTTTACTGCTTGAAATCACCTTGAGGATGTGTTGCTTGCAACACCCATTCTTGTGAACATACTTCATCTAACACAAAGGTCGTGTGACTTTGTATTGGTTTGATATTTGACAGAAAGATCAAAACCAAAACAGCTGTCCCTGTTTGCCAAATGTTAGCTTCCAGGACCTCAATGTTTGGAGACCGTGAAGTAGGTAATCTGCAACTCAGAAGTGTTCTGATCACTGTGACCTCAGTCTTTGATGTGTTCTGTGCCAAATATCAAATCCCTAACATCGGCTCCTGGGAGCTGTGACAGACATAAACACACATGGCACTACTAGGGAGCCATAAAACACAGGGAACATAGACTTGCTTTATGCTTTTGCAAATGGAAGCCAAAAACAAAATGAAAAAATATACATATATATTCCAAGAAGGTACTGTGTTTATTTGAAAGGGACAGCATATAGTTTTGCACTGTCTTTCATAGCGTAGCAGACACTGTTGCATGCTTCAGTGAGATGCATAATAGGGGAAATCCAGATTCACACTATTGACTTTCTTCGCAGACAGCCACAGGAGTGAACTGGATTGCACTGTTTCTTCTTACCAATGAACCTTTCATTCTTAATGAATGGGTATGTACCTTTATGGGAGCTTCTTGCCAGAATTCCACACAGAAGATTTATGTAAGGATGAGAAAAAAATTGCTTGTTTGCATGCGGGTAAAGGTTATTTTCTGCTCAGTCACTGCTCAGGTCTCCAAGTGCTCATGGGTGGCTTTCAGTTTTTCACCTGTTTTGCTCATATCTCTCTCTCTCTCTCTCTCTCTCTCTCTCTCTCTGTCACCTGCTCTCTCTCTCTCACCCTTCAAATACTTTTAAAAGTTAGATGGCTTCTACCCTACACACCACTGTCTAGGAGACTGACCCATCACACAGAGCTGTAGTCGTCCCCATGGAAGCACCATGAGAAGGCCTAAACATTCCCCCTCCGTAAACACTAACAGCTACAATGTAGTGGGCTAACTTTTTTAACAGAATATAGTACTATAAGGTATAACACAGCACAAATCAATCTTGGCTGTCCATTTATTTTGAAAGTGCATGATTGCATTACATCAATAGGTGCCTTGGAAGTTTCAGTGTTTTAATGCCTACTGTGTATATAAAACAGCTGCCTTCACCACTTGTAAAAATGAGTAAAAACAGAGCCCCACTGAAAAGAAGATATGGCAGCTGAGCTATTCTGGGTACAGTAAATCCTGGGTTTGTTTTGCACTTATGTATATCCCATGCTCATTTTCCCCCAGTCGCACCAAGGAATAAGTCTCATCTCACTGTGCTTTTGCAGGCCAACATTTCTTACCATCCTACTGGAGGGCCCCTGATGCCTCTCTCAGCCAGGACAGCCCTGGAATCCTCCCCGATGGGACTCCTCGCGAGTCCTCCAGGCAGCACAGAGCATGGCCATCAGGCTGCATGGTTGTGCCCATCCCATTTTTTCTCCTCTTCAGTCCCTCTTGGGAGCGCAGATGTGCAATGACTTTCAGGCATGACGTGCCAACATCTGCTGCACTGCCCCCCACTTGCACTGATGCTAGCAGCACCTCCGGGCATCCCCAGAGGCCACTACAGTGCAGTGAGTTTCCCTGACCCACCCGAGAACTAGGAGAGCAGTCTACAGGTGCTTGATCCTAATCCTCCCCTACCGACCCCCGACATTCTGGGCTCATTCCCGAACCTGGGTCACCGGCATGGCACGAGGTGTGGTGTCCAGTGCCTCAACCCTCAGCACCACAAAATGTCATATACATTTTTCTTCAAATTGTTTCTTAAATTTTGTAGGGGTGCTCCTGCTGTGTGGACAAATCAGAATCAAACAGTTACAGTACCAGTGCACCCCCCCCCCGGAAAAGCTGTTTGAAAGCCCACAGTGGCTACTAAGCTCTCCAGTGGTCACCTGTGAGTCTATTATGGATAATAGCAAACTATTTATCATCTTCCAGATAAGACGTTAAACCATGGTCCCATCTGCCTGTTCTAGTGGTAAGTTTAGGTGGATGTTAAAGATCCCATGGCACTTCTCAAAAAGAGTAGGGGGATTCCCCAGTGTCCTGGCCAAATTTCCACCATTCAGTAAAAATACCACCAACAGCTTAATCTGATTCAAGGTCAGTTGGCATTCATCTGTATCCCCCTCCCCCGGGTCGTGCCTGAAAATAGGCAGGATTTGTCTAGCGCACTTACCCGGTCAACAAAAACTAAATAAATACATAAATATAAAAGATGAAGCCAGAGAGTGGTTTCCACACAAGAAAGACAGAAAGTGGTGGGACCTCAGCTAATGATGAGAGGGTCTGCTTGTCGTCAGTGGTCAGGCTAATTGTGATCTCTTTAAAATGTTAAAATGATGGACTGAAGACAAAGTAAGGCAATGGAATTTACTTCACTGAATTGCAGGCTTTCAACCACTTTGAGGGGAAGCACTGGTACTTTTAACAATTTGAAAATAGAGGGAGGACAACTCAGGAGCAACTTGAGGAAGTATTCTTTCATGGAGAGGGTGGTGGATGCATGGAAAGGCCTTCCTGAGGAGGTCGTGGGGTCAAAAACAGTGGGGGATTTTAAGAATGCTTGGGACAGACATAAGGTAATTCTAGTGGAAGGTAGGAGGAAGTAGACTGTTGGTAAAACTAGGATCTGTAGCTTATCCAATAGGTAGAGAAATGGTCCTCATCTGCCGTCAAAGTCTTTGTTTCTATGTTCTATGTTCTATGTTACTATAATCATTTGATTCTGATTTTGGCCACATACCACAGCACCCCTGCAAAATTTTAAAAAAATGTGTAAGAAATGTGATAAAATCTCTGTGTATTAGTCAGGACTAAGATTACAAAACCTTTAACAAAGCCCAGCTTTCCTACCTATGGAAGAGAGAGAAAATGGCTGTCTGCAGCACCATGGGTAATGGCCTGTATTCAGGAACATTAACTTCTCCAGCATTAACACCTCTTTACTTTGCCCTTATTAACACGAGTCAGCAATGTGCCATTGAATACCTTGGGAGATTGCTGTATCGAGTTAGTGAGGACAAAGTAAAGTTAGGTTAACATTACATGAGTGAATTGTCCTGAATACAGGCCAAAGACTCTTGCACTCAACTAGGGAAATCAATTATCAATAACACTGCAAGTTCATATCACTGAACATCAGGTGGCACTTATTGTTTGGTTACCACGTGAGCACTGATGGCAGCAAACCCATTTCCGTGAGAGACCTGGAGCAAGAATTGCACACAACGGGCAGAATTTTCAAACGTTGAGGATGCTGACACACATGCAATTTTTCATATCCACCAGCACCCAACAGATTACTTCAAAACATGCAAACCCTATTTTCCAAAGACGTTCACGTTGTTGCAATGGTTTCCACAATTTATAGCAGCCTGCATCAACGAATGACGTGTGCGTATTTTTTCATCCAAGCATTGACACTTTTACTGCAGTTTCATGCAGTTGCACCAAATGTTATGAAATGGATGTTTTTGCCATTCTTATGACTAAGCCCATACCCAGAAACAGTCTTTGGAACCAGGGCACCCTCCAGGTGAACAAGTAAATAAACAAAGTCAACAGAATCAAAACTTTTGGTGCAACTGTATGACAATGCACTAAAATCATGGGGGATATTTTTTTGATGATCCTGCCCAACATGTTTAAAGGCATTAAAAATTAATAAACATTCTCATCAACAACTGTAAGAACAGATTTGTGGTGAAGAGGTAAGAAAACAAATGGGCACTTCCCCTCCTACTCCATGCACAACATCCTTTGTTGTTCAGGAGTTTCAGACCATGACCACTAGAATGGTATCCATTTTTCTTATTCATAATTTTATTATTTAATTAGCAGGGCTACCCTGGATCTATCCAAACCAAACATCAGTCAGCACTCGGAGGCAAACACAATTCTGTCCAAATGACCTGTGAACTAGCAAGGTATTGGTGGTTTTGAAGGTCTGCACAAAGTATTGCACAAATATAACATTTTTATTATTGCAGTCCCTCAATGAGGGTGAAAAGGTATGGCAGTGCAAATCATATTACAGTAAGGTGCGGAACAGAAGACAGAGGTGGGTACCCCACACTTTTTTGAATCTTCCCAGAATGCCTCTGGAATTATATGAATTAAACCTCAAACTAGAACCAAGAGTACAGGATCCTAGTTGCAATTTAGTTACAACATCCAACTGCAACTGCTTGTGAAAGTTAACCACTTTGAAAAATTGTTGCCCCTCCTCCCTAGCTGAACTCAGATTTCTTTAAGCAGCAACTGTTATTATGGATGTGTGGCAATTTTCTTTGCAAAGTGCTGTCACTGGGTGATAATAAAATTAATACACCTTTGAAGGTCTTTTATGTAACTGACATCATTCCTAGAGGTATTCTGGGAAAATTCCAACAGATCAAAGACAGTAAAATAAGCATGCATGACTACCTCCAGCAGCCATAAAACTGGCAAGGAAAAGTAAAAAGAACACCTTGCCACAGACACATGGAATAGAACACCAGGGACCATCAGAGAAATGAAAGAACCAAATGTGCATGTGTTTTATAATTTTTATGTAGTCCCCCCAGTACAGAGCATTACAGTAGTCAAATCAGGACAAAACAAGAGCAGGAAGCAATGTCTTGGATCCTCAGAGGGAATTAAGGTTTTAATCCAGCTGATGTTCCTAAAATGGTAAAAGCCACTCTAAAAAAGATCTGACACCTGGGCTTCAAGTGTCAGCTTGCTGTCCAGAATAACCCCAAACTTTTCACCACTGCAGAAGCACACAGCCTTGAGGACCTGATCCTGTTAGCCCCGCAACCTCTTCACCCACCTCCACTCCCCTTCTCCAGCCTGGTCAGTCACTAGTACCTCTGTCTTGTTAGTATTGAGTCTCAACCAGGTCAGTGCCATCCAGTCCTGGATCTCAGCCAGTCAGCTGTTAAGCACTGTCACCGCATCCTGTGTCCTCAGTACAAATGACAAGTATAATTGGGTGCATAGCAGTGAAAACTCAAATTGTACCGTCTAATGATCCTGTCAAGGGGCAGAATATACACTGCAAACAGAATAGGCTATAGGACCAACCCCTTGGGCACCCCACAGGGTAGGAGTGAAGAGCACGAGCAGAAATTCCCCAACACAACCCTCTGTGTCCTATCCCTAAGGAAGGACTCAACCCATTAGATGACTTTGCCAATAAACCCTCCATTCTCCCTTAGTCAGTCCCAAGAGCAACTCATGGTCCACAGTATCAAAAGCTGAGAAGAGACTAAGGAGAATGAGAAATTATGCTCACCTCTGTCTCTTGCTCTGAGCAGGTTATTGTGCACCCTGACTACTGTAATGCAGTTTCAGTTTTATGCCTAGACCTAAATTCACATTGGAGGGGCTCAAAGATGTTGAAGGTTGTGAGGTGTACTTCACTATACACGAGTATACCTCTCTATTCTCTAGCTCCTAAACTCCCCTCCCACCTGATCCCTTGCTTGCAGTCGAACACACAGCCCACCCCTCCTTCCACCTAAAACTAGCTACACTTAAAGAAGTCCACTGTCTACTTAAGAATCTGAAGGCAGACAGCTCGACAGAGCATGACACTCTAGAACCCAGGTTCCTCAAAGCAGGAGCAGATGTACTAGCCCTTCTCATCCGCAACCTATTTAATAGATCCTTCCTAACTTGCACTGTCCTTCATAAATGGAAGGTGGCAGTGGTTGTCCCTGTGCACAGAGGCAGTGCCAATGCAGTCATGGAAAACTTCCAACCCATATCAATACTCTGTCCCCTAGCTAAGATACAGAAGCGGATAATGCATGACCACCTCCAAGATTATCTTGAACACCACCAACTCCTATCATCTTCCCAGCATGGATTTAGGAACAATAATAGCACCACCACTGCTTTGAGCAAGGTCACCTCGAACATATATCATGCAATGTATACTGGCTTCATCACCAGTGCAATATTCGTGGACTTGACCAAGGCTTTTGACTTGGTCAACCATGACCTGCTCCTACATCAACTACTTGTTCTGGGTCTTAATGAGGATGCACTAACATGGACCCATAGCTACCTCCTTGGCTGTACTCAGCATGTCAAATGGGCAGGTTCCCTGTCAGAGTCGTGACACATCACCCATGGTGTAACCCAGGGTTCTGTACTGGGCCTCTTGCTTTTTTCATTATTTATTAATGAGCTCCCTAACAATTGTTGTAGTGCCACAGTCCATCTCTGTACAGATGATGCTATCATCTACCAATCCTCTTCTGACACAGGGTGGCTTAACCAAATGCTAGTATTCAACTTCCACTCCCTTGAAGACTGGTTTATCCACAAGCAACTGGTCCTTAATACTAAAACAAACAAGTACATGCTCTTTACCAACTCTACATCTCGAGCACGCCCTCCCCTGACTATTCAATCATGATCAGGAGCTGTCCTTGAATCAGTTCAGTCATTCAAATACCTGGGAATCACCAGTTGAACCCCTCCTTTTCGCTGGACGTACATGTCATAACCCTTACCAAAACTCTCAACCAGAGGCTAGGAGTCCTCTACAGAATTTGCCCGTAACTCTCATTGACTTCATGCCACTAGATTGCTGATGCCACCCTCCTGCCTCTCCTCATGTATGGTACCCTGTTGCTGCTCTCTTCATCTTCTTCTGTTCTATCTCACCTTTCACAGGTATATCATAGAGTGGGTAGGCTTGCATTGGGAACCAATGTAGGACATCATCATTGCAATGTACTGTCTGCCTTGGGCTGAATACCCTTTGAGTCCAAGTTTCGCTATGCTACTCTAAGCCTAATACACAAGTTCATCTATTGCTTCACCCCTCCTTGCTTATCTGAGGTAGCCCAATGAAAATTCCCCCAACGTGCCCTATAGTCAGCCTCTCTACCCCTGCTATCGGTACCTAACCTGAGACTTTCCTCAGCCCGGAGATCATTTGCCTACATGGCGGTGTCCACCTGGAACTCTCTGCCTCCACCAATCCTGGCATGCTCCTCCATTTCTCAATTCCAATGCATTCTGCTAGCACACCTTGCAGCTCTCACTTGTTCATGCTTTCTGTAACACCTGCGTTTACCAGCTCTTCTCTGACTGCTAATATTGACTCCCAAGATCTACCTCAGCACCTTTCTCTCCCTCCAACTATGTTGAGAACTAGGTGTAAATAAGTTTGAGGCCTGTATATAGTACTGATTATCCTGTGTTGTATCATACCCTATTGCATTAATCTGTTTATCTGAGTACAAAGTGTTGTATTTGTTTGCTGTAGTAGCTTTATCCTGTTCTACTTTGGTATCAACTGCTGTACACATTTGATGTATGAGTTATCCTGCACAAATGATGTGTCAGCTGCTGCACTATCTATTGTACTGCTCTTCCCGGGTTGCCCCTGAAAAAGGGACTGTCATATCTCAGTGGGCTTACCTGGTTATCAAAATTCAATAAATAAATGAATAAATAAGCCACAATGCCACAATTTTCTTTATAACATTTCACAAAAAGGACAGGTTAGAGATAGATGTGTAACCCCCAGGAGGTGCTATCCCAAGGGCTACTACCCCTGCCTGATTTGCCACTAACAGGTTGAGGGGCCTGGATCCGATGGCGGGTGCCTCCACCCAGAGATCGGGGTTAAGACAGTCTGATATGACTTGGTCACAGCCCTCTGGGTCACTGCAACCCCCCTTTTTTCCCACTAGTGGCCCACACAAATCAATCACAGTACCCTTGCAATATACACTTGCCCCCAGGATTGGTTCAATCAGCGTGACTCTGGGGACTCCCTGTAAAACAAGATGATACAGTGCAAAAATCACAGTACAATACGTTAACATAAATGAATACCTCAGGCAGTGTAACTTTGCTGAAACAAACAGATCTGATTTATTTAGGGGGATATAACAAGGACAGGGGAAATCAGGTTAATTAGTTTAAACGCATTAATAATCACAGTACTGTGCACATATTTCAGAATCCCAAATGTCCCAATGTCACTCTTACTGGGTACCCAGGCAATAAGAGGCTAGCCTATCTGGTGCAGCTGGTTGGGGCCCTGAAGATGGAAAATGCATGCACAATACCCAAATTGTAATCCAGAGCCGGTAGGCTCAGTTCGTGGAGACAGAAAGGAAAATTAATCAGATGGAACACTTGCAATTAAATGATGGCAGGGAGCTACCCTGATTTGTACTCAGAAATTCAATGCTGAAACTGAATGGAAGGCAGATTGTCCTGGATTGCCAGGAGGAGCAGACCATGTGAACAAGGTCCTTGTGACTGGACCCCACGGCAGTTCAGAGCAAATAGATGTAGTCTGGATTAAGCTGGGGTTTACTCAGGGCCGGATTAAGGGGGGACAAATGGGGCAAATGCCCACCCCCGCCATAGACCCAGCCCCCCAGTAGTCGAGGCAGGAGAGACACTTTTAGTAGGTGGACTGGTGGTTTGTAAATCATGCTACCTCCCTCGCAGAGCTAGTTACGCGAGTCAACTCTCCCCATAGGCCTCGCAGCTTGTTCTTAAAATGTTGTGAAAGCAGCGTGACTTGGAAGAAGCACATTTATTAAATAAAATAAAAAAACACAAGCCCCTGCCACAGATAGGCCCCCGGCAAGCCTACATTGCAGATTTCTCTCGTTCCCTTCTCAGGTGGTACAGTACTGGTAAGGATTTGTAATAAATCATGCCCCCCACATGAGTAAAGTGTGAATCAACCTCTGGAGCTTGCTCCATAAAGCAAAACAAACAAAAAATGACTTTGGGAAAGGCTTTAATTAAAAGAAAACAAAACACGCCCCTCGGACCTCCTGCTACAGATAGGCCCCCCGGCAAGCCAACATTGCAGAAGATTTCTCTCGTTCCCCCCCCCACCTTCCTCCTCCGTTATTTGCAGCCTGCAGCTATAGTCGGGTGACTTGCTAGAAAAACAAACTGGCACCGTGTGGCACAAGAAGTGAAGAAGGCTAACTATGCAAGCACCGTGATCTACCTTATTAGGATACTGACAGGTTTTCCATTTTGTTGAGTCTGGGACTGGACCTGGACCGGTGCAAGTTGTGACCAGACCTGGCTGCAGCTGCATGTCACGAGGAGGCGCCAGGACAGGAAGCTTTGCATACAATCCATCTGGGCAGCATTTTTTAAACCACTCTTTCTTGGTGGTTTTGAGGCTCAACATGCACTTTGCCAGCGGCAGCACCTGCACTGCTATCTATCACCTACAGCCACTCTATCACTAGCAGCATGATTAATCGATGCACTGTTCTAAACTGCCTGCTGCTGCTAAACTAAGGAGTTTCAAACAGGAGCCAAGCAACAGCAGACAGCTTGAGTTCAGTAAGTGGCTTAGAAAGTTGATTTCTGTATTTTATTTTTATGCTGAGATAATTGATCTGACCTTGTTCAAAGAAGAGATAAAGGGACGTGCCTGTGTGTGTATACATGCATGGATCCTCTAACTCCGAAATAAATGGAATTAATCATTCCTTTGATATCCCATGAGCAGATAAAGGTATGACATCAGTCTGTTTATTTGGAGTCATAGCATGTGTACATTGGAACGCTTCTGTACAATGGGTACATACAGTAACTTACTGTTGTTTGGAGTAGGATGCATACCTCTTAGTAAAGCACTGTTCAATTTTGTTTAATTTATTTCCTTAAAATAAACTTGTGATTAAAGAGGTTACTTAAAGATTACTTTGCTTTTCTGAACAGGGTCTAGAGGACAGCGACTTCAATAAAAGCCCCAAAACTCACCACAGAGCATCTAGACCCCCAGAGCATCTGGAGCCTGGCGGCCTTCATGTCTTGTACAGTACAATAAATATAACATTACAGATTATGACAACATGACAGGGTGTTGTGCTTCAAGTTACTTGTTTCTCCTGTGAATAATGGGGGAAGTCTCCCCATACGGTTGTTATGGTTAATAAACAATGTGCTCAGTAAATGTTGTGCAAAATTAAACATTTTGGTATGAAAAGCTGGGCGTTTTACATGGCCACCCATGTTGTGAGTGTCCCAGGCCCCCCTAAGGCTTGATCTGCCCCTGGGTTTACTTGCAGCTTCATGCACTCAATTCACTGTACAGGGGATTTGAAACATGAGTCCCCACACGCACTACACACATTTATATGGAAAAAGAAAGTACTATACCAGGCAGGCTGCTTCTCTATCCCGATCGCAATTACTGCACAATAGCCGGGAGAACACACAGCAGATTCAGTTCCTGACAGACCGAGCGATTCAGCAATTCTCCAGTCTTGTACAGGGTGAGCCTGGTTTCTACTCTTCAGATCTCCTTGATTCTCTTCACAGGATGGATTAGGTCTGAACAAGCAGCTGCACAAGCTGCAGACCGAAACTAGAGCCTTACACGCTTCGCACTAAAATCAGTGCATCAAGGAGCACAGGGCTCCTACCCTCTTCACTGCCAGAGCTAAACTGAAACTCCAGTAGACAAAACCAGGCACTTCCTTTGAGTTCCTCCCAGTTCTTGGCTGGATTGGCTGTCACTCACAATAGACTCCCCCTGTTGGTCCAAAAAAGGCGCCGAAGTCCAAACTATATTTCCCAGAGTCACTGCCCATACAATCCTTTTGTGGCTGGCTCAGATTACGAGTCCAAGTTCTGATTCATCCACAGGCACCATTTTAGAGCTCACTTAACCCACACTGATTGGTCCAGTTCAGCAGTTCAAAGCTAGAATGGGGGACTAGGCAAACACAGTTCTGATTGCAAAGAAAAGCAGGTTAGACAAACTGTATTTTCATTATTACTCTAAATGATTTCTGACAAACAGTTACATCTTTCAGATAGGTTCCCTTTGCACTCCTAGTGACTGCAAAAATGGAGTGAATTGGCAGCAGCTCGAGTGGGACTCAAGCAGAGAAACACACAGTTCCCCCCATACAAACTAATTATGTCTGCAAGCAGACAGCTCTTAAAGAGACAGTACCAGAGGCTCTAAAAACACTCACAGATAAATGGCTTAAACACCAAACACCATTCAGGCTCGGAGCATTCAAGCAAGCTCCTGGAAGTCTTTTGGGAACCCCCATTTGCAGGGGGTTACAGATGTATAATTTGCCAGGACCTCTGGGTCCAGAGGAGGTTTCTTCACAAGGGATCTCACCAATGTATTTTTTTACTGCAGTCAGGAAGATCCCCTCTGACATAGAACACAAAACAATCCCCGCAAACACCGGTCCCAGTTGTCCCACCCAGCTCACCAGTAGCCTCACAAATGTTTTTTTCATTACACTGAAACTATAACACTATCCCTTCATAGGAGTGTATATTACCCATGTTTCTTTTGTCTCCTTAGTCTTGAAAACCAGCTCTGTATTATGCTGCCCTGGCACTACTCTCGGTGACATAATTAGTCGCAATCAATCAGTGGCGCCACTTGCATAGATTACTACTGCCATGAAAACAGAGTACTGTATATTGAGAAACTGCTCCTCATTCCCCTATGTAGCAGCCCTGCAAGTAACAATATCAGCATTGAGAATCACTGGCTGATAGCAACCCATGATAGATGCCAGCATGGTTCAGTTGGTTGCCCATCCACCTCTGGTCCGGAAGGTCACAGCTTCTAGTCCCACACCGGCGTTGGGGTCATGTCATAAATGTTGTCACCTGAGTGCAGTACTCAGTGAATGCCGTATTGTTGGAGAGTGCTGTCCAATCCTTTAAATGAGACATCAAACCAAGATCCCATCTGTCTTTTCTGGTCTTTATGCAGGTCAACATTAAAGAGCAAAAACAAATGGTTCTGCACTCTCGGATTGTGTATTGGAAATAGTAAAAAGGTAGCAATCCAAATAGTCAAGCAATACTTACTTGCTTATTTATTGAAAATAAATATATTTCGCCACAAGCAGAGGAAGCTCTAATGAGTGAAGCGCTAGGGTAGCTGTGAGCTGTTGTTTTTGACTTGCCCTCTGCTTGTGGCAGAATACATTTATTTTTAATAAACAAGGAAGTATTGCTTGACTATTTGGATTACTGCCTTTTTACTATTTCTAATACACAACCTAAGAGTGCAGAACCATTTGTTTTTGGTTATGTCTGGGTTGCACGCCCTGTTTCTACACCAACTCGCTCCCAGGCGCAGGAATGTTTGAATTGTGTTATTCAACATTAAAGATCCCATGACATTCCTCGAGAAGAGTAGGGGGCATTTTTATTTGAAAACAAAAACATAATACAGAAAGGCATACCAGAACAGTACAAATCATCAAACAAACAAAAGCAAAAAGAATTAATGAAAAAATTAAAAACAACAGAGACAAACTAGGAAAATTCAAAGTAAGTTATCCCACCCAATCAACATTACGCCAGAGAGAAGTACTAACAGTAGATCCTAAAGTTCTAGATTCATAGTCATAAAGTTTATCCCGTTCACTCTGAAGGCGAAATGAAATATCTCGTATAAGAAGCACCTTATTTTGTAGAAATCTCTGGTATCTTGCCTGCCACAGTGTCCATTTAAGGCAGGCCAATATAACAAATATCGTACTTCTATGCCATTTAAACCAGGGATTCGGTATCTGTCCCAATATCAAAAGGTCATAAGTCACAGTGCAAAAAAGAGGTTCATTCCACCAGGTCACTAAAGATTGCCAAAATCCTTGCACATGTATACAGTTGAAAAATAAATGTTGCATTGTTTCTAAACAACCCTGACACTGTAGTTCAGGACAGCTCCTTTCTGACAATTGCTTATGTTTTTGATTACATTTAACATTCAGCTTTTGATGACCACAAAGCCAATTAACATCTTGCATCTTACGCAGTATCCTGGGCTCTATAATACTAGCCAATAATAAAGTAACATCAATATGGTCAGATACTCGAAAAAAAGGTTCTTCTAAGTAACAGGCATCCACAATATAGTTATAAAAGGCCTTTTTCCCATATGAAATAAACCAACTAAGCTCTATTTTCCAAAGTCTAATATATTTCAAGGTATCCTTAACATAAGAGGGGAGTCGTTTCTCAGAAGAATACCACTTACCCCGACCCCAAGCAGTCAAAAAAAGGAGCCCCCATAACTGCATACAAAAAGTGCCCATTTCCATAGATCCTAAAAACATTGGTTTTATTGAGCTAAAAAAATAATAGCCAAAAAAAAAAATACCACAGGCTGTAACATATTAAGACCCCCAGTCTTCCATGTCCTATACGTGTGTGCACGCTTTACAGGATTCAATCGACTACCCCATAGCAGTTGAAAAAAAGAGACCCATAATTTTAGCATGCATGGCAAAAGGCAAGGGGAACACATAAGAAACATATAAAAAAAAATGGGTTCACCACAATATATCCAAGGCACACTGCCTTAAGGGTAGCTGGTCCATTCCACTGGGGTGTCAAACAGATGAGGCATACTGATGAGTCCTGGTAGGACGAAACACGTGTCTATGTCTTCTGTTAGCACCCTTTGCAAACTGTGTGAGAGGCCTTTCCGCACCATGCAATTCTGCTTAAAGTTGGACCAGCATAACATTCTGTGGTGATTTGCATATGCAGCCCATGATGCTTTGCATTGTGGGGGCATGTGTGATTTTGTATTATATAAAAAAAAAGAGGTGTAATATAAGCACAAAGAAGATACACCCGTTTTTTCCGGGTCATCTTCTAGGATTGCCATTTAAGCACTTTTTTGGAGGCTAAATCATAAACTGTGTCCCAATTCAAGCGAATAGAGTCTTGTGTACCAAAATAAATACCCAATAATTTTAGAGTTCCCCTAGTAACTGGAATACTCAAGTCCGTCACCAGTTCAGCCTCACCCAAAACAAGCATATGACTTTTAACATAGTTAATCCTGATACCAGCATTAGCCTGTAAATTCTCTATTAAGTGTAGCACCCTCCTTCCAGAAGGTAGATCTGCAACAGAAAATATACAATCATCTGCATATGCAAGTACCTTATGAAAAACAAAGCCAGACAATGTTACTATAGGCAAAATCTGATCATCTTCTGCAATTAAACGTAACTAGGGATGCAAACCAAAAACATATAATAGGGGACTTAGGGGACAACCCTGCCGAACCCCAAGCCCTAAAGAAGAAGGAACACCCAAGTGACCATTAACCAAAGGAGTAATCTGTGCATCTGAATATAATGTACATAAGAGATCAATCATAAAAGGCGGTATATCATAATGCCGTAATAGAGCCCAAAGACGAGAATGCCTAACCGCATCAAATGCTGTCTCCTGATCCAGCAACAGCAAATAACCAGATAAATTCCAGAGCAAACCCTGTTCAACAAGATCTCTAAGGTAAACAAGGTTATTAACTATATTCCTACCAGGAATTGCACAAGTCTGTGTAGGAATCAACAAATTCTAAGCAACAGTAGACAATCTACGAGATAGAACAGTAGCCAACATTTTATAATCTGAGGTCAATAAACTCAAAGGCCTCCAATTTTTAATAAGAGTAGGATCACCCTTCTTATAAAGGAAAATCATGACCCCATTCCACATACTCTGTCCCAGTCTGTGTTCATTTACAATAGCTTCATAAAGGAGACGCAACCAAGGTAGCAATAAGTCAGGATAAGTTTTATAAAATTCATTGGGTATACCATCAATATCAGGGGAAGTACGTACTGATAAATGTTTGATTGCAGCTAAGAGTTCATTATCAGTAAATGCTGCCTCTAAACCAGTCACATCCTCCTGTGATAAGGAAAGTATAACAATATGTTGAAAAAAAATATCATTAGACCCAGAAGCAGTATCCTGAAATGCCTCTTCCACATGTGTCTGGACTACCTGACAAATACCCCGAATATCCGTAACCACAGTACCCGTACCATCCAATAAAGCAGTCATAACACATCGTGTAGACTCAGAGGACGAGACTTCATAAGGATTAACTTGCCGTCTTGTGCCTTGGAGTGCATATTTTTGGTGGTAAAAATACCTATCTTCCCGAGATTTCAAAAAAGCTAACATCTTACCCTTAACATCTGAAAGCTTCTGATGTACCATATTATCTGGAGATGCCAGCTGAGTTAAAAAGTGTAAATATTGAGCTCTATGACTGAGGTATAACAAATATTCATCTCTAGCTTTGGATTTAGAGAACTGAATAAAAAAAATATTTTAAATCCAGTTTAGTATCTTCCCACCAATCAATGGGACTGTCATATAAACAACAAAGAGTAGAACGTACTTCCAATAGAGTTTGTACATGAACCCTAGTAAGTTCATCTTGCAGTAAGGCTGGGTTCAATTTCCAATATGCCCGGCCCATCAGAAGCTTTTAGTACTGACCGAGCACCACTCTAACAACCATATGATCCAAAGTTTCAAGAGGCAACACTGAGACTTCTGAAACAGTGATCCATGCTGATAGAAACCAAAAGTCAATACGAGAAGACAAAATGCCTTTATGGAAGGTACGGAGAGGAGATAAACCCAAAATATCATAAACATCTCGAATATTATTTTGAGTAATAAGCTGAAGTAAAGCATTAGTATCACAAAAAAATTTCTGAGATTTACATCCCCAATCCCGAGAGGTAAGACCGCAGTTAAAATCTCCATCCCAAAAGACCAGTTTGGAGGTATGTAAGTAAGGGGCTATACTTTTGAAAAGTAAAACTCTGTCAGCCTTTAGCTGGGGGGCATAAATATTAATTAGCCGGTAAACACATCCATGAATAACAACATCTATAAGCATAGCCCGACCAGGAACAATATCCAGTACATGTAAGAAGGTAACATCCACATCAGAAAATACAAAACCCAAACCTGAGCATTGGTCTTCCCCTACCAACCAAACAGAACCCCCCCACCTCCAATCCTGTTCAGCCAACTTAAGATCAGATAGGGAATGTAATCTCGTATCTTGTAATAATATGACATTCCCTCAACTCTCTCTTAAACTAGCAAAGGTGACCCATCTCTTCATATCTGACTTATACTATTAACAGTAATAGTAAGGAAGGAAATAATATCAGCCATAATAGAACAAAAGAGAGAAAAACTAGCACAGAGGTAGGCGTATAATCACCCAAGCAATAGGAAAGAATAACAAAAACACATCATTTCCGTTTTTTCCTTTTTTTGGGCTTCGGTTTATCACCAGTACCCACGTCAGGCATAGTCTCAGCATGTGAAGAGGCTATAGAGGAAATATCGGAGTCAATACCATCATCGTCACCGTCCTGTTCCAATAACAGAGCATAAGAGTTGTGAACAGGAACCAAGGGAGGTTCCATAGAGGCCTGTTGTACCTTTGTTACAGCTTTAAGTGCCTTGGAGCGAGTCACCCTCTGAAAAGGAACAGCCTGCTGTAAATCTGGTGGAGGCATATTGTCCTTGTCAAGTTCACAATCAGCAGTGTGAACAGCATCAGTTACCATATCAACTAGTTCTGTAGCGACAGATAATGTCGAATTGGAGGGAGCACCCTGAGGTGGAGGTACAGTAATAGAAACGGCTGCCTCCTCCTCAGGATCCACAACAGGCAAATGGGAAGTGTCCTCAGTAGAGGATAAAGGAACAACATCAGCATTAAAATCCTTGGGACAGGGTTCATTCTCAGAGCGCTGGGGCAGAGTAGCAGGTTGCACATGAGACTGCAAATCAAGCAACCGTTGTTTTTCCTTTTGGCTATTAGCAACAAAAACATCCTGTTCGGCATGAAGGGTAGGGTCAGCATTATTATGAGAGGCACATGAACAACCTCGAAACGTATGACCATATTCGTCACATAGGTTGCATTTCATGGGCCAGCGACAGTGTGCTCCAATGTGTCCTAAGTCACCACAAAGGCCACATTTTTGCTGATCACAGACATTACTAAGGTGACCCAAAGCTCCACATTTATAACATGCCCTGGGCTGACCAGGGTAAAAAAATCACCTTTCTGTCCCTTCCCAAAAAAAAACAATTAGGGAGGTGTTTAGTGAGACCTTGGTCTAAACGTAGGTCAACAATGTAACGCCATCCCCCAGTCCAAAGGTGCTCTTCATCCAAAACAGGCTCAGGTTGACCCTTAACCGTGCAATGTTGTTGCAACCAGTAGGTAATATCTGCTACATTGACTCCCTCATTTCAAAATAATACAGTAATTTTTTTCGTCACAGGTTTAGGCAAGGGAATGGCCATGAAAGAGTTCCATAAAGGTGTGTGTTTTAAAGCATGGAATTGCTTCCAAAAGCATTCCAGACCCATAGGATGCTTAACGCTGACATCAAAAATTGAATCCCCTGGCATATGTATCAGGGCATAGATTTCATAGGCATAGAACTTCATACTACCTTTAAGAAGTTCACGCCCAACAAATTGCCTATCAGTAATCTCAGAAACCAGTCCCCGAAATTTAAGACGAACAGCATTACATCTCATTGAAGGTTCTGGAAGCAAACCAAAGGTAGCAGGAAATAAATGTTCATTCACTCTATCATGCCAAACCGTGGCAGGGGGTGGCTGTATGGGAGAAGGTCGCTCAGGAGCAGTAACTGTTATGGAATCTTGCAGTGGAGCAGGTAAATGCAAAGCACCCACAGTTTGGGGAAGGGGGGGGTTCAATCGGAAGGTCACCCTCAAGACATCTAATATTATTCAGAAGGGAATTTTGTGTAACAGGTGAACAACATTGATATCTAAGAAAGGTGTGGCTTGCCCTGGAGGGAGACTCTCAGCAGCAGAAGTAATATTTTGTCCAATGTCTAAAACAGGGCCTATTTGAGTCTTAGGAGCTCCCAGAAAACTCTGAACCCAAGACAGGTTAGCATCCCAGCCGGAACCATTAACGGTTTTAACCCACCCAGCAGCTTCTAAAGCAGATGCCACCCATGCTGCAGGGACTGGAGCAACCCCATCAGAAAGTTCAAGGTCCGTGGAAGTTGTAGGAGCAGAGGAAGATCTAGTTTTACTGTCCTTACCCTCATCAGTTGAACCCCTAGAACTTGGCCCAGACCCTGTAGGAGAAAGGCCAATAGGAAAGTGGCTAGACTGAGAAGTGTCTGAAATCCAAAGCCCCCAACGGTGCAGCAACAGCCCCTACTACCACACCCGTAGTTGTTTCATTACCTTGCGGAGTCAGTCGTGAACCATTCGGTTCCGTAACAGAAATAGTACTTGCAGCAACTGTACTCACAGACTCCTCTGTCGAAGTAGAACACTGCAACAAAACCTCAGAAGGAAGGGAGGTAGCCACCATTGTAGTTCCTGGAATCGTCACCGCAATCACCATTGCATCCAGTGCAACAGGAGAACAGGTAACATCTGGTTCCTGTACCTCCATCAAAGTGTCCGTGGCTCGGTCTAATTCTTGCAATAAACGGTTCCTGATGAGTAAGAACTGTTGTTCTTCATCCCAAAGCTTCTAACGTATCAAGGCGGCATCATCGGCTCCAGTGGTAACAGAATTCAGGGTAGGTTCAGCCGGTAAGTCCAAAACAAGTGGTACAGAAGACCTTGACTCTGGGCTATGCAGCATAACATCATCCTCCTTCCATTCATCTGCCATTGCGATCACAAAAAAGAAAAAAGGGGTCCGAGGAGGTGATCAGCTCCTCAGCCTCCCACACGTCCAACCCCTTCCCGAGCAGCAAGCAAACTGCCAAAGCTAAGGTAGATGCAGCGCCCCCTACTACAGAGTAGGGGAATTTCCCATGTGTCCTGGTCAAACCCTCCCCCCACTACAAATACCACCAGCAACTTAAAGGGAAAGTCTCCTCAGCCTTTTAGTCTGATTACCTGTGTAGTTTGTAGGTATGGACAGCGATTGCCTGTACTGTACCCTCCTAATTTCATAAGGATTGAAATGTAAGTTACTCAAGTCTGGTGTGAAAACCTGCTTGACTCCATTGCAAAGGTAATGACCAAGCTTATCTAAGGCATCCTGGAATTTTATGATGTTTTATTGCTAAAGCCTGTAGAAGTTGCACTGCAACAGTCAGCGCTGTTACTATCCTCTGCAGTCCCTATGTTATTGTCTTATGCTGACCATGAAACGTATCAAGGTATAGTAAGTGCCCTGCTGTTTTCTGTAGTTTAAAGCATAGCTGACTTAGAAAAAATGCCTTTAGAGTGTACAGGGACTTCACAAGACATGTAGCAGATCTGAATGAGAGTATAACATCTGCTAGCTTGTGCAGGTTTGCATAATCAACTCCCATGATGCATTGCATGAGTGAGATCATGATCTTTGCAGTGGGGTAACACAGATTTTCGCACCAGGACAGAACAGCGTGAAGCAATCTCATTTATATTTAAATTAGGATGAAATTAAGGGGATGCAAGAGATGGAATCATAGTTCATGCCTACAAATTACATACATATACAGAAAACAAGCTGAGGGGACTTTCACTTTAATTTGGTTCAATCTTGTTTGATTTAAGTTGATTTACATCTACATCCATTAACCCCCACCCCCAGGACGAGGCTGAAAATAGGCAGGATTGTTGACTTGAGTCCTCCTTTCCCAGAAAAAAAAACACTAAAATAAATTTAAAAAATGATGTCACAAAGGGTACAGTTATACTGGCACAATGGGGGGGGGGACTACACAAAGAGCAGATTTTGAATGTAAATTGCATTTAATACATATTCTGTGTTTTCTGTAGAAGCAGATTTCATATACTGCTTCCCATTCTGTGTTTCATCTTTAGTAACCTTTTAGTAAACACAGTGGGTATTTCTGATTTTGATCTGCGCCGTCTTCTGTAGATGTGGGTATTTCTGATTGACACACTGCTGATATGGAATGAACCATTTTAGAACAGAATGATGTCCTTTATTACTTTGTTTAACTTATCCATTGTTGGCTGAATGCATCCATGTTCTACAGTAGAACTCTGTAGTTAAAAGGTACATAAATTGCTTCATACTACTACTCCATACATACCAAAATGGTCCTTACCAGCTGTTGGCAAATCAGAAACAGTTTACTTCATTAAGTTCAAAAAATCTGGGCATGAGGAGGATAGAGAAGTGTTCTCAAAGGCATCTAGGTAGGCGACCAGGTCAGTCAGGGCAGCCAAGCCAGCAAAGGAGCTGAAGTTGGCTCAGGGGATCAGAGAGGGGGAAAAGGTGCTCTTTAAATACATAAGGGAGAAGAGGAGTTGTAGGAACAACATTGTTAGAATCAAGAAAGTGGGAGGGTGGGCGGAACAAGGGAAAGATCAGGCAGAGACACTCAATGAGTATTTCTGCTCGATGTTCACAAAAGAAAGCGATGGCCAAATACTGCAGGGGAAAGGGGACAAAGGTGGAGGGGGGGCAGAAATAACAGATGAGGTCATCCAAGAGGATCGAGTTCTGAAGGGTCTTAAAGGCTTGTGAGTGGACAAGGCACCAGGACCAGATGGTGTATACCAAAGGGTCCTGAAGGAACTGGCAGCGTTGTTGGCAGGCCCTCTGACAGACCTGTTCAACACCTCCTTGGAGATGGGGAATGTACAGTACCCAGGGACTGGAAGACGGCTCACGTGATGCCCCTTCACAAGAGTGGACCCAAGGACCAATCGGGTAACTACAGACAGGTGAGCTTGACTTCTATAGTGGGGAAGTTGATGGAAACCGTTCTGAAGGAGAGGTTGATAACCTTTCTTGATAGCAATGGCCTGCAGGATGAGACACAGCATGGGTTTGTCACGGGAAGGTCTTGTTAAACTAACCTGATTGACTTCTTCGACTGGGTCACTAGCACGGTTGATGAAGGCCACAATGTGGATGTCCTGTATCTGGACTTCAGCAAGGCTTTCAGCTCTGTGCTGTACAGGAAGTTAATGAGCAAGCTGAGGGACATGGGGGCAGGAAAAAACTAGTGGGGTGGGTTGAGAGCTGGCTGCAGGGCAGACAACAGAGGGTAGTTGTAAGGGGGGAGACATCCAGGCCATGGCCAGTAACAAGTGGAGTACCACAGGGTTCAGTTTGGGCCCCGTTTTGTTCAATGTCTTCATTGATGACATTGCAGAGGGGGTCAAGAGTAAGATCTGCCTGTTCGCTGACGACACTAAGATTTGTGCAAAAGTGGACAATGAGGAAGAGAGGCAGGCATTCAGAGAGGGTCTAACCAAACTCAAACACTGGTCTAGGGAGTGGAAGTTGGGGTTTAATGCTAAGAAGTGTAAGATCATGCACCTTGGAGCCAGAAATCCCAAGAACAGCTACTGGCTGGGGGGAGTGCAGGTAATGGCTTCAGAGGAGGAAAGGGACCTGGGGTAATAGTCATAGGGGACATGAAGGTATGTGCACAGTGTAGGAGAGCTGCAGCAAGGACAAATAGGATGTTGGGGTGCATTGCCAGAGGGATCACCTCTCAAAAGGGGGAGGTCATCCTGCCATTGTATAGATCACTGGTGAGGCCACACTTGGAGTACTGTGTACAGTACTGGTGCCCATACCTCAAAAATGATTTATTCATTCATTCGTTCATTCATTCATTCATTTATTTTATCAGAATTACAACCTTTGAGTCAAGGACTCATTTACAAAGGCTCCTCGTCATAAAAAGGATGGCAGGTGTAACATACAGTGAGGGGGTAAACCAAACTCAAACACTGGTCTAGGGAGTGGCACTTGGGGTTTAATGCTAAGAAGTGCAAGATCATGCACCTTGGAGTCAGAGATCCCTAGAACAGCTACTGGCTGGGGGGAGTGCAGGTAATGGCTTCAGAGGAGGAAAGGGGGTGCAGTGTAGGGCTACAAAAATGATCAGGGGACTAGGGGAGTTGCCATACGAGGAAAGGTTAAAAGAGCTCAACATGTACTCACTGGAAGACAGAAGGTTAAGAGGGGACACGATAGAAACTTTTAAGTACTTGAAAGGCAAAAACAAAGTCAGGGAGGGAGGGAGGATTGTTCTGCTTAAAGGGGGGAAGGGTCACTAGGGGGCACAGTCTGAAACTGAAAGGGGGAAGGTTTAGGAGGGAGATGAGGAGGCACGACTTCACAGACAGAGTGGTGTCAGGTTGGAACGCACTGCCAGAGGAGTTAATCGCTCAAAGGGCAGTGGATTGCTTTAAGCGGGTGTGGGATAGAGTCAAGGGCAGGGTTACTACAGACAAAAACACAAAGGGGGAAAGGACCAGAAAAGAGGAGGAAGAGAGAGGTTTGGGTGCTGATGGGGCAGTGGTAGTGATTTGAAACTAAGAGCTGCACAGTCAGGCAGATTTGATAGACCTGTGGGCCTTTTTCTGCTGGCAATATCATATGTTCGTATGTACTAAACTGCCAGTAAAGATGAAACAATACCAGAATCAAAATCAGTATTAGAAAAAACAGTTTATACAGGGAAAAAAATGTCTTGCAGGTTCAACCCAGTTCTCCTTTAAAAGAAAGGGGAAACAGAAGCTGAAAGAGCGAGCTCTGTGTAGAAACAGAACAGAGGGTCAGAAAATCTGAAGTGGGAATGCAGCAATTTGTTTCTTTCTCCTCCAAGGCACACAAACAATTGTAACAAGCATTTGTCAATGCCGAATGTTTGCTTGCTGGCATTGACATTGGTAGTGTAGAAGTTACAGAGCTGCATAACAGGAATGGCAGCGAAGTATTGAACTGAAGCCAACCCCACCACCACCCTGCAGAGAGTGACAGGCATTGGGGTGTGCCTTTGGGTCGTCAGGCATAACGACCATGCCATTTCACCACACCCTACCCTGCAGACACTGACAAGTGTCACGGTGTGCCTTGGGGTCTTTGGCTTTATGCGCACTCCCATTCCATCAGGAAATACGGTGAGATGTTGTATAGAGAATGGGTGAAGTTTGGGCCAGAGTCCGAGGCACACCTTGATGCCACTCACTGGCTGCAGGGTGTGGGTGGGGGTTGAATGGTATGAGCATGACAGGCAAGAATCCCAAGTCACACCCCTGATGCCTGTCATTCTCTACAGGGTGGGGCGTTATGTCAGAAACCCTAACGCCTCAGGCATTCGTTGGTATTTTCACTCCAAATTTTCAACATGGTTTTTTTGTGACCCCCACCTCATGAACAGCGGCAATATCAGTTTGTTAGCCGAAAACTGCTTTTGCACAGCGACTATGACATTTGGCACCACAGGTGCAAAAACACATTCCGAACAGGATGTGAAAAATGACAGCGGTACTGTTCATGGGGAGGTGTAAAAAATGGCAATGTTGAAAATCTGCTGTGAAAATCTTAAAAAAACTGGTGAAGTCACGAGCACATAGAAACTGTGCAACGCACACCCGTAATGTAACTAGTTTGGGGATTTTTTTACAGCAGATTGTTAACACAGGCATTTTGGGACCTCCGATCATGAACAGTGTCAGTGTAATTTTCTTTATCTGTCCCGATCAATGATTTCCCACAGTGACCACGCATTTCTGTGCTGAAAGTGTGAAAACACATTTCGGCCATGTTGTGGACAATGACAGCTGTACTGTTCATAAGGAGGTGTGGAAAAATGCCACTGGTGAAAATCTGGACTGAAAATATTACAAATTCATGAACTTACGAGGGTGTGTGGAAACTGTGCAATGCTCACTCGTAACACAGTCATTTTAGCGGAGTTTTGTCACCAAATTTTCAACATAGCCATTTAAGACCTCTGCTCATGACCAGTGTCACTGTGATTTTCTTAATCTGTCCCAAACATTGTTTTTCACACTGTCTGTACCATTGTCGCTACGTATGTGGAAACACATTTTAGGCGAGATATGAAAAATGATAGCTATGCTGCTCATAAGGAAGAGTGGTAAAATGGCACTGTGAAAATCTGGTGTACCAAATATTACAAATTCTAAAACTTGCCAGCGTGCGTAGGAACTGCGCAACGCACGCCCCTAAAACAGTCATTTTTGGGAATTTTTTCACCAAATTTTCAACATAGCCATTTTAACACCTCTGCTCATGACCAGTGTCACTGTGATTTTCTTAACATGTCCTATACATTGATTTCGCGAGACGCGACCATTGCACAGCGCTATACATGGGCAGAAACATCGCTAGATGTGAGGATGTAAAAAAATGACAACTGTACTGCTCATAAGGAGCTGTGGTAAAATGGCAATGTTGAAAATCTGGAGGAAAATATTGAAAATTTGCTAACTTACGAAAGGCAAGGGGAGGAACTCGGCAACGCATCAGAAAACAGCTCACTTTAGAATTTTTCACCAAATTTTCAACATAGCCATTTTAAGACCTCTGCTCATGAATGGTGCCATTGTGATTTTCTTAATGTATCCCATTTTGTTGATTTTCAACTGCGCCATTGATGCGTTACATCAAGTGGAAACACACATTTTGGGTGAGATGTGAAAAATGACAGCTGTACTGCTCATAAGAAGGTGTGGTAAAATGGCAATGTTGAAAATCTGGAGTGAAAATATTAGAAATTCACGGGAGCTTCTGGCGTGCCTGCGAACTGCGCAAATGCCGCAGCTCGTAAAACAATATTTTAGAATTTTTCCACCAAATTTTCAAAATAGGCTTTTTGAGAGCCCACCTTATGAACACTGGCAGTGTAGTTTCATTAATCATTCTGGAAAGGTGATTTCGCACAGTGGCTGTGAAATCACCCTTCGGGCCCGAGTAACGCCATGACAGTGACAGCATTCATGAGAAGGGGTCCCAAAAACCCCATGTTGAAAATTTGGTGCAAAAATTCCAAAAAATGCCCGAGATATGCAGCAAAGTTGAAAAAACCCTATCTATTACATTATACAGCTTACCGGCATTTCCTCAGTTCACGAGTCGGCTTTGAAGTGCAGACGTGTTCCCAGTCCACGAAGATCGTTGCGCCGGACTCGGAGTGAGTATGGAGTGAGGGGTGTGGGAAGGCAGGGTGCACAGTGGGTGGTGGATGGGGGCAGGGAGACTGCGAGGGACCGCTTTTTAATTTACAGGTTTTTTTTGTATTACTAAGACGACGAGGACGCTTGCCACTGGGGTGGGCTCCCAACGATGTTGTGCTGGAAAGGCTGTTTGGGGGGCTTGGAGCCGACGGGATTGGACACCCCGTCGGCCATATGGGCTTGTGCCATGCTGGGGTGGGCTCCCAAGCGTGATGGCAGCTGTGGAGCTGTTTGGGGTTGGAGCCGGTAGGGGGTTAGGCGCCCGTCAGCCCATACAGGCTTAATGCCATGCTGGGTGGGCTCCCAGTGTGGCAGCTGTAAGACTGTTTGGGGGGTTGGGCCGGCGTGAGGTTGAGCACCCCATCGGCTGTAATATTTGCATGGGGGCACGGTCAGCACGCAATATGCGCAGTATGTTGAGGGGGAAGCTCTGTTCACTGAAGTGGAGCTCTCCCTTTCAACTGTATGCCACTGCATTTTCAGCTGTCATAGACAGCTGGAGCAGTGATTGGCACACTGCGACTGCACCTGCAAACACACTGACTGAATTGGAAGAGGCTGACACACCTCTGGAAAACTCGGATGATGGCACTATGTTTCTTGCACATGCGTGCAAGCAAACATAAAAACTGGTGACAAGCTAACAAACTGTTAAGGGAATATTTTTGTACTGTTTATTTACCTAAGATATCCTAGCTGAGAGATGCAACATCCCATTTTCAGTGGCGCCCTGCTTTTATTTATTTTTCCAGCTGGATGAACTGAAGCACTGAGACTGATTTGCTCTAGATGACACTGTGAGTGGCTGTGGTGAGACTTGAATCAGAGTCTCCAGGTTCCCCAGACTCCACTCTGGTTACTGGATGCTGCCTCTCTTGTATTGCTACAAACAAACACAAAGACTTAATTTGCCAAATAAACTAGTTTACTTTAAAGCAAACAGGTTTTATTATGGGGACCTAATTTACAGCTCCACTGCAACCTCAAACCTAAATAAATTGGATGTACTCTATCACGGTGCCCTGCAGTTCATCACCAATTCACCATACCGAACCCATCACTGTGACCTTTACACAGTAGTCGGCTGGACATCACTTACCACTAGATGGCTGTTTCATGCTGGTATCTGGACCCTTAAGATACTTTTGAACAAACTTCCAAGCTACCTCACATCCCTCATCAGTATCTCCCACTGTGCATATTCCCTCAGGAAATCTGACTTTCTCTTCCTGGATGTGCTTAGGACTCGCACCACATTTGGTAAATGTGCTGTCACATATGCTCTTCCAACAACATGGAACCGGCTCCAAACCACTCTGAAACTATCCAGTATGGTCTCGGTCAACTTCTTCAAAGAGTTAACAGCATCCAAACTAAAAGATATCTGTAATTGCTTTTAAGCCTCTCCCTGAGCCCTTATAGCCTCAAGATCAATCACCTCAAACCTATACCTACCAGGACATGAACCCACTTGTCTAACCATTAAATTCTCACCTATTATTGCCTTCGTTCTCTCTATCCTCTTCACCCTACTCTCCCTAGCACTATTCCTTTACTCATCTCATATTTTCTAACCCCTCCTTCTTATTCCACTACTCCCTTCTGTTATCTTTACACCCTCCTCTTTCTCACCTACTCTCTCCTCCCACAGTACACTCGCAACCTGCCCAGCTCCCTACTATCCTACACTAATGATCCCTACCTGTTCGGTCTAATTTCTGCGTCAGGTAATATATGAACCTTACTGTGCCTCAATCTGTCAGACTGTAATTTTATAAACTGATGTATAGCAATCCTATGTGTATATGTTTTTTTATGTTACTTTGTATATGTTGTCTTTTTATGACAAGCCACTTGGCTATTATTATGATCTAGGACCTCCTTGTGAATGAGCTTGCTCAATGGAGTTTTCCTGCAATAAACTTGAACTTGAAAAACTTTTCTGTTACAGTGGAGGAGAAAAATGAAATGGATCAAGGTTCTAATCCCTGGTGAATTCACGCTGCACTTTTATTCCAATAGAAAGTAATTTCACCAAGATTTATAAAAGTTGCAAAGCCTCTCCTATGATAGATAACTGAATCCTGGCTAAAACTGGATTACATGAGACGCTGGATGCTTTGATACCTTTTATCAGACACACATGTCTTGTACAAAGATAGTTTGGTACTCAAGCTTTTGGGGTCACGCAGGTCCCTTGACCAGGCGCAACACCATTCTGGACAAAGGAGGCTAAATGTATACTTAAAGTTATATTGTTTCAAAATAATTTTTGACAAGGTAGTTTAGGTACTGTAAGGTGAGACGTGTTAGAAGGGAGATGGTTGGTAGACCATGGAGGGGAACATAAGCCTTTAACAGTGACACTGAATAAGTGTCTGTCAAGATATTCCTATGAGAGAAGCAGGAAAGGTGCATTGATGTGTTAATGAAAGAGTATGTGAAAGGTTTTGTGACAGGAACACAGGAAGGGGTAGCAACAAAACTTAAAATACACATAATAAAGAGGTGGAGGGAATAGAACAAGTAAACTGGAAATGAGATGGGTACATAAGCAATCAGGATAACTTCTATCCCGTGGTTAAATTTGGAAATGTTTAGGTGGTGGAACTCTCACATCTAGATTTCTAGGTGGTGCAGATTTCATTTTTATGGGATGGAACTCTCCTACAGTAGTCAATGAAAAAATATGGCAGAGGTGGTGGAACTGTCATTCTGTTTTTTAAGAGGTGGTGGACCTGAGTTCCTGTGGGCCCCAGCCTGATTCAACCCATGCTTCTGTCAGAAGGATGCATTGCAACTTCCGTCATAAAGGTTTCAGTGGAAACCATGTCCCTGTGATCTAAACAGGGACCCCAAAACCATGTCCCTGTTCTTGTCAAGAGTCATCAAAGGCGCCATGTACTACTCCTTCAGTTCTTTGCCTGGTTGGATACATTCATCAGGGTGTGAATTCCTTGCTCTCTCTCATGAGAGAATTGTGTTAGCAAGAACAAAAGAGATGACTGACAATAGAAAGACACTGCAAGGAAGTGCAGTGTAAAAAAAAGTGTTTTTCACGTGACAACACCTGCAGTTTTACTGGCAATTCACTTCCTTGTTTGAGATTTAAAATGTAAATATAAATCTAGACTTATAGAACTATTATCAGTTAGATCAGAATTTGTATATTTCCCTCTGTAAACACAGTGGGAACTGCACGTTCGAGCAGACTTGATAGGCCGTAAGGCCCTTATCTGCTGGCATATTCATATGTTCGTGTGTGTGGTCATATCTGATTCACAAAATGTACAGGTAGAAAAAAAAATGCTTGCATTGTGCAAAACAGGATAATTCTCCTCTTGTGGACTACTCCAGGGTTTAGCAAGCCTGATGTTTCTACACTGGCACAAAAGAAAAGGTTAAAAGGGTATATGGTCTAGTTAGGAAGTCAGTTTAGGCAACTTGGCTAGAGGATGAAGCTGAGAACCTGAAGACCCAGATCTGAATCTCACAATTGCCATGTACCCACTGTGTGGCCCTGAAAGTCACTGCAAGTCATATAATCCTTGGTGACTTTAACCTCCACTGGGGTCCACACACCATTAGTGATGTAAAATCTAGCTTACTAGAGGCCAACTTGACCCAATTGATCCAAGGACCCACTAGGTTGAACATTAAATCAGGAAACCACACCACATTAGACTGGATTCTTAATTCCAACCCAAGTAGTTTCAAACTGGCTGGGACATTTGAGGACTCCATAAGTGACCATGCCCCTATATTCGGCATCTGGAAAAATGACCATCCCAACCCTCCACCCAGAATTTTTTGGGCTCGAGATTATTCCAATTTCGACACCTGCTCCTTTCTTGAAACCCTAGCAGTGGTGGATTGGACTCAAATCAAGCTAGCCTCCAATCTGGACTCAGCCCTTGATTTCTTCATCAGTAACTTCCTCTCGGCCACCAATAAGCATGTCCCCCTAAAACAAATCAGAGTCAAGGGCATACCCCTCAACTGTACCACATTATGAGGAACGTTCCTTATTTTACTTCACAAAAGGTCCCTGTTCCACATTGTGAGGACTTGTTCCACATTCAGTATTAACATTTTAAAGCAAAAATCTGTAGTAAATGATGCAAAAAAATATTATTCAATTAATAATACATTCTGAACATAAATGCAAACCTTTTAACAGTGTTCTGAGCCTCCTAGGTAAAGATGTGATTAAGTGTTCCACATTTTGCTCATTTGTTACACATTTTGAGAGGCAATGTTCCACATTTGGGGGACAAAAGGTTGAGAGGTATGGTCAAGGGAAAACGCTCAAAGTGGCTGTCCAGAGACCTTAAAAAACAAATGAGGGTGAGAGACAAAGCCTGGGAAAAATTCAAATCTACAAATCTAATTAAGGATTGAGTGGAATATACTGTAGAAAATTGAGAAACAAGTGTAAAAAGGAACTAAAATCAGCTAAAAGACAATATCTCCAGAACCTACAAACCAAAAACATTTCAGACCCTGCAAAATTTTGGTCCCAAATTAACTCTCTCCTAAAGGGGAACACCACCCATGAGAAAAGTGACAAAGTAGCAAATGGTGTCCACTATACCAACCCGTAAAATGCTGCTAATGCACTAAACACATTCCTCACTGACCTGGACAAATTAAAATAATCCTTTGGGCGCCCCCCACCCAGAATCATTTACAAGAGAAACCCTTTCCTAACTTTCACGTCAAACTTGCAACTAAATCTGAGGTCCAAAAATTACTGAAAAAATTCAAATCCTCTGGCTCTGTTGGGTTTGACAAGCTAGAACCCAAACTCCTCAGAATCGCAGCCCATGTCATTGCCTCTCCAGTTACTTGGCTCCTAAACAGATCGCTGCTTGAAGGCAAAGTCCCCATGGTGTGGAAAGTTGCCTTGGTCACTCCTATCCCTAAAGGTGGGGATATTGAGCATGTTGAGAATTACAGACCAATATCCATCCTCTGCACTTTAAGTAAAGTGTTACAGAGGAAAAATCATGGTACCAACACGGCCCTGATTAGACTGGGGATATCTTCATGGCTCTAGATGATGGCCTTCTAGCTGGTGCGATCTTTATAGACCTCACCAAGGCATCTGACTTGGTGAATCATCAGCAGCTTATCACTAATCTAACATCTCCTGGTCTTAATCATCTGTCTACTCAATGGTTCACTGACTACCATGATGGCAGATCACAAATTGTCAGATGGCATGGAGCTAAATCCATCAAATGCCCTATCACAGATGGCATCCCCCAGGGTTCGATATTGGGACCTCTCCAGTTTTCCCTATTTATTAATGATTTGCCTCAACATTGTGGAGGGGCCAAGGTGACCTTATATGCAGACGATGCCGTGCTTTATGGGTCCTCCTGAGACACTGTCCATCTAAACAACCTTCTTAGTCAAGACCTCGGTCTACTTGAGAATTGGTTTCTTGCTAATAAATTAGTTCTAAATAGTAAAAAGACCAAAGTCATGCTATTTGGCCCTAAAAGCCTGGGCCCAACGCATTTACATTTATTGTCCCCAGCTCTTTCCAATGGCTCAGAAATTGAAGTGATCGATTGTATCAAATACCTAGGTGTATACTTAGACCAAGACTGCTCCATTAAGAGCCACACTGACCATCTGCCCAAGAAACTCAACCAAAAGTTAGGTCTATTATATCACCTGAGCCCTTTCCTCACTCGTAAATCCAAACTCAAGGCTTCCACTGGTACACTTCTACCAACCTTGCTATATGGGGCCCCTTTACTACATTCTATAAGAAGTTCTGAAATGCAAAGGCTAAAAATACTGTATCACAGGATAGGGCATTTCGCTGCAGGGGTGCCACCATGGAAGCATCACTGCAAGGTACTGTTATCTCTTAGGCGGCCTTCTCTAGAAGGCAGATTATCATATCCATCACTGTGCCTTGCATTTAAGCTCCAGCAAAATGGCACCCCTCCTAGTCTAATTAACACATTAGTTCCCAAAAAGAATGGGAGAACACTAAGATCCTCTGGCCACCAGCTTCTCCATGTCCCCAGTGTTTGGACTTCCCTAGGACTCCGGTCCTATGCTGCCTTCATCCCTTCTATCTGGAATGGTCTCCCTAGCAGTCTTTAAGAATGTACCTCCCTTAGGGGCTTTAAGAAGGGTCTTAAAGCCCACCTGTTGGATCCGAGCCTCTGCAACTGCTACTGCTGAGTCTACCAGACTCTCTGCTGCTGATCTAATCTTATTGGGACATAATTCTGATTGTGACTGTCTTGTGTGTAATAGTACTTCTTCTCCTGTTGATAGTGATTGTGATTAACCTGTCACTGTAATCTTGACTGGGTCAGTATATCTATATTGACTGTTAATTGTGAAATGACATGTATGTATTTTGTTATGTTTATAGATGTATGTAATTAATTCCAGGTCGCCCCTGAAAAAGGGACTGTTTCAGTCTCAGTGGGCCTACCCAGTCAGCAAAATTAAAATAAATAAATAATCCTCATAATCTCTCTCTGATGTGTCTAATCTATTGCTGTGCAATTTCAATTTCTCTATGCACCTAATTTGATATTATGTATTGGATGACTAACTGTACTTGACCAAAAGTCCTTTTATACACATAACCCAGTCCAAATTCGGCACACTAAAACAATACAAAATTACCACCAGATAAATAACAAATGCATATAAAATAGCACTCACAGATCTAAAAAGTGAGTGTAAATCAATTCAAACATTGTGGCAAGTATTGTTTTCTAGCAGATACTTGCCCAGATAGGCAGAAATGCGTCAAAGGCCGGCGCAAGTCCAGCGCAGCGCAATTCTGATGTGCCATGGTGCAACAGGAGGCATATTCTGAGGTTGCATTGGCTGCACTGCACTAGTGCATCCTGGCTGAATATGGCACAGTTGCACCATGGCGCAACTAGGCATGTGCCATGGTGCAACCAGAGTTGCGCCATGGTGCAAACACAATTGCACCATGGTGCTGAAAGAGAGGCTCCAGAGCAACTGTGGGAGCAGAGCAACAGAGGGGGCCATGGCACAGAGAAGTGACCCAGGGACAGAGCCAGGGAATCACAGTGATAGGCCACAGGATGCCACTACCAGCATGGCACAGCAGGGTGCACACAGGCACCCAGACCCCCACCAGAACACAACAGTGGCACAGATAGTAGGTAACAGGAGGTGCCGATGGCCAATGGAGGGTCACCAAGGGGCAGGCCGTGCCCCCCACACACACACCCAGACCAGAGTAGGCCATACCAAGGACCATGCAGCCAAGCACACACATGCCATACAGGCACACAGGCGGCCCACACAGCAGGCATGGAACTTGCCGGGAGCCATGTAGTACAGTAGGCCACATGGGGCAGGCTGCACAGTGCCAAGCAGGGCCCCCAACACAGCCTGCGACCAGTACCCGACCAAAGACCATGGCCGTGTGCCATCAACACGCACACGCCCGCCACACATCCCTGACAGCCGCCCCATGGGCACTCCAAAGCACAGCCACCAACCACGGGGAGAGACACCACCACAGTGGGACACACCACAGCCCACAGCAGTGAACACAGAAGCACAACACGTGCTCTGACACATGCACACCACACAAACAGGCACTGGGTCACTGCAGCATGGCTCCTCACACCACCTGCAAAGCAGACACTGACACAGGCAGGTAAGTCAAAATATATATATTTCCAAAAAACTATTTACAGTAACAAGGGGGTGGGAAAGGGTAGGAAAGTGAGGGAAGGGGACAGGGAACAGGGACTGTACAGTGGAATGAGGGACTGTAGGGGGAGGTACAGCAGAGAAAACAGGGGAATGCTGGGGCCCATTTATCGGCGGCCACGGCCTGCCACCCCTTGGTGTCCTCGCTGCCTCCGAACCCCCAGCAGCATGCGGCGTATTTGTAGCATAGCCTCCATAGTAGTGGAAGTTATCAATATCAGCTGCCAGAGCAGCCAGCAGTACATGGGCCTCCTTCTGCGATGTGGACAGGACAGGTGATCAGTGCAATGTCCCAAGAAACCATGCCCACAGTGCGCCATGGGCAGTGGGAACACCCCCCTTGAGGGCCTGTACCGGCCACTGGCAGGGGGGTGGGCCAACGCCTTCCAGCAGTGCGGCACACCATGACAGTGCACAGAGGTGGTCCCCGCCGCACAATGGCCACCCGACTGCACAATGACAGTCACATGGCACAGTGCACCAGGAGCACCACAGCAACGTCAGTGGGAGCCGGGCGCACACTCATCCCACCAACAGCTGGCACATGTGCCCAATGGATGTGCCACAGTGGCAAGCACCACACACAGTGCAGCACACACAGCTGCCATGGCACATGGCACAGGCGGCCATGCCCACAACCATGCCCCTGCCACCCCTTATGTGAAGTGTGAAGGACTATGACAGTGCCTACCTGCCCTCCATGGCCCCGCTGGTGCTGGAGCTGCTCCTGCACTGCCTCCATGTCCTGCTGCAGCCCGCTCTGGCCTGCTGCTGCCGCCACCCTCCAGCAATTCTCAGGCCCAGGGAATGGAACATAGACAGGTACACATCAGTAAACATCCACAGCAGCTGCCCACCACCCCCACCCCTGTGCACAGGGTAAGCCCCTGCCCGACACGTCCCATACAGCTGCATCGCAACACAAGTGGCAGCTGGCACTGCCACCCCGAGATGCGCATGATGGCAGTGCACCACTCTACAGGACATGCCAGGCAGTCTAGCCAACACCACAGTACAGCACCAGGTCACACATGCAAGATGGGTGTACTCACCTGGCTATGGCACAGCTCCACGCCGGACACATGCCTCCAGCCTCCTCAGGTGCTCTGGGTCCCTCCTCATGAGGTCACCACATCTGTGGCAGCACTGCTCATCTGTTCTGGCCACCCTGTCCCGCTGCTTCAGTGTGGCAGCAATCCCCTGCCACACCGTGACCCTGGGCTGCTGCAGGGGTGCCTGGCCAAACAGTTGGGGGGTGTGGGGCTGGAGACAGGAGACCAGGTTCACCAGCTCGACCTGCATCCATTTTTGTGCCCTTTGCTGCGCCATGCTGCGAGTTGTAGCCAGTAAGCAAAATGGCGGCAGTAAGTGCACGTGACCACGACATGCACCAGATGTGTGATGTGAGGCAACATGTGCTGTGTCTGCCCATCACGCAGTCTTGGAGATGTGCAGTATGGGCGTGGCTAGCCAGGGTCATGGGTGAGGGGGTGACCCAGTGGTCAGAGGTCACAACAGAGGTCAGGGGTCGCCAACCACTGCGCAATGCACACGTGCACAATAGCAGGCCTGGAGTAGCATGCACCATGCCCCCATCGCACAGTCAGTTCACAGTGTGCAGCTGACACTATAATACCATTCAGCGCATGCGTGCGCATTGCGCTGTGACTTGCTCCAGAGCAATCTCATTGCGCATGGAGCAAAATCATGATATTCAGATGCCACATGCAAATGAGCTCATCAGCCAATGCATGGTGCACTGGGGGCATTAGTATGTCATTACTGTTGTGCCAAAGCTCATTTGCATGGGTTGCACCACAAAAGTATTGCATCCTTTCGGGATAAGTTGTGCCTGCCACTGCAGCTCACTGGGAACAGCTGGCACAGCAGGGTGGGATGGAACAGGGTGATGCTGCCACTGACACACTGTGCTATCCATGTCCACAGGAAGCGGCATGTCGGAACGTGAGGAGGGTGAGGCATGCAGGCCTGATCAAAGCACAGGCCCAGTTTCACAAAGGTGGAGACAGAGGCCCTGTTTGATGCCTACCTTGACAGGGAGGCCCTGTTGAGTGGTGCCACGGGCATACCACAGTCCAGGGCTGGGGCCTGGGTGGAGGTGGCGGCATGCGTCAACCAGCAGGGCAGCCACCAGCAGTCAGCACAGGAGTGCAGGAAGAAGGTGGGCACAGACAGGAGGTGCATCAAGGAGAAGATGGCAGCCATCTGTGCATCCCAGAATGCCACCGGAGGGGGGCCTGCAGATGTGCCACTGCTCACGGTGCAGGAGGAGATGGTGGCAGCCACCATGTGCCGAAGTATGGTGGAGGGTGTGCCTGGCGGCAGATTCCAGATGGGTGGCAGCCCATCACTGCATGGTAAGTATGTCAGCAATGCACAGCTGGGGGCATGGAGGGTGCATACATGGCCATGCTGGTGTGCATGCAGCCGGCATGCATGTCATGTGCATGTGTGCACACCCACACGCATGCTATGCTGCAAGACACATGCAGTGGCAGTGGGGGGGGCACATGTGGGCAATGCATCACTAACATGCCTCTCTTTCTCTTGCAGCACCAGCACGCCTCTGTGCAAATGATGGGGTGGCGGCCGCAGTCATGGCCACTGGACCGGCTCCAGAGGACCAGCCTTCCACTTCCATGGACATCTGGGAGCCTGACAGACTGCAGCTCACCACCACTGTGCAGGCGGAAGTCCTGGACCTGGGGTCAGATGAGGCCCTGGATATGTTCCTGCAGGATGCCAGCCTTGGGGTCCGGTGCGCAGAGACACAGATCGGGGCAGGGTTCAACACTGATGATGACATAACGCTCATCCTGAACAGCATTGCCACCATTGTGGAGGAGATGCCTCTGCTGGCCACTGACACAGGCAGCATGCCCAGCGCTCTGCCAAAGGTGGAACAGCTGCCCGCCACCACTGCGGGTGCAGCGGTGTGCGCTGCCCTGGCCATGCCCTGCGGTGGAGGTGGTGTGGCAGCACAGGTGCTGGGAGGCGTGCAGCAGCTGAACGGGCAACAGCAGTAGGCTGCAGGTGCCACTGGGCAGCCAGACACAGGGTCCACCTCTGGTGCACCTGCCATACTCAATCCCCCTGCAGACCCCATTGTGCAGCATCCACCAGAGTGGGGGGCTGTGCAGCATGGCCGGTCACCACATGGGGATCGGAGTCCAGCCTGGGAGCCCCAGGACACCGATCCGCTGGCTGAGCACACCCGTTTGCTGCAGGAGTCCGTTCAGCAACAGGTGCTGCTCACCTCTGGGATGCGCACACTGCATGTGGAGGTGTGCCATTTAGCCGAGCAGCAGAGAGGGGCACTGGGCAGATCCTGGTTGGGATGCAGCACATGCAGGAGGCCACAACTGCAACCCTGGATCGCATTGCCACTGTGATCTCGGATGGCTTTGCACTGCTGGCTGCCACACAGCATGGCTGGGCACAGTTGACCCCCCACAGTGTGCCATCCACCCCGCGTACCCAGCGTCGGGCAATCCCTGTGCAGTCAATGCTGGGCTCTGATGTCGGCATCCAGGCATGCCCAGGGCTGGGCTGTTTGGGTGACTCGACACCCCCACATGGACACGGTCATGGTCCCACTGTTGCAGACACCTTCATGGCTGATGCACAGCCTGTGGCTGCCAATCAGCCCAGGCATGGCCACCCCTGTGGCCGTAGTGGCCATGGGTCCATGCAGTGGACCTGATGTGTGGCCAGCCCCACCTGCTGTCTGCAGCTGCTGCCCAGTGTGCACGTGGGCAGTGTGTGTGTGCCTACCACAGGTGTGGCACCTGTGTGTCGCACCACACGCTGCCTGTGTGCATGCTTGCCCAGTTGCTGGGCCATGTGGTGTGGGTGTGATGACAGCAGTCTTGCACCGGGTGTGCCTGTGCACTGGTGCGATGCATCTGATCCATGCCATATACCCATGCCTGTGTGTGTGGGTGCATGTGTGTGTGAGCAGGGGGGGCATATGAGGAGTGCTGTGTGTGGTTGCGTGTGGGTGTGTGCCCCGGTCAGGCTTACTCCTGTTTCCTGCCTCAGTCTGTGCATGCCCATTGCCATGCACGCTCCTGCATGTGTGCTATACCTGTTTGTGTGGCCTATGCATGTGTATCATACCACCTACTTGTGTGCACCATAGTGCTCCCGTACTATGGTGTCCCCATGCCGTCTTGTCTGCTGGATCAGCCAGGGATCCCTCTGCCCAGGGGGTGGCTGTCCACCTCCCTCCGGCCCATTGCTTCTGTCGTCCCCACTACTGTCACCCTCATCAACTATTCCACAGTCAATGGACATGTTGTGCAGTATGCAGCAGGCCAGGAATAGGCCACAGGCTTTCAAGGGGCTGTACTGTAGGGCACCGCCTGACCTGTCAAGGCAATTGAACCATGCTTTCAGCAGGCTAAAGACTCACTCGATGATGTTGTGCATGCTGACATGTGCCTTGTTGTAGGGTTCCTCTGCTGGGGACGATGGGCGCCGGTAGGGGGTGAGCAGCCAGGGCTGCAGTGGATAGGCGCTGTCCCCTGAGTGGATAATGACATAGTTAGCCCTCTGCTATGCTATGCTGCACCCCATGCCTGTCCCTGATGCCCATGTCAACATGCACACACTGCCCTCCCCCATCCCAAGGTATGCTTTGCCCATCGCCCCTTGCCCGTGCCATACTCACCCACTAGGTGGCCCATGGGGATGTCCCCATGTTCATGAATGCATCATGTGCACTCCCAGGGTGTGTGGCATAGACATTGGTTATGTGCCCCGTGGCATCACACACCACCTGGCAGTTGACACTCGGGCTCCCCTTCCTGTTGATGTATGCCACACCCACAGGGCCAGGTGGCATGCAGATGTCCACGTGGGTGCACTCAATGGCCCCAATCATGCCAGGCATACTTGCTACCCTGTGGAAGTCCTGCATGGTTGCTGTATGCTCCGCCTGTGTGCTGGGGAAACAGATGTATTCCGATGCACATGGCAGCAGAGCATTGAGAAACTGTGTGAAGAAGTGGGATGTGGCTGACTGGGTTATGCCTGTGGTGTCCCCTGTTGGTCTCTGGAAGGTGCCCATGGTGAGAAGGCATATGACGGCTGTCACCTTCGTCTTCACGGACATGGCGTGGCTCCATCTGGTGGGTGCCTGCATCTCCTCACTGCACAGCTTGCAGAGCTGCCTCAGAATGGCCCTGTTCAGGTGGTACCAGCCCATGATCTCCGTGTCACTGTACTGCTCAAAGGTGATGTGGGTGCGGTACCACCTGTGTCGGGCATACCGCCAACGGGCCCTTCCAGGGCCATGTCGCTGTTCCTCCTGCCCCCTCACACCCCCCATTATGGTCTTCATCATGAAGGGCGCACTATCCATGGCCCTTGCTGTCCAATATCCCCCTTGGTGGTTGGCTGCTGCTGGCTGTGTGCCACCCTGGTGCACTGCCTGGCAGTGTGTCTACCTGTCCCTTACACTCTCTCTGCCCCGTCTCCCTCTTCACTGCCACCTCTGTCCCTCTCCCTCTGTGTCTGCCTCGGCCTGTCTGTCTGTCTGTCTGTCTCTTTCTCTCTCTCTCTCTCTGTCTCTCTTACTTTCTTTCTCTCTCTCTCTCTCTCTCCCTCCCTCCCTCTTACCTGGTGCAAGTGCTTTCTGTGTGCTTGTGACCTGTATTTATAGGAACAAGTCTGCTCAGCGCATCTCTGATTTGCTCCGCACTTGTGCCACGGGTTTCACGGTTGAATGTCACACTGTGCTAGATATTCATGGGCACGCCCACTGCAATTGCACCTGCATTCATTATAGTTGTGCATTGGTGCAATGGGATTTGCCCTGCACACTGGCTCCCACTGAATATCACTCCTTAGCGCAAGTCCGCACTTGCACCGGCGCAACTCAGTTGTGCCATGCGCAACTGCTTTGAATATCTGGGCCACTGTTTTTAAAGTTGCTTAAATTTTTAAGCTACATGAAGCAGTGTGAAAGAAATGAGAAAGACTATCCCAAACCTCCTCTACAGCTCAACTAAAGCTTGCTTTGTGACCCTTGGCAAGTCACTCACCTCCCTGTGCTCCAGTCTATCCAGCTGTGGAAATGGATAAAAAAGCAGGACCCCACTGGAAACAAGATGCTGCATCTCAGCTGGGCTATCCTGAATAAACATTTGTAAAATTGTAACAAAAAAAGGGAGAGAAAATGCTGAGATTGGAGAACAATTTATATGATCCGCAGCAGTTTTTACAGCAGGTTCAACACAGAGAAAAATGTATGGGCAGTCATACACAAAAAGGCTGTGTTTCCATCAAGAGGTGAAATGACGTCATAGACTTTTAGAGAGAAGCTTGTGAAATCTCTGTGATGTCATCTCAACCCAGGATGTCAGTATTTTGTTTGTTTAGTTAGTTTTTTCTTGACCGGGTAGGTGCACTAGACAAAAGCATTGCCTATTTTCAGGCACAAGCCAGGAGAGTTAACAGACAATCAATGAATAGCATTACAATGACACAATAAATACAGTAGCATCAACATGTGTGGGCAAAATACAGGAGTAACATGAAACAATGAGCAGCACAAAGAGATGTCAGAACTAAGAATGCAACGATAATAAGTGCAAAATGTCATGTGGTAGAATGAATAACTTAAGTACCAATGAGTAATAATGCCCGTAGTCTGGGAAACAAGCTTCCTGAGCTAGTAGCCTTGATGGAAGATGAACAATTGGATATTGTGGCAGTCACAGAAACATGATACATGGAGAACCATGACTGGGATGTCAAAATACTGGGGTACACAGTCTACAGAAGGGACAGGGAGGGGAAAAGAGGAGGGGGAGTAGCTCTATACATAAGGGAAGGGATCAAAGCTACAGAACTAAAAAGTAAAGGGGGAGGACAAGAGGCACTCTGGGTCACCTTGGAGACAGGGAATGGCATCACGATCCGCACAGGGGTTGTATACAGACCCCCATCTTAAGGGGAGGAATTGGACAAGAAAATGATAGAGGACATTCTCAAAATGGCTGAAAAAGGGGAGATACTGTTGATGGGGGACCTGAATATGCCAGATGTTAACTGGATGACATGTACTGCAGCCACATCCAAGAGCAGGGTAATTCTCGATGCCCTGCAGGGGGCAGGCCTTAGACAGCTAGTGTTGGAACCCACTCAGGAGGAAGCAATACTAGACCTGGTACTCTCAAATGGAGAGAGGATCACAAATTTAGAAGTCAGTAGACATCTGGGAACAAGCGACCACTGCACAGTGTGCTTCACAATAAGCACAACCATGGAGACAAGCCATACAAAAACAAGCATACTGAACGTTAGAAGGGCTGACTTTGGCAAAATGGATGAATACCTGAGGAATACACTAGCAAATGGCCAAAAAGGAAGGGTGGAAGAACAATGGAGAAAAATCAAAACTGCTATCATAGAGGCAACAGGCATTTGTGTGAAACAGATAAAGAAAACAAAGCGGAGTAAAAAAACACTATGGTTCTCAAAAGAGGTCACAGGGAAGGTTAAGGAGAAAAAGGCTGTATTCAAAAAGTATAAGGCATCACAGAAGGAGCAAGACAGGGAACTGTATCAATTAAAGCAGAAAGAAGTGGGGAAGGCAGTCAGACTAGCAAAAGCCCAAACCGAGGAAAAAATAGACAATTCAGTTAAGAAGGGGGATAAAACCTTTAATAGGTACATTAGGGAGCATAGAAAGGTTAAGGGAGGAATAGTGAAGATTAATAAGGGAGAGAGGAGGTGGGCAGAGGGAGACAGTGAAAAGGCAGAGATACTGAATGAATACTTTTGCTCAGTATTCACAAAAGAAGATGAGAAGGAGTTACCTAAACCAGACAATAGAAGCACTCGGTAGGGGGGTTGACACCAGTCCATTTACAGAAGAAAGAGTCCTGAAAGAACTCCTAAAACTCAAGGTGGACAAAGCAATGGGGCCTGATGGGATTTACCCCAGAATCCTAAAAGAACTAAGGGAGGACCTAGTGACACCACTGACCACACTTTTTAACAAATCATGGGAGGATGGGGTGGTACCTGAGGACTGGAGGAGGGCAGATGTGATTCCCCTTCACATAAGTGGGAGCAAGGCAGAAGCAGGAAACTACAGACCTGTAAGTTTGACCTCAGTGGTAGGGAAAATGATGGAATCACTTCTGAAAGAAAGAATTGTTGAGTACCTAGAGGACAGCGGGCACAGGACCCAAAGCAGCATGGATTTACAGCAGGAAGGTCATGTCAGATGAATCTAATAGATTTCTTTGACTGGGTGACCAAAGTAATAGACCAGAGAGGGGCTGTGGATATGGCCTACCTAGACTTTAGCAAGGCATTTGACACAGTCCCGCACAAAAGATTAATAATCAAGTTAGCCAGCCTGGGAGTGGGTCCCAGGGTGGTAGCCTGGGTAGCAAACTGGCTGCACAACAGGACACAGAAGGTAGTAGTTAATGGAACACATTCCGAAGAAAGGGGGGTCACTAGTGAAGTACCTCAGGGCTCAGTACTGGGTCCAGTCCTCTTTAACATCTTTATAGGTGACATTGCAGAGGGTCTGGAGGGAAAGGTATGCCTCTTTGCAGATGACACAAAGATCTGTAACAGAGTTGATACACAAGGGGGTAGAAAGGATGAGAAGGGACTTGGCAAGGTTGGAGGAATGGTCAGACATATGGCAACTTAGATTCAATGCAAAGAAGTGCAAAGTAATGCACCTGGGAAACAAAAACCCAGGAGAAGAGTACGCAATAGCAGGGGAGGTACTAACAACAACAAAAATGGACAGGACTTGGGGTAGTCATATCAGATGATCTAAAGGTTGGTAAGCAATGTGAGAAGTCAGTAAGGAGAGCCAGGGGGATACTGGGATGCATAGGAAGGGGCATCACAAGTAGAAAAAGGGAAGTGGTTATCCCTCTGTACAGACAGTTGGTGAGACCCCATCTGGAGTACTGTGTGCAGTTTTGGAGACCTCATCTACACAAGGACATAGACAGGATGGAAGCCTTCCAGAGGAGGGCAAATAAAATGGTGCAGGGTCTGCATCAGAAATCATATGAAGAGAGACTGAGAGAGCTTAATATGTATACCCTTGAAGAAAGGAGGGACAGGGGGGACATGATAGAAACGTTCAAGTACCTCAAGGGAATCAACAAAGTCTAGGAGGGTAGCATCTTTCAGAAAAAGAGATGTGTAAGAACAAGGGGGCACAATTTAAAGATAGCGGGGGGACGGCTCAGGAGTAATGTGAGACCATTTTTTTTCACAGAGAGAGTGGTGGATGCATGGAACCGCCTTCCTGGGAAGGTTGTTGGGTCTAAAACAGTGGGGGAATTCAAACATGCATGGGACAGACATAAGGCAATTGTAGTGGAGGGTGGCAGGAAGTAGGCTGTTGGTTAACTAGGATCTGCAGCTTATCCAGTAGGTAGGGAAATGGGCAGACTGGGTGGGCCAAGTGGTCCTTATCTGCCGTCAAAGTCTATGTTTCTATGTTTCTATGTAAGTAAGACTATGATGTATCAGTTACACATGCACTTATCATTATCTAGGAAGAGCTTAAGAAGTTCATTCTTAAAAACCTGGTGAGACTGGCAGCATCTTAAAGGCATTGGCAAGGAGTTCCAGAGCTTGGGGGAAAATGCAGATGAAACATCAGCCTGGTTGGGCATACATTACTCTGTGTAGTATTCTGTTATTTTAATTCATTTACTTTCCTTCTAATGCTGTCCTGAACTGCAGTCAGATAAACAGAGAACCAAGCAAACTGTGGGATAAGATTACAAACATTTCATGTGATTTAGGTAATGGCTACCTTTTATTTTTTCAAACTCTATTTATGGCACCGACCCACCGAGGCATCTCTTGGAGGTGCCCATATGACTCTTGGCCCCTTCTACTCTCCATCGTGACACACCACCACCAATTTCCCCCTCTTGAGAGAGACTTCCCAGTGCCCCAGATCACCCCCTGGAACAGGGCCCACCACTTCTACCTTGGCGGCATCTTTCTAGGATTAGAGGGTCCATCTCTCCCGGAGGTTGGCCATGGGTCCTCGGCATGGGCATCCGGTGTTGGGGATGTGAGGAAGGTCCCTGCGGCCCTCGTCGCCACCTCAGTGTGCCAAGGTATTTTTGCTCAGTCTGTCCCCTGTGGAGCCTGGCCAGCAAGGCAACATGGTGCTGTGGCTCTGCCCCCAACTGTATGCTGCGTTGCTACATTTGGCAAACCCCAGCTGTCACCAGAGGTCGCTCAGCGAGTGAGCACTTCCCCGATCCCTACCCGGGAAGAGAGAGCAGTCCTCCAGATGCTCAATGTCTTACCTCCCCTGCCAACCCCCAGAAGCATGGGCTCGCTTCCAAACCTGGGTCACTGGCATGGCATGAGGTGTGGCGTCCAGCGCCTCAACCCTCAGTGCCACCGGGCCATCTAAGTAATGGCTACCTGAGCTGGCAACATTTCTAGTAATTCATCTTTTAACAGACAGATCACTTTGGGTGTTTTTAGTCTTGTTGACATCTCTGTTATGAGAAAGCAGCAGTGTAAGTAAGCATGATAAATGTTAATAGACACATAATTCTATGCTGCTATACCACTGTAGTGACATACTGTAGCTAGTGTGGTACAACAGAATTCTGGCAATGACTACTATAGTACTACAGCATCTGGAAGTGTATGGATTCTCATGCACAGCAACACTGAACCATATACTACTGTATATAAGGAATAATGAATGGGCGACCATACACAGCAAGCCTGTGTTTCTAGTGTATGGTTAAGATAACAGCATATGGACCCTGAGAGTGAAGCCCATGAGGTCTATGTAGCTATTTCAACCCTGAGACAGAAACACAGGGTGAGTTGTCTATAGTCACTTATGGCTTTTTGTAGTATTTGGTTTTAAATGAGTGAACTTTTTATGATTTTTTTTTTTATGTTTTCTTAAAAATACCATGGGTGCCATGACTTTTACTTTTTCTTTGGTCAGTGAAGTGCTACAGTGTGGTGGGAAACAATGCTTGCAGGGGCACAGCTGAAATTGATTTGGATCATGCACAACAACTTTGTTAGAATGTGTACAACTAAGAATGGGCACAACAGCATTTTTGAAGGGACGATTTTCGCACATAGCGAGAACTAGCCATATACTATAAGGAGACTGAGTTGAGTAAGTATTGGATTCCTTGAGCAAGTGTTTAGCCATAGCAGTTTTGACAAGGAGAAAACCCATGGAGAAGCAAGCAGCACCCCCACCGATTGTGATACTCTTTGGCCTACCATTTGTATCACAGTGTCATATAAGATCAAATTCCTTCTTGCCTTTTCTGTGATTTTCATGTTGAATCTTGGGCACCTTGTATAAGGGGCTTGGGGTGCTAAGTCTCCACCCATAAAGATCATACAGGTGAAACAGGTTAGTTTATTTACAGATCAATTGTAATGGTTTTAAAATGTATTGTTTGCCTACCATGAGGACAACCAACCCTTAGTTATTACAAATAAAAAAGAGAATAATGTATATGTACCAGTGCATTACCAGCGAGTAATACCATCGAGAGGTTCTGGACATGTAGGAACCTCGAGAGCAAAGCTCGAGAGGTTCTCATGTCCAGAACCTCAAGATGTTATCACTCACCAGTAATGCACCGGTACATATATATAATTTTTTTTAATATATGGATCAGGTGTGGAAAGTTTTGTAGCTGTATGACAGCAGTTTAAAACTTAAGAGCACTGACCGTGGTGTAGGTGAGACGGTTTCAGCTCAGGGTGCTAGGCCGGCAAGTCGGGAGAAGGCAGTTGCAGCACTGTGCTCCAGATAGGGATGTCACTGGTCAAAAACAGTGAAATGTGGGTCGAAAAGATGTCCATGATGGAAAACTGGACTGCAGTATGCAGTACAGAGAAAAAGAAATGCTGCGACGAGGTCCGAGAATTTCTCTCGCTAAGCGAGAGAGAGAGAGAGAAGCCATGTTTTCTGCTTTGTCGTGCCCGTCCACACACAAAAAGGGGCCAATTGAAGAGCATGCTTTAGAGATGCTGGGAGGGAAACTAGCACTTGCACTGTTCTGTTTTGCTGGTAATATTATTGTTCAGTTCCCGAACGATAGTATTAATGGACCTGAGTGATAGTATTATCGCTCCTGAAGTGTACTATTATCACTCTGGGGGTGACAGTATTATCACAATTTTTTTTTATGCTTTAGTAGCATATTAAATCACAAATCCATATATTAAAGTACAGGAACTGTCATTTCTCAAGTATAAATGTTTTCTTGCATCTGTTATTTGATGGCTTCACATAAACCCCCAATATGGGGGGAAGAGGATGGCCCATGTGGTGCCGATCCACAAAGGTGGGCCAAAGGATGAACCGGGAAACTACAGGCTAGTGAGCCTCACATTAATCATGGGGAAGCTCATGGAGACAATCCTGAAAGAGGGGCTGGTGACCTTTTTGAAGGACAATGAGCTCCAGGATGGACATCAGCAAGGGTTTGTCTCAGGCAGATCCTGCCAGACCAACCTCATTGAGTACTACGATTGGGTGACAAGGGAACTAGGCAAGGGCCATGCAGTTGATGTCCTGTATTTAATTTCAGCAAGGACTTTGATTCTGTGCTGCATGGGAGGCTGGGGGGAATCTGGAAGCTGTGGGGGGCAGGAGTGAAGATGGTGAAACTGATAATGAATTGGCTAAGGGGTAGGCAGCAGAAAGTGGTAGTGGCAGAGGAACTCTTAGCACCGAGAGTAATGACAAGCGGGGTGCCACAGGGATCAATTCTGGGGCCAGTGTTGTTCAGGTTATTCATAGCTGATATCTCACATGGGATCTGAAGTAAGATCAGTCTGTTTGCAGGCGACACCAAAATGGGCGTGGTGGTTGATGACATTGAGGGATGGAAGGGGCTATAGGATGACCTAGCTAAACTGCAGGTATGGTCAGAAACATGCCAGCTGGGGTTCAATGCCAAGACATGCAAGGTAATGCACTTCAGAGCAAAGAACCAGGGGAGGGGCTATCAGCTGGGAGGAGTACAGTTAGGCAGCACTTTGGAGGAAAAGGACCTAGGGGTACTTATAAAGGGGAGCATGAACAACTCTGCTCAGTGTAGGAAGGCAGCAGTGAAGGCCAACAAGATGCTGGGGCACATAGTGAGGGTAATCTCCTCTAGAAGTGGGGAGGTAGTATCCTCCCCCTGTATAGGTCACTGGTCAGGCTGCATCTGGAGTACTGTGTGCAGTTCTGGTGCTCGTACCTGAAGAAGGATGTCAGATTGTTGGAGGGGGTGCAGTGCAGAGCAACAAAGATGATCCAGGGATTGGAGGGCAAACCCTAAGAGGAAAGGCTGAGTGAGCCAGTTATGTATTCCTTGGAGGAGAGGTGGGATAGGAGGGACATGATTGAGACCTTTAAGTACTTGAAAGGGATAAACAAGACTTGAACAGAGGGGGTCTTCCAATTAAGAAGAGGAAGGGACACGAGAGGGCACAGTCTCAGACTGGAGGAGGGAAGATTCAGGAGGGAGTTAAGGAGACAGTTCTTCATGGAAAGGGTGTGGGCAAGTGAAACACTCTACAATAGGAGGTGGTGGCCTGTAAGATGGTGGGAAAATTAAGAGGGGATGGGACAGGGTGAGGGGAGGATAAATCTAAGGAGGGGAGGAGTGGGGGGGTAGCTGCGAGATGAGGGGATAGCTGCAAATTCGAGCAGACTCGACAGACCATGAGGCCTATTTCTGCTGGCATTTTTGTATGCTCATATGTTCGCATATGTTTTCAATCCAGCTGTCAGAATCTTGGTGAGTGCTGATGTCATTTAAACAAGAATTACATCATTGTCCACATGGTCCTATCAGCTTGTCTACTGTGCACTTTTTATTATTACTGTAATTGTAACTTTATAGTTGTAACTTATTACTGCACTGTACTCATCCCCCCCTCCAAGACACATCTGGAAATTAGCTATTTAGCTCAGTATGCTTTTCCTGGTGAAACTCTTACAGTTAATAAAGTAAGTAAGTAATTAGTACACCCAAAGTATATCAGACTGTAAACCAGCAAAAATCAGTCCTTTGCTTCCAGTTTTCTGATGGGGCCCTGGGGGGCCTTCATTAATGGCATCATACCAGTAAAACACCATGGGTAAATATCTGACAAGTTCTGTAGTTTGATCACAAACATGGGTGTCCATTAAAATTCACTGGAGCTGTGGTCCATGGAGGCTTAGAATCAAGAGCCATGGTAGTGACTCCAGCCAAGTTAGAAAAAAAAAAGAGGTGGGAGGCAGTACCTGTTCGTACAGAACCACACTTACTGAGTTTATTGAGTTTCATTGGACAAAAGGAGGCTGTAGGCCCATCATGACTGTCCTTCACACTAAGTGGGACATTAATCATCAAGTGGGGTAGATCTTAGCTAATTATTCAGCCCGTTTTTGAAGGAATTAAAATTATTCAGATCCACTAATTCTTGAGGGAGTGAATTCCACAATTTGGGTGCTCTTATACTAAAGAAATTATCTCTTTTGTTAGTTTTTGCCCAATTAACCATAAGCTGTCTATTGTGCAATCTAGCGACAGTGTGTTTTTTAGTATATTCCAGTCCGCACTGGTGCATTAATTCTGGCGATTGCAACATTTTGTAAGTAAAAAATATATCACCCCTGCGTCTTCTGTAATATAATGAGTAGAGGCCTGTTTCTTTTAGCCTAAAGGTATAATCTTTGGATTATAACCACCTTGGTACCATTCTTGAGACACACCTTTGAATCTGTTCAATGCGGTTTATATCCCCTCAAGGTACGGACTCCAGAAGGGAGACCCATAGTCAGCATGGGGTCTTATATATGACCTGTATAAAGGGATCAAACATTGTTCAAATTTGGTTACAAAAGTTCGCCTGATTTGTTTCAGTAGACTGTTTGCTACTCTTGCAGCTTTAATACAGTGGTCCGTAGATGATAATGTTTTATTCATTATTATGCCTAAATCACGTTCACTGGCAGATGACTTAAGAGGCATGTTATTGAGATGGTAATCATGAGTTTTTATTTCCAGAACGCAGAACTAAGCATTTCTCCACGTTAAATATCATGTCATTGATTAATGCCCAGTGTTCAGTAGTTTTTCAGTCACTTGCTAGTGTTGAAGCATTGCCAGTGCTATCCACTTTACCTCCTAATTTAGTGTCATCAGCAAATTTTGAGAGGATATTATTTGAGCTGATTTTCATGTCACTGATGAATATGTTAAACAAGGTTGGTCCCAGGACAGAGCCCTGGGGCACACCACTGCCGACCACACCTGTGTTTGAAAGAACACCATTAATTCTGACCCTTTGTGTTCTGTTAGAAAGCCATTTATTAACCCAATTAACCAAACACGAGGAAAAACCCATTGAGTTTCATTTATTTATTAGTTTACAGTGTGAAACTTTGTTGAATGCTTGACTGTAATCCAAGAGTATGACATCCATTGGAATACCATCATCGAGACCCTGGCTAATGGAATTACAAAAAGCTATGAAATCTGTGGTGCAAGAGTAACCTGGCCTAAATCCATGATGAGTGTTGTCCATTATGCCAAGTGATTGAATCTCAGTTTCGAAGAATGATTTAATGTCGTTCCATAAGCTTACCAACAATGGAAGTTAGGCTGATTGGACGGTAGTTCTGCATGCTAGACCTGCAACTTTCTTAAATATTGGTGTGACTGTTGCTTTTAGCCAGTCAGCTGGGATCTCATTTTTATTAAGTGATTTATTGAAGATAATGGATAAGGGAAGGGTTAGAGAGTCTGATGATTCAATAGGAAATATGGGGTGAATATCATCAGGTCCTGAACTGGTACTTTTTTTTTTATGTTTTTACTGCTGAAATTATATCAGATGTTTGCATAATATATGGAGAAGGGGGTGTTATTTTGAGAATTCATTAAGTTTTGAGTGTCTTTTTTAGAGTAAACAGAGCAAAAATAATTATTAAAATGATTAGCTGTATTAATGTCAGATTTTAAACTTTTACCATCCTGAATTAATGGACCAGCTATCCTTGTGTTACCCTTTTTGTTATTTAAATAAGAAAATAGTGATTTTTGATTGTCCTTGGAATGTGGCAGTTTGAATTCTAATTTTTGTTTAGAGTGCGTTAGGGTAATCTTGAGTACTACCGAAATAAATATTGATGAACAAACTTTACTCTTTAGTTTTTCTGTGAAGATATAGCTTTTCTAATATCAGATATGGAATTAGTCACATAGGTGTTCTTCTTTTAAAATTCTGTCCAGAAAAGGCACACTGAGCTTAAACTCTATTCCAGCTGTGACCTAGAGGATGGGTAAGAAGAAAAGGCAAAGAGTGCAACAGCAAAGAAATAAAACAGTGAAAGCAAAACACGTAGTGAGTGAAGTCTGATATTCACAGATATCTGCATGGTATTAAAACTGGATGTTTATCTCTTTAAGGTAACATTTGACTAAAAGGGCACACAGAGCATCACAATTCACACTTCTACAGGTACATCGTGGAAGGACATTATAACAGAGTCACAGTATTGACTGCAGTCAGAAAAAAAGATGCTGGAGGTAGTACCACAGTGATTATCTATACAGGACCACAGTTGGGAAATCGAGGGTACTGCCAAAACAATACTAGGTGCACCTTTGAATGATTCTATAAAGACGTAGTAATTCTAATCTCAAATACCGATTTTACTATAAGAAAATTATACAGCCAAAAAGTAGAAAAAAATAAAAGTCAAAGGTTTAAAGTTAAGTTTTCACAATGGGCAGAATTTTCGTTTATTATTATATTCAAATGCAGTATATGTTTCTTACTTTACAATACACATATCTAAATTCTAGCAGTATATCTGTGTGGAACCAAACAAGTTTCCTGTGTCTAAAGATGTCCGTGTCTCTGCATTTGTCTGAGCTTCTAATCACAAAGCATGGTAAGAAAGAAATAATGTGACCTACTGTGAATTGAACCCAGGCTGGATGGTATTCAAAGGACCTGGGTTCATTTCCTAGTAGGTTACATTATTTTTTTCTCACTATACTTTGTGATTTAAATTGCTTAGCAGTGGCTAATACTGCACAAATATATATATATATATATATATATATATATAGCTATGTATATAGTAAGAGTGCAGTCGCGTCCATATAGTTAGGGTTGAGTAGGCAGTTTAATGTTAAACCCCAAATTTTGCATGCTAATAACTTCACAACCATTCAATGGATTTGCACATAAGATTTGGAATACACAGTCTCGGGTGGTAGATCTCTTGATTTGCCAAGTTGCATTTCGATTGGGTTTGCAGGTTTTACACAGCACAGTTGGTCTGTGGAGTGTGGGTGGGCTGGTGGGGTTGGATGGCGGGGTGTTAGGGGCTGAACACTAATGTCTCATTTCCCTACTTTTGTCGCTTCAAACCTAACTGATGCATTAATGAATTTTGTTTTGCAATTTATTTCCTCACTTTTTGAAATAGTATAACAGTATCTTTGTTTTACTGTTGGAGCGCAGGGTCTGCACTCTGGGGATGCATGCCCATCTCTCCACATATGCACATATGTACCTAGCTGTGGAAACACAGGGGTCTCTGGCCCCTGCGCTTCCCCACATTAAGTTACGAGCAGGCATAGTGAAATTGCAATAAATAGTCATAACTGTGCCATCTGAAATCATTTTCACCCCAAATGTTCAACATAACCTTCTTATCACCTCACCACATGTACCAAGTACAGACAACTTCCAAATCCCTGTTGAAATGTAATTCTGTACAAATGTAACGTTGTTTTGTGCCATTGGTACAGACATTTTTTGGGGGCAGGATTTGAAAATTTATAGCTGTACTGTTCATGAGGTGGTGTGAAGAAATGGTAATGTTGAAAATCTGAAGTGAAAATATGAAAAATTGGCAAAGTTATGAGCATGCTTAGAAACCGCGCAAAGCACACTTGTAACATGGTCATTTTTTTGAATTTGTTCACCAAATTTTTAACATGGACTTTTTGGGACCTCCACTCATGAACAGTAGCACTGTAATTTTGTTAATCCAGCCCAAAAGTTGATTTTGCACAGTGACTGCGCCATTCTGAGCCACAGGTACGAAAACACATGTAGGGCAGGATATGAAAAATGACATCTCTACTGTTCATAAGGAGATGTGAAAAAATGGCAATGTTGAAAATCTGCAGTAAAAATATTAAAAATTGACAAAGTTACTCGGTTCCGAAAGGTGATTTAGCGTTCACTGTAAGGAATCACCTTTTGGGACCAATTAACAAAATGACCGTGTCACTCTTCGTGAGGTGAGGACCCAAAAAGCCCATGTTGCAAATCTGGTGAAAAGATTCGAAAAAAATGACTGTGTATGAGTGTGTATTGCGCAGTTTCTACGCACCCTCATAACTTTGCCAATTTTTTATATTTTCACTCCAGATTTCAACTCCATTTTCATTCCAGATCTCCACTGTCCAACAGGTGATGGGATGTGCCTTGGGGTCATTGGGCCTAATTCTCACCCCATTCTCCTATACTGTACCATGTCAGCTTTCTTACACATGGAATGGGGTGAGAGTAAGGGCCGATGACCCCAAAGCACCCCATTGCCTGTTGTTCTGTGAAGGTGGGGTGGTGGGATGGTAGTGTGGGAGGATGTTAGGGCCTCTACCTTAACACCTCATTTCCTACTTTTGTCACTTCAACCCTAACTAATGCATTAACGAAGTTTATATGCAGAGGGTGACTGTGTGATAACTCATTTATCTCGTGCAGTTGCCTGTGACGTCTCATAACCTTCACTTGTGGCTTCACCATGAGTGAGGGTTATGAGAGGTCACAAGCCACTGCACTAGATAAATGAGTGATCACACAGTCACCCTCTGCATATTTAATTTATGCAAAAGGCAAGGAACTTGAGTGAAGTGATATTGCTAGCTCAATGTTTATTTTTCTCTTTTAAAATTAATAACTAATTTGGGTCTTTTTAATGTATCCGTGGTCATCCATCTTTCCTTTGCCTTGTTGCTATGGGTGTTGCTGGGCAGTCACGACTACGTAGCAGCTGACTGGAGTTTCATGTGGAGATTCCAATTTTGTTTTTGGTGGAAAATGGCTGTTCGGTGCCTCTTAGTGAGATGGACTATGGTACATGGTGAAGCATGCCTGTATAGTTTTGAGAAAAAAAAAGTTTTAATGCTGTCGCTCAGTTTGCGGTATGATTTTCGAGGAGTGAGCACTTCTGAGATAGCGGAGTTCAGTAATGTTGAAAGGAGTGAGTATCAGGAGCCTGTGGATGAGAGATGAGGTGGTGGGACGTGGTGGAGAAAGAAAGCTATGAAAAAATGCATGCACAGTGACGAAAAATGTTTATGGTGACGAGCAAGGGGATGGACTGCCATTGTGTGTTTGCAGTGGAGGTGGTTGGGTGGCAGCACTGCAGAAGTGGGAAAGAAAGAGAAAATGTAGTCTTGTAAGGGCAGCATGTTACACAGTGAGTTGGGCAGAATGAGAGAGAGATAAAGAGAGAGAACAGTACAGGAATTGAGGAGCAAGCGGGTGAGCGAGGGAAGGGTGCGGGTAGAGGACTCGAGGAGAACTGGAGGGAAGCAGTAGTGAAATGTTTCTATTCTTGTCAATTTTTGATCTTAAAACATGCATTTTTTCTTTGATTTGTATGCAGCATTATTTGTTTTGCAGGGGTGTGAGACACTGGGGAAGCTGTGTCTGTGTGCAGGTCAAAAGTGAAAGTGGTAGGAAGTAGTGCCGGCAGCCGGGGGTTGGGGGGTGTACAAAGTGTGTGGATAAATGGCCTGTCACATAGGAACCATATGTATAAATGAGTAACTGTGTGTATAAACAAAATTTACACACACAGTTACTCAGATAAATGGAGTTATCACACTACATATATGTCTACCCTATTGCATAAATTATATATATATATATATATATATATACATAAAAGACAAAGAACCTCTGTGCGCAAGCACTGAGGCAATGGTTACCCCAAAGGGCATTTGACCGGGAAGTCAAGTTTCAAAGAAATACAAAATCACACATGCCCCCACAATGCAAAGCATCATGGGCTGCACAGGCAAATCACCACAGAATATTATGCTGGTTCAACTTTAAGCAGAAATGCATGGTGCTGAAAGGCCTCTCACACAGTTTGCAAAGGGCACCAACAGAAGACATAGACATATATATATATATTATATATTGCTTACCCATGCATCCGCCCCATTCTGCCTATATCCCACCTCGAAGCAGTCCACCTCATTATTGCCATACAACACTACTCCCTACAAGAAAGAGCATATATTTTTAAGGCACAGGTTAAAGAAACTTATTACAATACTGCTCCTCTGCTCAGGGAATATCGAAGTAAACACAGGTCCTATCTCCTTCCTAACTTCCCCGTCAGAATTTGCATCAACATCCGGTTTAAAAATTATGTTAATTAATGTATGCAGCCTCCAGGAAAAAAACTAGACACTGTGAAAACATGGGTTTCCACTATGAAACCTGGCATCCTGGTAATTATTGAAACATGGCTAAAGGGCTCCACCTCAGATCAACAGATAGCGCTGCCATCCTTCAACATTTTTTGATTGGACAGACCCACAAGGGGAAGGGGAGTGGTCATTTATGTTAATGCTAAATTCACAGCCACTGAACTCCTCGTTGTTCCCAAACCTAGGGAATTTGAATGCCTAGCTTTAAGACTCTCTCTGTCCTCATCAGAAGCACTCAATATAATTGGCTGCTACAGACCACCATCAGGGGGTGTAGAGGTACTCTCAACCCTCAGAAAATTTATTGACTCTAACTCCAACGAGTCTGTTATCCTCAGTGACCTTAACCTGGATTGGCTTAGTCCCACAGTAAATACCTTAAAAGTACTGTGTGACCAACTGGGTATCTCCCAGTTAATCTCTGAACCAACTAGAATCAACATAAAAAAACACACCAAAAGCTTCATGCTAAACCTGATCCTCACAAACAGGCCACACAAAATTTCAAGTACAGCCGTGTTTCACAATGACTTAAGTGACCACAATATAGTTGTCTGCATAAGAAGTTTGGAAAAACATCCCTTCTGCTCCACATTTATTACTAAACGAAGCTTTCGTAAATGTAAATTACATACAGGAACATCAGCAAAAGCACAGCTTCATATCTCAGTTGGTCTCATGAACTATTATACAATGGTTAGGATATAGGCAAAAAAAAAACGTTTATTGCACAAAATCGACAGACCACAGATACAAACGTGTCCCTCCCCCAAAGCAGCCAAACGTTTTCGCACTAACTCTCATGCTTTCTCAAGGCTGCTGTAGCTGCAACAAATGATGACATTTAAAGAGTCGCATTAAAGTGACAGTGCAACATTACAAACACATATAACACACCAAGCTACCAAAATAGCTTCCTAAAAAACACCAAAGGTGCATAAAAGCATATACAGTATTAATATACATATAGGGTTGGATATTCAAACTGCGTCCAAAATGTGCGCAACAGCAGGAGCAAGCACAAGTCCATTGCACACATGCGTAATAGACGCGATATTCAAACATGGAGCAAGTCAAATTGCGCAACCAGCCAACGTCCTTATATCGCACAACCTGCGCCATAGAGCAACCAGGAAGGGGAAGCTGAGCAGATACGATGTGCTATAGCGCAACAAGAGCAGCCCAGATGAGCAGTCCAGAGGTGCCATAGCGCAAGCAGGGAGCCCCCCAGCAGCAGAGCAATGGAACTGCACAACCAGGGAGGTAGGCAGGGGCCCACCACCCATGCCACAGATGGGCACAGGAACACACTGCAGAACTGACAATGCACCCCCACACCCCAAGCACAGCACAACTGGGGGAGGGACAGAATATCCACCGCCCATGGGGACAAGCAAATAAAGCACAGCCGGGTCATGTTGCCCCAGCACACCCACTGGCAAGCTGAGACTGCCACACAAGGGGGGCGGACCACCCCAGTGTACAGCAGCCCCCCCCGTGCACAGCACACCCTGCACTGTGACCCCAAGACACCCTCCATGAGCAGTGACCATCACTGCAGGAATCCCCATGCATCCCCCCATCACACTGCAACCTCGTGTACCACAGAACCATACAAGCCAGACCCACCATGAGCATCCAGTGGTGGGTGGCAGCACACGGCAATGCAACAATGGCAGACACAGTGCCAACACGCACAACCCCCCGAGGCACAGCTGAGAGACCGAACATGTGTCACCACAAGTGGTACCCCACATGGGAAAGGGGGTGCCCCTGACACCACTGCCATTGATACAGCACCCTGCACAGTAGACAGGTGTCACAGCGCGACCCACCATGAGCCACAGCAGCCAGCACAGACACCCACAGTGGTGCGTGGAAGCATGCAGCACACTGGATGCAACACAGTGCAGGGGCAAACACACACCCATACCCTCGGGGACACCAACACAGGGACACAGTAGTGTGGCAACCCAGCCCCCAGTGTGAGCACATGTAAACTGTGCACACACAGCCTGCAGTCCACCATGGCACAGGGGTGACACCCACCCTGTGCATGTACTGTGGCCCTGTACGCCACCAGCATACCCCTGGAGCACAAGTCACAGACAGTGCTGCACTGCCCCTGCAACACACACAAGACACAGCATGGAGGTGGGACAGCAACTGTGGAGGCCACAGCGTCACCCGAGGCAAACATGCACCCCACCGGTGACAGGTTGCACCCCACCGGTGACCGGTGGCAACCCAGCCTCGTGACGGTCACAGTGGATGACCTGCAAGGACAGCACCCACTGACAAGGCAGCAGACCTGGCAGGCCACAGACATGCAAGGGTGTCAGCTGCACAGGCCAAGGACAGCTTGACAGGGGCACAATGGACACAGAGCAGGCACCATGGAACACTGCACACAGCAATGCAATGCAATGCACAGTGAACAACACACACCACAGATACCGACTGATAGCCACTCCCACACCAGAGACACCTCCCCACGCACACACACACATACCCATGACTATACCACCCCAGATGCCATGCACACCACTGCAACTGAGCACCTATAGCCGGCTGCAAATCAGAGACCACCACAGTATTCATATCAAAATAACTGTATTAGAAAAAGAACAACAATAAGAATAACAACATCAAGAACTATATACATATGTACAAAACAGGGGTGGGGGTACGGGTACAAGGTAGGGGTGGGTAAGGGGTAGGGGTGAACAACTGGGAGAAGGAAGGTGGGATGTGAGGGATAGTTAAAGGGGGGAGGTGATGGTCAGCTACTGTCCTCCAGCCTGCTCCCCTGCTGCCTGGTGCTGGTCCCGGGGCCTCCTTCTCCTCCGCACCCCATGCTGCTGTAGGTCCTGCAGGATCACAAGGGAGTCCATGGCTACCTGCAACAGCTGCTGCATGGACATCTCGATCCCTGGAACCTCGCCTACTAAAGGCGGCCGCCCATCTCATCTCCTATCCTCTAGCCAAGGTATTCACCCTCTCCCTCTCCAACAGTACCTTCCCTGACATCTGGAAATCCACAAGAATCACCCCCATCTTCAAAAAGGGCAACAAAAGTGAGATCTCAAACTACAGACCCATAGCTATTCTGTCAGTCCTCAGCAAAATACTTGAAAAACTAGTAGCCACTCAGACCATTGATTTCCTTGAAACATCGAATCTGCTATGTGCAGCACAACATGGTTTCCGGAAAAACCACAGCACCACAACGGCGCTAGCCAAATTCACCACTGATACTCTCACAAGCATGGACAAAAGTCAGCTTACTGGTGCTGTCTTTATCGACCTCACCAAGGCTTTTGACCTCGTGGACCACCCCCTACTCCTATCCACCCTTCATAAATTTGGCCCCTGTCATAAGCTGGTTCAGGAGTTACTTAACCAACAGGACCCAAGCAGTCAAACTTAACTCATCAAACTCCGACTGTACTACCATCAACATTGGAGTGCCACAAGGATCAATACTGGGTCCTCTCCTATTTTCATTATTCATAAATAACCTGCCATACAGCATTGCGTCCTGTGACTCTCTACTCTACGCAGATGACCTGGTTATCTATGCTAGCTCTAATAATGTAGACCAACTTAACGTGGCACTGACATCTGCTTTCCACGCTGTCCAACTCTGGCTAAACACCCACTGCCTTATACTGAACTCCAGCAAACAAACTGATGCTTCTGGGCACGCCCACAAGATAAGGTCCTGCCACTCTCCTTTAAAAGTCCTGACCTGGATGGGACCCCTTGAGGTGGTTACCCTTCCATTATCTGGGCATCCTGCTAGACCAATCTCTGGACCTAAACCTGCACATCCAAGAAACATGTAAATCTGTGAACTGCAAACTGGGTGCTGCCTACAGATCCAGCTACATGCTCACACCTGCAGCCAAACTAGCCATCGCCAGGGTCTCCTCCTACCCGCTCTGACCTATTGTGCTCCCATCCTACCCATGGCGATAAATCCACACTACAAAATGGGATGTCACTTTCAACAATATATGCAGGTATGCCTCAAAAGCCCCAGACTTAAACATCACTGCCAACTGTATAAAGACCTCGGCTGGCTCTCCCCTCTGCCACCAGACTATACTACCTGGGCTGCCTTTATGACTCCATCATTAGACTCAACAGACCAGCATCCCTAACTGAACTGCTTCTGCCAGCCCTCCTCCACGTGAGCTGAGATCCTCGGACAAATCCCACTAAAATCCCCCGCTGCCACACCCCCAAAGGGTCTGGAGCATTCGGGTACACAGCCCCTCAAGTGTGGAACCTCCTGCCACTCGACCTTAGACTGACATCTTCCCACGATCTCTTTAAGCGCAAGCTACGTGAACATCTGCTTTCCACGGACCAGTGTGCCTGTTATGACCCTACCCGAGCTTGTCCTGCCAACCTCTCTCTTGCCCCACCACTCCCTCCTTCCTACTCCTTACCCTATTTTACTTACAACATTAACACTGTGATATAGGTCTCTGCCCATATGCACTTTATTTCGAGTTCAAAACTCCGACCTGAAGCCTACTTGCACTTGTCTAAAGTATGTAATTTTGTTGTAAGTCACTGCACCTTGACTACTGCATTGTTTACCTGTTTTGCTGTTTGCACTGTTGTACCTGTTACTGCTGCTTACTGAAATGTTTGTACCGAGATCTATGGGTACCAGGTACTGGCGTAGCCAATACCTCAGCCCCCAACGGACCGTTTCAGGTACTTCTCTACTTCACTTGTCTAGAGTGTGTAATTTTGTTGTAAGTTACTGCGCCTTGACTACTGCATTGTTAACCTGTTATTGCTGTCTGCACTGCTCTACGTGTTACTGCTACTTACTGGAATGTTTGTACTGATGATCTGGGGTACCAGGTACTGGCGCAGCCAATGCCTAAGCGCCCCCAACGGACCCGTTCCTCTACTCCTATTGCCCTGGACCTCCACAGCCCCCCACCCTGCCTGAACACCATTTCCCCTGCCCAGATACAGTTCCACAACCCCGGACATTAGCCGCACCATCAGCCACTGAAACCGCTCACCTGCCGTACCTTACCCCGAATCCTCGCTATCTTTAGCCTCCCCTGCCGGCCTACGGCTCCACGATCCTGGGCTCCTCTAGTAGGCTCCTGCCACTAAAACCGCCACCCGCCTGCCACCCCTGTATTCTCACACCATCGATCTGTCCAGCTCATGCATTTGTTTCCATGGACACGGTCTCATCCTCAGCCCCTGCCGCCATTCCCGCCATATCCCCTAACACTGACTTTTGCTTCTACACTCCCAGTTAGACCCGTTTGCTCTTAATTCCACAGTCCCCCAACTACCCCAACTGAGCACTGACTCCCTGCCCGGGAGCGGTACCACAACCCCGTGCTGCCAGACCTTCCAGCCGCTGATGGCGCCCCGCCATACCTCACCCAACCCCGCCATCCTAATCTCCCTGCCGACTTCGGGTTCCATGAACCCGGCCTTTGGAGTGGTTCTGCCACACTAGCCTGCGTGGCTGTCTTCACCTCATCACCTCCCTTCAGCTCTCTCTAGCCGCCGGACAGTTCCATGGACTCGGTCTTTTCCCGTAGCCTTCTACCGCTTATGCCACCATATCCCCCTCACCCAGACGTATTCTGTAAGCCCCCTGCCCCATCCAAATGTTCCCCCGCCTCGCTCCTCCTCTGGCGGCCGATGCCTATCATGTCCTTTCCTGCCCTGTTTTCGCGCTGCCTTTTACCCCTCTATAGCCCCACTGCAGGTGGTGTCTCCCCTGCCTCCAGCTCTGCCTGACCTACTCTCTCCCCCCACTTCGACCATGTACCGCCACCATCCATTCACCACCCCACACCCAGACCCCCGTCCTGCCTCCTTCTTCCTGCTGCCACCTTAACCACTTAGCCGCAAGTTTGCCTTCCCTCATCCCCCTTTACCTGCTCACCCAGTTCCCCTCCCCATTCTCTCCCTCCCTGACCCACCTGTCCTTTGGATCTGCCCTGTATACCTTTACCGCTCTCTAAATGCTACCTGTACACTGTAAATCTGCTGTTTTTCTCTTAACCTGTTGATTGTCTCTGAAGCTGTACTCCTTTATTGCCTTTTACTGAAAACTGTTCTCTGTATTGTTACTGCTTCCCTGTATTATGTAAATGATCTCTGTATTGTTACTGTACCTCCCGGGTCGTGCCTGAAAATAGTCACCTGTTTGGCTAGCGCACCTACCCGGTAAACAAAAAATTAAAACTAAAAAACAATCCGTAGTAGTATCCGGACACCTAGGACAAGGGATCAGAGTCAATGGGTGTGACTGTCCATATCCCTGAAGCCCACCCATCATGCATGGCATACTGCCAAGTGCCCCGCTCCTGTGATGGACTGCACCCACCCACAGTGACCGTGCACAAGACATGCCCAACCAGGCAGCAACAGCCATGTGTACCACTGCACACACACACCGCCCATGTCCAGCACAGCACAACCAAGGCTGTACAGTAATGTGGCTACACGGTGGGCAGGCAGTGCCACAGCCATGTGCCCAGTGCACGCATGGACCACCATTAACGCACTCCCAGACATGCAGTGCCACTGGACAGTGCTGTCACATGTCGCGTGCAAGGCAGTGTTGTCCATGGATGGTGGCCATGCCCTGCCCCCCCACCCTGTCACACAGCATGCAATAGCAATCATGTTGTCATGGCACTCACCCTCATCGGGCTGCTGCTGGTGTTGTGGTTCTCCACCACCATGCTTGGGCACTGCTGGCACCACCCTCTGCTGTTCAGCCATGGCCCTCCTCCACTCTGCCACGCCTGTGGGAAACAAAAGGTGAGAAACACATAAGTACAATTCCCAAAGCATATTCCCCCTGCCCCAGTGAGTGTGCCCACCCACCCAGCCAGACCCATACATCACATACCCTGTAAACACCACCACAGCCAACCCTAGACCAACTCTCCCCCATCTGCTGGACACAATAGACAGTGTTACCCATATGGACCATACAGGTGCGTAGATGGATCACCCACCTGGTCGAGGCACCACGCCCCTCCTGGCATGAGACCGCAGACGTGCCAGTAGTGCCGGCTCCCTCCTCCTCAGGTCCCCATAGCAGTACCTGCACTGTTCCGGGGTCCTCCGTCAGCCAGTGGCCGCCTCCTGGTCAGTGGCTACCTGTTGCCACACCTGGGTCCTGGCCCTGTCTAGGGGAACCTCCCCATACAGTGGGCCATAGTGAGGCTCCACAATGGCCACCAGGTTGGCCAACTCGAGGGCACTCCACTGGGGGGTTCTTCTGCATGCCATCTCTAGATCTATAGTAGGCAATATGGCGCTCCGCAGCGCGGCAACCCCATGTGGAATTGCTGCACAATACAACGCCGCTATTCCCTATCATGCTGTCGGTAAAGCGCTGCAGTTCTCTATCGCGCTGTCACCGAACAGCGACAGAGCTGCAGACATGCCATACGCACAGCGCCAAGGGGCAAAAGGTCGTTCACAGGGTCATGGGTCTGGCGCATGCACAAGACAGTGCCATTGACCGCCCATGCGCCCAGCACGATTGTTCGCCCGTGTGCCATTGCCACAGCCTAACTATTGCGCAGTTGTGCCACAATGCCATGTAGTGACCCTCGCTGCAGCGCCACTGGCACAATGGTGGCCATGCCCTGAATTGCCTACTGTGCACAGCACGTCATCAGCGCGGCAGACGCCTGCGTAAGCTACCTGGGCATGCGCAGTATGGTGTACTACGCAGTCACAGAACTGCGCCATTGGCTCAGCACGTACAACACAACTGTGCAAAGTGCAACAGCGCGATATTCAGTCGTCATATGCAAATCATCCGATCAGCCATTCAATGGCGCAGCAACGCGATTTGCATCTCATTAAAGTTGCGCCACACCTAATTTGCATGGATTGTGCTATAAAAATGCAACGCTGTTCTGCAGTGGCCATATTCGGTTACTGCAGTTAATAGGTGAGTTGCATGCTGTGTGATGTTCTGGACTATGGTCTCAGGGAATTGCTGTGTACTGCACAGTCACAGGTGACCACTCTCACCCATACAGGCTGTGATATGACCGAGCGAGGAATGGGTGAGGAGGATGATGGTGGGCGGAAGAGGAGGCCCACTTTATAAGTCTGAGACAGAGGCACTCTTTGAGGCTACCTGGATGAAGAGCCACTTCAGTGGATTTGAGGGGCACCCTCAGTCCGTACATGGGATGGAGGTGGCATAGTTTCAACCTGCATGCAGCCACCAGCGCCTGTGCAGGAGTGTAAAAGAAGATGGGGACCAACAGGAGGAGGGTGAAGGAGAAGGTGGCAGCCATCAGGGCGGCACATGCTGCAACAGGCGGGGGCCAGCCGGAGGTGGTGCAGCTGACTCCGCAGAGGACCGTGTCGCTGCAAGCATTCAGCGCAGTGCCATTGAGGGCGTTCCTGGAGGTGACTTCCAGACAGGTGGTAGCCCATCACTGCATGGTATGTCATGGTCGGGGAAGGTAGATCACATGCACTAACGTGTTCTCACTTTCTGTTACAGATCCTGTGCATCTGCAGGGGTCAGTGGTGGAGGGCCTGTCCACTGCGGACAGCCATCCAGAGTTGGAGGAGGGACCATCCACCTCTGCAGGTAGCCGGCGTGCATTGCACCAGTGTGCACGCCTGGCTGCCATCACTGATGTCGGTGAGACAGGTGTGGGGGGTTCCCTTCCTGTGTCTCAGCGGTTTGGCATGCAGCATGCCAGCATGCTGTGGCTGTGGCTGTGGCACAGACCTGCACCATTAATGATGCAATGACCACTATGGGTATTGACATGTGTGTGTCAGAATGGACACACAGCAGGACAGCTCACGCCCATGGACTCCAGCTGGTTCTGATGCGTGTGCTAGCACGCAGCCACAGTCCCAGGTTGTGCTCAGCACCGGTGGGCAGCACCGTGGCTGTACAGGTCACTGGCACTGCTTGCGCTACAGCAGTGGAACAACTGATCCCTTGGGCACAGCAGGTGGAGGGCAGCAGCAGCAGTCACCCACCGGGACTGGGGGTACAGGGTTCAACGGTGGCGTATGTGCACCACCTGTGGACTTGCCCATACCTGGTCCTGGTGAGCAGCGCCCACCCTCGAGGGGTGCTGAACATCAGGCCTTTCCATACCCTGAGGGACAGGTTGCTGATGTGGCAGACAACCCCTTTGACGAGCACACCCACCTGCTGCAGGCATCAGTACAGCAGCAGATGCGGGTTGCAACGTCTGTGGAGGCACTGTGTGTGGCTCTGGAGCGGCACAGCAGGGACAACGCGAGGATCCTGTCATGGATTGACCATTTGCGGATGGATGTGACTGCCGCCACTGACAGGCAGACACAGGCATTGGTCACTGTCATGGCCACATTGGGCACACAGTCAGGTGCCCCTGTGCCACTCACACCATGCAGTACGATATCCACTTCCCATTCCCAGTGTCGTGTGACACCCACCTTGTCGATGCCGGGTTCAGCTGTGGGCATCCCGAGCACCCCTGGCACAGGTATGTTCGGTGTGCTGCAGACCCTGTTGGCAAGCAAGGTCGTCACAGCAGGGAACCCCTGGTGGTCCATTGTGCCACCCATGAGGCCCGTGGCTCAGCCTGCCAGTGCTGCTGGGTCTCAGCGGGCCGCCCATGCATCCGAGGTGGCCGTGGTACTGTGCCGCAAGACTGAGCTGTCTCCCAGTGCGGGCCCTGTCTGGTGCTGCCCTGTGTGCAATGTTTTCAGTGGGCAGTGCACCGGTGGGTGCCCAGCCCTACACGCAGACACACGGACCACCTGCACACCCTCCCGACTGCTGTCCACAGGTGCATGTGCATGATGTTGCCTGCATTGCGCTGTACACCAAAGTGCGAAGGTGCCCAGCATCTGACACACGCACATGGACAGTCAGTGGATGTGGAGGCCTTTGGACATGTGTGTTTTTAGTGTCTGTGTTCCGGCTCTGTTGTGCACCTGACCCCTGTGCACTTTGTGCCTATTGTGTGAGTGTGTGTGTGTGTGTGTGTCCGTCCATGTGGCATGTTACTGTTCACCCCTCCCTGGTTGTATGTGTGTGCTTCTGTGCCCTGCCACTTCCCTTGCCATCATGCACCCCTGGTGTGTTTCCCTGTGTGTATGTGGGTTGTGCCCTAGCCACTGTTGGTTGCACATGGCCCTATGACTTACCTGTGTTGGGTGAAGTGCTCCTCTGTGATGGTGTCCCGGTGCAGCTGGGCCAGCCGGATCAGTCGGGGGTCACGTAGTCCAAGGGGGGGCTGCCCATCCCCATCATCACCGACGTCACCGTCGTCCCCATCACTGTCCCCCTCTTCGACCTGTACGGCTATCCCACAGTCTTTGGCCATGTTGTGCAGGATACAACAGGCCAGGAATATCCCACAGGCCTTTGAGGGGCTACACTGTAGGACACCGCCGGAGGTGTCTAGGCAACAGAAGCACGCCTTCCGCATCCCAAACACCCGCTCAATGATGTTGCGTGTGGCGGCATGTGCCTCATTGAAGCGTTGCTGCGATGGGGTCGTGGGCCGCTGGTAGGGTGTGAGCAGCCAGGGACGGAGTGGGTATCCACTGTCACCTGTGTGGAGATAGTGGAGGTTAGTGTCTTGTTCAGGCTCATATTGCCCCTAACCCTGTGTGCCACACCCATGGCACCTGTGGCTTACCCATCCTTGCCCCTGATTTGTCAGTCCTACATGCATACTCACCCACTAGATGTCCTGTGGGGATGTCCCCACTGTCGAATCGATGGCACAGTGCCGACTGGTACCATATGAATGAATCGTGTGCTCCCCCAGGGTGCGTGGCACAGACATTGATGATGCGCCCACTGGCATCACACACCACCTGGCAGTTGACACTGGCATAACCCTTCCGATTCATATAGGTAGCTCCATCAGGGCCAGGTGGCATGCGAATGGCCACATGGGTGCAGTCTATCGCCCCTAGCACGCCAGGCATACATGCTACCCTGTGGAACTCCTGTATGTTTGCTGTGCGCTCCGCCGCGGTGCTGGGGAAATGTATGTACTCCGCAGCATGTGGCAGCAGTGCACTGAGGAATTGGGTGAGGATGTGTGACGTGACTGACTGTGTTATGCCTGTGGTGTCCCCTGTTGGCCTCTGGAAGGTACCCGTGGCGAGCAAGCACATGCAGGCTGTTACCTTTGTCTCCACTGACAGAGCATGACTTCGTCGTGAGGGTGCCTGCATCACATCACTGCACAGCTCACAGAGCCGCCTCAGTATTGCCCTGTTCAGGTGGTACCAGCCCACAATCTTGACATCTGAATACAGATCAAAGCTGGTGCGGGCTTGGTACTGCCTGTTGGGGCGTAACGCCGACGGGCCCTTCCACGGCCACGTCCCCCTGCAGCATGCCTTCTCACCCCCCTCATTACGGCTTCCATGTGGAAGGTGGCACTGTCCATGTCCCTGGCTTATGTCCCCCCCCAGCTGTTGTTGCTCTGCTCCCCCCGCTGTCCTGACTGCTACCTCCACTGCACGGGTACACCTACTGGCCTCTGCACTCTGTGGCCCCACACCTTCCCTTGCCCCTATTTTGTCCTCTGCTCTCCCTGGCCTGCCCTCTTGTCACTCTGGCCTTGTCTCTCTCCCTGCCTCATGTGGCTTCCCTATAGCGTTCTTGTGCCTCTTCCTTGCTCCTTTTTATTTTGGCTCATTTCCGCTATGGCGCAACTTCCGCCTGGTCCACAGTTGCGTAAGTCTTTGAATATCGCATTGCGCACTTTATGCATGGTTCCACCCCCTTTTGTTGTGCATGCCTTCATTAGCATTGCGCTGTTGCTCAGCATGTTTTCAGTGGTGCAACTGCCTCCTGCTGAATATCGCAGAATGGAGCATTTTCGGACTTGCGCAGGCGCAACCCTATTGCGCATTGCACAACCCTTTTGAATATCCCACCCATAATATCCAATAGTTAGCTTAAACTCCCTTTATGATACATATCTATGTTCCATTCATAGAAAAGGTAACAAAATTGAAAAAATCATTTAAACCAGGTTTTTGAAATGACTTAATTTTAAATTGCCAAAAAGATTCCCTTTGCCTAAGCCTTTTATCCAAATCTCCTCCACGTATCTGTTCTTTTACTTGTTCTAACATCTGAAAAACAAATTTATGTGTTTTACCTTTTAATTTTACATGTTGTGCTAAGGCACTAACATCATCCTGATTTGATATACTTCTAATATGTTGACCAATTCTCATTTTAAACTTTTGAACAGTCTTACCCACATAGAAACTAGAGCAGCAACTACAGGAAGCGACATAAACAATGTTCTTAGTATTACAATTACAGTATCCATCTATTTGATATATCTGGCTAGTCACAGGATGCTTAAGAAATTCCCCTATTTTGATATATTTACAAAAGGAACCATTTTGAATACGAAAAGTGTCCTTAGGAAGTGTAATCTCTCTTTATTTATTCATATCCCAATGGGTACTGTGAACTAAAGTATCTCTGAGATTTGGCCCTCTTTTGTAAAACAAACTGAGGAAAGGCACTAGTAACATGATCTAACTTTTTTTCTGTTGTTAAAATATGCCAATTTTGCTTAATGATCTTTTGAACCATATAGGCCTGAGGAGTGAAAGTGGTAATAAACTTTCATTTATTTGGATCTGAACCATTCTCCCTTCTCTTACTTGATAACAACAAATCTTCTCTATTTTTGACTATTAGTTTTTCCTAAAGCTTCTTCCAAAATAGTACTACTATACTCCCTAGCTTGAAAACGATTTGTGAGATCCTTCACATAGTTAATATAATCTACAGCTTCAGAACAATTCCTTTTAGCTCTTAAGTATTGCCCTGTCGGAATATTTCTAGTAACATGTTCTGGATGGCAACTGTTTTTTTTTTTGTTTTTTTTTTAACACCCAACTTCTCCATTAGCTCCTTATATTGTTTTGCCACTAGAGGGAGCCTGATTAAGTTTGAACAATTTGCTCCCAATACCTCACTTGTCACATTTTACTGCTCTCTAGTAGCTGTTTTCACTTGGTGATCACCCCCTCATCACTCCCTCATCGCCCCTCTCCAATCGTCAAAGTATCCGCCATTGTGCACTCCCCAGATCAGCCCTCCTCCTCCTGTTCTGTCAGGCAATGTCCACCCCAATCCCGGCCTGGCAGCACTGGTCCTCCCTCTGAAATCTCTGGGCTGCGCATTGCTTCTATGAACATCTGTAGCCTCCTGAAAAACTGGACTCTCTACACTGCTGGGTGGCGCTCATAAACCTGATGTTGTTGCCTCTGGCTGAAACCTGGCTGTCTCCCTCCACTCTAACTCTCATGTCTCTCTCTCCCCGCTACACTCTCCACCGGGTTGGACCCGTGTCGGCAGGAGAAGGTACGTGTCTTCTATTTGAAGGATTCTCAGGGCTACCACTCCCCGCTTCTGACCTCGACCATAAGGCCCAGGCACTACTCTAAAGCTGTCCCCTGACCCAGCTAGAGGCCCATTATTCCTAACCGTAGCCTACATACCACCCAAGAACCAATCCCAGGCCCTGGGCCCACTAAATTGACTACCTCACCTCCCTACCCAACTCGTCGGACCAAATCTTGGTAGGGCAACTTGAATATAAACTGGCTCTGCCCCTCGTCCTCCTCCCACCGTGAGGCTTTCATTCAATTGACCTAACTCAACTGGTCACACAGCCTACTAGAAAACCCTATGGGGGACAAGCACCCTCCTGGATGTGGTCCTCACCAACAGGCCAATCCGCATCCACAACATCCAAATCCTCCCTGACTGCCTCAGTGACCACTCCCTGTGCTTTTCAACTGAAACCCCTCGGCCCTCATCCCGGTCAAAACCACCTCTCAGGCGGCTTAGGCCTGGGGACTCATAGGCCTTAAGCGCTTCCTTGCCCACACTGATAGGTCCCTTCTCGACCAGGGCAACCAAACATTGACTTTGCCCCGGCCTTCTTTGTAGCACTCTTCAACTTGCCTGTGATATCTTTGCTCCCATAACTGCTAGGAGGTCCAAAGTGAAACATGCCCCTTGATCACCCCTGCCCTACTGTGGCAACTTACAACGCGACAATCTTGGCACCTTGCTGTTGCTACTGCTGGCTGCTCAGCTGACAGCGTCCTATGCTGCTGCCCACAACCAGTGCACCAGGGCCATCCAGCAAAGGCAGAATACTACCAAGCCTCTCTACCTCCTCCTGGGGAACCCCAGGTGCTTCTGGGACAACATCAAGCAACTGAATGGTCACTCCCAGTCCCCTCTCTCCTCTCTTCTCAACATCAATGGTACCATCTCCTCTGACCCTGCCCTCATTGCCACCCACCTCAATAACTCCTTTACCAACTTTAGCTCAGTACTTCCTGTAACTTTTTCAGTCCACCTCCTCCATCTGTACCACCACCCATTGCCCGCCCTCTTTCCACCTGCGTCGTGTCACCATGCAAGAAGCTAGGCCTTACTTGCTAAAAGCCCTAAAAGGTAACACCATCGTGAATGACTCACTTGATCCCTGCCTTTACGCCAGGTCCTGGATCAGGTCCTCTCACCTATTACGTGCATTTTCAACAAATCACTCTGTCTCAGACAATTCCCCTCTGCCTGGAAGATTGCCACAGTTACCCCTGTCCATAAAGGTGGTGACAGGACTCTTCCAGATAACTACCGAACCATCTCAATCCTCTCCCCCCTCTCTAAGGCGTTAGAGAAAATTGTGGCGTCCCAAGTCTCTGACTACCTCTGTAAGTACAATGTTCTCTGCCCTGAACAACACAGGTTCAGAGCAGGTCATAGTACTAATACAGCACTCCTGGAATTTTCCAACTTCCTCCATGCCTCCTTGGACTCTGGTGCCCTGGCTGGTGCTATATTCATTGACCTGTCTAAAGCATTCAATACCGTTTACATCCTCTTTTCTCTCCACCCTCGACCTAATAGGCTTTGCCTCAGGACCTGTTTCCTGGTGCACCAGCTATCTCCGCCCACTCCCAATGTGTGAAAGTCAACGGTACTCTCTCTGAAACATGCCCCATTCACTCTGGGATGCCGTAGGGCTCAATTCTTGGACCCCTACTATTCTCACTCTTTCTTAACTCCCTACCCAGCAGTTGTAATGGGTAAGATGCTTCTCTATGCTGATGATGCTGTTCTCGTTGCTCCCACAATGACCCCATGCTGCTACAGAACTCCCTCCAACTAGTCTTTGACTCTGCAGCTACCTGGTTCACTGAGCACCGACTTGTTATCAACCTTAAGAAAACAAAACGATGCTCTTCTCCCACCCCAAAATAAGTACAGCAAGTTTCCTTAGCTGTCCACTCCACACCCAATCTCGTCATTGACCAGGTGCAGTCCTATAAATATCTTGGTATAACCTTGACCCTGCACTTTCATTCCATGGACATATATCTGCCCTAAATTCTGTCGCCAACTCACGGCTAGGCATTCTTTACCGGCACAAGAAATGCCTCCCTCCTGATGACCTCCGCCTGGCTGTCACCTCCTCTGTCATGTCTCTCATTGACTATGGCCTTCCGGTCTATGGCTCAGCAGATCAGACTGCCCTCAACAAGGTTCGCCTCACAGTTAATAAGGCCTGCAGACTTATCACTGGTGCTCCCAGACTCACTCACACATGTGAGCTGTACACTCTGGCTACCCTACTCAACCTGGAAGAGCGACTCATGTATCAGACATGCCAGCTCACCTTTAAAGTCCTGCGTGGCCCTATCCCCATAGGCCTATCCAACTCCATTCGCCAGACTGCACCGACTCCTGATCATGCGCAGCCTGCCAAGAGCTACCCTAGTTATTCCGAGCCAGGACCTCTCAAGGTCAGAGGCATTCCCCACTGCGCCCCACTGGTATAACTCCCTCCCTGCCAGTGTTTCAAACTCACTAACCTTAGCTTGCTTTAAGCCCAGGCTCAGAAACTTCCTGCTTAGCTCTCGCAAATGCAACTGCCACTAGCCTAGTGTAAAAAAAAATATATACTCTGTTTGACAATGCTCACTGAGCGGCCCCCTTCCTTTCCTTACTAATTCCTCCTCCCCTATCTCCCTCCCTTCTACCCCCACCAGCTCTCCCCCGACCATAAGTTTTGCACCTTTTGTTATCTTTTGCTTAGTTGGAGATTGTATTCTATTGTAACAAAATTGTAATTGAACTGTACTTTTTTGTTTGTAAGTACTGTGTCCCTTGTACTACTGTTCTGATGTCCTCTTTGTGACGAGGTACCTTTGTAAATGAGCCTCTGGCTCAAAGGTTTCTAAACTGATGTTTAACTAAATAAATAAATAAATAAATAAATATACAACTTGGTGCCAATTCCACTTCCATCCTGTTTCCTAAAATAGTGAGATCAAGAAAACTAACCTCAAACATATCTGAGTGAACATCAAAACATAAATTCTTATTACTATCCTCCTAATATGAAGTAAAGGATGTTAATTTGCTTACTGTACCTCTCCAAATAAAAATCAAATCATCAATATAATGTTTGTAAAAATCAATTAAATGTAAAAAAGGATTGTTTTCATTATAGATAAATTTGGTTTCCCAATCTGCCATATATAGAATTGCATAATTAGGGGCCAAAGCAGCCCCCATAGCAGTACCTTGTAGTTGTAAGTACATATTTTCTTTAAATAAAAAGGTATTACATCTTAAAACCTTTTCAGCCAAAGTCAAAATGAACTCAACAAAAGGCTGTGAGTAGGATGTTTCATGGTATAACGTTCTTCTGAGACATTCCAAACCCTCATCATTAGGAATATTAGTATACAAAGAACATACATCCATACTAACAAAAATAGAAGAAGGTGGTAAATCAATATCCTCCAAATAATTAAGCAATTGAGAAGTATCTCGTAAATAGGACCTAGTGTTCATAGCCAAATCTCTGATATAACTGTCTACAAACTTAGCCAAATTATCGGTTAATGACCCAATACTAGCCACTATTGGTCTCGCTGGTGGCTTATCAAGACTTTTATGAACTTTAGGTAGTCCATAAAGAACTGACCTAACCGGATGTTTAACTGTCAAAAAATCCAAAGCGGCACGGTCAATCAAACCATTCCCAAAAGCTTCCTGTAACAATATGTCTATGTCTATCTTATATCTTCCTGTAGGGTCACGATCTAAGTATAGATAGAACTTGCCATCCGCTAACTGTCTCAACATCTCATTTTCATAGTCGCTTTTATTCCATACAGCAACCCCCCCCCCCTTTGTCCGCTGGTTTTACAATGATATTATCATTCCTTTTTATGCTATCAATTGCCATTTTTTTAGCAATGGTACAATTATAATATCTAGCCTTAGTAATATCCAATGCTTCTAAATCCTGAAGACGTGCTTTTTCAAACACTGATATAACATTACTTTGTGGTGGAATAAAAGTAGATCTTAACTTCAAAGAATCACATGTCCCATTTTTTAATTCTGAGCAGATGTATCATTAATGTCAGTCATGTCACCACTGTGACATTCAGCACTGTCTCTGTGGAAAAAAACTTTTAAGTTAAGTTTCCTAGTAAATTTGTAAATATTAACCACAGTGTCAAAAACATTTAAATTGCGAGTGGGAACAAAGGAAAGACCCTTCTGTAGAACTTGAAGCTCCACTGCCGTTAAAACATCATCAGAAATGTTAAAGACAATGTTATTAATTTTATCCCCTGTAGACTCTGGGTGGAGTTTCAATATCTGCGACCCCCCCTCCTCTGGGATCGATTATAACCTCTGGGACATCTGAAAGACCGATGATTTCTTCCAAAACTTCCTATTTCTTCCTCTCGTTCCCCTCCTCGTATGTCTGCCCGAAATCGTGCTATCCTCAGGCTCCGCCTGGGGACTCGTTCCGGTAAAAGCGTTTCAGTGTACATTGAATTCTCTGATGTATTCTGTATGGGAAGATGATCCAATGTGAGATGTGAAATTTGACAAACTGCAATACCCTGTCCCATGGGATTCTTCATACCACACATTTACATTATATGAATGTCCATTTAATGTAACTTGGCTCTTTTTTTTTTTTTACTATAGATTTCATAAATCTGTATAGCTGACCTTTTTCCTTGTAATAAATATTTGATTGATTTTATAAAGAAATCACAATGAAACATGCATGGATAAAATACATTTCTGAAAGGTTGTGTGTAATAATGATAACTGTATAGAAATTATGTATACGAATACAGTATCTGTCAATAAAACAAAGATTGACAACATTGTTCCGTAGTGCAGATCACCCTCTATTACCCAAATCAACACTTAATCACAGCAGGACTTTTCCCAGGTCTAGGCATGGCTTATAAAGAAACTCCACTCACCCTGTACCCACTTAGCCTCCATTCACTCCATACTGTCCACACATCGACATTCTCCTGCTCCTACCCCCTCCTCTTTACCTCCTAAAACCTCCCTCTCTCAGAGGCGTACATTTATCACCTCCAAGTTGCTTATCATTCTACTACTCCTTTTTGTGGGTGATATCGAACCCAGCCCAGGGCCATCTCATCTTCCCCCCAGTGATCTCCCTAAAGGATTAAAGGTACTCTGTCTCAATATCAGGAGCCTTCTCCCAAAGATTGATCTACTTCAGCCTCTTATGGTTAGCCTAAAACCCAGTGTGATGCTCATCACTGAATCATGGCTCTCCTCCAAAATCTCTGGTTCTTCCATTTCTGTCCCTAGCTACTCCCTCATTCGGCAGGACCGGTCAACCGAGGGAAGGGTAGCCATATACATTGCATCATCCATCCAATATTCCCTTTGCCTCTCTATTATGTCCCCATCTGCCTATGAGCTTCTGTTGCTTAAGCTTTCCTTCCTCTGCTCCTTTCCTAGCTTTGTAAGGGTTATCTACTGCTGCCCTAACCTCCCCTCTTCCTCCGTTTCAGACATCATCACTAATCTCTCTACCCACTCTTCTGCTGGTGAACTCCTCATTCTTGGAGATCTCAATATAAACTGGCTTTCCAGCACACAATCCAAACTTCATAATCACATCTCCTCCCTGAATCTGACTCAATTGATCTCTGACCCAACCCGTTTAAATCACAAATCGGGTAAGCACTCTCTGTTTGACTGGGTGCTGTCATCTCACCCCACCAGGTAGTTACATCAGGAATCCTGTCAGATGCACTTAGTGACCATCACATGGTCTACTGCATGCATAAAATCCATCATCCCAAAACACCGCCAAATATCCTCCACCTTCGCTCTTTTAGGTCACTTGACTTGACATCCCTCCATGAGGAACTTGTCGGTATTGACTGGTCTCCAATAGCAAATGACTCCTCAGTTGACTCAGCTTTGGTCTGCTTCAAAACCTAGTTCTTGAACATTTGGGATCGGCAAGCTCCAATAAGAAAAATCAGAGTCCAAGTCTCCCATCTCCCATGGGTGACAGCTGAACTTTTGGCCTGTCAGCATGTTCGTGACCAAGCATGGCAGACTTACAAGGCCTCTGGTATTCTTGTTGATTTGTTAAAATATCACTCTTTCCAGAATGCCTGCACTAAAGCTATCAGACTTGACGAAAAAGAATATTTCTCCTCCTCCTTCCAGGAGAACTTTAACAACCCCTACAGATTTTGGCAGGAAATTCATGCCCTTTTTTCCCCACCTGCCCAATCCCCTTCCCCAGTCTTAAAGATAGGTGATTCTACTATCTCCGACCATACTTCTGTAGCTATTGAATTCAACACCTTCTTCAGCACCTGTGCTTCTTCCTTCCTTGCTTCACTACCCCCCCCCAATTTCTACCCTGACAGCATCTTCCACTCCTTCTACATCCCCACCACTGTTTCTCCTTCTCACTGGTTTCCACCAATGATACCCTAAAAGCTCTGCTAGCCCTTAAAGCAGCAGTGCAATGTAAAAAAAAAATGGCGTTTTTTCAACAGTTTATTCCTGGTGCTCTGCTGAGCATATCCCTGGTACTCTTTCTTGATGGCATTGTACTATCACCCCATGATGTGCTCTGTTTTCCTTTGTTTTTGTTTACATTTCTGCCATCCGCCATGTTGAGCTGGAACCCCCTCTGCTGCAAATTGCACATATGTATGACTGGCAGTACTACACAGGGACATCGGGAGTGTTCAGTACAGGGTCCCACTGCAGTAACCAAAAGATGTGATGCTACCTGAAGGGGGAGCGCAGCTGAAAATTAGGCAGCCACCATGTCATCAGGGGAATCATCAGCAGTTACACACCCAGTTTACTACCTTGGGTCCCACCCCCAAATTGCCCAGTTTCCTTATAAGACTCCTGTGGGATATGGTGTCGAAGGCCTTGCTGAAATCAAGTAGGCTACAGCCAGCACCCCACCCTGATCTACTTCCCTGGTTACTCAGTCAAAGAGCTCATTCAGATTCTTTGGACGTGGCCTCCCCCTATGAACCCGTACTACCTCGGGTCTTGTAACCCAGTGGATTCAAGATACTCCAGTAGCCTTTCTTTCATAGTGTCTGCATTAACTTCACCATCACTGACATTAGACTGACCTGCCTATAATTGCCTGCTTCCTCCCTGCTGCCACATTTATGAAGTGGGACCACAGCAGCCCTCCTCCAGTCCTCTGGAGCCACTTCTATTTTCAGTAAGCTGTTAAATAAGGCTATCATAGGTGCAGCTAGTACCTCCCTGGGCTCCCTCTGCACCCTTGGGTGTACCCTGCCTGGTCCCATACCCTTATCCATTTTCAGATTCACAAGTCTACTCAAGACACTTTCCTCTGTGAATGGACTTGTGTCTACCCTCCTCCCCCCATTATTTCTGTTGCTTCTATGTGGTACGCACCCCCTCCCTCCATTGTGAAGACTTAGCAGAAGTATCTGTTCAAGATATTTGCGTCTTCCTGGGCCTCCTCTGCACAGTCTGCTCTTACCCTTCTTAACCTCACAATCAATCCCCTTGTCTTTTTCTTTCTGCTTATGAATTTGAGAAAGGTCTTGTGACCTTTGACTACCCCTTTGGCTATCTTTTCCTCTGTTTGCACCTCTAATCACCCTCCCTGCATCCCTCTGCTTTTTCTGGTACACCTCACTGTCCTCTTCCCTCTGAGTCTCCTTCTAGCTCCTAAATGCCACCCCTGTAGGCTGTAGCTTCACAACCACTTCCCTCGAGAACCATAGAAGTCACTTTTAGAGGTCTGTCACCTTTCCTATGCTATCCCTTAATCTACTGCATTGTTCCTCCACCCCACTCACACAATCCCCCCCCCCCGGCCAGGTCATCTCTGAAGTATTCACCAATTTTTAAAAAAAAATCTGCCTGATTAAAGTCTAGAACCCTCATTCTTGTGTGGTTTGCCTCTGCTGTTGTCTTTACATTAAACAGGTGGGGTTTTAGTTTTGCTAAGTGAATTGTGCTCCTGTGGGAGCTATCTTCTACTGGCTCTTATTTATCTTATGTATTGGATTGTTTGACTGTTTTTTTTTGTTTGTTTTCACCTTTGTACTCTCCCGGGGGTTCCATGTGATAACGGCGACTGTTAAATAACGACAGTCAAAACAGTGACTTTTAAACAGCAACTGCAATTAAAGCGATATGTCACAATGGTGATATGCTGTAAATGCCAATGGTAACAATGGCGACTGGCCCATAATATCGAAGCTCACACACTCAGCTGGAAATTATACATGAGACCACAAAGATATCCATACAAACTCCAAAGCCGCACCCACCATGGTTCTCCAGCTATTTATCACTCTCCAGCTGTCTCTCAATCATCAGGTGGGGGGCTCTGCCTCCCCCACACCCCCCCTCACTTTTAGATTCTAACACCGAGGTGCTCATTGATAGTATGGTATTTAGAACTCCCTGACAGGCACGCATTTGACAGGGCCACTCATTGTGTTACATGTCTACATGGGTAACATAGTATGATGCAGTCTCTATTATGTCAACATCACTATAATTCCCTGGTCACTATAATGACAGTCGCCTTTATTGAGTCGCCCATATTACTTTGCCCATGTTACTTCTCTATTATCACATGAGACCCTCCCTGGTTGTTCCTATAAGTAGGCATTCACTTGCCTAGTGTACTCTGCCCAGTAAACAAAAACTAACTAAATAAATAAATAGACAATAATTAATCCCTTGACAACTAGGTATCTACTAATATGCTAATAACCTAGGTACTCATCTTATGGAGAGTTGTTTAAAAAAACTTTGTGGAAATCTTATTTTTTTATTTTTTTGAACATTGGTGACTGGGAAAGGCACACTGAGCCGGGGCTCATTTTTGGGTGTGCCCCAGGGAAGGGGAGCAAAGGATAAAAACAGTACATAGCTTATATATACTGTAATACTGTGTGTGAGTGTGTGTGTGTGTGTGTGTGTGTGTGTGTGTGTGTGTGTGTGTATGTATATATATATATATTTATCAATCAATCAATCAAAATCTTTATTTATCCAGGTGAACACCATTGAGCAAGCTCATTTACAAGGTGGACCTGCTCCACACAAGGTCAGGTAGCAATACATTTATGTACAGATAATAACACAGTCAGTGAAGGTATACTTTGGTGCAGGTAACCTGCAACACACAAGGTAAATAGCAATTACATTTATTTACAGACAGGAAGACAGTAAGCGTAGGTATACATAGAGATATAACAGTAATATAGCACAGTAAACAATAATAGGTGCAGGTTTAGCAAACATATTCATGGTCTAATATTCCTGTATAAGTCATAACATATTCAGGGAAGGGAAGTGGGGAGTTAAGAAGGGTGCTGCATGCAGAGAAGAAAATACTCAGCAAATTAACAAAAACTTGTGTAGCGAAGGAGGTCATCATGGGGTAGGAGAGATGCAGCTGACAAGGAGGGGCTGGTACTGGGATGCTATACTACCAGCAGAGGAAGGTTAGCAGGCCGTGGGCATGTAATAGTGGCAGGATTGGAGGGGAGGACTGTGGACATAGAGTTCGTAGGTAACTAGGGTTAGATTTGTGTAATAGTACAGAATGGGAGTACAAAGGAAGACTAATTGTAGGCGGACGCGAATGAGCTAGGGTCGATTGAAGCAATTGCAGACTTCTGTGATGGTTTATGCATACAAGGTCTTGAACACAGCTAGGCTAACAGGAAATCTCAATTTCAATGATTTCTGAAGCTTACTCCAGAGCGATGGTAGAGCGATGCCTATGGCAGCTCTCCCGAACCGCGTACAGGCCCTGGGCACTTGCAGAAAGATCAAGGAGCAGCTTCTCAGATCATAATTCCCAATCACAGTAGGAGGCAGACAATCATCAATATACTGTAGGAGTTTCTCAGTAATGGTTCTGTATGTCCAGAGAGACGTATTCCTATTATGCCTATATTGTAGGGAGGTCCATCCCACAGCCACATATAAGAAGCAGTGGTGAGTGGAGAAGGGGGGACCAGTAATGAAACGCAGGGCTCTGTGATATAGAATGTCCAGTTTTCCAAGTTATGAGGCAGCGCATTGGCTATAAATGAAGTCAGCATAGTCAATTAAGGAGAGAAACATAGACTGGACTAGCTGTCTCTTAGCTTCCTTAGTTAGTAGGCGGTTTGTCCTGAAGAAAAGACCAAGCCTTTGCCTCAGTTTTTTCAGCAAGTCCTCCAGGTGGTCTGCAAAGGAGAGTTTATGGTCTAAGCAGACCCCCAAGTATTTGAATTTCGTTATATATTCCAAGTTTTCTCCTAATAACGTAGAGATGGGGAGGGTACCAACAGCAGCTGGATATGCCAAATGATTAACAAGTGAGAATATCACTGCTTTTGTTTTCTTGGCATTAAGTAGTAATTTTTTGCTAAGGAGCTAGTGTTGCAGTAAGTTGAAATTGGCTTGTAGGTCGGCACAGGCAGTTTCAGGTGTTGTACGGCTTAGGTAAAGCACCGTATCATCTGTGACTAGATGGATACTTGCCTCCTTGATGCCTGCATCTATACTTTTGATGTACATAGCAAATAGAAGTGGCCCCAGGATGGAGCCCTGCAAGACACCTCTTTTTAATGGTTTGGGGATGGAATCTCACCTTCAGCCTTGACCTGCTGAAGCCTGTCCGTCAGGTAGTCGTGAAACCAACTCAATGAGGTAGAGTCTAGACCTATCGTTTTTAGTGTAGAAAGAAGTAGGCTGTGGTTGACAGTGTCGAAGGCCTTGCTTAGGTCTAGAAATACAGCACAAGCAAACTTTTTGTTCTCTAGGTTGCGCTGCCAGTCATTTGTCACCTTGGCTAAAGCCATAATCATACTATGTTCAGCTCTGAAGCCGGGCTGAATAGGTTTAAAAGATCTGTGTTGTCAATGTAAGATCTCAATTGGGCATTCACAGTTTTTTCCAAGAGTTTCAACAGAATGGGGAGGAGAGAGATCGGCCTATAGTTATTTAGGTCGCAGGGGTCCCCAGATTTAAATAGCGGGATAGCATGTGCAGTTTTCCATAGGTGACGGAGAGTCCCTTGTGAAAGAGGCAGGTTAAATAGATGAGTAATTGGAATGGCCAGGACATGATAGGCAATCTTTAGGTAGTAGGGATCGAAGGTGTCCGCACCGGCACTTTTCTTGGTGTCCAAATGGAGGAGCAGATCTTTGACCTCTTTCAAGGAAGCAGGGGAAAAAGAAAAGATTGCATTTGTGGAACTAGGTACTGGAGGTTGTATGGTAATCTGGAAACGCAGGCTGCATGCAGGCGAGTTGTCAAATGCTAGACCTGCAGTGGCAAAGTGGTTGTTAAAGGCTTGTAGCATCTCTTTTTTGTCATTGATAGCGACATTGTCCGAAATGATTTTTGACGGAAGCATGTTTCCTGACGTATGCCCAAATAGTTCTTTTAATGTAGACCAAAATTTGGTGGGGCATTTTGAGGCAGAGTCTAGTTCAGATCGATAGAAATTGGCCTTGGTCACGCTAATCAGTTTAGTGCAGAGGTTTATGGCTGTTCTGAAAAGACACCAGTCTTCAGCTCTGTGGGATTTACAAGCTGTTTTCCAAAGCTTATCCATGTTAAATAATGCAGCCTTGAGGTCAGTAGTGAACCAACGACACTTTCTAGCCTTTATGCGTGTTTTGACCAGCGGTGCATGGATGTTAAGGGCACTTGTTACAATTTCATGGAAGATGGCATATGCTGTTTCCACTGATGTAGCTAGGTAAAAGCTCTGCCAAAGCAGGAAGACTTTCAGGTCATTGATGTATGCACTCAGATCGAAGTTCTGTTTGGACCTTTTGGTTGAGAACTTGGCTGTGGATGTCGTTTCAGAGTCTGCCCGTATACCAGCAATAAAGCAATGGTCACTTACATCGGCGGAAAAAATTCCAGCATGGGAGAAGGAATGGGGTTTACTTACTAGAAGGACATCCAATAGGGTGCTTTTCAATGGATTTTTCTTGTTAATGCAGATTGGTTCATCAATAAGTAGTGCAAGCCCATGGAAATCGCAGAAGGATTTAAGAGGAAGCGAGGCACTGGACAGCCAGCCATAGTTAAGGTCCCGTAGTATAATTGTTTCCAAGGTGCCAGTGCCCAGAATAGTTGAGAGGTGGGACAGGAGCCGCGGCCCCGAAGACAGGTGTCTGTAGCATCCTATGACATGGCGAGCCAACGACGGAGATATTTCAATTTTTATGGACAGACATTCAAAGCCATTTGCAGTCGAGGTGGAATCAAGGGTGGCAATCGTAAATTTATCCTTAACATAAATGGCGACCCCACCACCTCTAGCCTGTCTATCAGCTCTGAATAACAGATAGTTGGAAATATTGACCTCTCTATCTGGCGTAGATGGTCGAGGACAGGATTTCAAAACCACGAGTACATCTGGTTCCGTGTGGATAGTCTATGTCTGTATTGAAGTGAGTTTTTTTAAGAGGCTGCACACATTAACATGCATAAAGCTGATTCCTTTAATCTTTTTGATTTCTGAGGGTGAGGAAAGAGCTTTTGTTGGGCCAGGGTTGAGTTCAACATTGCCTGAGCATAGTAATAGGAGGAGTATAACTTTCCTCAAGTGCTATTTTGGTTATTCTAGCCCTTCTTCTGCTAGTCGAGGCTTCGGCGTAGGAGTGCCTAGGCCTATTTTTTATACTGTACTGACCTAGTTACACATAAGCTAAGACCCTTGCCATATAACACCAATGGGTGTAGGTATTGAAGGGGAAAGGTAACATTTCTTGTGTAGGTATCAAGGTGCTGGTGACACTCCGAGAAGGATACTCAGTTAGGTGTGGGTGCAGGAAATTAGGGACACAGCACAAATTATATAAGGACTTGATAAGTAGGCAGTCCTGAGATGAGGGATATGATTCCTCCCGGGAGTAAGGTTTGCCTGGGGTGTACCCTATCAAGGGTAGCGTGCATAAGGCAGAAGGCATTTATGCAACAGGAGTCATGATAAAAACTGTAGAATAAAACAATTTACCTATGATACTATGGTGATAAATTTATTTATCACCATAGTATCTCATTTATCTACACAGTTCTCTTCAGAATTCATTTAGAATGTTCGACCTTAGAAGCAGTACTAACCATATTCAAATAGAAATAACTTTAAAATGAAAAAAGATAGCATGATACTGTGGGAACGAAAATTGTTCAGCACAAAATGATCTACCAAGTGAGTGATGTTTCATTTATAGATACCTTATATATTTTTTTATAATTAGCAAGAAAACAAAAGAAAATGTAATTTTTTGTTCACTTGTTTGACTAACAAACGTGAATAACTTGAAAACAAAAAATGATAGCATGATACAGTGAGCATGAAAAATGTTCAGCACAAAAATATATAAAAAAATGAAGTGTTTTATTTATAGATACCATTTTGTTTTTTTTATAATTAGCAAAAAACAGCATGAAATTCAATTTTCTTTTCCTTTTTATTACAAATTATTTACACCTACCAAAATCAAAACGTTCACACAACATCCAAACCTGTTGCATAAATGGAATATGCAGGGGTTCAGTGTGTGATGATTCATTTATCTTGTACAGTTTCCAGTGACCTCTCGTAACTCTCACTCATGCCTTCGGCACTCATGAGGTTACTTGAGGTCACTGGAAACTGCACAAGATAAATGCATTATCGCACACTGAACTCCTGCATACCCGTTATATATACACACACAGTGTAACAAGTAAAGTGCAAAATCAAAACATACAATAACCATGGAACAAGCAAAGCTGATCAGACAAAAAGATGGCAGGTAATCATTTCACCTGGCGTAAGGGGACTGTTAAGAGGACGGAAAGCAGGAGCAAGGCGGAAAGGGGAGTGTTTCAGTTGGTGTCTGAGGGAGGCAGGAGAGGCAGTGAAATGAAAGGAAGAGGGAAGCTGGCTCCGAAGTGAGGGGAGACAAACAGGCAAAGGCTGAGGTACGTGAATATGGCAAAGCAAAGGTGTGATGACCCCTGGAGTGGAGGGAGTAAGAGGCAGAGGGAACAGTGCACTTTTTGAATGCAAACAGCTTGGCTTTTGGCTGAGACTTACGAGGCTTCCACAAAGTCGAATATCTGCTCAGTGCCTAAAGGAAAAACTGAACTGGCATAAATTGGGATATGCTAAGAACTTGTGGTATTCAAAAATATACACAATGATAAACAAATATAAATGTGCTATGTTGATAAAGTACACTGAAAGAAATATTCGGTTAAGTCTCAAATATAACAAGTATTTGTTCTCAAAAATTAAAACCTCTTGGCAAAATCAAGATTTAAAAGAAATAAAGGAATCCCACTACTCTAGGTGGTTTGCCAAGAATAATTATAAGTTTGGATACAAGAGTTATCTGGATATTCTTAATGATCTTGAAACTCGCAAAATATTTGTAAGGTATAGGTCTGAACAATTTGATGGCAACTTGTTGAGATTTAGATATAAATAAATCACCAGATGAAAAATGCAGTTGTTCGATGGGAGAATGTGAGGACTTGATGCATGTCCTGTGGCATTGTACATGGTATTTAAATGAACGTAAATACTGGTTAGGACCTTTTGTGGATGCTCAGTAAGGTGTAGATTTAGAAACACTGACCTTCATTATTTTGCATACTGAAGACAGTTGGTCTATACAAAGAGCGGCGAGTTATTTTAAAGCAATTAATAAATGCAAAAAAAGAATTAACAGTACAATTATCCAAGTTCTCGATAAATGCTGTGGTGAAATCCTAATTACTCTGTGTAATTGGGATCATTTTAAGACCAATTGGAGTGCTATAGATTGTCTGTTTTAAATAGATATAAAAGGGGTGGAGATGGAAAATATAAAGCAAGGAAGTATTTAATATGTTAGTGGTGCTGCTGTACAATTCTGATCTTCCCCTTTTACATAATATGTGATGTATATTGTCTATATTTATTTTATGCATTGCAACCTTAGAGGTTTTTAAATTGTATTAGTTGAAGGCTTTTTTTAGCCAAACAATACACTAAACTGAAGGGAACAGTGGAGAGGAGCGATGAGAAGTAAGAGGGAAGGGACCCAAACAAGTATTTATATATAAGGAGACACACTGCATCTGGTAATGGGATGGAAGGGGAAGAATGGATAGAGCTGAGTAAAGTGAGCAGTGATGAGTTTGAGAGGGTGAGTTGGTTGCAAAGTGACAGAAGGAGCTACAGAGGGAATCCAGTCTGGTCAGGGAGGTAGAGGGGGCAGATGCATAGACCACGGCTGCATAGTCAAAGACAGGAAGCACCATTTTGGTGACAAGCTCACAGTGAACCAGTAAGGAAAGACGATCTTTATTTCTGTACAAGGCACCAAGTTTAGGATTGAGCTTGGCACGGATGGCATTGATGTGGATAGAGAAGTCATGCCTCACACCAAGATACTTGAAGAAAGGAACCACTTCAAGTAGCGAGCCATACAAGGTGGAAAAAGTGGGTACTGAGGTGAGTTTGGCTAGTTTTTGGATGTTGCCAAAGATCATGGATACTGTGTTTTTGGTATTGACCCAAAGCTGGTTAGACTTGAACCATCATAAGACACTGTGGAAATTTAGCAGTAACAGACATTCAACATCAGTGGTGAAGGGGCCAGAAGTGTAGATAACTGTGTCATCTGCATACATGTGAATGTGCAAGTTAGCACAGGCTGAAGGGGAGGTCATTGAGGAAAATGGAGAAGAGTGTGGGGCCCAGGTTAGAGCCCTGTGGGATTCCCACCTTGATGGGAAGAGGAGGTGACAAGGCACTACCTACCTGCACAGACTGTAGTCAGCCCATGAGATAAGAACAGAACTAATCTACAGCAGGAGCTGAGAGGCCAGCCATACCCAGCTTATTTTATTTATTTATTTATTGAGATGTTTCACCAGGAAGGCACGCTGAACAACAAGTTGCTCGTCTCCCAGTGCGACCTGGGGGGTAGGGGAACATGAGGATAGTTTACAGCGATTCGGTACACAATATAAATGTACAGTACCTTACATTCAAATTATTTGAGCAGACTGTACAGAAGTATTGAAATATTCAGATATATTCAGAAGGAGGGAAAGAGTGAGACACCGAGTCACAGGCCTCGGCCAGATCAATGAAGATGCCTTCCATGATGTGATGCTGATCCATCCCTGAAAGGACAGCATCAGCTACATGCAGCAGGGAGGAGACAGTGGAGGGATCCTTCCTGAACCCAGATTGGTAAAGGGAGAAGAAATCAGAGGAGAAGGAGAGGAAGTCAAAAAGTCTATGGTAGACAAGCTTCTCTTGCAACTTACTGTAGCTAGAAATCTGAGCAGTACATTTCATAGAGTAGGTAAAAGCAAAAGGAAATGAAAGTGCCACAAGAAAGAAAAGAGCCATGAAGGTCAGGGTGAAAAGGGAAGCAAGAAAACTGAAGAAAAGAACAAAGATGAAGTGGAAAAGTGAGGAGATAAGCAGGGAAAGTACAGGAATCATATATTGGTCATAACTGTAAGTAGTTCACATTCAGTGCACTGTAGAGTAATCCCTATACTGGGAGCTGAAGTCTGGCATTCCCCCCTATTTTGACCATATATAACTATTTCCATGTATGTGCAAATCTCATATTAAATAGATCCTCATTCCCATTTAGATTATTTGCCAGTCTTTCAATTTTAGGGAAAATCAGTCAATTCTAGTTTCCATTCTGTAACGGATGGTGGAACAGTATCCACCTAGTGATGTATAATTACTTTTTTATCTTGCATAGGATATAAAAGGATACTGTAGATTACTGTCCTCAGTTTTGGGGTTGATATGAATGTTCCCCAGTATACAATTCGTGAAATTAAAATGGGCTAGTCTAGTAAAGCTTTATTTTATCAGGTTATTGATTGTTTCCCAGAATGCCTGTTGGGTGAATCCCATACACAATGAATTAACATGACTACAGAAATGTTACATTTTCCACATTCAGGCATATCCAGATGTCCCATCTTGTTTAGCATGTATGGAGTATAGTATTCCTATTTAGAATTTTGTACTGTGTACCAGCTATCAGTATAGTGGAGTAACTGTTATCCTGTATATTTTCCATGTTTAAAGTGTTTTTTGGCTATATCAGTAGTTTTCAACCACAACTTATCTATTGTCCACAAGTCTCCATCAACTTAAATATTACATTTTCTATACATTTTGGATAATGAAATAAGGTCTCTGCTGTTAAATAACTGAGATATAAGTTTTCCCTCTGCTTCTGATCTCCATATAAGTCCTATGTTAGTTGTAATCACGTTCTTACATTTAACATAGAACTAACTGCTAAAAGGAAGCATTTATGAACATAGAGAATACTGGATGGGCAACTATGCAGAACCAGTGTGTTCTGCCACAGAGGGATTCTGTTTCCTTCTGACCTCAAGAGCAAAGCTCGAGAGGTCCATGGGAATCAGAACCCCAAGGTGGCAAAACACACTGGTTGTGCATAGAGTTGCTCATTGTGTATTTTTTATAGTATATAGTACTGTGTGAAAAATGTGTTTTGTGAGTTCTTTTGCTTTCAAAATGAAACTGACTCATGCAGTCTCTAGAGGTTCTAGAATGCTGTTCTAACAGTAGGGTAGGACAGCATTCCATGACCTTGGAACTGTGATAGAACAGCATTTTGAAAGGGATGGAATTCTATTCAGAACAACACTCCACTATACACTATAATGCCCTTCAAATTTCATATACAGGGCTTTTAAATGAGCTATTGGGCTCCTCTGTAGCTGGTCGCAGTTCAGAGATATCGATGATCTACCCCATGTTGATATATCACTGTCACTATTTTTAGAACCCTGTGATGTCTCTGATGATCAAGCGATGCTTGACTACAATGTGGTTAGCTATAGTTTGATCACCAATGACATCATAGGGTTCTTAAAAATGGCGGTTATGTAGTATCAGTATGGGGCAGACTTAATCATCGATATCTCTGAGCCTGTACCAGATACAGATAAGTCCAGTACCTCAACTGAAAGAGATTTCAATGGTATTTGACACTATGATGGAAATGGGTCATGAATATTCCCCATCAAGATGCGTGCATTGAATTTTGTTTTAATTATTTCAATAGGTTTCAACCTACTCTTAATACAGACATCTGACAGAAAGAAAATCCTAGCATCAAAGCAACTATGAGAACTGTCATCCATCACCAAGTCTGAGAAATTTGGATTCTAACATAGTGATTGTCCCTCGAAAGCTGTCCTGCTTAGCTTCAGCTATATGGTTAATTGTTTAAAAGGTTTGAATACTCTCTTTAAAAAACAGTATGAAGTGCAATTTTTGTGTTGGCTCATGCTTGAGCGGCCAACATATTGCATTAGTAGCAGATTTGGAGGCGTGGTCACTGTTGGGCGAATACAGGGCATGCATCAGAAGGTGCGTCCCTCATTCCCCAATAAGCCAGCATGCAGGCGCCACACCAGGAATACATAATGTGGTGAGCACATCTAAGAAAAGGTCTGCTGCAATGACAGCCAAACTCGTCATGCAGCAGTACCAAAACACAACCTCCCTACATGTCTTTCCTGGTGAAGCTTTTCTATTAACATGGTGGCGCTGACTGCCACCGCGTGGAGAGCCGACTTCAGGGGTGCCCACTCCCCGTTGGCTTAATGCAACTTCCACTCCCATTTAAAGTGTGTGCCAAGGAGGTGCCCAATCCCCTTCTGTATCATGTCCCCCCCTTCTTGGTTTCATTTGCCGAGAGGAGAGCCCACTCCCCATCGGCATAATGCCCCCTCACATTTGTACAGAACCCCGCCCCAAAAAACACTAGGTGGTACGCCAGAGGCTCCCAGTGTGCCAAATGACCCTGTAAAAGGAAAACCGTCCTGCAATGTTTTATTTTATTTTTTTAAACCTGCAAAGCAGAAACGGTCCCTTCGACTTGGTGGCCCTCCCTGCCACGCCCACTTCTCTGCGCACCTGTCTCCCCACACCCCTCACCCCATACTTACCACCGGAGCATGCTGCGGTGATCTTCGGTGAACCAGGAACATGTCTGCACTCTTCAAAGCTGACCGCGAACTGAAGAAATGCCAGTAAGCTGTATAATGGCATAAATAGGGTTTTTCAACTTTGATGCATATCTCGGGCATTTTGGCGAATTTTGGCACCAAATTTTCAACATGGGGTTATTGGGATGCCTCCTCAAGAATTCAGTCACTGTCATGGCGTTATTCGGTCCTGAAAGGTGATTTTGTGGTCACTGCACGGAATCATCTTTCGGGACCGATTCATGAAACAACAGTGCCACTGTTCATGAGGGAGGCTCTCAAAAAGCCTATGTTGCAAATGTGGTGAAAAAATCCAAAAAATAGCTGTTTTATGAGCGTGCATTGCGCAGTTTCCACGCACACTTGTAACTTCATGAATTTTTAATATTTTCACTCCAGATTTTCAAAATTGGCATTTTTCTACACCTCCTTATGAACAGCACAGCTGTTATTTTGCATATCCTGGCTGAAATGTGTTTTCACACATCTGGCGCAGAATAGCGTGGTCGCTGTGTGAAATCAGTTTTTGGGACAGTTTGAGAAAATGACGGTGTCACTGAACAGAAGTCCTAAAATTCCTATGTTGAAAATTTGGTGACGAACATCCATAAAATGTCCAACACCTTAATTTGGTTCAAGGTTAGCTGTCATTCATCTGTATCCCCTGTCCCCTGGGTCGTGCCTGAAAATAGGTAGAATTTGTCTAGTGCACTTACCCGGTCAAGAAAAAAACTAAAAAAAAATAAATGACTGTGTTACAAGTGTGCGTTGCATAGTTTCCACACACCCTTGTAACTTGGCAAATTTGCAGTATTTTCATGCCAGATTTTCAACACTGGCATTTTCTCACACCTCCTTGTGAACAGTACAGCTGTCATTTTTCACAGCCTGCCCAAAATGTGTTTCCACACCTGTGGTGCACAATGGCCTGGTCGCTATGGGAAATCAACTTTTGGGACAGATTAACAAAATCACAACGCCACTGTTCATGAGGGGAGGTCCCAAAATGCCTATGTTGAAAATGTGGCAAAAAAAAACAAAAAATAATTGGGTTACGGACGTGTGTTGTGCAGTTTCTATGCATGCTCATGACTTCACCAATGTTTCATATTTTCACTCCGGATTTTCAACGTTGCCATTTTTTTACACCTCCTCATGAACAATACAGTTGTCATTTTTCACATCCTGCCCAAAATGTGTTTTCATCCCTGTGTCGCCAAATGGCATAGCCGATGTGCAACACCACCTTTCCGCTAACAAACTGATTGTGCCGCTTTTCATGAGCTGGGGTCACAAAAAGCCCATGTCGAAAATTTGGAGTGACAATACCAACAAATGCCTATGACGTTAGGGTTTCCAACTGTAACACCCAACCCTGTAGAGACTGCCAGGCATCAGGGGTGTGACTTCAGATCACTGTCTATAATGCTCACACCATTCCACCCCCACCCCCATCCTGCAGCCAGCGACAGGCATTGAGGTGTGCCTTGGAGTGCTCGGCCCCAAAGTTCACCCCATTTTCCTATACTGCACCCACCTCAGCGTATTTCCTTATGGAATGGGGTAAGTATAAAGCCCAAATATCTCAAAGCACACCACAATACTTGTCAGTGTCTACAGGGTAGGGTGAGGTAAAGTGGCATGAGCATTATAGCTGACGCCCCAAAGGCACACCCCAACACCTGTCAGTCTCTGCAGAGTAGGGGTGGGGTTGGCGTCAGTTCAATATTTCACTGCCATTCCGATTATGCATCTCTAACTCCTGCACTACCAATGCCAATGCCAGCGAGACAACATTCATCATTGACAAATGCTTGTTTTTTCAGAATTGAACATGCTGCTACACTGATGCTATGTAGTTTAAATAACTGCAATTTAATATAAACCCAGTCCACTGTGTAGCCCTGTATATATTCATGGGTGTTGGCAGACATACTCTGTGTACTTTGCTGAGTACAGTAAAATCTGGAAAATCCAGGGGCAATAGAGCCGCAGGCCAGGGCAGCAAACACAAACAGAGCCTGATGTTCTAGAAGAACTACTTTTCCACTCCTTGGAAGCTTTAGTGAGAGTTTATGAATGATCTTTGGAAGATGCATGGGTGCTAAACTTAAAGGACATGATTGTATGAGTGACCCTATCAAGTACATACACATGAGTACTGGTGTGAATGGACTTCTGTAATGATGGCTACTTTGATGTGGTACAGAGGGTTTTAAAATATCTGAAACACTATAACTAAAACCCAGCCAACTTCTGTCTGATTGGTAGTGTGTGTGTGTGTGTGTGTGTGTGTGTGTGTTTTGATAAAATAAAAATGTTGTGACTCTATTAGGATCATTAGCTTACTATATATTGTTGACTGAAATGGGCTTGGGCAATGTTTGTGTGGTGGGGTAGCACATCTTTTGGTTTGTCTTTATGGGGAGGGCAACAGTTCGTTCAACTCTCGAGTATAAGTGTAACATTTCTTGCTACACCCCTGTATAAAATCTATCTTATATGATTTTGTCCACGTTGATTTGACATGCATTTGCATTGAAAGGTAGTACAGAACAAAAACTGGCATGCTCATGCCATTTGCTTTTTTTGATCGCATAGGTTTCTCTGTGTCACATTGATAACTCTTGTCATTCCATATATTTATTTATTTATTTATTTACTTATTTATTTATTTTCAGAGAATCAGAAATACCTTTGAGTCAAAGACTCCTTTACAAAGGTTCCACATCACATATAATTGGTCAGATGCACAAATACAAATACAAATTAGTGCAGATACAAATACAGTGATTGATTATTACAGAGTAAAATTATGTTACAACAGGAAAGTTAGGCTGACATTCAGGAACTAGTGCAGTCTGAGACAGTTTAAAGCGACTGGAAACTAACATCCCAGAGCTAGCGGAGGTAAGAGCTTTAAGCAGAGGCAAGCCAGAGGCCATTGTCAGTCTTAGATGGACCAGGCACCAGTTCACGAACAGTCGCAGTCAGTTGAGGACCGAAGATGGGCCCTAAGGTGCGTTTTGAAGCGACCAATTCTTTGATCAAAACGCAAGGAGGAGGGCAGGTTATTCATCCATAAGGGTGCCCTATAGCAGAAGGATCTTTGGAATTGAGTTGTGCGACAGGAAGGGTTGGAGAGACGATGGGTATCTGAGCTACGGGTGTGCTTAACTTTAGGGTCCAAGGTGATTAAGGAAGTGAGTGCCACAGGGGTGAGGCCAAGGGTGAATTTTTTTTGCTAAGAGACATGTGTGGAATTTGATTCTATTGTCAAGGTTAAGCCAGTTGGTGTCCTTATATAGCACACAGGTATGGGTAAGTCTGTCACACCCTAGTAAAAGATGACAAGCCTTGTTTAGCACAAGTCTAAGACTATCCAGGGCTGAGGGGCTTGCACCTCCAAAACTCAGAAGGCCATAGTCTAGCAGGGAGAGAACTGAGGAGGAGATTGCAAGCTTCAGGGTCTCAGGGATAAGGCAATGTTTATAGCAGGACAAAAGCCCAAGATTAATATTTAGGGCCTTGAATAATTGGTGTATATGTTCATGGTAGGTAAGGCCAGAGTCCAAAGTGATGCCCAGGTACTTAAAGGATGAACAAATTCCAGAGGGGTCTGGGACGCTGATAGTATTTGAGGAAAATAATGTAAATAATAAGGCATTGCAAGGTGAACCAGCTTTTGGCAGCGATGAAAGAGGACTGGAGGGAGTGGTGGAGTTGAGAGGGGTCTGGACTAGAGGAGAAGATGACAGCATCATCTGCATATAGTAATAGGTTGGAGGAGCAGGATGTGGGGATGGAGTTTAGGAAGAGGCTGAAAAGGAGGGGACCCAAAATAGACCCTTGTGGGACTCCTGAGAGGACAGGAGATTTGGAGGACAGGGTATTCCCAATTTTGACTTGAAGGGTCCGGTTAGCAAGATAGTCTGTGAACCATCCCACAGAATCCTGTGAGAGACTGAGGTTAAGCAAGGAGGTAAGGAGTAATGAATGATGGACGGTATCAAAGACCTTAATGAGGTCAATGAAGATCACACCTGTGATGTGGTCTTTATCCAATGTAGTATGGATGTGTGATGTTAGCTCCAGCAAGGCCATAGTCATGCTGTGACCTTTGCGGAAACCATGCTGTTGTTTGCAGAGTAGGTCATATTTATTGAGGTGGTCAGTGAGCTGTTCCGAAACTATCCTCTCCAAGGCCTTGGAGAGGGGGGGAAGTATGGAGATAGGGCGGTAATTATTGGCAGAGGAGCGGCCACCACCTTTAAATAAGGGCGTGATAGAGGCGGATTTCCAAATGGTAGGGAATTTACCTAGTGAGAGGGAAAGGTTTAAAATGTGGGTGAGAGGAGCCAGGACTTCCTTAAGGGAGAACCTAAGAATTCTAAGATCAAGGGAATTGGCATTGGAGGAGGCGTGACTAAGGGCAGCAGTAAGGTATGGTTCAGCTGATTTAGGAGAAATGCAGTGAAAATAAAAGGGGGGGCTGAGGTGAGGCGCTGGATTGCTAGGAGCAGGTGGGTCATAGAAGTTCGGGGGGAGAACATGGCTAAGGTTGGAGAAAGCATCACTGAAAACAGCAGCAATTTGAGGGGGGTCAGAGGTCAAGGACCCATTTGACATGACTTGGGAGGGGACCAGGTTGGGGACCTTACCGCATATTTCTTTAATGTTGTTCCAGAACTTGCAGCCGGAGCCCCAGGACGAGGTTAAGGCAGATTTATAATAATCTGCATTTGCCCTGCTAATGGCCCACGTGCACTTGTTCCGGTCCATTCTATAATTCTGTCTATCAAGGAGGAGGCCGGACTCAATGGAGAGATGCCATAGTGAGTCTCTGGTTCGCATTAAAGACTTGAGCCTTTCAGTGAACCACGGAGCGTGATTGCCTTTGACCATTCTTTTCGTGAAAGGTGCATAGAGGCCACAAATATTATTGAAGGACCTGGTAAATGTGTCCAAGGCACTGTCTAGGTTAACAGTGCTGAAAATGAAGGAACAATTCATGACCCTGAGGTGCGCTTTTAGATGTGCCAGTTTACCAGGACCAAGGTTACGTTGCACAATTATTTTGGGAGGGGGTCTTGGGATTTTACAGGACCAGGAGCAGAGAACAGGAGAGTGGTCACTGAGAGCATTTGGAAGTACGGAAACATTGGTGATCTTACTGGGGCGATTGGAGAAGATGAGGTCCAATAGTGAGGAGGATCCGGTACAAGGGTCCAGACGTGTGGTGGAAGTGACAAGTTGTGTTAGATCTTGGGCTGTGGCGAGATCAATGTGTGGGGTGGCATCCCTGCTTAGCCAGTTGATGTTAAAGTCACCAAGTACAAGTAGTTCCGACTGGGAGGGTAGTGTGTCCAGATAAGACAGTACTGCTTGGAAGGCTGAATTTTGGGTCCCTTGGGGGAATGTAGACTTTAGTTATGTATAAAGGGTTTTGGGCCCTTCCCAGAGCAAGTTTGACAGTGAGGGCCTGTGTGCCAGCCCCCAATTGAGGGGAGTGGAGAAGGTGACCTTGTAAGCTATCCTTAGTATAGAGGGCACAGCCACCCCCTCACTTACCATGTCGATCTGCACGGTAAAGGATAAACCCAGGCAGAGATACGGAGGAATCCGGGGTCCGAGACATGAGCCAGGTTTCACACACTGCTATGACATCCGGTTGGTGCTGTAGTTCCCAACCCTGGAAGGAGTCCCATTTTTTTAGGATGCTACAAATATTGATATAAGTAGAGATATAGCCGACCATTTTTTTTTAACTTTACCATTTAGCACATTTGTTTTATGTAATATAATTTTCTACCTTAAAATCTCAGATTCCAGTGTGAGACAGCACCTTTTCCATGTGGACTAAAGGGCTTCTGAGTGGTAACATCATCATTACTTCTGTGGGATAATTGAGATGCATGCATGGGAAGAAAGGGTAGAAGGTATTTTGATCCTTGCAACAGTGAAGGTCAGAAATAGGTAAGAAAGCATGATGGGGGACAGGATTTTTCTGTGTTGTAAAGACAAGACACTGATGACAGAAAGTGACCATTTGAGGGGTCTTTTCTACCCTCAGAAGTTACCAAAAAATCTCTCAATAGTGTCAAAAAAGCAACATTTTTATGAGGTCTTGGCAGCCCCCCAGAGCTCTAGCCTATTATGTTTTGTTAGCCCCCCCGTAAAGCTTTTACCAGACACATGTGTTGACTAATTATCTTTTAAAGCCCTGTTCTGCTTGTGAGTGGTTCACTATTGAAGGGACACCCATCAGCCTTTAACTTACCTTTTTGCCCACACTCCCAAAGATGCCTGCACTCCCTGCAGCTGTCTTCATAGCGATATATATATATGCCAGCAATGGATGCTTCCAGTTAATACAGGTTTTTAGAAATGTTATTGAAAACTGCTGCTGTGGTGGCCACGCTTCCTCATGGCCATCCAATGCCAAAGCAAGCTGACATTGCAAATTTATTTTTATTTTACTCTTTTGGTAACCGGGTAAGGCCCACTGGGCACAGGTGCCTGTTTTCAGGGGCAACCCGGGAGCACTGAGGAGGTTAAGTGACTTGTTTAGAGTCACACAGTATGCAAGTGAAGGTTGTGGGAATCAAACCCAGGTCTGACTGCTGGATGTACCAGGCTCATTCACAGTGATGCCGAAGTGCTAGTAGGCTCATCCAGGAATGAGTTTGATCCATTTTAACCAAATTCAGCTTGCTTGTTCAGCTAAATAATGTTTCTGTTAGTTGAAAGCAAGCTGAACTTGGCCAAGTATTTCTTCTTCAGTAGGGGTGGTGGGGGTGAAAACAATGCATGCCCAGTATCATGGCTTTAATCTTTTATTTTATTTTATTTATTTGAGTCTAGGATTACAACAATACCTTTGAGCCGAGGCTCTTTTACAAAGGTTCCACATCAGAGAGTACAAGCATACAGCACGAATTACAGCAAAAAACATTCAGTAACATTGACGATCAAGTCAAGACATGCAATTACAGGGACTACAGGAGGCACAACGGAGAGGGGGGAAATGACAGAGGTAGGGCTAGGGGTGGGGTGATGGGAGAGAAGATCACAGAGTGTGAGGAGGTGGGGAGAAAAAAACGGGGTGAGTAGCAGGAAGAGAGGGGGAGTATGAAGGGAGGTGGGGAAAGGAAGGGGAAGGGGGGGTGAAACGGCGGGTAGGGCAGCCTGGAGGCCTTGTCAATGACAGACAGGGGTAAGTGCAACAGAGGGGCAGTAGTGATAGAAAGTGCTTGGTAAGGAGGCACATCGGGCGGCAACAGCAAGGGGCAGCTAGATTGGAGTACTGTTTAATCAGGGCAGTCACAGGAGCTGGAGGCTAGCAGGGAGAGGTGAAGCCTGGACTTGAAAACACCAAGCGTGGGTGCGGCAGAGATGTTGCTGCAAAGACTGTTTAGCCAGCTGGGTGCCCTATAAGCAAAAGATCTTTGTCCTTGGGTTGTGCGACATCAGGGGATTTGCAGAGAATGAGGTTTAGACCTCCTGGTATTGCAGTTGTTGTATATGGGTTTGAGGAGTGCACAGACTCCGAGAGGAGCAAGTCCCATCATTATTTTCTTGGCTGTGATGCAGGTTTGATATTTTATTCAACTGTCGAGTTGCAGCCACCCAGTTTGAGAGTAGAGGACACATGTGTGAGTGAGATGGTGGGATCCTGTGATTTATTTATTTTTTATTTATTAATTTTGTTAACTGGGTAGGCCCTCTGAGCCCCGAAGGTCCCTTCTTCAGGGGCGACCCAGAGTAGTTGCAAAGGATGAGTCAACAGGCCTTATTGAGGGAGATAGTAACATGTTTGAGAGAGGTGGTGGTGGCAGAGCCATAAGTGATAAGTCCATAATCTATAATGCTAACGATAGAGCTCTGGACGGCAACTGACAATGCTTCAGGGGTTAGATGTTTCCTGTGGCAGAACAGTAAGCCCAGCTGGGACTTTCAGACAGTGATTTTCATAAGTTAGAGCACTTGTCTCTGAAAAAGAAATACTTTGCCCAGTTCAACTTACTTTATACTAACAGAAAATGTGTTTAGCTGAACTCAGTTAAAATGGACCAAACCTGTCTACCAGTAATTCAACGCCATTTGTAAACATGAGTGCACTTTGGCATTGGGTGGCCTTAAATAAGAGCAGACCACAAGGGTTGCAGTTTTGTATAAAATGTATAAAAACCTATATTAACTAGAGGCATCCATTGCTGGCATATGTATTACTGTATATTGCCACATAGGCAGGTGCAGGGAGTGTGGGCACCTTTGGGAATATGGGCAAAAAAGTAAGTAAAAGGCTGACAGTGTCCCTTTAAGCTCTAACTAAATACACGATCTGGTATTTTGATCAGCTGTGTAGAGTTCTCCCACTTCTACCTCACTAAATTATTTTCACAGAAAACTAAAGATAAGTCTTTTCAGCCTAAGGAACAGACTTTGGGAGGCTTATGAATGAGGGCCTGCATGGCCCACACCCTATCTGGAGGTCAAACTGATACAAAGGAGGATTTCTCTCTTGTCATCTCTGCCAGACAGCACTTATCTTTGATACAAGGCTGTTCTTGAGCTCTAGGCTTCACGTTAATGCTGCTAGGCACAGGGGTGGGGTGGGGGGAGCAGCTGCTGACATCTACCAGGGTCTAAAAAAAGCAAACTCAACTCTGAGGCATTCCACAGCCCACAGCAGTATGAGGAGAGGCGGGGGCTGACAAAGCCTGAAACTTTTTCCTTTGTTTCCCCCTGTTCTGGCATTTATTTAGTGATAAGCAAGTGAAAGACGTGGACTCCAGCTGCCAAACTCAGATGAGTACTGTACCTGAGACAGTGCATGCTGAGAAAACAAATACGGGCACATTTGTTTTGAGATTCCATTGTTGAAGAAAAGAGTGTCTGTACCTAGACTTGATACTTATAAAGAGTACAGTGCCTTAGTTTTGTTCAACCAACAAAGGACAGCAAGCTCTTAAATCCATAGGCAGTGTTGGATCCAGGAATTTGTACAATGGGGGGTGCTGGGGTAGTGTATATACTTGATAATGCAATTTCTTTAATTTTTTTTTTTTAATGTATCTTGTCTACTATTATCTTTTTCATTACATGTTTAACAGAAAATACAAATGTAATCTACAGTTTTGACTGTATTTTTCCTTACAATCAATATTGGATTTCTTCAACAAAGTAAAATGCAGCAGAAGCAAACAAGGGGTGCTGGCATCCCTTTTGCCACCCTTAGATCCATCGCCCATAGGTCCAGAAATCAGAAACAGCACATAAGAAAAAATCAAGGACTAGTGATCAAAAGCAAGGACACTATGTCATTAATGTTACAGTACTATTAACTGAGAAAACTATTTGCATAGCAGTTTAGGGCAGAGTTTTCATACATGTGGGGTACATTTGTAGTATAATTGCACTATATGAGAGGTGACAGGTTGACCACAAAAAAAGGTGGTCTAACGTCAACTGCAAGTATCACAAGTCGTGCCCCCGAAAATGAGGCAAGCATCAAAAAATGACACATGATGTAATTTTCAGCTGTAAACTGCAGAAAGTGTTCCACATCTGTCAGCACATTTGAAAATAGCCTGGTGCTAAATCAGTGCATAGTACCCTGAAAGGACGGTACCAAGAAACTGCACCATGTAAAAGTGATTGTAACACCTCTGAGTATGCCAATTTGTCATCAGTTGTAAATGCCAGTATATGACTGCTTTTTCCTCTTCCTTTTTGCTTATGTATTATGGTACCCTAAGTTGTTCTATAAAACTGAATAAAAAAAAAATGGTCTGGTGCATCTGTGATGACACAAGCTGTGTCCAGACTTAGGAAATGAGCTTGAGTCCTAAGCTTGGAAAGTCCAGCCATTAGTGTTATAAAAAAACACAAAACATTCTGAAAGCACCTGTCGGAGGAGGATTTTCAAAGCAATCTATTCAGGATCTACCGCTATTATTTTTAAAGGGATCCATTCAGGATCCGCCAGCTGCTGTTTTCACAGGGATACATTCAGGAGCCTCCCACTATTTTCCAGGAGGTCCATTCAGGATCCACTGCTGCTGTTTTCAAATAGACCCATTCAGGAGCCGCCTACTGTTTTCAAAGAATTCCAGTCAGGATTCTCCAGCTGCTGTTTTCAAAGAGATCCATTCAGGAGCTGCCTGCTAATTTCAAAGAGATCCATTCAGGATCCTCCAGCTACTGTTTTTAAAAGCAGACTTGCATCCTCGTCTGTCAAAATTGACCATATACTAGATGAGCTTACAGTTCTGCCCTTCTGAATTTTGACTGTATTAAAAATTATTCAAACTAAATATGCATTAATTTATTTATTTAAGCAAATTGCCACAAATCATTACTTTCTACAACCTGACCATTTGAAAATACATAACAGCAAGATTTCATTTCATTTTATTTTAAAATGAAAGCCTATGGGCAATACATGCCCATTTTCATAAGCAGCCATGGTCACTGTACTAATAACAATGAGTTTAGTGACATATAACAACATATACAGACAATAACTACAAAGAACAAGTAGATTAAATTCAGTGGCCATTACGGGTGCCTATGCTGATAACGTTTCTTAAAGCCGTAACAAAAGATTTATAACTTGCTAAAGTTCTGATAGTTTGAGGTCGAGAATTCCAATAACTATTATTTCTAAAGACAGGCTGGATACCCCGAGCAGGCAGATGCAGCTGCAGGTGTAGCATACATCTGAGTCTGCAACCACCTGCTTTCAAAAATTGTCCCTCTAACTTTGAGAGCAGACATTTAATTATGTTTCTGAGCTCTCCAGTGATAGAAACATCAGTTTGTTTGTTTGTTTGTTTGTTTGTTTATTTATTTATTTATGTATGTATGTATGGCAGGTTCGGATTAGTACCTTTGTGCCAGCATGGCTCTTTTGCAAAGATTCCAAGTCAAATGGACATATAAACAATACTTTACAGTACACATTAAATACGATCACAAATTGGCAAGGTCATGCTAAACACAAAGTATTAGATATAAGGAAGTTACAAGTGCAATACAAGGAACAACAGCATGTCTCAGGGCTACAAAAATGATCATGGGACTAGGGGAGTTGCCGTACGAGGAAAGGTTGAAGGAGCTCAACATGTACTCGCTGGAAGACAGAAGGGTAAGAGGGAACATGATAGAGACCTTTAAGTACTTGAAAGGCATAAACAAAGTCAGGGAGGGAGGACTGTTCTGCTTAAAGGGGGGGGAAGGGTCACTAGGGGGCACAGTCTGAAATTGGAAGGGGGAAGGTTTAGGAGGGAGATGAGGAGGCACTACTTCACAGACAGAGTGGTGGCGGGTTGGAACGCACTGCCGGAGGAGTTAATCGCTCAAAGGACAGTGGATAGCTTTAAGCAGGGTTGCGATAGAGTCAAGGACAGGGTTACTACAGACAAGAACACAAAGGGGGGAAGGACTGGGAAAGAGGAGGAAGGGAGGAGTTTGGGTGGGGGGTGGGGCAGCTGTAGTGATATGAAACTAAGAGCTGCACAATTGGGCAGACTTAATAGACCTGTGGGCCTTTTTCTGCCAGCAATTCTGTATGTTTGTATGTCTCATTTATAAGGTAGAAGCTCCCAATCACAATTGGGTTTCTGAGTGCTGGTAGTGTTGGTGTTAGCAGCCAGAGAAGACTTTGTCCTGAGGAAGTACAGTGTCAGCAGCCGGAGAGGGCTTTTTCCAGGGCAAGTAGAGAAGGAGTAGAGTAACATGGATATTATGCGATTAGGTAAGACATCCACAGTGGTTAGAACGGGATAGGAATAATCGGAGCTCTCTTTTGAAAGGACCCATCTTCACAAGCTATAAGAGGGAAGAGGGAAGGACATTCAACCACTGAGGTCTGAGGTAGGCAAGTGAATGCTGGGTAAAGGAGGTGCACTTGAAGGGGACCTGGAGCACACCTTTGGCTGTTCTTCTAGTCATTCTAGTGGAAATGTTGCACCAGAACAGGGTCACCGCGGAATCAGGTGCCAGTCCCAAGAGGGCTTTTTTCCCAATTAGGCAAACCTGATATCGGGCCCTAAGATGCAAGGTGAGCCATCCCATGTCTGAGTAGAGGCTACAAGTGTGAGTCAAGTGTCCAGCCCCTAATACGAGCTGACAGACCTTGTTTAGTAGACACTTGATCCTTTGCAATGCTGATTCAGTGGCAGCACTGTAGATGACTAGCCCGTAGTCTATGGTTGAGAGTACTGAACTCTGGGTTACTAGGCTCAGAGCCTCTGAGGTCATTGCCTGCCTGAGCCAATATAGGATTCCCAGCTTGGCATTTGCTGTTTTAATTACATGGTCTATGTGTGAGGTGAAGGAAAGGGTGTCATCTAGATGGATGCCAAGATATTTAAATGAAGTTAAGTTCCAAGAGGAACAGAAGATATTTGATGGTCAGAGTCGGGGATATCTCTAAAACTTAGGGACAGCAGAAAAATTCTGGCTCTATTTTTACTCATGCCTGTCTCCCACCCTTGCCTTTAGCATCTGAACCTTCTCTCCACATTTACTTTAGGCTTACCTTGCTTGTCCTGTGTAAACTGTGCCTCTATAGGTAGTTGCCATCACCTCTCCCCTACCTCTCCCCAAGTACTACGTCCTTTTATTAATCCTTGTTTACTCTTCTCCATACTTTGAGCATACCCTGTGCTTATACTGTTTATACTGCGCACACTATACAAGGGCCATGCTTTACATTAGGCTAAACTTCTCAGTCAGTCTGAAAATGACCTATCATTGCTTTACGTACATCTGCCTTGTATATAATTTGCATATAGTTGTATTCTGTCTGCCTTTGCACTTTGCCTGTATCCTATGCCTGTATTATTGTGTTCTTACTATTGTCTTACATGATACTGTCATGCCATGTTAATTGTAAATACTTGTATACTGTCTGCCAATGTACTTATGTCTATACCAAATTGTTGAATTGTTGTTTGCTGATGTGTATTTACTCCAGGTCCATCTTGTAAATGAGTCATGCTCAATGGTGTTCCACCTGGTTAAATAAAGATATTGATTGAATGATTGATTGATTGATTGATTGATTGAAAATGTGTACAGGCATTGTATACAGATGATAACATGTTATACACAAGCTTCTGGGGCCACACACAGGTTCCTCTCATCACACATTAATATTTATTTATATATTTGTTAAAAAAATTATTTTACCAGGTGGGTAAAACATACTGTAGTACGAGAAGGGCCATTTTCCAGTTGCAACCTGGAGGAATGGGAATATATGTGTGGGAAACATTAGGAGAAAACAGGGGTAATCAGTATGCAAACTGCCATCAGTAACAATACATAGCTAGACAATAGAAATATAGAAACATAAAATTTGACAGCAGATAAGGACTGCTTGGCCCAAACAGTCTGCCCATTTTTCCCCACCTCCAGTATCACCGCAGACCCTACTTGATCTACAGCTCTTTCTTCCTCCCCCTTCCTTTCCACTAACATTCAATTATACCTGTCCCATGCAATCCTGAACCCCACCACTGTTTTCACCACCAGCAACTCCACTGGCAGGCTATTCCAGGAATCCACCACTCTTTCTGTGAAGACGTACTTCCTTACATCTCTCCCAAATCTACACCCCTCCAGCTCCATATTGTGTCTCCTTGTTCTTGAACTCCTTTTTTTCTGAAAAATACATACCTCCAGAGTAATGTATGAGTAATACAATAACAGATTAGATTCTAATAATACAGATATGATCAGAATCAGTGAAAATGACAATCTTGATAAAATAAATAAACTAAGAAAAAAACACAATGCAACAGGGCCTGATGGTATTTCCCCACATACTTTTAAAATCCTAGGAAAACACATTGTCCATCGACTAAGAATTTTATATGAAAACTCTTTCAGCCAAGGGGTTGTACCTACAGATTCGTGAACAGCCACTGTAGTACTTATTCGTTAAAAGGGAAATGGAAACAAGGTATATAATTAAAGACCAGTAAATCTGATATCTGTACTGGGCAAAGTACTCAAATCTATTATCAAAGACAGCATTCTAAAACACTTAACAGATACAGACAATCGAGACACATAACAGTATGGCTTCACCCCAGGAAAATCCTATAGTACAAACCTCCTTTGCTTCTATGAAAAAGTATCATCCATCCTAGACCTTAATCTACCAGATGAATGCATATTTTTAGATTTTTACAAAGCTTCCATATGAACACATGAAGAAGTCTGCAGAAGAAGGCCATTTGGTCTATCAAGTCTGCTCATATTGCAGGGTCCAAAGCTTGAGCTACTGTCCCTGCCCTCCCTCCCCATTCTTCCCATCCTCCCTACCCATGATCCTTACCTTCCCCCATGCATATCTCAGCCTCTCTTAAAGCTGTCCATTGTCTTCAATGAGATGACCTCTTCCGGCAGTGCATTCCAAGCGCCACCACCCTCTCTGTGAAGAAGTGCTTCCTAATCTCCCTCCTAAACCTCCCACCCTCCAGCTTAAGACTGTGCCCCCTTGTGTTATGGTTGCCATTCAGCTTAAAGAGACTCTCCTTCTCAACCTTATTTATCCCTTTCAGGTACTTGAAGGTCCCAATCACGACCCCTCTCTCTCTTCCAGGGAGTACATGTTCAGTGCCCTCAACCTCTCCTCATATACTTTACCCTGCTGACCCACTATCATCTTTGTAGCCATCCTCTGGACCTTCTCCAGCAGGTTAATGTCCTTTTTGAGGTGTGGGCACCAATACCGAACTCCATACTCCAGATGCCGCCCTACCAGTGACCTGCACAATGGCGGTATAACCTCCTCTCACCTACTACTGATCCTCTTAGATATGCATCCCAGCATCTTGTTTGCCTTTGCTGCTGCTTTCTTGCACTGCGTGGAGTGCTTCAGGTCACTAGTGATCATCACTCCCAGGTCCTTTTCCCTCCTCTGATGCAGATACTTGAACTCCACCCAGGTAGTACTCTGTCCTGGGATTCTTGACTCTAATATGCATAACTTTGCATTTCTTGGCATTGAAGCTAAGCTGACAGATCCTGGACCACCTCTCCAGCTTTTTCAGATCTTCCTGTAGGTCCTGTATCCCTTCAGCTGTGTCCACTCTCCCACAGAGCTTGGTGTCATCCACAAATAGGCAAATATTTCCCTTAATGCCATCCCCAATGTTATTGATGAAGACACTGAACAATGCCAGCCCCAGCACTGAGCCCTGCAGGACCCCACTGGTTACCTCTCTGGTGCCAGATAACTCTCCCCCCACAATCACCCTCTGGGTTCTGTCCCTCAGCCAGTTTGCCACCTATAAGGCCATCTTTTCCCCAACCCAGAGACCCACCAACTTCTTTGATCAACCTTTTGTTCAACACTGTACCACACTAAGCCATAATAGAAAAAAATTATCAATATGAAAATAAATTATCACATAATCAGCTGGGTCAATGACTGGTTATTCAATAGAACCCAAAATGTAGCCATCAATAGCCATCTTTCAATCGTGGGTGGTGCTACCTGTGGGGTCCCCCAGGGTTCCATACTTGGTCCCATATTATTCCAAATTTTCATATCTGATTTGAATTAAAATGTGATAAACTGGACAAATAAATATGCAGATCATACTAAGATAGGAAGTATTTGCAGTAACACAAATGAAATAAATTCAATAAATACAATCCGATTTAGACAATATCACAGTGTGGGCATACGAGTGGGGTATGCAATTCAACCTTCAGAAGTGCAATGTCCCACATATGGGTAAGCAGGTTATCCCACACACACTACACTTTACTTAATACTACCTTAAAACAAGTTGTTGAGGAAAGGGACCCCAGTCCAAAAAAGACAGCTACGCTACACAGAATGGTTGGGGATGCTGCTACAGGGGCAGCTACCCCAATTTAAACAAAGGTACAAGAATAGTCGCACTTACTTTATTTGAAGAAATGGACTGAGACAGCAGAAGTGCAAAGCACAGACTTTGATAGTTCATCGCAAGTCCACATCGAAAGATCACTCTGAAGCAGCTATACCTTCTATGTGGACTTCAGATGAACTATTAACGTTTTTACTTTGCACTTCTACTGACTCAGACCATTTCTTCAAGCAAAAATAGTGCTACTATTCTTGTACCTGCGACAAGGAAAGGGACTTGGGGGTCATTATAAAAAGGAAAATGGGGCCATCCATCTGCACAGGTGTGATCTATAGACCACCAGCCCAGGAGGAAGAAACAGATAGAGAGCTGATGCTTGCCATCCAAAGGATGGCAGACAAGGGTGAGGTAGTACTGGTTGGAGATTTCAATATTCCAGACGTGGACTGGAGCATCCCAGCAGCAGCATCAACTAGGAGCAGATTTATCCTGGACTCCTTCAGGTGCCTTCCTCAAGCAACTGGTCATGGAACCAACTGCAGAAGGCAATACTGGACCTTGTGCTCACAAACAGGGACAGTGTGATAGGGGTAACAGTGGGGAGCACCTGGGGAACAGTGACCACCAGTCACTGTGGTTTGAAATCACAGAAGGAGCAGAACCAAACCACACAAAAAACACGATCTTGGATTTTAGGGGCAGACTTTGGGAAAATGGGGAGATACTTGAAAGAGGCATTAAGGGAATGGGGCAGGAATCAGGGTTAGGAACAGTGGGCAGTATTTAAACGAGATTACAAGAGCAACAAATTATGCATTAACAGGTTAGCAAGAGGAAAAGGAAGAGGAGGCCATTATGGTTTTCCAAAGAGGTAGCAAAGAAATGAAAGCCAAAAAGATTGCATTCAGGCAATACAAAAAGACACAGGCAGAAGGGGATAGAGAGAAGTACCAGAAGAAGCAAAGAGATGCAGGGAGGTCAGTAAGGGAAGCCAAAGCTCAGACAGAAGAGCACATTGCAAAATCAGTGGGTAGAGGGGACAAAACCCTTTACAGGTACATAAGTGAAAAAAGAAAGCCAAAGGGAGGATAGTGAGACTGAAGGGGAGGATGGGGGCATGTGGAGGATGACAACAGTAAAGCTGACATACTGAACAGGTATTTCTGCTCAGTCTTTACTGAGGAAGAGGAGGGTAATGGGTCTGAAGGGAGTACAAGGGACAAGAATGGTGCAGAAATTGACACAAGTCCCTTTACACAAGAAAGGGTCCTGAAGGAACTGGAAGTAATAAGAGTTGATAACGCACTGGGGCCAGATGGGGTGCATCCCAGGGTCCTTAAAGAACTAAGAGAGGTGGTGGCTGAACTTCTGGCTATCCTGTTTAGCCAATCACTGGAAACAGGAGAGGTACCCAAAGACTGGAGGACAGCAGATGTAGTCCCCTTATACAAAAGTGGGAACAAAGAGAAAATGGGGAACTACAGACCAGTCAGCCTCACCTCAGTAGTGGGGAAGATCATGGAAGCACTACTGAAGGAGAGATTGGTGAAACAACTGTTTGTCAATGGACTGCAGGACCCAAGGCAGCATGGTTTCACCGGGGGAGGTCATGTCAGACCAAACTCATTGAATTTTTTGACTGGGTGACTAGGGAGGTGGATCAGGGGAGGGCAGTGGACATGGTATATCTGGACTTCAGCAAGGCCTTTGACACTGTGCCACATAGAAGACTATTGCACAAACTAGGGAACATGGGTGTGGGCAGGACAGTAGTGTGGTGGGTAGGTAACTGGCTGGGCGGCAGGATACAGAGGGTGGTGGTAAATGGCTGTCACTCCACAGAGGGAAGAGTGACTAGTGGGGTACCATAGGGATCAGTGCTGGGACCAGTCCTATTCAACATCTTCATCAGTGACATTGCGCAGGACCTAGAAGGCAGAATTTCACTGTTCGCTGATGACACAAAACTCTGTAACAGAGTAGACACACCAGAGGCTGTAGACAGAATGAGAAGGGACCTGCAGAAACTTGAAGACTGGTCAGGTGTTTGGCAGTTGAAATTCAATGCAAAGAAGTACAAGATAATGCATATGGGGCACAAAAACCCTGGCACAATATATCGTTGGGGGTGAGGATATAGCATGCACCAAGCAGAAAAGGGATCTTGGGGTTAGTATCTCTGATGACCTCAAGGTAGGGAAACAGTGTGACAAGGCAGCAGGTAAAGCAAATAGGATGCTGGGATGCATAGGCAGGGGCATCACCAGCAGGAAAAGAGGGGTTATAATTCCACTACACAAGACATTAGTGAGGCCCCACCTGGAGTACAGTGTATAGTTCTGGAGACCTTACCTACGTAAGGACATAGACAGAGTAGAGAAGGTTCAGAGGAGGGCAACAAAGATGGTACATGGATTGCATCACAAGTCCTATGAGGACAGGTTGAAGGAATTGAATATGTACTCCCTGGAGGAGAGGAGGGAGACAGGGGACATGATAGGGACATACAAGTATCTTACAGGAAGGAACAGGGTGCAAGAATACACTATTTGTAAGCGAAAAAGATGTTCCAGGACTAGAGGGCATGGGATGAAGTTGGAGGGAAGACGATTCAGAGGAAATATGAGGAAGAATTTCTTCACAGAACAAGTGGTGGACAAGTGGAACACCCTGCCAGAGGAAGTGGTGGGGGCTGAAACAATCATGGGATTTAACAATGCATGGGATAGACACAAAGGAATTCTGGAAGTCGGGGTAAGGGGCAACAGAGTTCTAGGAAAACATAAACTGAAGTTACAAACTCAAATGGGCAGACTAGGTGGGCCATAGGCCTTTATCTGCCGACACTGTCTATGTATCTATGTATCATTTCAAAATCTTTCAGTCAGGAAAACAGTGTTCTGCTGTAGTTGCCAGGGCAAACAGGGTCCTAAAGTCTATCAAGAAAAATTTCAACAGCTATAAAGTGGAAGTGATCATTACTCTGTACAGGGCCTATGTTAGACCTATCCTAGACTATGGTAGCCCCTTGGGGTGTCCAATTAATAAAAGTGAAGTGTACACAGTTGAGAGAGTTCAGCGTCAAGCTACCAAATCAATATATAAAGTAAAAAACGAACCATATGAAAACAGGTTAAAAAGCCGAACTCATGCCCCTAAAAACTAGGCAAGCAAGAGAAGACATCACACTAATGTATAATTCAAGGACCTTACCTTATGACTGAATTACAAATTGACTTTAAAAAACAACACCGCAAGCACATGTGAACATCCACTTCAAATTAAACCACAGAAATTCAGACCCAGTATTAGGTAACCTTATTATACGCAATGAACCATTAACCCTTGGAACTGATTATCTACTGATATTATAATTAGTAAAATCAAGTCCAAATTTAAAAACAAACTGGACAAATACATTCTGGAAGGGGGATGTGCAATACTATTCTTAAGGCTCAGTGCCTTTCTAGGCTCCTGAAATGTTTAGTATGACTAATTGTTTTGATGCAAAATACAGTAAAATAGTAATTTATGGTTGAAAGGTACTCTCTGTAGCAGGGCTTCTCAGGCCTCAAAGGGCCACAAAGTGCAGCCCCCAGAACTTACTGGTGGCCTCAGTCCTAACTGTTTTCACCCCAACCCCCCAATGTACTCCCAACCTCTGATATAATACATTTCCTTCACAGGGTATACATTAAATCAAATCCCTGATATATTTTCATTTGGAATGTATCCCCTCTATTTTTTAAAGTTAAGAAATCACCCATTCCATTACCTTTGTAATTTGGACTCTAAGGATTTCTATGGCTGCACATAATTGTGCTGGTGGCTAACTGACCACAGTGACCTCATTTGAGAAACACTGCTCTGGCACCATCATTCCCCCCCCCACCTCCACCCCATGCTTCATAAACAGGGATGTGTAGTCATGTACTAATTTATAGGGATAACCCACTCACTATATGAATATTATGAATATACACCCTGACTGGCTAATCAGCTGTATCGCTCCATGCTGTTCATCTCTTGTCAAGTATGCAATTTTACTGTTCACTATTATGTGCCATCTTGATGGCCTGGGTTGTGCCTAAAAATGGTCCCTAGGAACAGCATAACCACCCAGTTAACAAATAAATACATACATACATACATACATACATCGATAAATAGATACAATTTGGAACAAAATCCAAAAAGCATAACAGGCTGCATCAGTGTTATGGTACTAGATACAACTCAAAATGATCCAAGGGTTGCCCAAGGTCAATGTGTATGAGATGGGTAAATAGTAGAAAATGAAAGCTGAAAAACTGACAGTTCAAGACAATGTTATTTGCTGATACACTGCCTTCACTATGTGAATTGATTCATATGTATCACAATACCTTCTGTAACCTACAAATACTGTTATTATATCATCATCATCATCATCATCAAATCTTTATTTATTCAGGCAAACATCATTGAGCAAGGCTCATTTACAAGATGGACCTGATAAGGTCAAGGTTCAATAGTTGATACATAACAGATACATCATACACTTTATAAGACAGATATACATACAGAGGAAAATAACGTTTTATAACACAATGATGTACAGTAAATTACATGATAAAAACTAGAGTTACAGAAAGGTTAAGCTAATATTTACAGTATATACAGTACATACATATCCCAATGGGGCCATGGCAGAACACACAACATAATGAATACTAGGATGGTGAAGGTATTATTGGGTGCCATAAGATGGGGGTGACTGTCTGGAAGGAATATGCCATATATGATTTGGAAGTCAGATTTGTAAGATGACTATTCTAGCTCTAGCGGTAGCAGCTACATTTCTCTGTAAAGTAGACTGTATAGTGCTGCTTAAAGGATGCAAGTGGAATGATAATGGACAGTTTTAGGGATTTTTGTAGGGTGTTCCATGCTATAGCTACAGAATAGCTGATTGTTGCCCTCCCTAGCCTGGTGCTGAATTTGGGCAATTTGAGCAGGATGATATTGTTGCTTCTTAGGGCATAAGAGCTAGGAGTGGTCTGGGTGAAGCAGTCCAGGATATAGTTTGGAAGTTTTTTTGATAAAGTTCTGTAAATCCATAGTGCTGCATTTCTGCTCCTCCTGATATGAAGGGAAACCCATCCAACTGCATTATAAAGAGAGCAATGGTGGGTATTATATGGCAGATCTGTAATGAACCTTATTGCACTATGGTATAAGGTATCCAGCTTGTGAAGGTAGGAGATGGGGCAGTGACTATAGAGGAAGTCTGCATAGTCAACAACTGAGAGAAAAATGGTCTGGACTAACCTCATCTTTGAGTTTCTGTTAAGGAAGGGTTTTAATCTATAGAGAAGGCCAAGCCTTTGGCGTAGCTTTTTTAATAGTTCTTCTAGATGATGAGTGAAGTCGAGTCTGCTGTCAATCCACACACCTAGATATTTGAAGTTTTCAACATACTCCAGATTTTCTCCAAGTATAGTGCATAGCTGGGGGGGAGTGACTGAAGAGGATGTGCTGGTGGAGTTTTGATTTGTGAACATCATTGCTTTAGTTTTCTTTGCATTTAACAGAAGCTTTTTCTCGAGTAGCTGATGTTGTAACAAGGAAAATTCTGTTTGTAGGATTTCACGAGCAACTGCAGGCGAAGGGTTGCTGACATACTGAACAGTGTCATCAGCAAAGAGGTGTACTGAGGAATTGGTAAGGGTTGAATCAATGTTATTTATATAAATGGCAAAAAGGATAGGACCCAGAATAGAACCTTGGGGGACTCCTCTTGACAGTGGTCTTAATGGGGATAGGTCGCCTTCAGCTTTTACCTGCTGTGACCTACCGGTGAGGTAGCATCTGAACCACTTAAGGGAGGGTGGATCTAGGCCAAGGGAGTGTAGGGATGAGAGTAGCAGCTCATGGTCCACAGTATCGAATGCTTTGCTCAGGTCCAAGAATACTGCACAGACATTATTCTTTTTATCCAATTCGGTTTGCCAGTCATTTGTGACCTTGGCTAATACAGTGATAGTGCTATGTTTGGCCCTGAATCCAGATTGAGCTGGATTTAATAGGTTAGCATTGTCAAGATATTCCCTTAGCTGATTACTCACTAACTTCTCCAGCATCTTGGATAACACAGGAAGAATGGAAATGGGCCTGTAATTATTAAGATCCATAGGATCCCCTGATTTTAGAAGGGGAACCACTTGGGCTGTCTTCCACAGTGTGGGAATAGAGCCAGAGTTTAGGGAAAGGTTAAAGAGATGTGTTAGGGGGACTGCAAGTACATGGCACGCAACCTTTAGAAAGAAGGGGTCCAGAGAGTCTGCTCCTGCACTTTTTTTGGTATCCAGATGCCATAATAGATCCTCAACTTGTTTCAACAGTATAGGTTTGAAGCTAAAGGAAGAGTCAACTCTTTGATCACCAGTGTAGTGGGAGCTTAATTGTTCCCTCAGCAGGTTAGCTGGAGAGGTGTCAAAGGCAAGGCCAGCCGTTGTGAAGTGGTTATTGAATGCATCCAGGATTTCCATCTTGCCAGTGATAGGGCCATAACTGTTGTGTAGTTGAGTTGGAAGGGGGGTTGTTAGCGTCCTGCCCCACCATACCCTTGATGGTGCCCCAAAACCTAGCAGGATTATGGTAGGAGGAGTCGAGCTCGGCCAAGTAGAAGGCAGTCTTTGCATCCCTAACTTTCTTGGTGCATCTATTCCTGGCTTTCCTAAAAATCATCCAGTCGTTTGCATTCTTTGTTTTTCTTGCCACTTTTCAGAGTTTGTCTCTCTCCAGCAGTGCAGCTTTGAGGTCAGCTGAAAACCAACGACAGGATTTGTCTTTTTATTCGGATACTAGAGATTGGGGCATGGGTGTTAAGGGCATTTATTATAATGCTATTTAGCACCTGCTGAGCTTTTTCTACAGAATGTGCAAGATAAAACTTTTGCCAGTGTGGAGAGTAAGCTAGATCATGCAAATATCCTTCAATATTGATGTTTTTCTTGGATCTCCTCATGAGGAATTTTGCAGGATTTATTGCTATGCTGGATCTACCTCTGCGATGGGGCAGTGATCACTTATATCGCAGAGGAGCACCAGTGTGTAAATAGATGTGGTTTACTCACTAGCATGATATCAAGCAGTGTGCTGTTACTGCTATTCCTTGCATTAATTCTTGTTGGTTCATTAATTAGCTGTGTGAGCCCATAGGTGTCACAGAACCATACCAGAGGTGTAGCTGCCTGGGTGAGCCAGTTGAAATTCAGGTCACCTAGTATAATGACTTCTTCAGTGCTGGGCTTGACCAGGTTCCCAGGTGGGATAAGAGCTTGTGTTCAGCAGAGGGGGTCTGTAGCATCCAATTAGTTGAAAAGCTGCTGTATTGGGGAGAGTGACTTTTAGGGATAGGCATTCAAACTCCTTGGGCATAGATGTTGCAGCAGTACAGGATACAGTTATACCAGATTTTGTATATATGGCTACTCCACCTCCCCTTGTTTGGCGATCAGCTCTGAATAGCTGATAGTTAGGTAGGTTAACATCCCTGTCCGCTGTGGTGGGTTTGAGCCATGTCTCAGTTACCACAAGAAAGTCTGGCAAGGTTTGGGCAACCCAGGCTTGTATCAATGTGAATTTTTTCAACAGACTGCATACATTAATATGAAGGAAACTGAGGCCTTTAATTGAGGTTAGATCTGATGGAGAGGTGATACATTCAAGAGGCCCAGGGTTGATTTCCACATTACCAATACATAGCAATAGAAAGAGCAGTAGTTTCATGAGGGCTGCCAGTGATAGGGAGAGGGGGCTGTCTTTGGTCCTACTTCTTTTATTCTGTTGCCACTCTTTTTTTGGGTGTGCTCCCTGTGGGTTTAAGGAAATGTGTCGAGACACCAAGTAGCAGTTTGGCGCCTAGGCTTAGGGGGGATCTGTATATCCAGCAGTGGAGCCATGACTGAAATACATGTGTGGTGGTATGTGTCTCTTTATGGTGATTATACCACTGAAGTCGATGCAGCAATGGTAGAGCATATGTGAGGGTTTGAGTGTCAGCCAAAGGGGATGGTTCAGAGAGACTGGGCAGATGGATCACCATAATTTGTATGACAGGGACATCTTCTTTGTGGAACCCTATGGCTGATAGTGAAAGGAGTATCAGAAGTAAACTCCTCATTCTGAAAAAGATATTGGTAGTTGGCTGTTGGGGAGTAGTGAGGTTGCTGATTGGTTGGGTCAGCAAGCTGGTGTGTCTCTCTGTTGGTTTAGAAAAATGCTGAGGGCGGGGAAGAGATTTCAGCAGGAAGATGCCTATAAAGTAACACACAAGAGGGGAAGGGTGGGTGGGCAAAAATTTTGCGCCTTTCCCGAGTGCTCCCTCGCTGTTCCTCCCGGCCTCGTGGTTCCCTGGTTCGGCTAAGGTGCCGCCGACCGCCCGCTGGCGGAGTGAAGCCCCGGCGCTCAGCTGGGTGCTGTGGGGTGGGAATTGCAGGCTGGAGAAAGACAGAGGAGGGTGCAGCAGTTAATAAAGGCAGAATCAAGCATTCCTGAGCGTCACTGACTAAATCTGCACTACAAAAGGACTGTGGGGGGGTGCTGTGGCGCCTCAGCGTCTGGCCCGCCTTTGCACATGCAAAAAGGAGCTGTAATTACAGTAAAGAGTAGTAAAATGGCAGTTTCCTTGCAAATACAATAGTGGAAAACAGCACCTTTTAGGTAATTTACACAGTTAAGAGAAGGAGAGTGGCTCTGAGCCTGGCCCACTGCTGCTAACAGGATTCAGCAGAATTCAAACAAAAATAACAGATTCCCTCTACAGATGCATTACAAGTTGGAGACAGCTCTTTTGGGGATTTTGCAGTAATACAGAGGAAGAAAGAAAATAAAAATCAAGTCACACACAGATTTCGGCAAGACAGGCTGAGTCAGTGAAAGTCAATGGGGCAGGAGAGCCAATCGGCTGCTGTGCCTGGAGGAGCGCTCACTTACTGATTGGCTGCGCCTTTCCCGAGTGCTCCCTTGCTGTTCCTCCCAGCCTCGTGGTTCCCTGGTTTGGCTAAGGTGCCGCTGACCGCCTGCTGGCGGAGCGAAGCCCCGGCCCTCAGCTGGGTGCTGTGGGGTTGGAATTGCAGGTGATTGGCTGCACCTTTCCCGAGTGCTCCCTCGCTGTTCCTCCCGGCCTCGTGGTTCCCTGGTTCAGTTAAGGTGCTGCTGGCCACCCGCTGGCGGAGCGAAGCCCCGGCGCTCAGCTGGGTGCTGTGGGGTGGGAATTGCAGGCGATTGGCTGCGCCTTTCCCGAGTGCTCCCTCACTGTTCCTCCCGGCCTCATGGTTCCCTGGTTCGGCTAAGGTGCCGCCAACTGCCCGCTGGCGGAGCGAAGCCCCGGCGTTCAGCTGGGTGCTGTGGGGTGGGAATTGCAGGTGATTGGCTGCGCCTTTCCCGAGTGCTCCCTCGCTGTTCCTCCCAGCCTCGTGGTTCCCTGGTTCGGCTAAGGTGCCGCTAACCGCCCGCTGGCGGAGCGAAGCCCCGGCGCTCAGCTGGGTGCTGTGGGATGGGAATTGCAGGCTGGAGAGAGAATGTATGTTCTTTGTCGAGCTGTGTTCTTTGTAATTAATCCCAGGTCACCCTGAAAAAGGGACTCCTGTGGTCCCAGTGGGCCTACCCGGTCAACAAAATTCAATAAATAACTAAAACTACAAGGGCTTTATTTTTACATAGAAACATACAAACAATGGGCCCTATGCACGAATGGAACAGTTGCCTACGTGCCACATATATGGGGCATGTAGGCAACTGTAAATGTGAATGCCATGCAATGGGGGTACCATGGACCCCCGGCAAAATTCACTAAGGGCACACTTGTCACTTACATGAGCACGCTCTAGCTCCTTGGGGGACTCCATGCTGGGGGCATGTCATGGGCGTGCCTGCACTATGCATCATTCACTATGCTGCATAGTGCCAGGCATAGGGGGGTGCCGGGCACATCATCTGGGACCAGGCATAACCCAGTATGTGCCCCCGTGTATTTTGTCCACCGGGTTCGGTGGTACTGGGCAATGGACTTCTTTTATGCCACAGCCCATTAGCCTGCAGGGGAGGGCTGGAGCAGGGGCCAGGCGAGTGTCTGTTAGTGGTCCACATGTTGCCACTTTCCGCGGCTCACTCCTACTCTGTGTGCCCACTGCATGGGCACAAGGGCTCCAGGGTATACATATTGAGCTCCACTAATCTGTCCTCATATATTTTCTGATGCAGTCCCTGCACCATTTTGGCTGCCCTTCTCTGGACTGCCTCCATTTTGTTAATGTCCTTGTGCAGATACAGCCTCCAGTACTGCACACAGTACTCCAGATGAGGTCTAACCAGTGTCTTGTAAAGAGGGGTTATTACCTCCCTCTTATGACTTGTGATTTCCCTACTAATACACCCCAATACACCCCAACATCCCTCTAGTCTTACCTATTGCTTTAGTGGTCTGCTTGGATGATTTCAGGTCATCTGTGATGATGATGCCTAAGTCTCTTTCTTCCCTTGTGATTGCCAGCAACTCCCCTCCCAACCTATTGGTGGCTTCAAGTTTTCTCTGCCCTATGTGCATGATCTTGCACTTCTTTGCGTTAAACCCCAGTTGTCACTCTTCCGATCAATTTGCCAGTTTATCCAGATCTCTTCTCATTCTGCCCACCCCATCTGAATCATCTACTCTGTTGCAGATCTTGGTGTCATCTGCAAACAGACAAACCTAACCCTCCAGTCCATCTGCAATGTCACTGATGAAGAGGACGGGCACCAGGACTGATCCCTGAGGTACTCAACTTGTGACTTGCATCTCTTCTGACTGTATACCGTTTACCACCATTCTCGGTTTTCTGCCCGCCAACCAGTTTGCCACCCAGTTGACCAACTTCTGACCCAGCCCGAGCCTATCCAGCTTATTAATCAATTTTCTATGTGGAACAGTATCGAAAGCTTTGCTGAAGTCAAGGTAGGCGACATCAACTGCTCCCCCTTGATCCACCACTCTGGTTACCCAGTCAAAGAAATCTATGAGATTAGTTTGACAGGACCATCCTGTTGCAAACCCATGCTGTCTTGGATCCTGTGCTCCTATGGATTCCAAGAGTTGCACTATCCTTTCCTTAAGGACTGCCTCCATAATCTTGCCCACTACTGCGGTAAGACTGACTGGTCTGTAGTTCCCTGCCTCCTCCCTGCTATCACTCTTGTGGAGCAGGATCACATGAGCCCTTCTCCAGTCTTCTGGGACCTCTCCTGTGCTCAGAGACCCACTAAACAGTTCTGATAATGACTCTGCTAGTTCCACCCTTAGCTCCTTTAGTACCCTGGGATGTATGCCATCAGGTCCCATTGCCTTGTCCACCCTGAGCTTAAAAAGCTCTTGTAGAACCCTTTCTTTTGTGAAGGGACTAATGCACACCTCCCTCCTCCCTCCCCCCTGTGTCCATGGTGCTGAGCTGTAGGCCCTGCCTACCTTTTCCTCAGTAAATACTGAGCAGAAGTATCTATTTAGGATAGATGCCTTTCCTTGGTCCTCCTCCTCACAGTCCTCCTTATCCCCTTTGATCTTAGCAATACCCCCTCTGGACTTTCTCCTTTCACTAATGTATCTATAGAAAGTCTTGTCACCTTCTTTTACTGTTCGTGTAAGTGTTTCCTCAGTTTGGGCCTTTGCCTGCCTTACTGCCTTCCCTGCTTCCCTTAGAGAAGTTTGGTATGCCTCCCTATCTTTGTCCCGTTACGTTTCCTTATACTTCCTGAAGGCCAGCCTTTCCGCTCTGACCTTTTCTGCTACTGTTCTTGAGAACCAAAGTGGTTTCCTTCTTCTTTTGCGCTTGCCTTTTTCTCTAACACAATGGGATGTTGCTTCAAGTATTGCATCCTTAATGCTTGTCCACTTTGCCTGTACCCCCTCACCTGTATTTCTTCTTGCCAGGGCTAGCTTAACTCTGTTGGCCATCTTATCAAAGTCAGCTCCTCTGAAGTCCCATATTTTTGCCTTGGAATGGGATGATTTAGTTCTAGTGGTCAAATTGAACCATACCATGTGATGGTCACTGGCCCCCAGGTGACCTGCTACCTGAAGATCTGTGATCCTTTCTCCATCAGTCAGTACTAGATCTAGAATAGCCCTGTCTCTTGTGGGTTGTTCTACCAGTTGTTTGAGGCCCTTCCCCTGCAGGGAATCCACTATGTGTCTAGTTCTGGCAGATGTTCCTGCTAGTATTGACCAATTTGTATCTGGCATGTTGAAGTCTCCCATTGTCAGAACCTCCCCTTTAGCAGTCATGTTTTGTATATCTTCTAACAGTAATGTGTCTATGTTCTCCCCCTGGTCTGGAGACCTGTAGACAACCCCAATTCATATGGCAGTCCCATTTCTGTTTCCAGGGTGACCCACAGTTCTTCTGGCTCCTTATGTGTATTCTGAATTTCTGTAGCTTTGATATTTTCATTGACATAAAGGGCCACTCCACCCCCCCCCCCCTTTTTGAACCTCGGCCTCTTCTGAACAGTACATAGCCAGGTACTGAAGTCTCCCAGGTGTGGTTATTGGTGAACCATGTCTCACTAATGGCAACTATGTCCAGTTTATCCTCTATCATTGTTGCCTGCAGATCTTTGATCTTGCTTCCCAGACTGCGAGTATTTGTGTACATGATTTTCCATTGGCCAAATTTCGGCGTGTTAGTTGTTGGGCAAGGTCCAGCATCTCCCCTGTGTGTCGTATGGGGAGCCAGATCTTTTTCCTTACCTGGTGATGCAAATGAACTACAAACATGCTGAACTCCTGTTTGATCACTAGCTGAGGAGGGAGGGGTGTTCTTCCCATTCGACGTATCGGGTGCTGCGCCCCTCTCCCTATTTACTAGTTTAAATATGCTGCAAAGACATCAAACTTCTGCCCCAATGCACTGACTCACTCCTTAGTCAGATGCAGTCCATCAAATTTTAAGAACTTTCACTCCCAAAACTGTTGCCAGTTACCTATAAATTTGTGTCCTTTTTCCTGGCAACAGCTCTTGAGCCACATGTTTAGCTCATCTATCTCCACTTCTCTGACCTTCTGTCCATCTTCCCCCACTCTCCCAGACTGGCAGGATCTCAGAGAAGGAGATGCCGGATGAAATGGATGACAGTTTGTCACCCAGCCTGGTCAGGTGTTCCTTGGTCTCCACAACTGACCAGCTGGTGAGATCATTAGTCCCTATGTGTACCAGGACATCGATGTTTTCTCCTGCTTCCTGCATAATTTTAGCAATGCAGTCAGTGTCTCTCCATGCTGATGTACCTGGGAGACATCTGACCATTACCCCCGTCTGGAGGTAGGTATCAACTCCCCGAATCATGGAGTCTCCTATGATCAGAAGTGTTTTGGATTTCCTTTTTGCTTTTTTGTTTTGGTCCCTGTTTTGGGTGAGTTTTGTTGTGCTAGCTCCTGTGCAGCAGTGTCCTGCTCTGCAGTGTCCTCTGCCACTTTGTTTGATTTCAGAGATAGAGGCAGATACCTGTTTGTAGTTTTGATATGGTTTGTGGAGGTGATATGTTGGAGAGCACCGAGTGATGGGGCACCCAATTTGCCCCTCCTAACTACCTGCCAACCTCCTGGACTAACTACCCTCTGCGATTGAGGTGCTTCTGTTTGATGTTGGGGAAATGACGGGTGGTACTTATAATATATTTCCTCCTGAATATGCAATTTGAGGTGTGCAGTCTCTGCCCATGCTGCCTGGAGCTGAGCCCTTAGATCTCCAATGGTCCAGCATGTAGGACAGTGTCTTAAATCCTGTATAACTGCCCTTTTGAAAAGTGTCCCACAGTACTTGCAGTTAATAATATCCATTCCAGAGGAGTTGCTGGGTTTATAATCTTGTCAGAGTAATTAGAAGGAGGAAAATGAAAGCAAACATTTGATTTTGTGTTTTGTTTGTTTTTGTGTAACTTGTTATAATTTCAATTTTCAATTTTATTGATTCAGAAGATACTTGTGCCCCTGTAAATGAGGTCACTGTGTGGATACTACTCTGATCCTTCCCTTCCTGCTTTGCTACAGGAAATGTCACGACTGTGCTACTCTGTAAAAGGAGTGTAGTGTGGGGTGGTTGGGGATGGGGTGGGTGGCTGGGCCCTTCCCCTGCCAAAAAGAAGAACCATGGATGAAAGAAACACAGAGGTAAGAGCAGAAACAATCAACCAACAACAAATGCAGTAGCCCTGAAAGCTTAACCTAATGATAGATAAAATTGTAAAACCTGTAAAGCACCACCTGTAATAATTTCACAGAAGATATACCCTGTAAGCACCACCTGTAATAATTTCACAGAAGATATACCCTGTAAAAACACTTTGTTACAGAGAAAACTGAAGCAGTAACAGAAGATATACCTTGCAAAAAACAATTTGAATCAGAAGATTACAGTAGTAATCAATAAGCACAAACCTGTAGGCACACCCTGTAATAATGCAGCTGAAAGTATACCCTGCAACAACTATTTGAATCAGAGAAAAATAAAGTAGTAAAAGGTTAGCAACAAACAGTAACAACCCCTGAAGTAAAAAGAAAATAACACACAGTAAATCTGCCCAGCCAAAATAAACCTTACTCTTTTTCCTTGCTCTGATAAGGTCCCTTGCTCTGTCCTTACAAGCAACCTAGAAGGAAAGTGCTCAGGTGAAGCTAGGTGCCTTTGCCAGTAAACCTAGTCTTCCACCTCCAAGATATCAACTAACCTGACTTTTTAACCCTTCCTTCTGTTGCAAGTTACTAACAGTTTGTCAGCTCCACCCCCCAGTTACACACCTAATCCCCTGGAAGAGCTGTGGGAGGAAAACAATTAGCTCCTGCAATGTGAGAAGGAGACTGCAACACCTCTGAGACCAAACCAAAAGCCTTTCAGAAAAAAAAAAACAGTAGCAAATAGTAATTTTGCTTAGCCTAGTGATAAACGGTCACAAAAATGTAAGCACCACCTGTAATAATTTCACAGAAGAAATACCCTGTAAACACCACCTGTAATAATTTCACAGAAGATATACCCTGTAAAAAACACTTTGTTACAGAGAAAAATAAAGCAGTAACAGAAGCTGTACCTTGCAAAAAACAATTTGAATCAGAAGATTACAGCAGTAATCTGTAAGCACAAACCTGTAGGCATACCCTGTAATAATGCAGCTGAAAGCATACCCTGCAACAACAGTTTGAATCAGAGAAAAATAAAACAGTAAAATGTTAGCAACAAACAGTAACAACCCCTGTGAGTACAAAAATAAATAACACACAGTAAGTCTGCCTAGCCAAAAGTAGCCTTACTATTTTTCCTTGCTCTGATAAGATTCCTTCCTCTGTCCTTACAAGCAACCTAGAAGGAAAGAGCTCAGGTGAAGCTAGGTGCCTTTGCCAGAAAACCTAGTCCTTACCTGTACCTTATTTTAAGCACCTAGTGTGTTTTGTCGCCAGAATTGGTTGTGAAGAGCGGGTATTCTTTATTGAGGATTGCTAATGTTGTTAACTGCCACCCAAATTGGGCTGGCAGCATAGCCTTCAGATTAGAGTAACGAGTTGTGAATGAGCTTAGTACATCCAGTAGAACTGGGTTTAATTCACACAACCTCTATTTATATACTGTGTGACTTTGAACAAGTCACTTAACTGCCCCAGTGCTGCCCGGTCGTCCCTAAAAAACAGGCACTTCTGCTAGTGGGCCTTACCAAATTACCAAAGAATTTTGAAAAAGTCCCTGGACATGAGTTCTTCTCTAGATTTGACTAACATAGTTGGCATTCTGCTGCTTGAACCCAGCATGGGTTTCAGAAGAAAAGAAACACCACTGGAGAAAGATAAGATACCAGCAGTAAAACAACAAATTTTTTCACGATACACAAGATTATGAAAATGATCACTTTTTCAACTGTGAAAAGGAAAAGGTGCGATTCCCTAGAAATCCAGTGAAACTGATACTAAAGTCTTCTGATAGAGATTCCATTGATGCAAGTTCAGACACAAGTCACATCGACACTGATCAAGAAAGTTCAGACATAATTGACATTGACTGGAAAAGACAAGGGGCACACAATCAGTAACTCCTGGTGTTCAATTAGAAGGTTCTCCTTGAACAGATGACAAGGCAAAAATCAGGCAAGGGTGGCTAATTATGCTAAAGGCATATTTAAGGCTTAACAAGCTTTGTACTTGCAAATATAGTGACAGTACTCAGGACAAAAGTCAAAGGAACCAGGAAACAAACACCCTGGCACTTCAAGGTATAAAATCTCTTCATCAGGATAACATCGACACTGATCAAGAAACTTCAGCCACAAGTGACATTAACACTGATCAGAAAGTCCCAGAACAAGCTACATTGGCACTGATCAAGAAAGTCCCAGCACAAGTGACATCGACACTGATCAAGAAAGTTCCAGCACAAGTGACATTGACACTGATCAAGAAAGTCCCAGCACAAGTGACATCGACACTGATCAAGAAAGTCCCAGCACAAGTGGCATCGACACTGATCAAGAAAGTCCCAGCACAAGTGGCATCCACACTGATCAAGAAAGTTCCAGCATAAGTGACATTGACACTGATCAAAACAGTTCCAGCATAAATGACATTGACACTGATCAAAACAGTTCCAGCACAAGTGACATTGACACTGATCAGGAAAGTTCGGGTACAAGTGACATCGACACTGATCAAAAAAGTTCTAGCGCAAGTGATATTGACACTGATCAAGAAAGTTCAGGCACAAGTAACACTGGCACTGATCAAGAAAGTTCGGGCACAAGTAACATTGGCACTGATCAGGAAAGTTAAGGCACAAGTAAGATTTGACACTGATCAAGAATGTTCAGGCACAAGTGACACTGACACTGATCAGGAAAGTTAAGGCACAAGTAAGACTGACACTGATCAAGAACGTTCACGCACAAGTAACACTGACACTGATCCAAGAAAGTTCGGGCACAAGTGACATCGACACTGATCAAAAAAGGTTAGGTGCAAGTGACATTGACACTGATCAGGAAAGTTCAGGCACAAGTAACACTGACACTGATCAAGAAAGTTAAGGTACAAATGACATTGGCACTGACCAAAAATGTGTCTAGAGCACAACCAGACAAGGATTTGAACTGTGTAAAATGGCAGTGGCATCGCGGGGCAAACAACAACAGCTTCATCTTCTTCCTCGAGTGCTCCTATTTTCCCGCTGCTGCAATAGCCAAAGTGTGCTGACACTGACTGAGGTTTGATAGGTGCTGTCAAAACTGCCAAACCCCACAGATGTTCTCACCATGCCCTAGTACACACACTCTCAACTCAACTGGCAGCTCCCTCTGACATAACAAGCATGTGGATGTCATGGGCATAAGATGGCCACCATCAGAACTGCCATGCAGGAAAGATGCACACAACTGCACAGTCGCAAAGCAAAACAGTATGATGGAGGGCATCAAACAGTGAATAGATTGAATCTTCACTGGACACAGAAGCAGACTGCTTAAAAGCACTCCAGGCTATAAATGTTCTTTGTTTTAGCCACCATCAACCACTGATCATGGGGGAGGGGGCTGCTCAGCACAGCCCAGCATGTTGACACAGTGGCCTCTTTCCCGTCACAAGAATCTGCTCTAACCAGGACTTTTCTTTTCACTGAGCTCTACTTCAGCAGCTCCCACTGGGACTCATGGACATGTATGGACACAAGTGTATTTTCTCATTTATACACTGGCACCAAGTGCCAACATAATAAGGGCACTTCCGCCTTTCTCTGAAAGTACATTGGGTCCAAGGGGGTAAATGCTCCCCCAAATATGGAGGTTGATTATTTTGCTGCCATAGACACCATTTCAATAGATGATTTGGACTCCAGTGGTGCCAGGATCAGGGTGTCGGGGGGGGGGTCACCATCTCATAGTCCACAGGCAGGGGGTACCCTTAGTCGAGCCTTGATCAGACCCAATTCCTAGGTAGCAACCTTTGTCAGCACAGCCAGTCCATCCAATACTTTTGGATTGACAGTAGACATAGGTTGCACTGTCTATATATTATTGTTTTATAGTTCAGTTCAGTTTGTTGCTTGTTGTTTCATGTTAGTTTTTACGACCTTTCACTGGCACAAAAAGCATAATAACACCCTGCAGATACATCAGTCTTTGTGGGACAGATTTGCCAGGATTGAAGGGAATTCAGTGTAGTTCCATGTTAGCTAAGCAGGCTATGAGATGTTTGGGTTTTATGCAGGGACCTCCAAGTGAGGGGGAAGGTTCACAAGCTCAAAGGGGTCATTGTAATAAGAATCATGCAGGACACCTAGAGAGTGGGTAGGATAATGGCAAACAATGCTCTTGGAATCGTTACGTGGAATTTCAAAGGGGCCCAAACAAAAGAAACGAGAGATCAAATTCCTAATTATCTTAAAGCCTCTGGAGCTAACATAGCTTTCTTGCAAGAGACCCACACAGTAACTGAACAGGAGAACCTTTGGAGACAGGAATGGGTGGGTCAGGTTTTTGCAGCAGGGAATAGTAACAAACAGGGGGCACTGCCATCCTAATATGTACAAATTTTCCCTTCTGATTAATAAAACAAATGATAGACCATGAAGGTAGATACAATATTCGGAAGGGGACAGTAGATGGAATTGAAATGGCCCTGGTCTCTATATACAGCCCAAAGAAAGATGATCCCCAAGTGTTTTCATATATGCTGGTGAAGGCAGTAAAATATACAAACACCCAAACCATCATGGCAGGGAATTTGGAATATAGTCTTCATACAGATCCGGATAGACCTGGGTCCCATAGGAAGGCCTCTCCCCAAATCAAAGACCTTGCAGGGAACTTAAGGACTCTGGGTTTACTATAAATATGTTATATTTTGCATCCTGACTATAGGGAATACATGTTTTGACTACTACCTAATTAGTCACGATACACTGGGGGCCATTACAGTGTGAAATTCTGCTCAGGATTCTATCTGATCATTCCCCAGTAACCCTGTCCTTCCTACCAGTGAGTTTCACCAACAGAGACAGAGTGTGGAGAGTCAATAACAATCTCCTAAAGGACCGTAAATGTTTTAGAACAAATTAGAGATTATACTACTCACTTTTTCCAAGAGTACACCAACACTGTGGACAATGCTGCACATTTATGGTGGGCCTTTAAATGCACACTGAGGGGGGGGAATGTATTAGATTAGCCACCACAAAAAGGAAGAGAATGGCTGAGAGTACACAACTGCTTTCTGAGGTCAGGGACAAAGAAAAATCCATATAACCAATTATCATAATGACATCTGGTTAAGCCTTAATACAGCATGGGCTAAATATGGTGAATTGTTACGGTAACAGGCTGAGTTTGCCATCCTCAGGGCCAAAACCAAATATGTGGATCGGGGGAAAAGACTGGGAGACTCTTAGCACTAAGGCTGAAGCAACAGGAAATATCCAGGGTAATAAGGCAATCTGTCCACAACACCAAGGTCCCCTGATCACAACCCCCACAGAAATCGCAACGGCTTTTGTAACTTTTTATAAGGGCCCACATATAAAAAAAAAACAGGTTCCAGATGAACTCATCCGGCAGTTCCACAGCAAAGCAAACCTCCCTAAGCTTGCACCAAATTAGCTAGATTCACTGGTAGCAACAGTTACTAATGAGGCGGTTAGAACAGCCATAAAGGAACTTACATCAGACAAAGCCTCTGCCCCTAACAGTTTTTCCCTAAATGTTTACAAGGCTTTCTCTGAGGACATGTTTTGGCCCACTGGCGATCTTGTATAATGCTGCCAAAGAGGGGAGTGACCTGGACCCTGCTCTGCAGGAGACACGCATTATACTTTTGCCCAAGTCAGACAAGGATCTAGAACTGCTTGGTAGTTATATAGGCCAACATCTCTCCTAAAGACTAATATTAAGATGTTAGTAAAAAATAATGACCTCTCAGGTTGACAAGGTTTGGAATGCATTAATTGGCTGGAGCAGGTGGGCTTCGTGCAGGGCATGCTATCCACTGACCACCTGCGTAACTTAAGGCACATAATCTCCAACTGTAGGGACTCCAAATACCTCATAGTGCTGGTGTCCCTGAATGTGGATAAAGCCTTTGATAAGATTTCCTGGCCATTTTTATACCACACCTTATAGGAGTTCAGCTTTCCTGCATCCTTCATAGATTGGGTCAAGTTACTCTACTCACACCCATCAGCAAAGATAACATGTAATGGTGTTCATTTCCAATCTTTTTGCACTCCAGAAAGGAACCAAGTAGAGGTGTCCTCCTCTTTCACCTCACTTATTCAGTCTGTACTTGGAACAACTGACCAGATGGCTCCTAACAGATGACAGAGCAGAAAGTCCAGAGGGGGTATTGCTAAGCTCAAAGGAGAAAAGGGGGCATGTGAGGAGGAGGAGGACCCTGTAAAAGCACCTATCCTAAATAGATACTTTTGCTCAGTATTTACTGAAGAGAAGGTAGGGCAGGGCCCACAGCTCAGCACCATGGACACAGGGGGGGAGGGAGGTAAGCACTACTCCCTTCACAAAAGAAAGGGTCCTACAAGAGCTCACTAAGCTCAGGGTGGACAAGGCAATGGGACCTGATGGCATACATCCCAGGGTACTTAAGGAGCTAAGGGTGGAACTAGCAGAGCCATTAGCAGAACTGTTTAGTGAGTCTCTGAGCACAGGAGAGGTCCCAGAAGACTGGAGAAGGGCTCATGTGATCCCGCTCCACAAGAGTGGTAGCAGGGAGGAGGCAGGGAACTACAGACCAGTCAGTCTTACCTCAGTAGTGGGCAAGATTATGGAGGCACTCCTTAAGGAAAGGATAGTGCAACACCTGTAATCCATAGGGGCACAGGATCCAAGACAGCATGGGTTTACAAAAGGAAGGTCCTGTCAAACTAATCTCACAGATTTCTTTGACTGGGTAACCAGAGTGGTGGACCAAGGGGAAGCAGTTGATGTTGCCTACCTTGACTTCAGCAAAGCTTTCGACACTGTTCCACATAGAAGATTGATGAATAAGCTGGGTAGACTTGGGGTGGGTCAGAAGTTGGTCAACTGGGTGGCAAACTGGGTGACGGGCAGAAAACAGAGAGTGGTGGTAAATGGTATACAGTCAGAAGAGATGCAAGTCACAAGTGGGGTAACTCAGGGATCAGTTCTGGGGCCAATCCTCTTCAATATCTTCACTAGTGACATTGCAAATGGACTACAGGGTAAGGCTTTTCTGTTTGCAGATGACACCAAGATCTGCAACAGAGTAGATGATTCAGATGGGGTGGGCAGAATGAGACGAGATCTGGATAAACTAGCAAAATAGTCAGAATTTCTGAGTGGCAACTGGGATTTAATGCAAAGAAGTGCAAGATCATGCACACAGGGAAAAGAAACCCTGAAGCCACCTATAGGCTGGGAGGGGAGTTGCTGGCAGTCACAAAGGAAGAAAGAGACGTGGGCATCATCATCACCGATGACCTGTAATCATCCAAGCAGACCTCTAAAGCAGTAGGTAAGGCTAGGGGGATGTTAGGGTGTATTAGTACGAGTATCACAAGTCATAAGAGGGAGGTAATAATCCCTCTTTTCAAGACACTGGTTAGGCCCCATCTAGAGTACTGCGTGCAGTACTGGAGGCCACACCTTCACAAGGACGTTAACCAAATTGAGGCAGTCCAGAGAAGGGCAACCAAAATGGTGCAGGGACTGCATCAGAAGACATATGAGGACAGGTTAATGGAGCTCAATATGTATACCCTTGAGCAAAGGAGGGAGAGAGGTGATATGATCGAAACATTCAAACACCTTAAAGGCATTAACAAGGTGAAAGAGTCTAACATGTTTAAATATAAGAAAAATAGCAGGACAAGAGGACACAGCATGAGACTAGAGGAGGCCGATAAAGGGGAATGTGAGGAAATTCTTTTTCACAGAAAGGGTGGTGGATGCATGGAATGGCCTACCTCAGGAAGTGATGGATATGAATACAGTGCAGAGCTTCAAACAGGCATGGGATAGGCATAAGGGAGCAATACAGATGAGTATGAATAGATAGGCCACTGACAGAGCAAAGACCAATGGCACATTTATAAGGTAGAAAAAGAAATGGGCAGACTGGATGGGCTTTGCAGTCCTTATCTGCCGTCAACTTCTATGTTTCTATGTTTCTAGAATCAAAGGTGTACAGGTGGGGAAACATAGGCACAAAATATCCTCTTATGCAGATGATGTGCTGTTATACCTGGAGAACCAAGAACTTTCAATCCCAGCGGCTTTAGAGCTGCTGCAGGATTTTGGCCAACTCTCAGGGTATAGATTTAACTTAGCCAAGACATGCATTATGCCTTTAAACCACATAATCACAAGAGAGCAGGTGAGGAGATGGGGAGGGACATAGAACCCAGATGTACTCAAATACCTGGGTATTATAATTGCTAGGAGCAAAAAGGTGATGATCTCCAAAACTCTACACTCCCTACCAATCACATTAAGCAAGACTTGCAGCAGTGGGCAGCCCTCCCTCTCACTCTTTGGGCTCAAATCAACATTATAAAAATTAATATACTTCTTAGGTTGCTCTATCAAATGAGTATGATAGGGTAAGTACTCCCAAACAAATGGTTCACCCACCTCAGGTCTACCCTCACCTCCAGTTTTGTGGAACAATAAATCACCTCGTAGGGCCTACACTAAGTTAACTCCCCAGGAGCCCCCACGGAGATAGCCTCATTGGCGGTCGCGAGGGTGCATGGAGCTGCCCTCCCCCGAGGACTCACATTCAAGCCGTGCCCAGGTACAACAATTCTCGGATCAGTGACCACACTACTGTGCTACAGTGTCGAGTGTTACCTTAAGTGACTTTCTGACCCCACACAAATGCTGATAGTTTTTGTGGGTTTAATTTTTTTTGTGAACCTATGAGCTTTCCAGCTGAACTGTGTTGTTACCTTAAGAGTATAGCGGGGCATATTTGTGAACTTATTGAGCCTTCTAGCTGCTAGTATGTCGTATCATAACTCGTTTACTGTCATTCCTGAGCTTTAATGTCACCCTAATTAAAGCAGTAGGAAACTTGTAATTGAAATGACCTTAAGTATATCACTTGAAATTAATTCATTATTAGCATTTCTGTGCCTTTAAGCTGTAAATGAAGCCCTGTTAAGTTACTGCTTTCATAGTTCCTGAGCTCCTGGCTTCTTAAATACTGCCTGGGCTACCATTTTGGCGCCAGTCTCCCATTTTGAAAAATTCCCCGAGTCCCTGGCCTGCTTTCCTTGTTCCTTACTTTTGTCCCTGGCAGCACCTTTTTAAATTTAAGGCTTCCTCCGTATTTATTTGCAAATGTCCCGAGTCCTTTATTTTCGATTCCTTACACTACCTACAAAGCCCTGGTTAGTGTAATCTGTGCCATTTAAATTAATTTTTTCTTTAACTGCAACACCTGTCCCCTGGCTGCACCAGTCTTAACTAAGGCTACCTTTGTTTTATATTCCTAAAACGCAAGTGCGTGTGACTAAGCAGTAGGGGACTCTTTGCTGGCTCCCTTTGGAGGGCTGCTTCAGGGATCGCGAGTGCGCTCTCATACCTAAACAAGCCGGTACATACTAAAGTCCCTCACCGTGCCTGCAAATTACGGAAACGCTACTGCTTTTCCATGGGGCACTTTACAGAAAAAAAAGGAAAGCCTACCACAAACTGTTTTAACGCCTATTTTCTCGGGGCACTTTACAGAAAACAAGGATAAGCCTATCATGAACTGAAAAAAAAAAAAACTTAAAAAGCCTATCACTGTGTAAACCTTACCTGACTACCTGCAACCCCAACCCCCAAAATGCCCACATTTTGTTTTTCTCCCTATAAATACCTGTGTGTTTGTTTCCTTCCAGGAACCCCACGGAGATAGCCTCATCGGTGGTCGCGAGGGTGCATGAAGCTGCCCTCCCCCGAGGACTCGCATTCAAGCCGTGCCCAGGTACAACAATTCTCGGATCAGTGACCACACTGCTGTGCTGCAGTGTCGAGTGTTGCTTCCCCACTGGACGTTTCACGTCAGCTGCCCCGCCACCCCCACCACCACCCTTGGTGAGCACTTTATTATATAGTACTCATCAGGTGACTGATTTTAACCAATCAGACAACTTTTCCATCTGCAGTTTATCAGAGCTCACCAGTAGTGGCCGCTACAGCAATTTCCCTTTGTTCTTGCTGCATTAAATTCACGTCTTGGAACGCCATGCTACACATAGCCTTAAAAACAATGCTGGGGATAGCACTCCTTGCAAAACTTGCATCCCTACCACCAACACTAATCCACTGCCAGGCCCCCCAAACCTCTCCCCATTCTATTGCCACCCTAGCTACAGCTCCACTACCATAATTGGCCAATTCCCCCTGAGGCCACACTGCTCCTGGATTCCTGGCCCATCCATCATCCCCCCATCCTTCCACACAGGGCTGGCCATAGTAAAACTACACACTTCAGCCTTTTTCACACAGCCTCCCCAGTCTCCCTTACCCCACCGCAAACCAGTAAAAATACTACCAAACCTAAAATTGGTACTAACTTTAGTACTCCTACTCGCTGGGGACATTGAGCTAAATCCCAGATCTGCCACCAGTGCTTGCTGACCCCCCCCCCATTGGCCAACTTCCCAGAGGCCTAAAAATAGCCCACCTAAACATACACAGCCTCCTACAAAAAATGCCCCTACTACAAACCCTAGTACGAACTCTATGCCTTGACGTCCTAATTATCACCGAGACCTGGCTGAAACCACACAACCTGGATGTTGAAGTGGCTCTTCCTGGATACTCCATCACCTGCCAGGACCGCCGTGGCACAAAGAGAGGTGGTGGTACAGCCATTTATGTATCTTCCCAGGTACAATTCTCACCTGTCTTGATACCTGCCTTCCCAGACAACATCGACTCCTCACTAATAAAAATCTCCCTTCCCCACTCCATCCCTATCTTTATAGCAGGGACCTATTGTTCCCCGGACTTCCTTTTAAATTCCATAGCAACTCATCTAGACACCCTCAAAACCATCACCTGGGGGGCTCCACCTCCTAGGTGACTTCAACTTAAACTGGCTCACTAGTGCTAGCACCAAACTCCGAAACCATGTAGCTAGCTTAAATCTGACTCAACTCATCACCGAGCCCACGCTGCTAAACCACAAAATGCAAAACCACTCCCTGCTCGACTTGGCCCTCGCTTCTCACCCACATAGAATCATAACCTCAGGCCTCCTTCTGGACTCGCTGAGTGATCACCATATGATATATATAATATGTAAAGTTTTCAAAGCCAAGTCACTCCCTCCGAAAACTCTCCTTATCAGATCTTACAAATCCCTTAACCTCAATGGTCTCCTACAAGACTTGGCTAACTTGGATTGGTCCTACATAACCCTGGCCCCCTCCATGGATCACGCCTTTGACTTCTTTAAGTCAAAATTTCTTGCCGTCTGGGATAACTATGCTCCACCCAGAAAGGTTAGAGTAAGGGGAGCTCATCTGCCGTGGATCACTGCTGACCTCATGGAGCACCTCCATGTCAGAGATCAGGTGTGGAAAGCCTATAAGACATCGGGGAGGCACGTCGATCACCTTCACTATCGAACGCTTAGAAATGCCTGCAGCAGACTTATCCGCCAGACTAAAGCTCACTACTTCACATCATCCCTCCAAAAAAATTTAAACCATCCAGCCAAGTTCTGAAGGTCTATAAAATCACTTTTCTCCCCTCCCGCCCAGCCACCCACTCCTGCCCTAGATGTAGGAGGCTCTATCATAACTGAACCACTAGCAGTTGCCACGGCTTTCAACTAAGTGTTTACTAGCAGCGGGTCCCCTCACTACTCCAACCCCCACCTGCCACACAAAATGCGAAATCTTCATCCCCACCCACGCTGACCCCTCACCCAGCCCTCTCCTTCACTCTGGTTACCCCACCAGAAGTACTCAAAGCCTTGCTTGCCCTAAATCCCTCCAAGGGTAGATGCACCACAGGCATGGACGCCAAAATGCTCTACCTTTCTGCACCTGCAATCGCCATGCCTCTAGCATCTCTTTTTAACTTCTCTTTCACCTCCACCTCTATACCTTCAACATGGAAGCATGCCACAGTTATCCCCCTCCTGAAAAGTGGTGACCCATCCTCCCCCAGTAACTACTGCCCAATCTCCCTCCTACCTACCCTAGCCAAAATCCAGAAACATCTCATCCTCTCGCAACTCACCACCTTCCTTGACTCCTCCTCTTTCTTCACCCCTTACCAATCTGGTTTTAGAAAATCCCACTCCACCATCACATCCCTCTCAGACTCACAGATTCCATCCTCACAGGCATGGATAATAGCTATATCACATCTCCCATTTTCATCGACCTAGCCAAGGCATTTGACACAGTCTCACACACCCTCCTTCTGTCAAAACTCTCTAAGGCAGACCTCTCCAGTGCAGCTACACACTGGTTCAACTCATACCTGGGTGGCAGGTCCCAATCGGTAAAAATTGGTGCCTCCACCTCAAACCCCCTCCCTGTCTCCATTGGTGTCCCCCAAGGCTCTGTCCTTGGCCCTATCTTATTTTCCATATTTCTCAACGGCCTTCCTTCAATCTGCCTGCATGCTGACATTCACATGTACGCGGATGATACAGTCCTGTACGCCTCTGGTCACTCCCTGCTGGAAGTTGCATCCAAGATCCAGCTAGACTTCAGTGAAGTACAGCACTGGTTTCATAGATATCAACTTACTTTAAATGCCAAAAAAACGATCTCCGTGACTTTTGGCACAAGACAAAGACTCTCCCGCCTCCCCACTTTCCCCATTCTCAAAACACTTGATGGGACCCCTCTAGAAGTCCGCACCTCTTTCAGATACCTAGGGGTCTGGCTGGACCAACACCTAGACTTCTCCACGCACATCGAAGCTACCCACAAAAAACTACATCCTAGACTGGGAGCACTATACTGGAACCGCAGCTGCATCCTTCTGCCTGCCCGCAAAGAGATCCTACAGAAAATGATCCTCCCCATTTTTGACTACAGAGATGTAGTTTATAGTTCTGCCCCTAAATCCACCCTGGCTAGACTGGATTCTCTTTTTAACTCCTTCTGCCACTTTGCATTAGATTGTCCTCCCTCCACTCACTACTGCGACCTCTACAGTCACCTTAACCTACCCTCCCTCGCCAATAGGCTCCAATACCACTGCAACAGACTCACAGCCAAATTCTGGACCATGTTACTGCCCTCCTACCTAGCCTCTACCCTAACAGCCCAAAAACCACCAGCATACTCACTCAGAAATTTCGACTCACGTTTACTACTTATCCCACACATGACTACCTCTGCTGGACAGTCGGCTTTTAGAGTCCGTCTACCAAAACTATGGAACTCTCTGCCGGCTGACACCCCACTCTCCCCCTCCCTTCAGCAACAAATCTCCCTTCTAAAAGGGCAAGTCCCCATAAGCTGCTCATGTCAACTTGACGTGCACTAGCATGGCCCATGTCTTAACTGGTGTGCACAATGTTATGGCCAACCACCCAATGTGATGTACGTTGTCCACCCAAATGCTTTAACTATCAAATTTTTTGATTGTCACTACCTTTTCTACTTATTTAGCCTACTTTTATGCGGTTCTCTCTCTGTTTTCTGCCTCTTGTACTTACTACTTCGAGATCATTTATCACTGAATTTATTAAAACCTGTACATATTGTATGTAACCTATGTAAATTTTGCTGTTCTAAAACTTCTGTATGTTTACTTGTATGTACTATCCCATTCCCTCTGCCCCAGGACGCATCTGGAATCGAGCCGTAGTCTGCTCAGTATGTCTTTTCTGGTAAAACTTTTAAATAAATAAATAAATAAACACCAGTGGGTGGGCTAAAGCTCCCTGACATAAGAACTTACTATCTCACACTGCATGCTTGACACTTTCTGTGGTGGAAAAGGGACACTACCCAGCTGGAGGAAACTCACTACACTCCACATTGGTACAGAATGGAAATAGACATGTGCAAAAAAGCAGGGGTGAATATACAAGCCTTCTTATATATACCCTACAGTAAGCTACCTGCAGTGCTAAAATCCACACCTATTGGTACAGCCTTCTTAGAAAGTAAGCAACTACACAGGCTTCTGGGAACAACACCATTCTAAGACCCAGATCAGCCCCTCACAGGTAACCCCAGTTTCAAAATTCAGACTCAACCAGTCCCCACCAATGTTTTACACCCTGCTGATATCAGTAAACTGGGTAATATGCTGGAGAATGACATTCTTACCTCCTTGGACAGTTTCAAACAGCACAACCCTATGAGCAGAGTCCCCACTTTCCCTTTCCTACAACTGCAACATATGCCAGACCCCACCCTAGAGCAAAGGCCTTGGACTTTTAGCAGATCGCCAGGTTGGGATGAGCTTGAGGCCCTGGCCAGGCAGAGACACTCCACCTCCTTTTATATATATATAAATAAAAAAACAAATTCTCTTTTCCTCTTCAGTGGACAGTAATACATGTAAATGCTGGAAGTCAAAATTCCCAGACCTAGCAGACCAAGAGAATAGAGTCAAGATGTGAAGCAGTTTATAGAAGTATGTCAAAATTGATTGTCTGCGTCTCATGCACTACAAAGTGGCACATAATTTATACTACACACCTGCTAGGCTCTATAAAATGCACCACCTAGAATCAGATATTTGCTCATGATGCAAATTAGAAAAAGGCACATTAAAGCACATTCTTTGGGATTCCAAAAACACCCAACAACACCCAGACCCCCTGCTTGGTCTAGGAGCTGCTTTCATGCCACAGACTTGTTTACTGGGATTGAATTTAAATCACTTAATGAGTCAGAGCAAGTATCATATTATGTTAATGTAGCGACCCCAACCCCCCTTTTGTTATGCAGTCAAGGCAACAACCACACTTGGCAGAAAAGGTATCACCCCTGGCTTTAGGGCAACACTTGGCTCGGACATCTCAGAGGTCAGGGGAAGGGCTACAAAACAACATTTCTATTTTTACCCAGGTCCTGGGGAGAGGTGCCAGGTCTATGGTGTGTCTCCTATCTGTGAGGGCCCAAAAACTCACAGAGGTACTCAGAGATGGAATGTCCGCAGCCAGAAATTTGTGATTTTACTGTATGGCTTTTATTCCTGACAGAGTGTTAACAGAAAATATGGTGGTGCCCCCAAGGCTTGCAGCTGTACAAAACAGAAGGCACATTGGCAGCAGGCAAAAACATTTCACAACTCTTTCAGGCAGAACTGAGACTTCTCACAAGAACATTTCCCATGGACGTCCATCCCTTTGTTTAGGGATCTCTGGACTTAGCAGTGCATTTATAGTGGATCTTGCCACATCAATGAATTCGAGCACCACTAGGTGAACTAAGTTAATACCTTAGACCCTTCCTTGTAACCAGTTAGATCTCTTTGAAATCAGAAGTAAGTGGTCAGTTCACTATGGCCAAAGCTAGATCCTCTCTGCCATTACCTTTAGGAAAAACACAGGATTCCCTAGCCACACAGGGGCTACAAGAAACATCCTTACAGCACAAACTTTGTGCAAAGGTCCTGAGTACCTGCATCCTAGCCTTGTTGAGCTCCCAGTCAGGCACCAGCCAACCCACATGAACAACAAATGAACCTTGTACTTACAGCAACTGTTGTGCCCTCAAGGCATTTGTTAAGAACACTTGAACTCCATAGTTCTCACACAAAATCCATAGCTTTTAGGTTTGAAAACATACAGGGATGGATTTTCAAATGGTGGAGCAGGGCTTGAATCATAGCCGGTGCCATGGGACTTAGCTTCTGCCGGTGTGCCAGACCCCTTTGCCGCAACTGTGCCTGAAATTCCAATTTCGGGTGCAGTTGCGACAGTTTCCCTGATTTACAGCAGCTTGCACCAAATAGCTGGTGCCAGCCCCATATCTTAGTCTCCGAGGAGTGGTGCATGCTAAACCACAAAACTGTGGTCGAAGGACCTGTGCCAGATGCAAGGCATGGAAATTCCTGACTGTCACCTGGAGAATGCCACAAGCCCTGTGCGCTGTATGCTCAGTACATGGGGGGCTTGCAGCATTCTTGAAGCATCAGAAATCCGGCCCCCAGTCCCTATATTCCAGACAGTTCTGTTAGCACTCACAGTCTTTTGGGGGTTGCCCCAAAGTACTCACCGAACCTTCAGTCCCATTTCTCCTTCTGAGAAAAATCTTCACCCCTTGGGGCTTCACAGGATCTAGTAGCCACCACGTCCCACAAAACCAGCCGCTGGTTACTGTACTAAGGCAGAAAATAACAAACTGAGGGTCCTTCCCTCTAGCAAGTGACCTTAGGCAAAGGACCAATTGCTTGTAGAACTCTCAACTTCAAGCTGACTCAATTCAAAACAACAGCAGAGCACTGTGGCTTATGCTGCTGCGAGGGTTCTAAATTCCATGACATCACCCCCTGCCTCAGCAGAGCTAAGCAGTTGGTGATGTAATGTTTTACATAGAGTTTTAAACCCTCTGACACTGCCCAGGCTATCTGCCTGATCTAAAACTGATGGGATCCTAGAACCTCAGGCACTGTCCGGTTGCATTAATATCAGCCATGGGCAAAAAACTGATCCTTAAACACTGACTAGATGATCGTGTTTCCACTTATCAAGAATAGCATGGCACAGTCCTGGAAGCTTTGAAAATAGAATGACTGGTAGCCTGCATGATTCTTCCCATACTGTATATTTCAAACCAGGTGAGGCTCTCTACTTAGGTTGCTAATAGCTGGGAATTAAGTGATGGTCAAGTACCACATGGTGCAAGGTCACCTTACCTGTCATCTCATTCTCATTACAGATATTGAGTAGCTATACTGTGGTTTCCTAGTTCCGTATGATCTGTATCATTAAGTACAGCCCCACCTGTTCCCTGAAATTTGATGGGACACAGAGGCCATTGGCAAATGTGCCTTTTGTTTAATATGTGTGTCTAAAACCAAATAAGTTTATTAATTAAAATCGAGAAAGTTGAGGCATAAGTGACATTGACACTGATCAAGAAAGTTCTAGAAAAATAGGCCAATTAGGCAAAAAGACAAAGAGGTGGGGAGGCCCAGGAAACCAGATAGCAGCCAAATAGAGATGGTACTGGAACAATCAAAAGAGATACCGGAACACAGGTATTCAGTTGCCTAGTATACATAACTGGTTAACAAAAACGAAATAAATACTGCAGTTGGGGTCTTAAATAAGGGCTTGTCCTTTGTTCCAACTTCTTCATTGAATAAATTCCGGACTGTCATTGATCTGCATCGTTTTGTTAGGAACTTGAAATTTGAAATAATTTTTTGGATCAGGAAGTATGAATGTCATGGAGTCCAGTCCAGCCATAAACAGCATTTTTTCTTCAGCTCCTCCATCAGAACTTTTAAAAGAGGAAGATTTGCAAGTTTTTGTTGTTATAACTCATCCAGAGTAATGTAGTTCAACTGGAAATTTGAAGCTGTTCATTTTTATGTTGGCGCGCTTGCGCAGCCAACATCGTGGGACAGTGCAGCTTTGGCGGCGCGGTCGCAGTTAAGAGGCGAATACAAGGCACCCACCAGTAGGTCGTCGAATTCTCAATCAGCCTGATACCAGCGCCACACCATGCATAAGATAATGTGGCGAGAACTAAGAAAGGTCCGGCTGCAACCCGAAAGCAGCTCGCCAGACGCAGCAGTCCTTTCTTACCATGCTCACCCCATTATGTACATGGTGAGACACTAACCGTTGAACTACCGACTTGAGTGCCCAATCCCCCTGTCGCTGCCCTTGCCCCTGCAAATGTGCTGACGGGGGAGCCCACTCCCCGTAGGCAGAAATAACCCCAATTGTTTAATGCCAAGGGGGGTGCCCAATCCCATTCGGCTCTGCACCCCCTACCCTTCTTTGTGTGCTGACGGGGTTGCCCAAACCCCGTCGGCATAAGTCCCCACCCCGTGTTGTTTGCTGACGAGGGTGCCCAATCCCCCGTCGGCTACAGACACCCCCAAACAGTTAGGTGGCACGCTGGAAGCCCACCTCAGCGTGCCAAATGCCCTACAAAAAAATGTCCCGCAATGTTTTTTTTTTCTTTAACCTGTAAAACGAAAACCGCCCTCGTAGTCTCCGTGCCCCTCCTCCCACCGCACCCACCTCTGTGCACCCTGCCTCCCCACACCCCCACCCCATATTTACATCTGAGTCTGGCGCGACGATCTTTGGTGGACGGGAACACGCTTGCACTCTTCAAAGTCGACCGCAAACTGAGGAAATGTCGGTAAGCTGTATAATGGAATAAATAGGGTTTTTTCAACTTTGCTGCATATCTCAGGCATTTTTGCGAATTTTTGCACCAAATTTTTAACATGGGGTTTTTGGGACCCCTTCACATGAATTCTTGCACTGTCATGGCATTATTCGGTCCCGAAAGGTGATTTCGTAGTCACTGCATGGAATCACCTTTCAGGATTGTGTATCGAAATGACAGTGCCACTGTTCATGAGGGGCTCTCAAAACCTAAGTTACTAAATTTGGTGGAAAACATCAAAACATGACTGTTTACGCGTATGAGTAACCGCGCAACGCACGCCTACAAGGTAGCGAATTCACAATATTTTCATGCCAGATTCTCAACATTGGTATTTTACCACACCTTCATGTGAACTGTATAGCTGTCATTTTTTACATCCTTGCCGAAATTGTTTTCGCACTTTCGGCGCAGAATAGCACGTTCACTGTGCGAAATCAGTGTTTGGGACACATTACAAAAATGACAGTGACACTGTCCATGAGCAGAGGTCCTAAAATGCCTGTGTTGAAAATTTGGTGACAATACTCCATAAAATGACTGTGTTACGAGCGTGCATTGCACAGTTTGCACGCTCACTCGTACGTTCGCAAACTTCTAATATTCTCATTCCAGATTTTCTACAGTGCCATTGTTCTGCACCTCCTAATGAACAGTATAGCTGTCATTTTTCACATCCTGACCAAAATCTGTTTTTGCAGTTCCGGCGCAGAATGGCGTGGTCGCTGTGGAAAGTCCGTGTTCGGAACACATGATGAAAATGACAGTGACACTGCTCATTAGCAGATGCCCTAAAATGCCTATGTTGAAAATTTGGGAACAAAAGTCAATAAAATGAGTGTTTTATGAACGTGCGCTGCACAGTTTGCAGGCACGCTCATGACTTTGTGAATTTGTAATACTTTCACTCCAGCTGTTCATCATTGGCATTTTACCATACCTCCTTATGAACACTGCAGCTGCCTGAAATGTGTTTTCGCACGTCCGGCACAGAGTTGCACGGCCGCTGTGTGAAATCAGTTTTTGGGACAGTTTGAGGAAATGACGGTGACACTATTCATGAGCAGAGGTCCTAAAATGCCTATGTTGAAAATTTGGTGCCAAAACTCCATACAATGACTGTGTTGCAAGTATGCATTGCGCAGTTTCCATGCACGCTTGTAACTTCGTCAATCTGCAATATTTTCATGCCACATTTTCACCACTGACATTTGTGCACATCTCCTTATCAACAGTCCAGCTGCCATTTTTTTATAGCCTGCCCAAAACGTGTTTCCGCAGCTGTGGCGCACAATGGCGTGCTCGCTGTGCAAAATGACCTTTTGAGACACATTCACAAAATCACAGCACTATGCGTCTCTAGCTACGCCACTCCCACTGCCAATGCCAGCGCTACAACATTCGGCATTGACAAATGCTTGTTTATATAAGTTTCACCACGGTATGTTCAAAGACAGCCCCAAGCAAGACTTCTTTCAGCCACTGGGGAATGCTGCCAAGCACGTGGAGCTACCCAAATCCAGTCATCCGCCAGCAGGCCTGTCACATGTCTCACTAGACTCTCTTCAAATTGCGGTAAATGCATTCACAAAGCCTGTTCAAAAAATTTACCAAAAACTAGATTCATTTGTGCAAAGGATGGAAGTGGCAGACAAGAAGCTGGTGGCATTAGGGCAATCTATTAAAGATATGAAGGTGGTTGCGGGTAAAGCTTTGGCCATGGCTGCCACCACTGTAAAGAAGTAATCGGTGCTCAAGAGTAGAGTGAAGCAGCTGGAAAATGGGATCAGGGCTGCCAATGTTAGAATCCTCAGCCTGCCTGATGGGACCAAGGTAGAGGACCCCAATACTGTTCTTTGCCACTTGATACTGAAGGCCACTGAGTGCAGCAATTTCTTTGTGGTTAAAGTCTACTGAATCATGCCATGGAAAGTGAAGGCCACTTAGAAAAACTCCCAAACCATGCTCCTCATGCGGTAGCCATCTCATCCGAGGAGAGAGGGAGACGCAGTTCTAAATGCTGTGAGATCCAAAGATCCTATAATGTTAAATGGGGCAAAATCCTCTTTTTTCCCCAGATACAGTGAAGCCCAATAGGATGAAGTGCAGCACTACAGAATTCTGCAGTAGAGTTACTGCAGCAAACAATGCAATTTCAATGGGAGTTAATCCCTTTTGTCATGCAGAAAACCTGTGACACTGTGCTTCATCCTGGAAGACTTCACTAGTGTATATCATACACAACATACCCGTCAGAAGGCATTCGTTGAGATGAAGGGATGTTTCTGAGGGAACTGGAGAGTCTGTACTCCCTGGCCTTTCCTGCAAAACTAAACGTTACTGTCGGGAGAAAGCAGTATCAATTCACAGACCCCAAGGAAGCTAGTGTGTGCATGGCAAATATCGAAGGCTGAGCGATGAATAGAGCTGAAGGGGGTCACCCCTTAGAGGGTGAGGACTAAACTTTGGAGGTATTGTGATTGAGACTTTTACAGTTTTTCCTCACCAGATCATGTACCTACCAGATCTAACAACTGCAGAAATTTTACCAAGGACACCACTCTAATGCACATGCTCAGAGTCATGGCTTCAATTTTTGCATTCCTTTTTTTTATACTTCTCTTTATTTATTTTCAAGGTTGTGCAGTACATACAACTTCATACATTAAAAAGGAAAACAGTCTCATACAGCATAAATGTACTGGAAAGTCATAAAATGTTCAGTTCCAGGTCCTTTTTAAGTACAGCTATTAAATATAAAACAGTTAAACAGAAAAGGAATTAATGCCTTTAAAATGCAACATATATAACAAACATTGGGCTAATGCATATTAGGTAGGTACTACAAATGTCAGAATCAACAACATGGGCTTATTTTAGTTCATCTTCAGGATGTGGAATACATAGATACTTAAGGGGTTATGAGGGTTCTTGAACCTGTATAAACCTTCTGGTATCAGGAGAATTGGGTAGTTACCATCTCTTTGAGTGGTTAGGAAAGCGGTATCGAGCTATGCTGCTTACTTTAGTTGCTACGCTTCTGCTACATCATTATCTTGTACTGCTTGTTCGATTGTTTCCTCTATTTCCCTTCTGACTCCTTCATCTCTAAGAAGAGAGAGATTTAATCTCCAGAAAGTACTTTTTTTAGTTGTACCAGTTTGGATTTTTCATAAAGACAGGGGAATGGTCGGAGAGTACAAAGTCTCCAGACCAGATTTTCTGGAGATTCCCTATATGTTCTCAAGATCAGAGGAGGAAGTCTAGGCACGAATAAGTACCATGAGCTTGGGAAAAAAATGTTTGTCGGGGTGTAGATCCATTAAGAAAATGCCATGCAGCTTCATATCTCAGTTCAATAAGTAGCTTTCCCACTTCCCTACTTGTTTTAGTGGCTTTACCACTATGAGTTTGGGGTCCTGACCCTGCTGAGATATTTAGATTAAGGTCTCCCCCAGATATAACATGTCCTTCCGCCCACTGTGCTAGACATAGGAAAAAGGATCTGTAGAAGGATATATTTGTAGCAAGGGGAAATAGGTGGACGCTAGGGTCATCTTCTGACCGTCTACAGTACCCTTAATCACAACATAGCGGCCCTCCTTATCTATGATTCGATCTTGTAGGTCAAAAGGAATTCCCTGTCTAACCAATACGGCCGTACCCCTACGTCGACCTCCCTTGTAGGAGGAGGCCAGCACATGGGAAAATCCAAGCTTCTCAAACTTTTTGTGTTCAGACTGGGACAGATGTGTCTCCTGAAGAAGCAAAATGTCTACACCCACCCTTTTTATGTTGGCGTGCTTGCCCCGCCAACATCTTGCGGTAGTGCAGATTTGGAGGCACGGTCACTGTTGGGCGAATGCATGGCACTCATCAATAGGTGCGTCCATCATTCCCCAATCAGCCTGCATGCTGGTGCCACACCATCCGGGCAAGCACATCTAAGGAAAGGTCCGCTGCAATGCGAGCAAAGCTCATCACATGCAGTGGACGTCCCGACGTGCTTACCCGGAAACAAACATGGTGGCACACTGCCCGCCAAACTGCCGACTTCAGGGATGCTCAATCCCCCTGTCAGCTTACCCTGCCCCCAATGTATGTACCGACGGGGAGAGCCCACTCCCCATCGGCATAAAGAACCCCTCATTTGTTTATATGCGGTGCCCAATCCATAGCTCTTGCCCCCTGCTTTCCTTGTTTTACGGCGGGTGCCCAATTCCCATCTGCTACAGCTGCCCCCAAAAAAAAACAAGGCTCCGTTGGCATGCTGGGAGCCTACTCCAGCATGCTACATGCCCTGTAAACAAACAGGTCCCGCCATGTTTTTTTTTGTACCTGTGGAAAAAGGAAACAGTCCCTCGGCGTTCTCCCTGCCCCCTTCCACAAACCGCGCCCACTGACTGCTCACTCTGCCTCCCCACACACCCCTCACCTCATACTTACCTGTGGAGTCTGGCACAATGATCTTCGGTGGACTGGGAATACGTTTGCGCTCTTCAAAGTCGACCGCGAACTGAGGAAATGCAGGTAAGCTGTATAATGGAATAAATAGGGTTTTTTCCAACTTTAATGCATATCTCAGCCATTTTTTGGAATTGTGGCACCAAATTTTCAACATAGGTTTTGGGACCCCTCCTCATAATTCTGGCACTGTCATGGTGTTTTCGGTCCCGAGGTGATTTCAGCCGGTCACTGTATGGAATCACCTTTTGGGACTTCAGTCTCAAACGACAGTGCCACTGCCATGCGAGGGAGCTCTCAAAAAGCCTATGTTGCACATTTGGTGACAAAACTCCCAAAAATGGCTGTTTTACGGGCGTGTGTTGCGCTGTTTCTACACACGCTCGTAACGTCATTAATTTGTAATATTTTCACTCCAGATTTTCAGACTTGGCATTTTCCACACCTCCTGATGAACAGTACAGCTGTCATTTTACATATCCTGCCTGAAATGTGTTTTCGTATGTCCGGCGCAGAATAGCGCGGTCGCTGTGCAAAATCACTTTTCGGGACAGTTTGAGGAAATGACGGTAACACTGTTCATGAGCAGAGGTCCTAAAATGCCTATGCTGAAAATTTGGTTCCGAAAGTCCATAAAATGACTGTTGCAAGCATGCGTTGAGCAGTTTCCAGGCACCCTTGTAACTTCACAAATTTGCAATTTTTCCATGCCAGATTTTCAACACTGGCATTTTTTCACACCTCCTTATGAACAGTACAGCTGTCATTTTTCACATTTTGCCCAAAATGTGTTTCTGCACCTGTGGCGCACAATGGCGTGGACGCTGTGGGAAATCAACTTTTGGGACAGATTAACAAAATCGCACTGCCACTGTTCATAAGGGGAGGTCCCAAAATGCCTGTGTTACAAATATGGTTACCAAACTCCCAAAAATAATTGGGTTATGGACATGTATTGCGCAGTTTGTATGCATGCATGCTCATTGCTTCAACAATATTTCATATTGTCACTCCAGATTTTCAACGTTGCCATTTTTTTACACCTCATCATGGACAATACAGTTGTCATTCTCCACATCCTGCCCAAAAATGTGTTTTTTTGGGTTTTCATCTCTCTGTTGCCAAATGGCACAGCCGCTGTGCAAAACCACCTTTCAGCTAACAAAGTGATTGTGCCGCTTTTCATGAGGTGGCCTGACAAGCAGCCCATGTTGACAATGTGGAGTGAAACTACCACCACATGCCTACGATGTTAGGGTTTCCAACTGTAGCATCCCACCCGGTACAGACTGGCAGGTGTCAGGGGTGTGACTTGGGATCATCGGATGTAATGCTCACACCATTCCACCCCCCATCCCCACCCTGCAGCCACTGACAGGCATCGTGGTGTGCCTTGCACTGTTCGGCCACAAAGTTCACCCCACACTCCTATACTGCACCCAGGTCAGCGTATTTTCTTATGGAATGGGGTAAGTATAATGCCCAAAGACCCCAAAGCACACCCAACACTTGTCAGTGTCTACAGGTACAGTGAGGTACAATGGCATGAGCATTATAGCTGATGACCCAAAGGCACACCCTAATGCCTGTCACTCTCTACAGGGTGGGGTGGGGTTGGTGTCCCTTCAATACTTCACTGCCATTCCTATTATGCATCTCTAGCTCCGGCACTGCCAATGCCAATGCCAGCAAGACAACATTCTGCATTGACAAATGTGTGTTAAGTATTGCAGCAGCTTCTGTGCTTTATTGGATTAGAAATACCATGCACATTGAATGAGCAGACTGTATAGGTTTGTGGTGTCATTTGAAACTTATGAAGTCTCCCTCTGTGCTGGCTCCCCCAGTGCCAGAGATATACTTCTTTTCCCCTATCAAAGCAGAACTGTTTCTGCAGAGTAAGGTCCACTCTGTAGGATTGCATTAGCTCAAAAAAACATTTCAACTGCAAATTTGACAACAGGGCAACAGTATTTACCAAAACAACTTGTGAAACATGAAACTTTAGAATATTATCAAGCTTCCAAGGTCGAAGGCTAATAAACCAAATTAACCTCTGTGTCTTCTCAGATGTGAGGAGATAGAGGGGGTATACTTACACTTCCATTTCTGGAAGATCCCCTCCAGAGCTTAGATGTAAAAGCGCTCCGTATATTATTCACCAAAAGGTACCATTTGTCACCACGTGCATACCAGAGCAAACACTCACTCAGACCCAAATTATAACATTAATATGCCAGTAACGGTGGAGGCAGAGCTTGATGTTGTAAAGGCTTGGGATCAGTAAGAAAAGAAGGGAAAAATAACAAGAAATAAAAAATAGATAACAAGGGGGAAAGCAATGGCTCCTGTCCCTTCTCGGATAACCCCCGCAAACTCTCGGGGGAAAGACAGTGGGGTGTCCTAGGGACAGCGGAGGGGCTTACATGTCAGCTTGTTTACTGTACAAGTGGACAATACTAATAGAGAACCCATTAATTTGTGAACACTTTAAACTAATCTTTCCCTCCCCCCCATTTTCCCTTCTTTAATTGATATTCAGCAAAGAAGGTGTAGCTACTCCAAAACCTTTTGCCTGGCTTTAAGATTCTTTGCTGATCAAGGCAATGTGGGAACTAGTACACAAAAACAGATTTATATAGACTTTCTCAGTTTTGAGATATGTGTATCTAGTGTCTCTGAAGTACTGCCTTTCCCTGCCCCCGTCCCACCCACAGGACCCTCCACCCAGTCTTTACAGCAGCAGCTGAAGTTTACTCATCTGTTACTTGGTGCGACTGGTGGGTTCAGCCTTCGGGAGGCAGGAATTCCAAATAGATTATTTTGTTGTGCTTAAATCCCAACTAGTCCCCCTTCAGGTCGATGCTCCTCCGGTGTGGTCATTTTGTTTACCAGCTGCTGTATCCAGTCCAAAGCCACCATGTGTTGCAATATTTTGGTGCCCAGACGCTTCCTCCCAGTGGTGCATTGCCATTGTTGTCCACGGTGCTCCTCTTTTTGGTTCCTATGATCTGGAATCTGGATCTGTTTTTCCTGTAAAGCTGCAGTTGCTTCCTTGACAGCAGAATATATTTTTGGGCCGCTCTCCCAGAAGATCCATAGCCTGGCAGGGTAGGGAGTGTGAAACTGGATGGCTTTTGCTTTCAGGACTCTGATATGGGGAGATATTTTAGCCGTTGTTGCTGGATCTCCTGAGGGAAGTTGTGATCAAAGAAAAGACGATGTGAGTGGTAGGAGACATCCTTTTTTGCCCATGCACATCGTAAAATGTCCTCTTTTATGCTATATGAGCTGAGCTTGAAGACTATCGATCGCGGACGCGCATTGGGGTCTGTTGGTTTGGCTTGCAAAGAACAGCGCACTCTCTCTGCGTGGAGCTGGTAGGTGGAAGGCAACTCTAACACATCTTTGAGGAGGTTCTCAATAAAAGATGTCGTTGATGCCACTTCCATTCCTTCGGGGAGTCCATATAGGCGCAGGTTATCCCTACGGGATCTTCCCTCAAGGTCCAGGCATTTAGCTTGTAGTTCTCCTGTCCGTACTACTAGGGTGTGCACAATCTGCAAGAGCTGGGCCGCAATTTCCTCTGTTTCCACCACCCTGCCCTCTATCTGTGCCATACGTGTCTCCATAGTTGCTAGTTGTTTTTGGACTGTCCGAAACTCCTGCTTGTTCTCTATGCAGGATTCTCTTATTTCCCTCAGTAGAGTTTCAAATCGCGAGAGTGATAGATGCTCGTTCTCCCCTTCGGTATCGTAGTCAGCTACATGCAAACTCGTGGGGGAGACTGATCAGCTGGGAGAATCGTCAGTCAATCTCAAGTCATCCTTGAGTTTAGGTTTGTCTTTGTGTTGTTTTTGCCTCATTACCTGTTTGTACACCCTCCTTCAGGGTTTTGAGACATTTTGAGTGAATTTCCTGTAGTTTTGGAGGAGTATTTAGATAGTTGGGTTCTGAGTGTCTGGATCTAGGCTCCTAGTCGCTCCGTGACGTCACCGGAAGTCTCTCAATTTTTGCATTCAGAATAAAACAGGTTACAGCACTCATTTTCATTTGGGAATATCTTTGCACAGCTCTGACCCATAAGTGATATGACCATTTTCACATATAAGACCAAAAATAGCTAACTCATTCATGAACGAGTTTCCCCTCTGCTCTGCGCCATTCTAGCCCGTGGATACGCAGAGCCGACATTTCTGTTGGCTCAAGCAAAATATAATTTAAAAACAATAATAAGTATCTTGCACTGCTGTGCAAAAATGTTACAATGTATGCATTTTACAGTGATAAAGCTTGTTCCAGACAGCTTTGTTACATGCTGTTTCAAACTGGCCCACAAGGCCGACAGTGTCCCTTTAAGACTTTGGTCTTAACTGCATAAGAAGAGAGTGTAAGTACATGTTTGGTGAAAAGAGGATATGCAAAAGGTCTGTACTATTAAAGTACTGGTATATGTTATGTGGGAAAGTTCTATGGACTTCAAAAATTGGACAGTTACAGTTTGCTTTATAATGATGGACAGTTTAATAAAGATGTGATGGTAAAGTTCATTCTCCATATTTGCAGAGCAGTAACATTAATGTAAGTTATGTCTTTGGATAGGTTGTAAATAGGATGGCATGTTTTCTTCTTCCTGCACTTTTTTGATGTGCTTATTAGTGTGGCGGGGGATGTACAAGCATACTCCAAGAACATGTAATTGATGTGGGCACAAAGGTTCTGTTCGAGGGTCTTCTTTAACATTAAATGGGAAGTACAGCCATGCATTTGGCTAGTATATAAAGCGATCTCTAAATTGGGAGATGGGAGTCAAGCATCATTACTTGTACTCTGCCGAGGTAGTGGCAGGGGTGACCACACAGTCCCTGCGGTGATGATGCAGGCTGAAAGTCTCTTGTTCATGGAGATAGCCCATAGCACTTTGCTTTGGTAGATACCACTGATATCTGAGTGCTACGGGGGTTAGTTCTCTGCTGAAATATGAATGAATACAGATGAACCCTACACCACAAATGAATATCCTGAGTTTCTTAAGTGCATTTCGAGTCACATGAGCTTGAGAATATTGAATACATTCTTTTCATATATGTTGACATAGGTTTTACAGGACCTGGGAAGGTCCATGACAAGGTTAAGTGTTGTTTAATACTTTGACCATTTATTTGGGCTATTGACTGCCACAGGTTCAATACTTTATTAAAGAGCCAGCCCACTGGCATGGAGGCTGAAGCACTGGGCATCTCACCTCCTGCCATGCCAGCAACCTTGGCTTGGAAATGGACGCAGGTCACTCAGAGACTGGCCAGGGCAGGGAGGACTAAGCATCCCAAGGACAGCTCTCCTCCCTCAGGGAAGGGATTAGGTACATTCCACTAGGCAGTAGCCACCTGGAGGATCTGGGTAGCAGCACAGCAGTATGCCAGGGAAAGAGTCCCACCCTCTTGGCACTGCCAGCTATTATAAAACTACATATAACAATAGATACGTTGACAAGTAGTATAACATCACACTATATGACTGTCAGTACCCAATGAATCTCATTTACATCCTCTGCAGCATCCTCTGCCACCATCAGGGACCCACACTGTCCTCAAAACAGGCTGCTCTCTCTACTGGAAACTTTGAGAAAGAAAATCACAGTGCTGTGAACATTTTTATTGAGTTAAAGAAACGGTTTTCAGAATGACTTTCCCTAATAGCCTTTTCCCCAGGATTTGTAGTTTCAGATAAGATCCAGAAGCAAATGGTCTGATACTTTTGTTGGACCAACGTAGATGTTCAATCAATCAATGAATCAAACTCTTTATTTATCCAGGTGAACATCATTGAGCAGAGCTCTTTTACAAGATGGACCTGGTTAGAACAGGGTCAGGTAACATCCATCATAGAAACATATAAATACATGCAAATAAGTATATAAACACAAACACAACGGTGCAGTAATAGGGGAGTCAAATGATAAAAGGAAGACAAGGCAAGCCATAACAGAGGAGGATTCAAATACAAGGGGACAGGTCCACCATTGAACCATGCAACTGTATATAAACCATGTTCTCTGTATAGAAGTACCAGTTAGTTCATTTGCCAGGGGGCAGTCACTAATACTAGCCATGAAAATGGCTTGGAGAACCACCACCACATCTGTTCTACCGACCTATCCTTGGGACTTCACTTCTCACAATGTTTATCCTTCGCTTACATATTACATACCCCTCCTGGTACCCCATCTGCTAATATGTAATATGTAAGCGAAGGATAAACATTGTGAGAAGTGAAGTCCCAAGGATAGGTCGGTAGAACTGATGTGGCGGTGGGGGCCTACGGGGAGAGGCTCTATGATATAATGTGTCAAGTTTTGGTGAGATAGGAAATGTGACAGTGATGTAGAGGATGTCAGCATAATCTATCAAGGATAGAAAGGTTGATTGTACCAGCTGTAGTTTGGCATCTCTAGTTAAGAAGTGGGCTATCCTAAAGAACAGGCCAAGTCTCTGTCATAATTTTTTGAGTAGTTCTTCAACGTGCTCTATGAAGGAGAGCCTATGGTCCAGCCATACTCTCAGGTATTTGAATTTAGGGACAAATTCCAACTTCTCACCAAGAATTGTAGTAATCTGCAGCACAGGATCTGATAGGGCTGAATTTACCATTTGGGCAGAGGGAGAAATTAGCATTGTTTTTGTTTTCTTGGTGTTAAGTAATAGTTTTTTTGTTTAGGAGTTGGTGTTGCAGCAGGTTGAACTTAGATTGAAGGTCATTACATGCAAATTGTAATGACGGGCGGCTTACGTAAAGAACTGTGTCATCTGCAAACAGATGAATGTTGGCCTTAGTTATGCTTTCATCAATATTGTTGATGTATGTTGCAAATAAGATCGGTCCTAAGATAGAACCCTGGGGAACACCTCTTAGGAAAGGTTTGAGAGTTGAGAGATCTCCTTCTGCTTTCACCTGCTGGAAACGATCAGAGAGGTAGTTGTTGAACTACTGTAAAGATAATGGGTCAGCACCTAGTGAGGTCAGGGAAGAGAGTAGCAGAGAATGGTCGACAGTGTCGAAGGCCTTGCTCAGGTCCAAGAATACGGCGCAGGTATAATTCCTGTTGTCTAGCTCTCTTTGCCAGTCATTAGTCACTTTGGCAAGTGCTGTGATGGTGCTATGTTTAGCTCTAAACCCTGACTGGCCTGGATTAAGCAGGTTATTAGCTTCTAGATACTGCCTCAGCTAGTTGCTTATGACTTTTTCCAGTAATTTTGACAAGATCGGGTGAATTTAAATTGGTCTGTAATTATTTAGATCACAGGGATTTCCAGACTTGAAAAGGGGTATGATGTGCGCTGTTTTCCATATTGAAGGAATGGATCCTTGAGTTAATGATAGGTTAAATAAATGGGTTATGGGCACGGCTAAAACATGGATGGTCACCATGTTACAAAAAGAAAACAATGTATAAGCTTTCAGACCAACCAAGTTCTTCCTTGGAGACTTATCTGAGGAAGGACTTAGTTGGTCCGAAAGCTTAGACATTGTTTTTTTTGTAACATCTACTTTGGTCTAATAAAAGGTGTCAGACCATTTGCTTCTGGATCTATTCTTCCAAGGACCAATACCGCAACTAATCTATTTCTGTATAGTTTCAGATAATGGAGCCAATATTGTGAAAAAGGATGGTGGGTTTGTGCATATACAGTGCCATGTTTTGTACATGCTTTGAATCTAGTGGTACATGACTTTCTCACTGAAGACAAGACTTTTCAGAATAGTCTGAGTGCTGCATGAAAGATATTTGGATGCTTCAGGCACTCTGCAAAAGCATTCTATGAGATCTGCAAAAACAGAGTAACTTTTCATTATACTAGCTAAAACAAGAAGCTGCTACCAAGTAGATCTTCACTTTTTATGTTGGCTTGTACGCACGCACATGCAACATCTTGTGGTAGTAGCACATTTCAGAGGTGTGTCAGTGTTGTGGCGAATGCAGGGGATGCTTTAGTGAGTGCGTCCCTCTGCTGCCAAGTAGTGAGCATGCTGCCAAATGACAGCAGTTTCAGAAAGAGACACAGAGCTGAAATGAATCCGCCGCTGCAATCAGAGACAGACTCATCATTGCAGCGGCAGATAACATGCCTCCATTACGTGCCTTTCCTGGTGAAACATTTCAATAAATATGGAAGCTCCTGCTGTCCGCCACACAATCCCCAGAAAGCCAACATCAGGGTGGCCAATTCCCGTGTCGGCATCCCCCCTTTTAGTGTATCTTTCCTGATTAAAGAGTTTCCCCTTTCCTTTCCGACACCGTGATGCCCACCAAATTTTTAACATGGGGTTCTTGGGACACCATCACATAAACATGTCACTCATTTAGTTTCTCGGTCCCAAAAGGTGAATTTGCGGTAGCTGCATGGAATCACCTTTTGGGACTGATTAACAAAGAAACAGTGCCACTGTTCATGAGGGGAGGTCCCAAAAAGCCCATGTTGCAAATTTGGTGAAACAATTCCAAAAAATGACTGCATTACGCGCATGCGTTGCGCAATTTCTACACACGCTCATAACTTCGCCAATTTTTAATATTTTCTCTCCAGATTTTCAACATTGCCATTTTTTCACACCCCCTTATGAACAGCATAGCCATCATTTTTCACATCCTTCCTGAAATGTATTTTCACACCTGTAGCACAGAATGGTGCAGCCACTGTGGAAAATCAACTTTCGGGACAGATTAACAAAATCACAGTGCCACTGTTCACGAGGAGAGATTCAAAAATGCCCATGTTGAAAATTTAATGGAAAAATTCAAAAAAATTATTGCATTCCAGGTGTGCGTTGCACAGTTTCTACACAAGTTTATAACTTTTCCACTTTTTCATATTTTCACTCCAGATTTTCAACATTGCCATTTTTTCACACCACCTCATGAACAGTACAGCTCTCATTTTTCACATCCTGCCAGAAATGTGTTTTCACACCTGTGGCACCAAATGATGCAGTCGCTGAGCAAAACCACCTTTTGGGATTGAGTAACGAAATGATAGTGCCACTGTTCATCAGGTGGGGTCAAAAAAGTCCCATTTTGAAAATTTGGAGTGAAAATACCAACAAACAGCTGGGGTGTTAGGGTTTCCAACCATAACGCCCTACTCTGCAGAGATTGACAGGTGTCGGGGGTGTAACTTGGGATCATCGGCCATAATGCTAACACCATTCCACCCCACCCTGCAGCCAGTGACAGGCATCAAGGTGTGCCTTGGGGTCTTCAGCCCCAACGTTCAACCCATTGTCCTATACCACACCCAGCTCAGTGTATTTCCTTATGAAATGGAGTAAATATCATTATATAATGATCCGTCTTCCAGGGTCCAACTAAATGGAGTACTCTCTTGCTCGTTTCCCATTGAGAGGGGGACCAGGCAGGGCTGCCCCCTTTCACCCCTCCTGTTTGCTCTAAGTATGGAGCCTTTGGTGGAGGCATTCTGGTCACATGAAGACATAGTGGGGATCGAGGTGGGGGAGGTCAACAACCGCATTTCCCTCTACGCGGATGACACTTTACTATATTTAAAGGACCTTCCAGTTTCCTTGCCTGCTGCTGTGTCCCTCATGGGGGAATTCGGTTGTGTTTCAGGCTTTAAAATAAATGAGTCTAAGTCAGAAATAATTTCCATCGGGGCTCCTGCCCCCTCCGAGGTGAAAGCCCTAACTAATTTGAAATGGACCGTCACCAGTTTTAGATACCTGGGGATTCACATCCCAAAGGATCTCAGTGTGTTATATCAACTCAACCATTGGAGGCTTCTGGAGGTGATACGAAGGGACTGTGCAAGGTGGTCAGCACTGCCCCTCACCATTTCAGGCAGGGTAGAATCGGTGAGAATGAATATTCTCCCAAGAATGCTTTTCTGTTTGATGCAATCCCATTGTGTCTCCCCAGGCAGTTCTGATTGGAGATTCAAAGCTTCTAAGTAAGTTCATTTGAGCAGAGAGGAAGCCCCGGCTGAATTGGGCCTTGTTGAAGTTGCCTAAAGGAAAGGGTGGGCTAGGTGTCCCCAACATTAAAGAATATTTCAAGGTGGCCCAGCTGCAATATTTGGCAGCCTTTTCCCTTCCAGGGGAGAAACAAAGTTGGGTTAGAATGGATATCCAAACACTAAAGCCACATACCTTGGACTCTATTTTATTTAATAGGAACAACTCCAGGGTGTCCCAAGAGTTGTTGAACCCATGGCTTAAGATGTTGGTGAAGGTATGGTCACAAGTAATAAAAGAGAGGAGTTTACAAATTCAAATTCTGTGACAGGGCAGGATACTTGATAGAGTTGATTTCCAGCCAGGAAGGGAGAATCGGATGTTTAAACGTTGGGCAGCTTTGGGGCTTAACCGGTTTTCGCAGATATTTGCAGGGGATACTATCAAGAGCTTTGTCCAGATTCAACAAGAGTTTAAGGTTCCGACCTCTGATTTTTATGGCTATTTACAAATTAGACATTACCTCCACTCTGAGGGAGGTGTCCATCCACCCGAGGATGCCATCCCACTAGGGGAGACTCTCCTCTGGTTGATGGACGGAACATCGCAAAAAAAACATCTAGTATTATTATGTCTGGAGGGTAGGCCAGAGGTCTCAGATGCCAGGTTTAAAATCCAGACCCTGTGGGAGAAGGAACTGGGGATAGAAGAAGGAATTATAAAATGGGAACTCATCTGGAGGTTGGCACACAGGACTACTGCTTCGACTTCTTGGAGGGAGTTTAGATGGCAAATACTTACAAGATTTTTCAGAATGCCTGTGATAACTAAGCATTTTGGGCAATCCGATTCAGACAAATGTTGGAGGGATTGTGGGACGGTGGGATCCCATTAACATATTTTTTGGAGCTGTATTAAGCTCCAAGACTATTGGAACCTTATAAGTAATCGCTTGAGTGACATTTTACAGGTAAATGTTCCCAAGCAACCTCACTTCCTTCTCTTAGGGGAACCACCACAGGGGCTAAAAGGTGTTAAAGCCAATTATTTATTCCAGATTTTGATAGCTGCAGCCCAAAAGGCTATCACACAGTTGTGGCTTACGGAGACACCTCCGGATGAAAAACAATGGCTCAGGGGTCAACCTTAACCTTTTTTTGCACTAGCCAGCAGGGCAAGTTGATTCAGAATTGCACTAGCCTGCAGATGATTGCACTAGCCCTCAATTATAATGGTAAATTTTGAACACTTACACAGGAAACAAAGTAAGCCAAGAAATACTCTGACTTATTGCACATTTATCCTGTTCCCACATTGCCCCCCCCCCAATTTTTGTACCATGGCCTCCTCTCTTCCTCTTCTGCTGCCCCACCCACCCCTCCCCACCAAACCAGAGGACATCACAACAGCAAATGTTCAGTCAAGCAGTCCTAGCTCTGCAAACACAACAGCCGACATCATCATGCACCTCACAACACTGTCACCACCACCCACATGGCAATGAACAGTCTCAGGCAGAAAAAGACACTCTCAGCACCCACCCTGTAGTCAAGTGGAGACCTGCATTTCTGGAAGTTTTTGTACAGTCTCAAGTGAGCCAGGAGCACACCTAAGATTTCTTTGGGGTGGGGGCTACACAAACCTAAGGGGCTTGGGAAATAAAAAACTATGACATTTTTATTTTTAAAAGCATTGCTTTTAATATGCTCTGCCCCAACAATAACATATTTTTCTTTAACATTGTCTTTTCATTAGCCCAGGGGAAACAGTACATAGGCATAATGCAATACTATCTCTATTTCTATATAGGAAAGCCTATTTTAAGCTTGCAAATTATATATTTATTAAGGTTTATTTTTGTACCATAAATGATCCAACAATTTGTTTTTAGGATGAAAGGACATGCTGGGTGGGATAAGGGTAGGACTGCATGGATGGCGTTGGCTGGCATGGTCCATTTAGAAGAGCTGGGGGCCCCCTACACTTGCCAGTAATGACAGCTATGGATCTGTGGAGGGTCATTTCAGAGTCTGGTCTGCAGTGGTGTCCAGGGAAAGAACAGAGTTAGGAGATTTGAAGGGGAGAGGGAAGTTATTGTGAGGCTGGGATAAAACCCACCACCTGCAGTGCCGACCCTTTATACCTCTTCGCATTTTGTCACTGAAATATTGGATACAGGCACTCAAAATGTAGGGGAAATGAGGGGCACTGGTCTTAATAATATGAGACAAATTGTTAGAGACACATTCAGAAAACTGGAAGCTAGTGACTTAACAGCACTCTACCCTTGATCACACCCTGGACAATAGCTGAAATTCCTAACAGTGGAGTGATAATGACTCACATTGAGTCTTTTGTGGAATCCCTCTCTTAAACTGCCAGATAATTGCAGCTCTTAATAAGCTGTTAATCACAACAGGCCATCTGGAACATTGAGAGAGATTAGCATGAGGACTAGAGCCTGCTAAAGTAAAGACTTTTGTAACTTTACTAACAGCCTTGAAAACCTGCACTAGTCCAGGCGGGCAAGTAGTGAGTTAGCTGCACTAGCCCTGGTCAATTTGCACTAGTGTTTGGTCTAGTAAAACAATGTTAAGATCGACCCCTGCAATGGCTGCAGTGTTGTCTTCGAATCAAAACAATGGAAAGACTTACAGCTAACTTAAACCTAAAACTTGATGTCTATAAAACACGATGGTTCCCTTTTCTTGAGTTCCTAGGTACTCATGAGGGTGTCCCAACTCTAGAAATTCTGGCCAGAGAAGACTTAAATCTGGAATAGTGAAGTGTATGAGTGCGACCCGGCTTAAGATCACCTTGTCATGCTGCGGGGGGAGGGGGATTGAGATGGTTTAGTGTTGGGCTTACAACTACCAATAAGGGTGTTTCGAAGACTGTGTATCACCTAAGTAGCGTAACACACTTAATGAAGGGCAGTGTATGCAGGACACAGTTGTGAATTGACTTAAGGCCTGAGTAGGGCAACTAAGTTTCTATAACTCTGCCTTGAGTAGTATACACCTTGTTTGCCTTTTCGAGCCGGTCAGCTGGCTTGTACGGTAGATTCTTATATTCTAACACTCTAAATGTATCAGCTCTGTTGTAATTTATTAATTAATTTATTATTTATTTATTTATTTATGTAGACCTTTTATTTATGCTTGGTTTTTATATAGTGTTTAATTTGTATCCTTTGTATTTTATTGTATGTGTGTATTCTTGGAAAAACCAATAAATTGCTATTTCAAAAAAAAGAAATGGAGTGAGTAGAAGGCCGAAGACCCCAAGGCACACTGTGACACCTGTCAGTGTCTGCAAGGTAGGGTGAGGTCCACACACAAGCTATGGCCAGACTAAAGGCACACCCCCAATGCCTGTCAGTCTCTGCAGGGTGGGGGTGGGGTTGGCACCAGTTCAATACTTCACTGCCATTCCTATTATGTATCTCTCTGACTCCTGCACCACCAATGCCAATGCCAGCAAGCCAACATTTGGCATTGACAAATGCTTGTTACATGCTGGAGAAGCTCCAGGAACAACACAGAATAGTCTACTAGCATACCTTGGACCATACAATAGGGAAAGGGGATGTCACTATGTAACTTACCATAGCCATTTCATGAAGCAATACCTGAAGTGAGTGCTGACTGCACAACAGTAAGTCAAGTCATTTTATTGATACATCTTCTCATTAACAAACTGGAATGGTGCAGGGCAACATCTGAAGAACAAAGACCAAGCTCTGGTATCACACTTGCACAGAAGCTGTCTTTGTCTTTGTAAACAGGCCCCAGGATTTCCATAATGTTGAACCATGAATATTATGTCTTGGCAAAAATGTTGGATCCGCCTTTCAAAACAAAATTTTCATGTCTTTTCCAGTCTGGTGCCATAGACCTCAACCATAATAAAGAAGTGCTCATTACTGAAATTGTTGTTAAAATGGACACACAGGCTGAAAAAACACTGATACAGCTGCTGATCATGAAAATCACCATGTTGTCTTCCAAGTAGCAGAGCATGGTGAAGCTAGACAGCATCCTATAAGCAGAACCTTGCATTGCAAATCAGAAACCAGTTGAAATTTGTTTGGTGCATCTAAGGACACAACTGGATGACCTACAGAGAGATAGTGCTGTCGCTTCCCCTATCAGAAGCTACTCATTCGTTAGTACAATGGATAACTTCTTGAAGGATCTCAGAAAAGTAAATGCTCAAGCTGACCCTCTTACTTGTTGGAATGAAAAGACCACAGTTTGGCCAGCATTACAAACTGTGGATTTTTTTTTTAATGTTGTCTTGCGCGCACAGTGCAAGCAACATTTTGTGGCAGCTTGCTGGAGTAGCAGGTTGTGGAGGTGCGGCAGTGTTATGGCCAATGGTGCCACTGCTTTTTTGGGCTGGTCTCTGTGGCACAAATGAACAAGCACGCTGTCTATGACAGCAGTTCAGAAGCATGCCACCAACTTCAAAGAATTTCACCGCTGCAATGAGGGAGCACCCCATCATTGCAGGGCATGCCTTGCCTGCTGAAACATTTCAATAAACATGGTGGTGGCTGCCGTCCGCCTCTCACAGTCCCTAGAAAGCCAACGTCAGGGGTGCCTGATCCCCTGTCAGCATGCCCTCCCAGTTCATTTGCCAATGGGGAGCCAGTCCCTATCAGCATATGTCCCCCTTGTTTTATTTGTCTGCCGAGGGGTGCCAATCCCCTCAGCATCATGCCCCCAAACACAGACACCATTTCTTTGCCAATGGGGACCCCAATCCCTGTCAGCTTCAGTCCCCTGTCCCCAACAAACACAGGTGGCACAGTGGGAGCCCACTCCAGTGTGCCCAAAGTAAACCTGTTAAAAAAAAACCTTCCCACACCATCCTTTTTTTTTTCTGCAACACAGAAAACGGTCCCTCATGGTCACGACACCCCCTTCCCTAACCTGCACCCACCCTCTGCGCACCCCACTTCCCTGCACCCCCCTCACCCCATACTTACCTCTAGAGCCTGGCGCGATGATCTTCGGTAGAGCAGGAGATGTCTGAACTCTTCGAACGCTGACCACGAACTGAAGAAAATCATGGTAAGCTGTATAATGGCATCAATGGGGGTTCAACTTAGGTGGATATCTCGCCATTTTTCAGATTTTGGCTCCAAATTTTCAACATGGGTTCTTGGGACCCCACCTCATGAACTCAGTCACTGTCATTTTGTTATTTGGTCCAAAAAGGTGATTTTGCGGTCACTGCGCAGAATCACCTTTCAGGACCAATTAATGAAACAACAGTGTCACTGTTCATGAGGTGGGCTTCCAAAAAGCCTATGTTGCAAATTTGGTGAAAAAATTCCAAAAAATTACTGTGTTATGAGCGTGCATTGCGCAGTTTCCACGCACGCTCGTAAGTTCGAGAATTTTTGATATTTTCATCCAGATTATCACCATTACTATTTCTTCACACCTCCTTATGAATGGTACGGCTGTCATTTTTCACATCCTGCATGAAATGGGTTTTTGCACATCTGGTGCAGAATGGCGTGGTCACTGTGGGAAATCAACATTCGGGACAGATTAACAAAATCACAGTGCCACTGTTCATGAGCGGAGGTCCCAAATGCTTTCATGAGGCGGGGTCACAAAAAGCCCATGTTGAAAATTTGGAGTGCAAAAACAACAAATGCCCAGGGCCTTAGGGTTTCTAACCATAATGTCCCATCCTGTAGAGACTGACAGGCGTCAGGGGTGTGACTTTGGATTGTCGGCTGTAATGTTCACGCCATTCCACCCCCACCCCCACCCTGCAGCCAGTGACAGGCATCAAGGTATGCCTTGGACACTGTGGCCCCAAAGTTCACCCCATTCTCCCATACTGCACCCATCTCAATGTATTTCCTTATGGAATGGGGTGAGCGTAAGGCCTGACAACCCAAAAGGCACAACGTGACACTTGTCAGAGTCTGCAGGGTAGGGTGAGGTAAAATGGCCTGAACGTTAATGGCCGACGACCCAAAGGCACACCTCAATGCCTGTCAGTCTCTGCAGGGTGGGCTGGGGTTGGTGTCAGTTCCGTACTTCACTGCCATTCCTATTATGCATCTCTCTAACTCCTGCACTACCAATGCCAGCAAGGCAACATCTGACATTGACAAATGCTTGTTTATTTAAGCCACCCACCAACAAGTTTCTATTCAGAAAGAATAATCAGCACTGCTAGTTTGCTGCAACTAATAGGAGAAGAAAGTTGCTCCCAGAAAATATTGAAAATTTGACTTTTATTAAACTTAACTATGGGGTGCTGTATTTACTGGATCATATGTGGGCACTTCTAAAGCATTGCTCAGACCAAAGTGATGATGAGGCTATTGACACAGTAATGCTGAAGAATAGGGATGGGGAAAATGTAACAACACATTGCTTCAGCCTGCCTCCAGCCATTTATTATATCCTGTCTCCTGTCAGTCACCTTTTCACTTGGACCAGCAAACAACAGGCTATCAAGAAATTGTAAAGGTCAGGGGCCACTCCTACTGTATGGTCTATAGGAGTGAAATCCATATGCACACTCTAGCTGTAGTTTCAAAAGGTTTACTGTAACAAGTAAAATAACTGATAACCGAATACTGATGACACTCATCTTAGAGTCTCCTCCAGTACTGTCTTGTACACTATGCTAAACCTGTGCTGGATACACTTTTCCTGACAATCCACTGTCCTGCTGACTGATCTGTTGTGTTTGACAGGCTGCTCATCAATGGAAGCAAATCACATCATGAAAAAAGAAAAATCCCACCAATGCATAAAATGAGATAGAAACTGACAGCAGCTAAGGAACACTTGGCCCACTTGGCCCACCTAGTCTGCTCATTTTCCTTAACTACTGTAACACTGCAGACCCTACTTGATCTGCGGCTCCCCCCCACCTTACCACTAAGGCTCCCTTATGCCTATCCCATGCCTTCTTAAATCCCACTACAGTTGTTGCCCCCACCACCATCTGCTGGGAGGCTGTTCCAGGCATCCACCTCTCTTTCTGTAAAGAAGTACTTCCTTACATCTCCCCTAAGCCTACCCCCCTGCAACTTCATAGCATGACCCCTTGTTCCTGAGCATCTTTTTCTCTGAAAAAGGCTTCCCTCATGAACCTTATTTATACCATAGAGGTATTTGAAAGTCTCTGTCATATCCTCTTTTTCCTCCAGGGTGTACATATTGAGGTCTTTCAATATCTCCTCATAGGGCTTTTGATGCACACCCTGCACCATCTTAGTTGCCCTCCTCTGGATCGCCTCTACTCTGTCTATGTAGCTTCCTGCCTTAAGAATCAAGCTCTTAGCTGGACTTACTCCATCCCTGCTTCCCTATTTGAATGTTTTATTGTAACTGCTCTGCCTTGCCTCTCTTTGCCTTTTCTATCCCTGATTTTGACCTGCTGTTAATGTAAAACTGCATATTCTCCTCCTGAATTTGAAAGGTTCTTAATGTAAAACTGCTAAAATATTGTTGGAACTGTTACTGCAATTGTATGTTAGAGCTGTTTTAGGGCTGTTTTTTTTTTTTTTTTAAGTGTCCAGTTTCCCATTAGCAGATTCTATGTGTTGTTCATAGCTCAGTGCTCATGCTACGCACAGTAGAGCTGAATGTTATAGGTCATGCTCGGATACATTGGAGCTAGACCAGTAGGTAGGACAGTGCCCGCAGTATGTAGGAGTTGGATGATATGGTTAGTGCTTAGATAAGTAAGCATGGATATGAACGTCGGTCAGTGATTGTAGTACATAAGAACTGGAATGGATACGAACATACGAAATTTGCCAGCAGATAAAGGCCTAGAGGTCTATCAAGTCTGCTCGAATGTGCAGCTAGCACCCCTTATTCTGCAGCTGCCCCTCCCTTCCACCCTTCCCCTTCATTGACCCTCCCCCTTGTCCTGTCCCATCCCCTTTTGAAGCAGTCCACTGTTCTACTGGATACTACTTCTGCAGGTAACGCATTCCACCCAGCCACCACCCTCTCTGTAAAAAAGTGTCTCCTCATCTCCCTCCTGAACCTTCCTCCTCCAGTCTCATATCATGGCCCCTGGTTTCCTCCCTCCCTTACTTTGAACAGCCCCTCTGTACCTGTCTTGTTTATTCCTTTCATGTACTTAAAGGTTTCAATCATGTTCCCCGTCCCTCCTCTCCTCCAGTGAGTACATGTTCAACTCCCTCAGCCTCCTCTCGTATGATAAGTCCCCGAGCCCCTTGATCATCTTTGTCGCCCTGCATTGCACCGCCTCCAGTAACTTAATGTCCCTCTTCAGATACAGGTGCCAGTACTGCACGCAGTACTCCAGGTGCGGTCTAACTAATGGCCTATACAGTGGCAGAATCACCTCCTCCCTCCTCGAGGATATACTCCTTGCAATATAACCCAGCATTTTGTTGGCCTTTGCAGCTGCCTTCCTACATTGTGCCGAGTTGTTCATTGACCCTGTAATGAGCACCCCCAGATCCTTCTCATCCTCTGTCTGGGCTAGCTGCACTCCCCCCAGCTGGTAACTCGTCCTTGGGTTCTTCATCCCAAAATGCAGCACCTTGCACTTTTTGGCATTAAACCCCAGTTGCCAGGTGTCTAACCAGGTTTCAAGCTTTGCCAGACCATCCTGCAACCCCTGCCATCCCCCTAGGTCATCCACCACCGCTCCTACCTTGGTATCATCAGCAAACAGACTGATCTTGCTCTTGATGTCCAATGTATATGAATGGTGCTTAGATACCTGAACAGATGATATAGCAACTTGTTAGAACTTGATGTTTTGGCCTTTCTCTGTATCCCACCTTTGGCAGGATGCTTAGTTGAGTAGGATTGAAGACCTCCCCACCAGGTGGGATAAGAGCGCAGGATAAGGAGGAGGAGGAGAAGGCAGGGGAGGATGGAGGGCAAGTGTGACTTGCTCTAAGCAGAGCGGGTGTAGCCTGAGGGTTTATGTAGGAGATGGGGCAGAAACTATTTCCCCCTCCATGGAACTTCAGGCTACAGCCTTCCAATTCTATGTGTTGTTCATAGCTCAGTGCTTGTGCCACGTACAGTAGAGCTGAATGATATAGGTAATGCTCGGATACACTGGAGCTAGACCAGTAAGTAGGACAGTGCCTGCAGTATGTATGAGTTGTATGATATGGTTAGTGCTTAGACACGTCAGCATGGATATGATCATAGGTCAGTGATTGTAGCACATAAGAACTGGAATGGATATGAATGGTGCTTACTTGGACAGATAATATAGCAACGTGTTAGAACTTGATGTTTTGGCCTTTCTCTGTATCCCACTTTTTGGCAAGATGCTTAGTTAAGTAGGACTGAAGACCCCAAAAAGAAATGTAATTACTGGTGTGATTACTTCCTCCAACTCCGGAGAGCATGGCCAATAGCATGCAGGAAAGGAAAAAAACCCTTTGGAGGAAACCTCTGAGGACCCATGACTACTGATCTGCCCGGCCTCTGGGCATACTAAAGGAGAGTAATTCTAAATTAACAAATATTAAGTTGTCGGCTAATCCGAAACCCAGTTGATTGAAGATCTTGAATTCGATGGCAAGCAGGCAATCCTGGATTCGAGGTACTGATATTGAGTGTCCGGTGAGAAGACGGTAGCATATCCTGTTAGCAAATTCCCAGTTCAATAATCATTAATGTATAGGGTGAGAAGTTTGATACAAGGTAAATTCAATCCACAGTTGAGAGAATAATCGGTCTTAGAAGGGTGAGTGTAGAATGGTTGAAGAGCAATCCAGAAGCAAAGACTTCCATTCCGAAAGAGGAACTATGAGCAAACAGCTGTTTCCTTGTGAGGCAGAAAAGTGGGAAACATTGGTCCATGTACCCCGTTTTGCAATTTGCTGTAAAGCACTAGGCCTTTGGTGGTGAAGTGAGTAGGCTGAGTGCAGGCTGTTAAGCCATAAGAGAGCGGAACAATTGGAAACCTGCAGGCTCATGTGGGGCAAAGCAGGTAAGTGTAAATAGGCAAAATGAGCCTGATGAACCTCCAGGCCCCATATGGGGTGAAGCAGGTAAGTGTAAAATAGGCAGTAAAGCCCGATGAACCTCCAGGCACTGATGGGGTGAAGCAGGTAAGTATAAAATAAGCAATATGAGCCCGAAGAGGGTGAACTGGGCAAAAACCAGGTCATTTGAGGTGAGGTGGATAGAAACCTCCATGCCCCCTTTGCGGGGTGAGGCAGGTTTCTAAGTAATAAACATATGAGCCCGTAGAGGTCGAGTAGGAATAAGTCGAGCAGAAGCAAGCCCTGATGGGCAACGTAGACAGGAACCTCCATTTGTAAATATTAGAAACCTCCATGCCCCCTTTGCGGGGCAAGGCAGGTTTGTGTATGGTAGATGTTGAGGCCTATTGAGGGTGAGTAGGAGGAAATCGAGGAAGCCACCTGTTTTGCTGAGCAATATAGACCTGCAGAGGGCAGTGTAGATGTACGCTTGAGCATGAGCCAGGGCCAAGCGGCGAAACTGCAAAGGTGAACTGATGAGGTTAGGTATGACGAGGTCCAGTAAAATGTTGAGTCCCTGATGGTCAAGGCATGGCAGAAGAATGCAGTGAAGAGAAGACTGAGTCAGATGAGTTGGCAACTAGCCCAGATACGATAAGCCCCATAGCACTGGAGTAGGTTAATGTCCGAGCCTGAAACTATGAGATAGGAATGGCAAGATGGATTACAGCATGGCTTAGATATCCTGGCAGGAGACGGCAGCAGTAGTAAATCCCAGTATGAGCTGAAGCAAGCATGGCGAGAAACATCAAGTGGAACTGATTACGAATGTCATGCGATGTCGTCAAAAGAAGCAGAGGTAAAGTCCACAGGTAAGCAAGCAAGGACATCCTTGACAAATGCAAGTCAGGTGCAATTAGGTGGAATGGAGGCGGCTGGCATCGCCCAGTACTGGACAACTACAATTGAAGGTGAGACACCATTGGTGGAGTCCCCATCATGGTACGTGAAGTCGGCGACAAGGCAATGTTAAGATGAGGGAGTCCGAAGAAGATCTGAAATAGAGGTCCACAGGAGTACGATGGCAATCAGGAACCAGGTAGGCAGTAAGCAAAGCAGCAGGGAGCAAAACTAGGTCCAATCTGAGGAGAAGGTGAACACTGCCTATGCACAGTTAAAAGGTAAGGTGGACGGAATGAAGGTCATGATGTCTAGATCCAGATGATTCAAGATGAGGAACAGGTAGACAATGCTGAAGAGCAAGGTCCAGCAGAAGGGGATCCAACTAGCGATGAATGGTCGAAATTGACAGGGAATCTGAGCTGGGAGTTGGGTGCGAATCAGCAGGAAGATGGAAGTTGCATGGCTGTAAATCCAGTGGCGTAGTGTAACCACGAGGCTGTAGAGAAGACAATCATCCAGAGATGCCCAAGAGAGAGTTCCCTCATGGATGTCCTGGCATAGGCAATGCTGAAGGAGACAAGAGCATGGTGGGGTACTGTAGAAGCATGACGGAATGAGGCAGCAGAGTAGGCTCAGAAGAAGGTCAGCAGGAACAGGGATCCTAAGCAGCTTGCAGCATGCCATGGTTGAGTGTCGGCGCTGAGTAAGCTACGAGTCTGCCAGTGACGGCAGCAAGAAGTAACAAGCTAGGCCCCCATGTGGGCTAGCAAGAAGACAGGATGACCACGTAGGGCGGCCTGAGGTAGGAGTAGTGAGTGCAAGCTGAGCTAGGCCTCCACATAGGCTAGCGGGATCGGCTGGATCTCCACATAGGTTAGCCTGAGGAAGGAGTAGTGAGAGCATGTCAAGCTAGGCTTCCACATAGGCTAGCAGGACTGGCTGGTCCTCTATGTAGATCAGCCTGAGGTAGAAGTAGTGAGAGCTAGTAGAGCTGGGCCTCCATGTAGGCCAGCAGGACAGGCACGACCTCCACATAGGTCTGCCAGTTGATGAAAGTGAAGGTACAAAACCAGCTGCCACGGTGGCTGGACAGGCAGGTTAGGATGACAAAAGGTCTCTGGAAATAATGGATGGAGGAAGGAAGCTGCAGGAAACAAATCCGAGGATGCAATGGACTGGTCAGTACATGCAGAGGTCGTCCAACATCCTAGAACTGAGGGTGAGACTCCTGTAACAGGAGGGAGATGTCCTGATAGCAGAAAGGGCACATTGCAGGAAACCAGGAATGAAGTTAGGGTACCCAGAAAATAAACAGTCGACAACTATAGCAAATCTTCCTCCATACAGAGCAGTGTAACTACTGAGGCTAAATCCCTGAAGTGCCTTGGTTAGCTCAGAAAATGACTGGCGACTGCAGGTTAGAGGTGGCTGGAGTTGATGGCGAGTAGTAAGGGCAGATTGAAGTGATGTGGAACTACTAAACTAGGAGACTCACCATAACTAAGCCACAGTATCAAAATCACGTGTTAGCTCCACAGTCACAGTGGAACAATATGGATCTCCATAAAGAGTGATAGAATAAAATAAATAATGATAATCCATGGTTTAAATCAACAGGTTTGCCATAAAAAGCTACTAAAAGAGTTCTTGAAACTTAAGATTAGACATGCTGGCAGAATGTACTTGCTGTTAATGAAAAGTAGCAGGGGAATTTGATATGTCCTGTGCTCATCAACATACTCACTGCACGAACGAAGAAAAAAACCCTTGTAATCGATTGTAGAACTTGCAATAAGTCTATATTGGAATAAGCAGTAACTCTGGTAAAAGAGGACTGACATCGATCCAAACTGAATGAATAAAAATGACTCCAGAAGAACTAGGAGGCATTTTTTGAGTGAGCTGAAACTGCAGCGATGTTCGGGCCATTGTGAGACTGAGCCGATGCCCCAACATCAAAGGGTGGTTGAGATAGCCTGCCAGGGTACTGCCGCAACCGGCGGGATGGTTGATAGCCTGCAGTCCTGGGCTAGTGAAGCCTTGCGGCTAGGCAGGGTGTACAAAAACAAAACACCACCTAATTTGTGGCAGCAGATCCAGGCGCTCACAGGGGAGAGACCAGGCAACAAGAGAGGAGAGAATTCCCGGATAGGAGAAGTGGAAGGCAGCAATCCAAAAGCAGCCGAAAACACTAGCACAGATTAATAACATCCTGGAGACCCAGGTAAAGCAGGAAACAACTGGTGCTGCATGGAAACTGTGGCAGATGAACTGAGGCGCGGCCGGAGGAGAAGGTCCAAAAGAAGAAAAGCACAAAACACAGAGGTACGGGAGGGAGGACACAAGGAAGGGGAAAGGGGGCAAAACAGGGCAACTGTGAGAACAAGGGAGCAACAAGGGGAGAGCAAAATGATAGAGGGAAGAGGGGAGGGCAGGGAACTGACCAGCCACGCTGCCAGGAATCTAATGCGACTCGCTCTAAGCAGAGCGGGTGAAGCCTGAGGGTTTATGTAGGAGATGGAGAGGAGCTATTCCCCCCCCCCATAGAACCTCAGGCTACAGCCTTCCAATTATAAAGGTCTGCCACTAGAGAGTGGTTAGTTCTTTTGCAGCATGACTGAAGTAAGAGGATCTTTCACTGTGAACTATAGGTCCCACTTATTCGCTCTCTAGCCAGTCCTTGTAGATACTTCTAGCTGCTCTATATCTGACTGCTTGAACCCCTGACCGTCCACAATGGAGGCTTGCATCCTATCTGCTACGCCGCTGGAGCAGCCTACTTTGGCTGTGTACTTTTTTCACTCCTTCTACTTTTCCTAGCCCCTCTTGTCTGAAGCCACCCGCCCCGATATTTTGACCATCTAGTTACCTGTCACTAAACTTGCGCTCCAATATGAGGTGGGCTATGCTACCACTGCTGGCAGCCTCGCTGCTAGGCACCCTACTGCTTGTAGATTTTGGTACTTCCATACCTGCCATAAAACAGAAGTTAATGTTCTGTCTTTCTCCTTCCTTCACCCCTGACATCCCCCGTCCCACTGTCAGGTGGGAGGGTACCCCCATGGGCATTGCTTTTTTTGCATTTCTTTCCAAACAGGATGCCTGCTGTCTTGGCTTCTTGCTTTTCTCTACCACTATTCCCCTTCCACATTTTCCCATGGCTTATCACCTGCTCTTCTCTTTGTTTCTACTTGCAGGAGACAGTGAGACTAATCCTGGCCCCCCATGTACTGCCATTGATCACTCAAATCCTATTTGGAAGTCCTCCTTTGGTTAGAATTTTGCACACATCATCCTCTGCAGCCTCTCCTCCAAATTCATCGACCTTGAACCCTGGGATGCCCTATACAGTCCACATGTGCTAGGCATCTCCAAAACATGGCTAAAACCCCATTTCTCTCTGATGATGCCTACTATCTCCCAGGATACTCCCTGCTGAGGCATTACAGGCCTGCTAAGAAAAGGGGAGGTGGGGTGGCTATCTACATCCGTGAGCCTCTCTCTCGCTGCTACCCCCATTCTCCGCTCCGACCCTAGCTCACCCAGTGAGTAGCTCCTAGTGGAACTGACCATAGGTTCAGCAAAAAAGATGTGTATGTGGGTTGCTGCTATAACCCCCCCCTCCAGGATGCCCAGCAGGTCTCACCACCCACCTTGAAGGGATGGGAAGCCTCGCCCCCGCTTGGGACACCATCCTCCTTTGGGATTTCAACCTGGACTGGCTTAGTGCCCAGAAAAATGATTACTCTAACCAACTCAAGCTCCATAACCTAGTCCAAATTATCACCATCCCCACCAGACACAACCCTAGTACCCAAAACCATACATTTCTTGACTGGGTAATCACCAACAGAGAGAAAAGGGTGTTCCTATCAGGAACTCTGCCTGATGCTATTAGCGATCACTCCCCAACCTACCTGGTCTGGGCCTCTAAGGTCAAGTGCCCACCCCTTAAACTACTCTCCTTCCATAATTTTAATCACCCAGACATCCCCTCCCTCCTTAATGATGTTCAAGCGGTAAACTGGTCAGCCTTCTACACCCTCTCTGACGTGTCCGAGGCTGAGAGTTTCTTCACAACTGCACTCCTCTGTCTCCAAAATCAACATTTCCCCTGACTATTCGCTGAATTAGGGGTGGCTATACACGTTGGGTTACCAAAGACCTGGACATGATGAGGGAAAGGGATAGACTATGGTCAGCCTATAAAAAAGCCCCCTTCCCTATCCGATGGAATGGTTACCAGCAGTTACGAAACCTTTGCAAACAGTCATCCCTTGCCAAAAAGCATGCCTTCTTTCAGGGAAAACAAAGGGACAGTCTTGGTGACCCCCATCGCTTCTGGGGTGAGGTTGGCTCAATACTCAACCCTCAAACTCATAACCCCATTATTCACCTTGAAACTCCCTCTAGACGTCTGGCCAACCCCGTTGCTGTGGCAGAGGTCTTCAATAAAAAATTCACAGACCTGTCTGTCCTCCTTAGCAAGCTGCCACCCCTGGTTACATAGAAACATAGAAACATAGAATTTGATGGCAAATAAGGACCGCTTGGCCCACCTAGTCTGCCCATTTCCCTACCCGATGGATAAGATGCAGATTCTCATTAATCAACAGCTTACTTCCTCCTAACCCCCACTAGAATTGCCTTATGTCTGTCCCATGCATTCTTGAATTCTCCCACTGTTCCTGACTTTACAACCTCCCCAGGAAGGCTGTTCCATGCATCCACAACCCTCTCTGTGAAAAAAATACTTTCTAACATTACCTCTGAGCCGTCCCTCCTCTATCTTCAAATTGTACCCCTTTGTTCTTGCACATCTCTTTTTCTGAAAGATGCTACCCTTTTGTACTTTGTTAATTCCCTTGAGATACTTGAAAGTTTCTATCATGTCCCCCCTCTCCCTCCTTTCCTCAAGGGTATACATATTAAGCTGCTTTAGTCTCTCCTCGTATGTCTTCTGGTGCAGACCCTGCACCATTTTGGTTGCCCTCCTCTGAACAGCCTCCACTCTGTCTATGTCTTTGCGGAGATGGGGTTTCCAGAATTGCACGCAGTACTCCAGATGGGGTCTCACCAACTGTCTGTACAGGGGATTACAACTTCCTGTATTCTACTGTTGATGCCGCTCCCTATGCATCCCAGTATCCCCCAGCCCTCCTTACTGCCTTCTCACATTGCTTGCCCACCTTTAGGTCATCTGATATAATTACTCCTAGGTCTCTTTCGATTTTTGTTGTTGTTATTATCTCACCCCCCCATTGTGTACTCTTCCCCGGGGTTTTTGTTTCTCAGATGCATTACCTTGCACTTCTTTGCATTGAATCTGAGCTGCCATATAGTTCACCATTCCTCCAACCTTGCCAAGTCCCTTTTCATCCTTTCCACACCACCTTGTGTATCAGCCCTGTTGCAGATCTTTGTGTCATCTGCAAAGAGACATATTTTTCTTTCCAGGTGCTCTCCAATGTCATTTATAAAGACATTAAAGAGGACCAGTCCCAGTACCGAACCCTGTGGTACCCCGCTAGTTACCCTCCTTTCTTCACTGTGGACTCCGTTTACTATTACCTTTGCGTCCTGTTGCCCAGCCAGTTTTTTATCCAGGCTACCACCTTGGGACCCACTCCAAGGCTGGCTAACTTGTATATTAATCTTTTGTGTGAGACTGTGTCAAATGCCTTGCTAAAATCTAGGTAGGCCATATCCACAGCCCCTCCCTGGTCTTCTACTTTGGTCACCCAGTCAAAGAAATCTATTAGGTTCATTTGACATGACCGTCCTGCTGTGAAATCATGCTGCCTTGGGTCCTGTGCCCCACTGGCCTCTAGGTACTCAAGAATTCTTTCCTTCAAAAGTGATTCCATCATTTTCCCTACCACTGAGGTCAAACTAACTGGTCTGTAGTTTCCTGCCTATGCCCAGCTCCCACTTTTGTGACGCAGAATCACATCCAACCTCCTCCAGTCCTCAGGTACCACACCATCCTCCCATGATTTGTTAAAGAGAGTAGTCAGTGGCATTACTAGTTCTACCCTTAGTTCTTTTAGAATTTTGGGGTGAATCCCATCAGGCCCCATTGCTTTGTCCACCCTTAGTTTCAAGAGTTCTTCTGTGAATGGACTGGTATTGACCCCCCTATTCAGAGTGTTTCTCTTGTTTGGTTTAGATACCTCCCCCTCCTCTTCCGTTGTGAATACTGAGCAGAAATATTCGTTCAGTATCCCTGCTTTTTCACTGTCACCTTCTGCCCACATTCCCTCCCCTTTATTAAGCCTCTGTATCCCTCCCTTGGTCTTTCTTCGCTCCCTAATGTACCTATAAAAGGTTTTATCCCCCTTCTTAACCAAGTTGGCTATCTTTTCCTCACTTTGTGCCTTTGCTATTCTGACTGCCTTCCCTGCCTCCTTCTGCTTTAACTGATAAAGTTCTCTGTCCTGCTCCTTCTATGTTTCCTTATACTTCCTGAATGCTATCCTTTTCTACTTAACCTTCCCTTCCACCTCTTTTGAGAACCATAGTGTTTTTTTCTTTCATTTTGATTTGTTTATGTGCTTCACACAAAGGCTTATAGCCTCTGTGATGGAGGTTTTGATGTTTCCCCATTGTTACTCCACCCCACCTTCTTGCCCATTTGCTAGTGCTTTTCAGATGCACTCTCCCATTTTGACAAAATCAGCCCTCCTGAAGTCCAGTACCCTCACTTTTGTATGGCATGACTCTATAGCTAAGTTTATCGTAAACCACACTGTTTGGTGGTCACCTGTTCCCAGATGGCTACCCACTTCAAGATCGGAGATCCTCTCTCCGTCCCCATTTGAGAGTACCAGGTCTAAGATTGCTCCCTCCCGAGTGGGTTCCAAAACTAGCTGTCCAAGTCAAGCCTGCTGTAGGGCATCGAGAATGGCCCTGCTCTTGGATGTGGCTGCAGCAAAGGTGCTCCAGTTAACATCTGGTATATTCAGGTCCCCCATCAGCAATATCTCCCCTTTCTCTGCCATCCTAAGGATGCCTTCTATAATTTCCTTGTCCATTTCCTCCCCCCGAGACGGGGGTCTGTATGCAACCCCTGTGCAGATTCTGATGCCATTTCCAGCCTCCAGGGTGACCCACAGTGCCTCCTCTCCTCCCTGTTTACCCTTTAGTTCTGTTGCTTTGATCCCTTCCCTTACATAGAGAGCTACCTCCTCCTCCTCCTCCTCTTCTTCCCTCCCTGTCCCTCCTGTAGATTGTGTACCCTGGTATGTTGATATCCCAGTCATGGTTCTCTGTGTACCATGTTTCTGTGACTGCCACGATATCCAGGCATCCCTCTTCCATCAAGGCCACCAGTTCTGGGAGCTTTTTACCTAGACTATGGGCATTGGTACTCATTACCCTCCTTTTTTTATGGTTTTATTTCTTTTTGCCCCATCCCTGTCCTTACTGCCTTGGTCTTTTTCTCCATTTACCCCTGCATGGGTGCTTTCTCCCTCAAAAGAACGAAAATATCCTTCTGGTTGCCCTTTTCTGAGTAATGAGCCACATCTTTAGACTATTTTGTGTTTCCTTGGGAAACAATCTGACAAGCAGCATATCTATTTTGGTTCTATGGTTGTTATCATTTTAAATGACAGAATGTACTGTGGGGGCAGTACTAAACAAGTCTAGCTAGGTACTACCCTCCAGGCATAGGTGATAATTGATAGCATTCCAACAGACTTACTGCACAGCCCTAGGTGAAAAGCGCAAATCAGCATTTAGATCAAGACCACTTAAAAGGTACAGCACACAGGGTTCATTACATAGGCATTTAGATTTTTTTTCCTTCAGTTTTTGTATAGTGTAATATCCTGTATTGGAGCAATATATATTCCCAGTTGAAAGGCCCTGTGTGTCACCAAACGTTTGTGTGCTGTTGCTGTGAAATGTTTTGTACGGTGTATATATAATATTTGCCAAATAAAAAGTATCAAATATAAATGACTCTAGTTTTCCAAGGATCAACATAGCTATAAACCTTCTTCCACTCAGTTAGAAGGCGCTCTTGTTATTCAGAAGTTGTTGATATTGCCTGCCAACCAAAAAATCTTTAACCTCAGAGGAAGTTAGTATTCACAACAAGATACAGTCTGTTACAATCCACACCACCTCTACTGCCCTTAATGGGGTGGCATATCCCTTACTACCACAGTTCCCTCAGCTGCCCCGACATCACAACATGTGAGTTCAAAGTTTAATTTATGTTAATGCAAAGGGATCTGCAGTCCATTCATTTGAGAATCAGCAGGGCAAACTGGCTTTGTACCTAAGCAGTTAATACTGCCTGGACATTATTTATTTATTAATGTACAGTATGTATGTATGTAATGTATGCATGTATGTATGTACAGTATGTATGTACATATGTACGTGTATGTATGTATGTACGTATGTATGTATGTATGTATGTACAGTATGTATGTACAGTCTGCATGTATGTACAGTATGTATGTATGTACATATGTATGTATAGTATGTATGTATGTATGTATGTACAGTATGTATGTATGTATTTATTCATGTATTTATAATGTGGTGACTGGGATAGGCACCCTGAGCCAGGGCTCATTTCAATGGTGCAACCCAGGGGAAGGGATACAGCAGGGAGTGAAACAGCAATAACAAAGTGACAACAATAGGTGCATGGACATGTGCAATAAAATCACAAGACAAATAATGAATTTCAGAGAAAGACAAAAACATGTAAAAAGTGTACATGTACATTGGTTATGGGGTAATCCAAGACAGCAGAAAGACAAGAAACCTGTTTTAGTTTGGTAGATATAATACCTTTATTAGTATCATATCTACCATAATAAGACAACCATTTGTTTTTGTTTTTCTCCTGTCTTCGTGTGAGTTAACAAGGCACAAACCCAGCTGTTTTGACAAAAGCCAACCCCAACACTTTCATTAAGATCACCACAACAAAATGTACTCACTGTTCTAAAGACTTACAAAACAAGTTAGTGGGGCTGACATTTTTTTAATCTATTATGACACAGTCTAAAAGGCTGTTGTTCTTTGATCATGTTTAACAGGCAATGTAATCAATGTAATTTAAAGTGTTCCTCCATAATTCTTTCTCCAGAGGCTGGTGAACCCATGGGACAGCGTCCCAATAGATACACTGGACATGGAGACAGTACCGATCTTCAGGGTAGGCCTGGATAAATGTCTGCTCACCAAGAAATCACAGAGCACACTTGGTAGCTGAGTGAGTGGGAATAAAAACAAAATAAATACTGAAAATCCTCGCTGGGATTCTAGCATTTTTTCCAGTCAAACCTCTGCAAGAAGTGCTGTATTTGCTGCATTGCATTTCTATAAGGACAGTGCCTATGAGCTACACAGAGCTCAATCAGATTTTTATTTCTTTGATTTTGTAATGTTCCTTTAAAGAAATGTGATGATACTGCAGTCAGGACTGATACTGAGCTACTTGTTCACAAGGCAAAAACTTCAGTTTTTACTAGAGCTGCAAGTTTAGTTCTACAGAAGATTTGCTACCGAAGAGTTTGCTGCCTGGTACAATACAAGAAGCCAAAAACTAAAACTTCATATCCTTCAAAAGGGACATGTCTGGCCATTTACAACGGCCCTCTCGCTGCTAGACACTTTCCTATGCCTCCCCTTACCTCAATCTCCATCTGTCTGGAATCTTTCTGCATCTGTATATGGTGTTATGTGATTCCATTCTTTGTAGATATATTTTAACTAACTCTAGATTCTTGTTCTACAAAACTATGCAACTGTAAGCTATTGACTCAGCTGCTGTACCCCTGGAGCCTCTTAAAAATCAGGAGCTGGATTCCCAAAAGACTTTGACGATGAAAAAATGTGCAAGTCTCCAACTAATGGTGCAGGTGCAGGAAAAAAAAGGCCAGTTGAGAGGTCACGTGATGGCAGCCTCAGCAGACGCACCTTTTAGAGCTCTCGACCCCGTGCTCGATAAAACCACATTTTAATCCTCTTTCAGCAGGCAACTTTGTGAAATAGAAGCAATCCTGGCACACATACCTCAGTGGGGCAAGTTTAAAGCAGCGCTACTGCTTAAATTCAAGAAAATGGAGCAGGAAATGAAAGACGCTCCACCCACTCACACGCTGCCATCTACCCCTACTCGGGAGAAGGCCTCAAAATGTTCTAAGGCCATGGGGCCTGAAGTACCTGCTACCACTGTTACCCTTCATGTTCTGACCGATGAAAAGTTTTTAGTGGGGTTATCCCCCTTAAAATCTTCATTGGACTCACTTATCAAAGATATCCAGTGCCTGGCAACATCCCTCACCACACTCAATCAACACACCTCTGATAACGAAGCATGGATCTCGTCGCTAGATGAATGGAGAGCTAAAGTTGAACTGGAGCTGATTTCCTTGCATGAAAAAGTAAAAGGAATGGAACGAAAGCTCGAAGACCTAGAGGGGAGGTCACAAAGGAACAATTTCGTGCTCTTAGGGCTGCCGGAGGAGGAAGAGGGTGCACCACCAATTCTATTTGTCCAAAAACTATGTGCCATACGGCATCGAGAGGGCACACAGAGCTCTTCGCCCGATGTCTCCCCCGAATGCCTCACCTCGACCCCTGATCTTCCATGCACTGAATTACATAGACAAACACTTTATTTTGGAGAAAGTTCGGGAGCTGAAAACGGTCCAGTGGGAAGGTAAGCCAATTAGAATTGCACAGGACTTACCCAAGACGGTCTGGCAAAAACATTTGGAACTGCTCCCAGTGGTAGTGAAGCTTATCACGGCAGGGATTCGCTATCGTATTAGATACCCTGCCTTGCTACAAGTTTTGCATCGAGACGAATGGCTTAGCTACAAGTCAGTAGAACAAGCTAAGCTAGACTGAAATGCCACTTTCTGGATCTCTTTAAATGAAAGCAGCGTGCTTTGTTGTGATGGTTCTTCGGATCTTACTTATGTGAGGACAAGCATTTAAAGTGGTGTGTTATTCAGCGCAAGCAGCAAATTCTCTTACCATGGGGACTAACAAGCACTACAGGAAAATGCCATACAAAGTGCATAATCAGCAGCCTAGTTAATTGCTTGGGCGCCGTGGAGTTACACAGCTCGCTCTCCCCAATTCTGAGTTTGCACCCACTGCTGCTAATAGTATGATATTCGTCATACATTGGAGTTGAGTGCCTCTGATTATGCTAAAGGGATTGGAATAAAGCTGCTCAGATATTCTGGGCTATCTAAATTTTGAGTTTAGTGACTGCCACACAGGCATATACACTTGATGGTTACATTTATGTTTATCCTCTGTGCCCATGGACTGATCTTTAGGCATATGGCCCTCTGTTCCTGTATGGTGGACATAAGAGCAAAGATACTCGAAGGGACAGAGCATAATTTGTTATACTTAAGCTGTCCTATTGTGCCTACGGTTACTTATTACAGTGGAAGATGTTGTGGCCGAAGTTTACGGCCTAGTTTATTTTCTGTTACTGGGCTTCCTCTAGGAGTTCAGGAGAGACATAACTGTTTAATGTCTATCTGAAGCAATTACTGGATGGACTAATACTGATCAGAGACTGAATATGTTCTGTTGTCTCATCTTCCATGTACTAATGTAAGCATTAGTATATAATACTTATGGCCGATGACTATGGCACAGTTTACTTTCATTTCATAGGGCCCCCTTTGGAAATCCAGGAGAGTCATAATAGTTATATATTTTTTTTTTTAGCCTAATACAGTGCAGGACAGTCTTAATAGTTTTAACTTTAGCTTAAAACAGTGCAGGAAAGTATTTTCGTGGATCAGAATTTACATGTGCTATCTTATTGTTCTCTACTTCCTATGTATTATATTTAGCACTGTTGTGTTGATTTAAATGATACTGTAGTAATGTTTACCACTGATATGGGTGCGGGGAGGTGGGAAGGGTCTGGCTCAGGCTGTGCTATGGAACATTCTGTCCAGCTTTTAGTTCTGGTAGTCAGTTGTAAGAACTGGGTAATTAGGTTGTATATAGTTGTGTGCTATGATGAGGGCAGGTGGGGGTGTCGGGGCAATTGGAGTATGTGATCCATGGCTTGTTTTTTTGGGGGGCACTTTTTCAAATCCAGCATTGTACTGCATATGGTGCCTCCCCCATTGTGCACTTTTGGGTCAAGTTATTCGCTAGCCCCTTGATAATGCGTTTTATATCATGGAATGTTAAAGGGGCGAGGGATAGAGGTAAAAGGTACCAAATATTGAAACATCTCCAGCTCCTCCAGTGTCAGGTGGCCTTCCTTCAGGAAACACACCTTCTGGAGTTGGAGAAATTGCTTTTCCGACGGTAGAATGTGGGCCAGGTATATGCAACTGGGAATTCCACCCAGCGGAGGGGAGTGGCATTGTTATTCTTTAAGGGAACTAATTTTAGTCTGCAACAATGCATTGTAGACCTTGATGGGCATTATATTTTTGTACAGGGGATACTGGACCACACAGAAATATTGCTGGGAAGCATCTATGGTCCTAATGTCCCTTCCCCAGATTTTTTTCTCAACAGTGATTAAGTTGCTGGGTCCTTTTGCACATTTACCAACTCTCCCTGCTGGCGATTGGAATATCACTCAAACAGCTAACCTTGACAGGTCCTTCTTTACCTCTAATGGGCTAACACCTACCCAACTTGCCCTAAAAGAACTTATGGAGATGGGGGGTCTTTGTGACCCCTGGTGGGTAATGCACCCTGCTGAACAACAGTTTTCCTTCTATTCTGCAGTGCACAAATCCTACTCACGGATAGATTTTTTTCTAATCAGTATAAGTTCTTTGCCTGGTGTAACAGAGGGGAGATCTCCCCTTGGGTCTTGTCAGACCACTCTCCTGTGTGGCTAGAATTCTTACCCCTTCCCAATATTGCTAGGGCTTGTATATGGAAACTAAATGTCCAACATCTTAAAAAAACCCAGTCTTTGGACAACATTAAGGCTTTTCTTGGGCAGTTTATGGAATGTAACTTGGGATCAATAGCGGATATTGCTAAGATATGGTGCTCGTTTAAATGTGCCATTCGTGGGGAGTTAATTAGGATGGCTGCCACAAGGAAGAGGAAGCAGGAAGCTCGTTTACAGTCTCTGCTGGGGAACATTAAAATTCTAGAACAAGACCACAGCTGGATTTCTCTGAGTCCAAACAGAGTGCCCTGTCAGTAATGTGGCATCAGTATGCTGATGTCCTCCAGGAAGGGGCAGAATATGCCATTCTGAGAACACACTCCATGTACGTGGATCAGGGGATAAGGCTGGACACTTGTTGGCTCTGCGCCTGCGCCAACAGGAAGCCTCTCGTCTCATCCCTGCCATTTTCTCTCAGGATGATGGTTCTCTTGAAACATCCCCAACTGAGATTGCTGAGGAATTTGGTAAATATCATAGTCAATTGCATGACCCACAAGTGAACCTGCCTAGGGAGTCGGATATACATGATTATTTAAAAGGTATTCCATTGCCAACTCTGTCTCCTGAACAGGCTTCATTTCTGGATCATCCTATTTCTTCCCTTGAAATTGCTTTGGCCATTAATTCCCTACCCTCAGATAAATCACTGGGGCCAGATGGTCTCCCACCCAGTTTTTACAAAGTCCTGGCCAAAGAGTTGACTCCCTTTCTGAAACAATTTTATTCCTTTCTCTGTCAAAGAGGGCTCACTGATCTCTCCTTATTAGAGGCCTTAATTATTGTTTTGCCCAAACTGGGTATATCCACGGACAAGGTCACCAACTACAGGCCTATTCCCTTATGAACTATGATATGAAGATTCTTGCTAAGATATCTGCGGCTAGAATTATGCAGGTTTGGTAGGAGCTGATTGGAGCTGAACAGGCTGGTTTCATGAGGGGACGATCTGCCTCAGGTCAGCTGAGGAAGTTGACACATGTTTTCTCTGAGTCCAGGGATTCTGCTTCACCTCAGGCGTTGGTGTCCCTGGATGCAGAGAAGGCCTTTGATAGAGTGCAGTGGAAGTTCCTGTTTGCAGTGCTGGAGAAGTCTGGGTTTCCCCCCACCTTTTTCAGCTGGAGTCAGGTACTGTACACTAAGCCACAAGCTAAAGTGTACTGTAATGGTATGTTATCCAAGGGCTTTTATTTATATTCAGGTACTCAGCAGGGTTGCCCTTTATCCCCCTTATTGTTTAATTTGTACATCGAACCATTAATCCGGTGTAGCAAGGCCTCGCCTATTATTTCTGGAGTCGCGGTAGAGGGTCTGGAACTTAAAATATCCATTTATGCGGATGATATATTATTACACTTGTCAGATTTAAACTCCTCCATCCCTGAGGTGCTGCGGCTTATCCAGGCATTTGGAAATCTCTCGGGATATAGATTAAACATTGAAAAGACTACAATTATGCCATTGAACATTAGGACTGTCCCTGCTGAGTACCCTCACTTTGGAATGACCTGGTCACCGAGGTTGAAATATCTGGGTATTTTTCTGTCCCAGAAGCAAACAGTTATAAGAAAGCTTAATTTTGATAAATTGGTTGAAAATACTCGTCAGGACCTTTACAGGTGGAACCCTCTTTCTTTATCACTTCAAGCACATATTAGTGTCATTAAGATGAATATACTCCCTCGTGTTTTCTAACCTATCAACATGCTAAATTTTTGTCTCCCCTATAGCTGGTTTCATAAGCTCCATTCAGTGATCTCCAATTTTATTTGGAAAAAGAAAACACCCCGTAGATCTCATGTTAAACTGGGAGTGCCCAAAAATCTAGGAGGACTTAAATTGCCCAATTTTTTTTTATACTATCTGGCTAGCCATCTCTCTCTAAATATGCATGATGGCCCATAGACAGAGACCTGAAGTCGTCTTATGTGCCACTGTGGCTAATAATTGAGAGGAAACAGCTGCAAGCTCTTGAGCTCTCCCTTAATAGCATATTCTATATTAGCCCTAACCAGTTACCTTCCAGTCTTAGAAATACTGTTATTTACACCTCGCTACATATCCATAACCAACTGTGCAAGGCAATGAGATACAAGGATGGACTGGATGTATTGCAGCCAATTTGGGGGAATCCCAACTTTAAAATTGCAGGCAAGATGCTATCCCGTTCCAACTATCCAGAGTTGAAAGATAAATTGGTCTTGGACCTATTAAGAGAAGGCCAAGTCCCTAATAGTTTGGAAATTTTGCACCAGCTTGGCCTTCCAAGGAAGTCCATTTTCTGCATATATCAGCTCCAACACATGTTGGTGGCCTGGGGTAGAGCTTCAAGACTGACTATTAATAAAGGAGAGTTCCTCATCCAGGTTGGGAATATGTCCCGGCAACCCCATGCTGTATCCCACCTTGTCTTATTAATATATGCACAAGTATTTCCCAAGACATCAGGTGAGGTACATTATTGGTCTCTGGCCTTACCTAATTCGGATCCCAGTTGGGAGAACATATGGAAAGACCTGTATAGATTTGTTCGCAATGACAAATTGTGTCTCATACAATTCCATATACTGAATAACATTTATTTTACCCTGATGCATTTAAATAGAATGGGCAAGCTTCCCACTACCCAATGTTCAAGGTGTCAGGTGGCAAAGGGAAATCTTTTGCATATATTATGGGAGTGTCCCAAGGTGGCCCCATTGTGGACCAGAATTCGATCTAGTTTAGATCCTACAGTATGTTGGAGCTACAAGAATGTTTTACTCCTGAGATATGTATTCTTGGCAATTTATCTGCCATTTTGGTGTTAGAAAGAAGATTTCATATCTCCTTAATTGCATTGTCTGTCAAAAAACTGGTGCTCCGCCATTGGATGGACCAGGAGGATGTCATATTCTCACAGTGGAAGAATGAGATCCTGTTTAATCTAAGGGTTGAAAAGGCAATAGAGGGGATACGGTACCAAGTGTCCTCATATCAGGAAATGGGGCAAGCCTGAAGCTCTGCTAATTGGGTAATCTTTAATTTCCTGGGGGGGGGGGATATCTTCTCTTGGGAATAACCCACAATTATGTCAGGAGAGGTTTTTAGTATGTGTAGAGTCTCTTTCCATTAATTGGGGTACCTTGTATTACCTCTCTCTGTATCTTTTTGTGTGTTCCAGGTGTAATAGGGACTCAGTACCATGATGTCTTAATAAAAAGCACTCTCCGGGGATATGGGGGGATGGTGGGGAGGAGAGGTAGCTTTGTAGTTAGATGTTTGTTAATGTATTAGGGTAGGGTTAGTAGGTAGTTTGTTTTAATTGTATGCCTTGTTAGTGTTGTAGTACTTTTGTAATGCTCTAGCTTATTGTCACTTTCATTGTTTCAACTGTTACAATGCTGAGCAGCAGCATGTTTATGTACTTTTTGTATGTATGTATTTTCATTATTTGAAACTCAATAAAGTATATTAAATTTAAAAAAAAGAAAAAAAGGCCAGTTGCACTGTGGGATATTCTCAGAACGTCCGCAGCTGCAGGAAAAATATTCTGTGGACTACAGAAAAAATGCAGCTGCAGAATTACTTGTGGAGAAAAAAATCCATTGAAAAGTATGAATCCTCTCCTTAAGAGCTATCCTGAGCCACTGCTGCATGTTAGCTGTGTAAGAAATGTTGCTGACATGCTACACCAAAGACAGTGAGGCATAACTCCCATCCTGAGCAGAAGATAGGAAGAAAAAGCTAAAGCCAATGACCAGATAGGGTCACTGGACGCTTCGTTAGGCAGCTTAAATGGGCAGACTGGATGGGCCTAGCAGTTCTTATCTGTCGACAGCATTTATGTATCTATGTATCTATGTAAGGCAGTGTGCTATCAATTAAGAACCATTTATAGTGGGGGATGACGCACCATGCAATACCACCCAGGGGCCTTGTGGTAGTGTCAGATGTCAGACCACTAATAGCACACAATACTATTGAACTGCAACAAACCACATCCACATGACCCACTGCAGCCCATATAGGAGCTCCAAAGGCAGTAGAGGCAGAGGCAGTAACAGACAGAAGTGGGGGCAACAGAAGCATGCAAATGAAAAACCTCAGACTGAGACACAACTCACATCTACAAAATGCCACTCAGTTTATTAGCTTACTATATGTGGAGTGCAAGGCATTGCCATCTCAGTGTAACATGGGTACACCGGTGGATGGTGTGGTTGTACCTGCCTGTACTGTTGCTTCCACATGTGTGCTGGGCTTGCCTGGTTGTAGTTGCTCACCATAGCATGTTGTTGCATCTGCTGCTGTTGTGCATGGTGAGGGAGGGCATGCTGCTGCTGCGGTACAAGCTCCTGCTCATACAGGTGGTGCTGCTGTGGTACAAGCTCCTGCTCATACAGGTGCTGCTGCTATGGCCCCAGTGGTGGGACTGATTGCTGGGTTTTGCTACATGTTTTGCCAAACTTTCACAGTGGCTCCTCCTCCAATTTATTTGGCTCATCTGTTGCCCTTTCTGCTGAGCCTTTATATTATTTCTGCAGCTACGGATCTGCACTTGCACAAAATCCACACATGTGGCATTGCGTAACCCACTTTTTTTTTTTTTGCAGTTTTCCGCATGTGCATAATTTTCAAATGAAACTATCCCACCTGTGTGTTTCCATAGTCTGCTGGCTTTTTTTTATGCACATGCGCAATTTTCTCCTCTCTTTGAGAATCTAGCCCTAGGTGTTTTACCTAGATGAGGCTATCCAGATGTGCAACATGTTAAATACAATAAGTAAATAAAATTTGCACTGAGCAAACTTCAGCCATTCAATTTTCAGACTAACTCAAACATTTGACCAGAACTGTGGACACAAATTTGACTTTGTGTTGGGTTAGCCAGTTGAAACAGGCCCAGTTTTGATTTACAGCATTGGTTAATATGGATTAAAAACACAAAAAAGCTCCCCTGCCCCTGTAAATGACAACAAAAAAATAAAAAAGACCCCATCCCTAACTCACCACCATCTACAGTTGCTGAATGTTTAATAGTTGGAGGCTTCATGCCCCCCTGAATCCAGATGCCCCCACCCACCCCAGTAACTGCCTGTCTTGACGTGCGTTTTTCCCACCAGTACCTCCTGGGTGTATTGCTGCTGCCTGACCTGGCAGGGATTTTCAGCCATGTTGAAGGGAGGGCCTGTTGATGCCCCCCAAGTACTGTTCAGAATTGCTGCTGCCTGCACAGAAAGGCCAATGGGTTTCTTTTCTTGAAATGTATATGCCCATCTTTATCAGAATTTCTCAATTATCTATGGACCCTGCCTTCACCAGTTAGAAAAAATTTACATATTTACCTTTCTTTGGCAGTTGAAATTCAATGCCAAATAAAATGCAAGGTTATGCACCTGAGGGAAAAAACATGACAGAGTACTCGATGGGAGGGGGGGTGGTGGTTAAACTGAGCTCTGTGGCAGAGGAAAAGGACATGGGAGTCATCATTAGCAGTTCCCACAAACAATCAAGCCAGTGTGATAAGGCCTATAGTAAGGTTAATAACATGCTGTGGTGGAGCAGAAGGGGTACTGATGACAGGAAAAAGGTGGTACTGTACTACCTCTGTATAGGTCACTGGTAAAGCCGTACCTGGAACATTGTGCTGAGTTCTGGAGTCCTCACCTAAGGAAGGACAGGGACAGACTGGGGATGGTGCAATGCAGGGTGATCAAGATGATTCAGGGCCCACAGAGCAGACCTACACAGATCACCTCAAGGCACTAAATACTGTATGTACTCACTGGAGACCAGGTGAGAGAAGGGGGATATGATAAAGACCTTCAAGTTCCTGTATGGAATAAACAAGGTGAACTGCAGGAACTATTTCTCAGAAGCACAGAGTCAAGAACCCGAGGTCACAAGTGGAAACTGGTGGAGAGAAAGGTTTAAGAGGGATGAGAGAAAGTTCCATTTATGGAAAGGGTGGTGGAGCTGTGGAACAGTCTGACATCGGAGGCTGTGGGCACCAAGACCATAAATCATTTCAAGTATGGCTGGGACAGAGTGAAGGGTTTAGTGGTTACTCAAGTTGGTAGCAGTAGGGAGGGGAGCACGGGGTGAACAGGGAAACATAAATCCCCATATGGACAATAGGTCCCATGGCAGGAACTCCAGGCAGACTAGATGAATCTTTGGTCTTTTTCTACCATCACTGTCTATGTTTCCCACACACAAAAATATTGAAACCTTGGAACAAATCTCCTAGGTGAAAATGTTTCTTTATGTCTCTAAAAAATGTGTAATATAATTAAAAGCAGCAGTTCATAATACTGTGAAAATATTAACCTACTGTATACCATTTTATTCTATTTTAGATGGCCTTTTCTCTTCTATCATGCAAGATGCTAATTTCCCCCATTTTGAATTTGCTTTAACACTTTTCAGGCACCAACAATGTAGCTGTAAGCACCTGTTGTGGTTATGCATACTCTTTTTACATTTAGTCAAGTTCAAAGGTAAATTCAGTATGAGTGAGGTGGCTGCATGATGTCACTGATAGGACTTTTAGGTCTTGGCATAGGGTTTCAGACCAGCAAAAGCCTAGGGTCAACCCCCCAGTGCAGAACAGTTTTATTTTTATTTTCTCATTACAATTCATGTAGTATGAGAGAAATTGTTAGATGTCATTGCTGATGACAGCGATATACTTTCAGCAAGGTTTGAAGTTCTATATTGCTGAAAACTTTAAAGGTTTCAGCTCAGACTTTGAGGTTTTAATAAAGCTTTGGAAATACTACTTCAAATATACAGACTGTTAATTAAGAACTTCTACTGCAGCTGTGTGAGTGGGGAGTCTTTATTCACTGCTAGATGTCCTTTGTCATAGCATGCATCTCCTGTATAGGAAGCTTAGTACAGTGGTAGAGTTAAGGCTACCCTGCAGTATAAGTTACTGGGCCTGCGTTTGATCCCCAGTGTGGACATTTTTTTTTCTTTCTCACTACAATGTATGTAGTATAAGAGGAATCATTAGATGTCATTGCTGATGTTAGTGATATATTTTCAGCAAGGTTTGAACTTCTGTATTGCTGAAATTTGAAAAGTTCCAGTTCAGACTTTGAGGTTTATATGCAACTTAGGAAATATTATTTCAAATGGACAAACTGTTAATTACAATAATCAACTGCAGCTATGTAGCAGTGGGGACTGCACTCACTGTTGGATGTCCTTTGCCACAACATCTTACATGTGATATGTCCAACTTGCTTAAGAGGGAGGTTTGTGTCAAATTAGGAGGGAGATTGGCCTGCCACCTTGCTTAAGAGGGAGATTTGGGTCAAATTAAGAGGGAGATTGACCTGCTAGTAGGGAGATGCTGTAACATCATGCGTTTGTCCTTAAATGGTGTCAAAAACATAAGAAAAAAGTCATTACAAAAATGTAATGCATTTCATTTTGTCAAGAATAAGCAGTAAAAAGAATAAACAACTAGTTATATAAAGTCATCAGATACATTGTGCATCACTGATTTAATTTTTATGTGTCTTTATCTGCCCAAAAAAATGGATATTTTGGACATAATTTTACTTAAGCAGGAGATTTTGTTTCCCAGGAGGGAGGGTGGGAGTTCAGTCAAAAAAAACAGGAGTCTCCTACGTAAAGAGGGAGATATCACATGTGTGCAACATGCATCTATTGTTTAGGTAGTTTAGTATAGTGGTAGAGCTAAAGACTGTCAAGCAGTAGAGAGTAGGGGCCTGGGTATGATCCCCAGAGTTGATTTTTTTCTTTCTCACTTCAGTTTGTGTAGTACAAAATAAATTGTTAGATGTCATTGCTGATAACAGTGGCATACTTTCTGCAAAGTTTGAAACTCTATATTGCTGATAACTTGAAAAGTTTGTTCCCGGTCAGACTTTGAGGTTTAAATACAGCCTGGGAAACACTACTTCAAATAGAGAGACTGTTAATTAGGAACATCCAGTGCAGCTGTGTATATGCGTGTGTGTGGGGGGGGGTCTGTACTCACTGCTGTATGTCCTTTGCCACAGCTTGCATCTCCTGTCTAGGAAGTTTAGTGCAGTGGTAGAGCTACAGACTATCAGGCAGTGGAGATAAGAGGCTTGGATGTGATCTCCAGAGTTGAACATTTTTTTTCTTTCTCACTACAATTTATGTAGTATGAGAGAAATAGTTAGATGTCATTGCTGATGCTAGTGATATACTTTTAGCAAGATTTGACATTATATTGCTGATAACTTGAAAAATCTGCTTCCTCTGTCAGCCAGTTTTCTTCCCATCTAGTTACCTTTTCACCCACCCCAAGGTCTTTGTACTTCTTTTTTTTTATTTATTTATGTTTTTGGTAACCAGGTAAGTGCACTGATCCAGTTGACCATTTTCAGTCACAACCTTGATCAGTCTCCTGCATGGGGACAGAATCAAAGGCCTCACTAAACTCTAGGTATAGTATATCTATCACCTGTCCCTTATTTGCTGCCCTTATTACCCAATCAAAAAAGTTGATAAGGTTTGTCTGGCATGACCTCCAACTCATGAACCCATGTTGCTTGTTACCCTTGAGATTGTTTGCCTCCAGGAATTCAATCAGCCTTTCTTTTAGGATAGATTTTAGCATGTTCCCCACTGTAGATGCCAACTGACTGGTCTGTAGTTACCTGAATCATCCTTACTGCCACTTTTGTACAGAAGCACTGTATCAGCTGTCCTCCAGTTCCTGGGTACCAAGCCAGAGTTCAGTGAACAGTTGTAAATATATGCCAGTAGTGCTGTGAGAACCTGTACCAACTCCTTTAGTATTCATGGGTGCATCCTGTCTGGGCCTATAGATCTGTCTACTTTTAGTACCCTCACTCACCACATCCTTTCTTTGGTGACATGTTCATTACTGGCTCCGGCCCCTCCCTCCCTATCCATCAATCCAGTTGCACAGTCAGGCAGCAAGCCATTTTCTTCTGCTGTTAATAATGAACACAAATTTTGGTTCACTACAGTATGTCTGTAGGTTCATCAGTACAGTCGGAAGGATACCAAAGGTTTTTTTGAGCCCAGCTGTGGCCATTCAGCATCCAGAGTCTTCAATTCCCATTTCACTCATGTGTACATCCAATCTGGTTTTAAACTGAGTGAGACAACCACTGGTAACAATGCAGTTATGTAAGTTGTTCCATGTTTTAATAACTCTCTGGGTAAATGGTTATGTCTTTTTCATTACAAAAATGTGTCCCTTCCAACTGGAAGCAATGGCTTCTTGTTGTTGAGATTCCCTCTTTAATTTTTAAACGCAGAGTATTTAGTAATTTAGAGTCACAGAGAGACTTAATGGGAAACAGTCAGCACCAAGGACCCCACACACAGGCTTGAAGATTGTCCTGATCTGCAGTTTGTGTGCTTAGTTCTAGGTTGGCATCTTCTGTTACTACAGATCCCAGAATCCCCTGCAGCTGACATCACAGCAGTACTGCAGCAGTGGGAGATTCAATTGCCTGCAGTGCATGTTAAGAGTTTATATAAGCTCTGAACATAAGAACATAAGAAATAGTACAGGCAAAAGACGGTTGGAAAATGCATTTGCATTGCCTGTTAGTGCACACTACTTTAGTTGAATATCTGATCCCCATGTGGTTGTCCAGTTGTTTTTTTAAAAACACTCAGGTTCCTACTGTAAACCAGCTCTTTGATACTATTCTCTGTGTAAACCAACCCTTCATCTGATCTTTTGTTTGCTGGTCCCACTGTCCTCTATGAGGTAAACAGTCACAGAGGACTGTACTTTGCTCCTGGAAAAAGCAGAACCAGAAAAAATCTGATAAGAGATTATAAAAGCAGCTCTAACATTCATTGCAGACTATTGAATCTTCCACTGATGGAGACTGCAGTACTGCTCTGATGTCAGCTGTGAGGGATTCTGGGATTTATAGTTATAGAAGATGTCAGCCTAGAACAAAGCAACATTACTATACTACAGTAAACAATAAGTAAACCAAAATGGTTTTGCACACAAAGTGCATACTGGGACCAGTCCCACACTTGAGTGTGAGGCCCTTTGTGCTGCCTGTTCCCCTTTAAAAACTAAAATTAAGTTACCTCCAAAGCTTCTCTCAACAAAGAGGTAGTTTAAGTGACTTGTTACACTGGCTATAGTTGAAATCATTTAGGCCTTACCTTTGCCCCCCCCCTTCTTTCAGCTCACCCCTGCCTTAACCAAACTATCCCGTCCTTAGTCTTGCACTTCTCCAGTGTATGCAGGAAGAATGCTTTGTCTCTTTGCTTCACTCTTAGCTCCACCTCAGACCTTGTGTTTTTCACTATCCTATTAGTTTACCTTGTTCTTATTAGGTATGCTTCCCTGTCCTCATCCTTTCGGCTTTCTTTTTATCTCTTGAATGCTTTTCTTTTCTTTTTTACTGCCTCTCCTACCACTGTTGTGAACCACATTTGCCTTTTTGCTCTTTCTTGTGTAGTCCACCCCCTCCAAGATGTCTAGGGGTATGCTGATGGTAACTATCCATTTGGAGGAAACTATCCATTTGAACCAAATGACTGGTTGCTGTTCAGAAAAGCCAGAAGTATCTGCACCAAAAAAGTAAGGGATGCTAAGGCTGCTTTCTATACAGCTGAACTTGATGCCTCCTACCTCAACCCTGCTAGATTCTGGGGCACCATCAAGGGGATCTTAGGGCAGGACTCTAGCACTTCTCTGCCATCTCAAGTGCACCTTAATAAGGTTGCTATCTCCGACAAACGGGATGTACTAGATGCATTCAACAATCATTTCACAACGGCTGGCCTTGCTTTTGATTCCTCTCCAGCTAATCTACTGCGGCACAACTTAAATCCCAGTCTACTGAGGCTCAGAGGGCTAATTCTTCATTCTCATTCAAACCAATTTTACTGAAGCAAGTAGAGGATCTATTGTTGCATTTGGACACTAAAAAAGCGCGGGTGCAGACTCTCTTGACCCTATTTTCTAAAATTGCAATACATGTGCTTGCAGTTCCCTAACACATCTTTTTAATCTATCTTTAGTCTCTGGTTCTATTCCTTCACTGTGGAAGACAACACAAGTGTTTCCTCCTAAAATCAGGGACCCATGGACCTCAACAATTATAGACCCATATCCATCCTGCCAGTGCTTTCCAAAATGCTAGAAAAATTAGTGAGCATCCAATTAAGAGATTACCTTGATAAATAATCTCCTAAACCCTGCTCAATCTGGGTTTAGGAACAGGCATAGCACCACTTGCACTAGCAAAAGTCACAAATGACTGGCAAACTGAGCTAGACAAAAGAACAGCATCTGTGCTGTATTTCTTAATCTAAGCAAAGCCTTCGACACAGTGGATCATGAGCTGCTACTCTTTACTGCACTCCATAGGCCTAGATCCATCCTCTCTTAAGTGGTTCAGATGTTACCTCACTGATAGAACGCAGCAGGTGAAAAAGGCGACCTATCCTCATCAAAACCACTCCTAAGAGGAGTACCTCAAGGATCTATCCTGGGCCCTATCCTTTTGCCATTTACATTAACAACATTGACTCTAATCTCACCAAAGCCAATGTTCACCTCTTTGCAGATGACACTGTCTTATATGTCAGTAACCCATCACCTACAAAGGCCTGTGAAATACTACAGTCAGAGTTCTCCTTTGCAATACCAACTACTTGAAAAACTCCTCCTAAATGCAAAGAAGACAAAAGCTATGCTCTTCTCCACCAATTACTATACTAACGCTTCTCACCAAGCATTCTTCCAACTATCCACCATCCTTGGAGAAAGCCTGGACTATGTTGACAAATTCAAATATTTAGGGGTATGGATTGACAACAGGCTTGATTATATTCAGCATATTGAAGAACTTTGAAAAACTTGCCAGAGGCTCTGCCCTTTCTTCAGAATCAAGCATTATTTAACCAGAGATTCAAGACAGAGGCTAATCCAGGCCTCATTTCTATCACTTATCGACTATGCAGATTTCCTCTATGGCCACTGTACTATTTCCTATTTAAGTAAATTGGATACCTTGTACCATAGAGCTCTAAGGTTCATCACAGATCTTCCATTCAACACTCATCATTGCTCTCTATGCTGCAGTTGGTTGGACATCCTTACACCTTAGAAGGAACAAAAATGCTGCATTATGGATTTACAAAGCTCTGTCTAACAAACTTCCATCCTATATTTTAGATTGCTTTACACTGGCCACAGCTAGGTCATATGCCCTAAGAAGCAACAACTTCATCACTTTGAAGCTACCCAAAGCCTGCACCCGGCATGGGAGATCTGCAATCAGTTACTCTCTAGCAATGGCTTGGAATTCTCTGCAGAAGACCCTAAAGTTGACCACCTTTATACCTCTAACATCCTTTAAAAAGCTCTACACAAGCCTCTTCCCAGAGAAATGCAATTGCTTTCACAAGGCCTAGTCCAATCACATTCTTCACCCCCTTTCTATGCAGCTTTGCCACCCCTTGCCAAGACCTCCTCTGCTACCCCTGGCACGTACTTCTACCCCATTCACTCACTACTAGTTGATTTAGTCCCTATCCAAAACTCCCACCAGCCCCCCCGTGTCATTTTTCAGAGGCTGCTTTCAACACTTTATTAATCACCAATCATAACTGTCTGGTTTAGCTTGCCCTGGAGCCTGTATTCTCCGGCTACCCTGCTTGTATATATGTTTATATTATTGTAATCTGTTTATTTAGAAGTGTTTTGTATATGTCTGCTTTTGTACCTTCATGTTATTCCTCGACCTATCAGGTCCATCTTGTAAATGAGCCTTGCTCAATGATGTCCGCCTGAATAAATAAAGATTTTTGATTGATTTTTCTTTTGGAGGGGGAACCACAGCAGATTCTGCATCAGAAATGGCTAGCAATAGCAGGTCCTACTGTTACACAGGGGTGTAAGGCTAGTCAGGTGCTGGGCTGAAAGACAATCAAAGTTAGCCACAATAACATCTGATGAAATAAACAACTTTATAGAACAAACCATGGGGATCCCATTTAATGACAAAATTAACGAACACTCCATGAAGCCAAAAAATAGTTGAGATGAGGTAGGCAGTGTCACCAGCCCACTCCCGTGGGGTGGGATTCTTTGTGTCACAGTGAATCCCTCCTGTGACAGGGGTCAGGGATACCCCTTCTCTGTTCTTTTAGCACACTCGCTGTTTCACAACTGAACATATGTCAGAGAATCCCAGGGTTCCCTCTCTCCATGCAAGGGGGTACAATTACAGTCTTGAGCCTGTGCTCTTGGGACAGAACCCTCTCAGCCACTGCATGATGAACCAGAAAGCCACAGCTGTGTATAGGCCTTCGAGGATGCCCTATACACCCTATTATGTGTCTTTCCCCAGAAATGCAGAGACTGGTTCAACCCCCCACAGTCTCCCCCTGAGTCCTTTCATATCTCCTCCCCTCCTTTCATCCACACAGACCCTAGTGGTTCTTTCCTTCGGTAGTGTTAGGCCCTTAAAACAGTCACACGGGTGTAGTATAGTTTGAACAACCCTCTCTAAGGCAACACACACAAATGACACTGGCAGCATTATCTTAAAAGTAAGCCAAAAGTTTTACTAAGTAATTAATAAATGCAGTAAATAGCATGAAACAGATAATTTTAGACATTGGTTACAGGATATGGAAAATAAAAAGAAGTATACAAAAAAAACTAAACTTTGAGAATTCTAGTTTGAAAGTTTTACCTCAGATCCTTATTTTCTGAATTTGAAGTGCAAAATGTTCTTAAAAGTTGTAGCTGAAGTCTTAGCTCTTGGTCCAGGAGAAGTCTTGAGAAGAAATTGTCTCTGCTCTCTAAGCAGACAGGGTCCCGAAATGCAAAAGGCCTAGATACAGTGTTGCACCCTTGTTTTATGGGGTTTCTCAAAGGGCAGGTCCAGTGAATATTGACTTGCTCTGCAATTGGCTAGCATTCCATCGCCATGGCTACACAACCAATCAACTTTTAGTATTTTATTACAAAACAACACATGTGCATTTCTGAATATGAGAGAAAAAAGGCTCAGTGGTCAGCTAGTCTAAACCGAAATTTTAGGAAACTATCCAGACCCCCCTATAAATGGCTGTAATTCAGCTACACTAGTGCAGCCATTTACTTAAATGGTAGCCCATTCAGCTGTAATGAGATTAAGTCAGTGTAGACCTCTCAAAACAAAATGGGCGCAGATGTCACGGCTCCTCTAGAGGGCCTGGCCTTTTCACAAGCAAATTGGGCTACCTGGCCTCCCAGCTATGCTTAATTATTCTTTTGTCTCCTTCTAAATGATATAATTAAACTCTAGTCCCTGACTAGCAGCAAACAGCTTCTCTGCGTAGTAAAAAGAAATTACAACATTTTTTGGGGCCCATGGCTTTTTCTTTGTACCCATAATCCCTTGCAAGTTACACTGGGCCACCATTGGCATCTCTGATGCATTTCTGACATAAAATACCATGAAATATCATTAGAACAATAAGGTATGGTCTTATCTTGCCACTGACAGTACATACAGTATGTTGGACCACTATGATCCCATATTTTCACATTGTGAACAGTACACATCAGCAGACGGTTCACAAATTTCCCATGGGGCATGAATTGGATGTCCCCAAACTTAGGCAGGTTTAATCCCACCTTACTCATGGGCTTCGCTTTCTATGGAACAGGCTGGACTTTCATCTCAGGGCTGCCACCTCCTTCCTAAGTCCCATCTTGACTGGTTCACTGTGACTTCTCCACATAGAACAGTCTGGCCTCTCAAATCAGGGCTGCCAGCTTCCTTCAAACTCCCATGTCAGATTCGTGTAGCTTCCCTTGGGTGACTGTCTCCATGACTTACGGGCAACAAGTCCCTGAACTGTGGCAAGCAGCAGTTCATCCCTGCTTGACTAACTCTCACTCTCCATGGGGCTTCAGAGCTGGAAGCTCCTGGTGAAACTCTTCTCCGTGCCTCTCTACTTGGCTCAACCTCATGCCTTACATTCAGGCAGCAGTCCCAATGGAGCACCTTACTCCAGTCCCACCTGAGTGGCATATCTTGGGGTCCCACTTGGGCCTCGAAACTTTGGCCACCTCCACGTCCTCCCACAGACTCTCTCTCTCACCTTGGCCTAGAAATTCTATGGCTGTCCGGAGTGGGCAATTGCCCCCAATTCAGCCTCCTCCTCTCTCACCTCTTTCTCTCCTCCCTGCTATGTGTCTACACTTATATCCCGCTCCCCCCATGGTGACCTCCCACCAGCAGCAGGTCCCCGGAGGATAGCCAAGGATTAACCCTTTCCTTGCTGAACTGCCTATTCTACACTTTTTACCTACCAAGGCACAAACTGTACCCAATAGTTACCTATGGGTACAGACTGTACCCTGCCTTAGGCTCTAACCCCACCAAGGGGGTTACACTTGTTTTGCTCTTTCTTACCTCACTAACGCAAAGTTTTGTAGCTTCTGCTATACCCTTCTTAAATGCTTCCCATTGGCTATCCAGTCCCTCTATTTCTACTATTTTCTTCAGTCTACTTCCCAGTAGTTCCTGCATTCTTCCAAACTCTGCCCTCCGGAAATCACATACTTTTGTCTTACTGTGTGTTTTGCTGTGCTCTAGTTGGATATGCATCCACATTGCCCAGTGATCACTGGTTCCAAGGGTACCCCAGACTGTAATACTCTGGACCTTGTCCTTGTTGTGAGAACCAGGTCCAGTGTGGCTCCTTCTCTTGTAGAGGTCTGTACTAGCTGCGTTAGGACAGCTTCCAGGCATGTTTTCACCAGGTGTTGATTCCTTGCACTTGCCACCATTAAAACACACCAATCCACATCCTACATATTGAAGTCTCCCATCAGCAGCACCTCCCTGAGTTTCGCTGCCTTCCTAATGACCTCTGCCATTTTTCTGTCCATCTCCTGGTTCTGTGATGGTGGTCTATAGGCTATCCCAATTCTGATCTTCCTCTGATTGCCCATGATGGACTACACACATAGGATTTCCAACCTTTTAATCTCCAGGCTTTTGTTAATCTCTGCAGCATTTAAACCTTCCTTAATGTATAAAGACACATCCCCTTCCCTTTTTCTTGTCCTTTGTGAATAACACATAGCCTGATACGGTCATGTCCAAGTAGTAGTAGTTTAGTGTTGTTCATGTTTCTATGATCATTATCATATCCAGCTGTGTCTCGGCCACTAGCCCAAGTCTGAGGTCTTGATCCCCAGACTACTGGCATTCAAGCACTTTATCCCCTAGTACCGTATGTTCCTTGTTTTCTGACCGGTTCCCATTTCAGTTCTTGTGTTAGCCAGGGGATGTCAGTGTGACCCCCCCCTCAGTTGTGTCTATGTGCCTGACCCCAACTGAGGTGCCCCCCCCCTAGTTTAAAGCTTCTCAGATGTGCTGCACAAATCTCCTCCCAAAGACCCTCATACTTACCTCATTAGTATGTGGGCCATCACTTTTAAACAGACTCCATCCCTTCCAAGTTGAGCCCCAGTCCTTGAGGAACTAAAATCCTTTCTCTATTCACCACCCTTTTAGCCACACATTGAACAGGCACAAATGTAATTGTTCCCTCTCATTTAGGTACATCTGAGAAGGCTACTGCTTCTGCTCTTTTTTTTACTACTCTGCTCAGAGCATGGAAACTTGCCCTCATCTCCTCCATTCTCCTCCTACTCAGATAATTAGCACCTACATTCACAATCACATTTGGTTCCTTCCCTTTTCCTGTGAGTTCCACTATCCTGGACTTGAGTTTGTCCACTGTAGTCCCTACTTCTTGCCCATCCAGTGAGACCCACCATCCTCTCTGTTCCAGTGTTATTGAGTCCCCACAAACTAGTAAGTAAGTAAGTATGTAATTTTTTATTTATATGGCACCCAATCCCAGGGGCTCTGGGCACCTTACATAAAGTGCATCAAGTAAGTAGGGACAAACCATACAAATATGCAAACATACAAGGTATAAATACAATAAATTAATAAGTTAATGACTAAGAAAAAAAATAAGTCATAATTAAAAAACATCAATTTTCAGTATCTGCTTTCTTAAACAAATAGGTTTTCAGACCCCTTTTAAATACCTCCAATGATGGGGCCTCCCTCAATAGTCTTGGAAGCAAGTTCCAGAGGGCCGGGCTGGCCACCTCAAACAAGCGGCCACCAGAGGTTTTCAGCCTGGCCCTCGGAACCGGCAGGGGGCCCTCGGTGGAGGAACGGGCGTGAGCATGCAGGGATGGCAGGAGCAAGAAGGTCAGATAGATAGCAACAGCCAGAATCAAATAGGGTCTTATAGGTGAGCAAGCCCACCTTGAAGATGACCCTCAACCTGACAGGCAGCCAGTGCAGACTACACAGGACTGAGGTCACATGACAAGACCTGGGCAGGCCCGTAATCAACCTGGCCACTGCGTTCTGCACTAGCTGCAGTCAGTGGAGGATGCCTCCACTTAGCCTGAAGTATAGAGTGTTACAGTAGTCCAGCCTGGATATCAAAAAGGCATGCACCAGTGAGAGCAGGTCTTCAGGAGGAATTAGGAGTTTAATCTGGGTGACATTCCTTAAGTGGTAAAAACAACGTTTGACAACAGATGACACATGAGCATCACACATCAGTCTGTCATCAAGGATGATGCCCAGATTTCTCACCCTAGAGGATGCCATCAATGGGGTGGACCCCAGAACCTACCCTGTTGCCACTCCAGAGGCACCCCAACATGCCTGCAACCAGGATCAATCACCAGCACCTCCGTCTTGTCAGAGTTAAGCCTCAGCCAGTTAGAGGGCATCCAGCCCTGGATCTCTGCCAGGCACTTATTCAGCACTTCGACAGTGCTATTCATTCCGGGGGTAATCAACATATACAGCTGGATATCATCTGCATAACAGTGAAAACCCACACTGTAAAGTCTGATGAGCTCCCCCAAGAGCAGACTGTACGCCGCGAACAACATCGGTGACAGGATCGAGCCCTGAGGAACTCCACATGACAGGGGCTTCAAGGAGGAAGAGAAATTCCCCATCACCACCCGTTGCCTCCTGTCCAAGAGGTAGGACTCAAACCAGTTGATGACAGATCTGGCGAGTCCACAATACTCTCTAAGGTGATCCAACATCATGATGTGGTCCACGGTGTCAAATGCTGATGAGAGATCAAGGAGAATGAGAATTGACTGATCTCCTCTATCCCTTGCACTGAGGAGGTCATTTTGCACCTGAACCAGCGCTGTCTCAGTGCTTTGCCTGGCCCTAAATCCAGACTGGAATGGCTTATAGATGTCAAAGGTTATGAGGTGTGCCTCAAGCTGCAGTGCCACCACTTTCTCAACAACCTTCCCTAAAAATGAGAGGTTGGAGATAGGTCTATAATTTGCCAAGACATCAGGGTCGAGTAAAGGTTTTTCAAGAGGGGTTTTACCAATGCCTCTTTCAAGGCATCGAGAAAGAGTCCCTACAAAAGTGAACACTGGACTGTCCTGGCGAACACTGGTCCAATAGCCTCGGCGCATCTTACTAAGAGATGTGTCGGGCCAGGGTCCAGTTCACAAAAGGTGGGCCACAGCTTCCAAATCACCTCAACAACTTCAGCCACCTCCACTGGCCTGAAACTCCTTCCAGACAACTGGAGTGCCCTCGTTTCTACCAAGCCTCCTATCATGGGGCAAATTCTGCCCCACTGAAGAGATCCTGGACCAAATAGCGGGCACACTGTCTGAGAAGAACAGAGCAAACTCCTCGCATTGTGCAGTTGAAAATGCTCTTTTTGGCTGTAGACAGACTAGATGAAGCAGCCTGTCCACAGTCCAAAAGAGCTGAGCTGGTCTGTTCTTCCATGCAACAATGTCCCTGGACAGTAACTTTGCCTTCTTATGGTTGATTGCCCTTTGGTAATCACCGTAGTTCTTCCCAAAACCAGTTTGTCCTCCACAGACCAGGACCTCTGCCAGCAATGCTCCAACTTCTGACCCTTGGTCTTCATCTCCTTGACAGCCCCATTTAACCATGGGGGTCTCAAGCGAGAATACCTAGGTTGTATATGAGTCAGTGGGTTGGCATCGAGCACCCAGGAGACAGCCTGCTTATAGGCCACCACCACCTCACTCATGCCATGTGCACATGCAGCACTCACACCAGAAAAGTCAACTACCGCCAAAAGTCCCTCTGGGGACAACCCTCTTAATGGGCGATAGCGGACCATCTCAACAGGGGAGGGACTATCAAGGGGGGGGCACTAAACGAGAACTCCACCGTGCAATGATCAGACCACACAACCTGATCAATCTTGAGGTCAGTGACCTCAAGCCCCAGTGAGAATACCAAGTCCAAGGTGTGGCCGTGGTAATGAGTCACAGAAGCAGCAGCTTGTGCGAGGCCCAGTGATGTCATCAACTGGAGGAGGTCATTACCAAACAGCTAGGATTCGTCTTCAACCCAGGCATTGAAGTCACCCAGAATCAACCATCTAGGCGACTCAAACACCCTGTCGGCGACAAAGTCTGTGACCTCCTGCAGGAATTCTCCCCTTCCCCATCCTGGAGGACGATAAACAAAGATAGTCCTGCAACCTGCACCTGGACCTGGACCCCCACGCACCACCACACATTCAAACGATGAGGCAGACCCCACTGGATGCACAGTGAAGTTCAGGCTGGATCTAAAACAGATGGCCACACCCCCACCTCTGCATTCCCTCCTCAGGCAGTACACCACCAAGTACCCAGTGGGGACTGACACCACCAAAATTGGACCTGTGTCATCCCTTAACCAGGTCTCAGTAATGCAAACCAGGTTGACTGATGAAATCAAGTCTGCCATAATTGCAGTTATGTTCTTCATTGACCTGGCATTGCACAGCACAGCCTGAAGGGGACTAGTGGAGACTGCAGGCCCTAAAGCTACCTGCCCACTCGGTCTGGTGGGAACCCTGGGGATAGATGCCAAACACATCAGGCCTAACACCTTCCTCTGTCCCCCTTTGGGGGTCCTCCTCCATCTTTTGCATGTCTCCTTCAGACAATGCCTCCCTTGTTTGTGCTTGTCCATGCCTTCACTGTGTAGGCATCATGGAACTTTTGGTTCATTTATTTATTCATTTAGTCATTACAAATCAGGTTTACAACCTTTGAGTCAGAGACTCATTTACAAAGGCACCTCGCGGGGGGGGGGCAGACATCAAGACAGTTATTACAGTGCAGATTAAAACAGAGGATAACATTATAAGTGCAGTAAAAGGAACATTTAACATAGATGCACATAGGTTACATAATGTAGTAGTTTGTATGTTACTTAGGTTACATAATGTTACAAAATTGTGAGTTACACTCATGGATATAGTAGGTCCTCAGAGAAGACAGTGGGTTACATCCCTGTTTGGACCTAGTAGGGAAGGGGTAGGTCTGGAGGAGGGAGAGGCTGTCCAGTGGACGTTGTTTAGCCAGGGGCAAGGCGGGCAGGAACCACAGGTTACAACAGGGGGTTAATTGCACCTACAACAGCGGGTATTAAAGATATGGTTCCGAAGGGCTGTTTTGAAGGAGCCAATTTTTGGCAAGTTGGAGATGCAGCTAGGGAGGGAGTTGAACCAGGTGGGGGCTCAGTAGATGAAGGATCTCTGGGCAAGAGAGGTCTTGGTTCTGGGCACCTTGAAAGTGGCCTTAACAGAGCTATGGGTGGTGACGGACAAAGTTGGCTGCTGTAGGGAGGTGGAGACCCCTGGGGGGAGAGTCCTAGCAGAGATTGCTTAGCGAGAAGGCAGGTCTGGTAGAGCAGTCGCTCCTCAAAGTTGAGAAGATTGTTGGTAGTATAGAGAAGGCAGATGTGAGTTCGGCTGGGGGCACTGGTCAGGAGCCTACAGGCCTTATTGATGGAGAGTTGGATTTTGGAGAGGGCAGTGTTGTAAGCTGCAGCGTAGATGGGCAAGCCATAGTCCACAAGGGACAAGACGGAGGAGATGATGGCCAGCCTGAGGGCAACCTGAGGCAGGCAGTCCCTGTGCTGGTATAGCAGGCCAATCCGAGAGTTACTGGCGGCTGACAGGGCATTAATGTGGGTGTGTAAGGAGAGGGCAGTATCGAACGTGATGCCTAGGTACTTGTATGTGGTCACTTGTTCTAGCGGGTGCAGAGTGCTGGGGATAATCAAGAGGGGGGTATTTTTAGCTTTATTTTGGTGGTAGGAGAAGAGCATTGATTTGGTTTTCTTTAGGTTAATGACCAGTCTGCGGTCTCCGAACACCTTTCGGCTTGGTTGTAAGCTTGCTGGAGGGATAATTGGAGGGAGGTGGGATTGGGATATGAGGCAATGAGGACTGCATCTTCGGCGTAGAGGAGCATTTTACCAGTACATGAGCTGAGGAGGGTGTTGAGGTAGAGACTAAAAAGTATTGGACCCAGGATGGAGCCCTGAGGGACCCCGGTGCGAACGGGAAGTGCTGGAGAGGGGACGCTGATCTTGACACGCTGGGATCTAGCAGAGAGGTAGCTAGAGAACCAGGAAATGGGACCACCAGAGAAGCCAAGTTGGTGGAGAGAGTCGAGTAGAAGGGGATGACAGACAGTGTCAAAGGCCTTGGAGAGGTCAATGAACACTGCTCCTGCAAGGCTGCCAGAGTCAAGAGCAGCATGCAGGTGTTGGGAGAATTCCAAGAAAGCTGTGGTTGTACTGTGTCCTTGGCGGAAACCGTGCTGCTCTGGGCACATAATGTCATACTTGGTTAGGTATTCAGAGAGCTGGATCAACACCACTTTTTCAAGCGTTTTAGAGAGTGGGGGGAGGATGGAGATGGGCCGGTAATTGTTGGGGGTGGATCGGTCTCCACTCGTATGTATGGGTGTGATTTCAGCAGTTTTCCAAACACTTCAGTACTGACCCAGGCATAGAGACCAGTTTAGAAGGTCAGTCAGGAGGACTAGGACTTCGTCCAAGACCATACGGAGGATCCTGGAGTCGAGGAGGTCACTGCTGGGGTTATTGCTGCCTAAGGCTTTTAGCAGGTGTGGCCTGACTTCTTGAGGGGATAGGGTGCACAGGCAGAATGGTGGACAATGCAGTACCGGAGGGAGAGAGGTGGGGATTGGGTCAAAGAAGCTGCTGGGGAGGACCAAGCTTAGGTCAGAGAAGGCATTGTTAAGGCAATTGGCTATGAGGAGTGGATCTGTGGTGGGGGTGCCATTGATGGAGAGCTGAGATGGTGGGGGGAGGAGCAGAACTTCCCATTTAACTCTTTCATATTATCCCAGAAGGTCCGGACTGAACCCCAAGTGGAAGTGAGGGTGGTCTGGTAGTGCTCTGCCTTTCTCCCACCTAATGGCCCAAGTGCACTTATTGCATTCTGCGTTGTAGGCCTGTCTGTCAGACGCCTTTCCAGATTCTACAACAATGTGTGCCAGAGATTATCTCTGTTTTTGAGTCTTTGGAGGAGGTTTGGGGTGATCCATGGGGCACTGCATTTTTTGGAGCGGATCCTGGTGAGGAGGGCGAAAAGGTCACAAGCCTTACAGAAGGTATTTGTGAAGTGGTTAAGAGCTGAGTCAATGTCAGGGGGTGTGCTGGATAGGGGACCAATCTAGCTGGGCTAGGTATTGTTTTAATTTTCTTAGGCCACTGGGGCGTAAATGGTGGCATAGAGTGGCCTGGGACACTGGCTTCAGAGTGGAGGATGACTAGAGACAGAAGACTGGGGAGTGATCACTAAGAGAGTTGGGGAGGACAGTGACATCCCGGAGTTTGTAGGAGCGGTTAGATATAACAACATCTAGGAGAGTGCTGGTGCCAGTAGAGTGGTTGAATCTGGTGGGCTGGGTGACTAACTGGGACATATCCAGGGCAGCAAAGGAGTCCCTTATATGGGAGGCAGTGGAGGCAAGCCAGTTAACATTGAGATCACCTAGGATGACTTGCTCCACTTTGTGAGGGAGAGATGTGAGATAGTCAATGAGGGACTGGACCGCTTGGTTTTGATTCCTCGGGGGATACGTAGGAGACCGTGAGGAAGAGAGGGCGTCGGGCGGGGCCAGGTGTGATTTTTAAGGTGAGGGCTTGGGCTCCATAATCAAGTTTAGGAGCTGGGAGTGCCTGACCTGTAAGGGAGTCCCGTACGAGTAGTACGCAACCACCACCGCGTTTGCCTACTCAGTCTTCCCTGTAGATGGTATATCCAGGGAGAGTGATAGTGGAGTCAGGGGGTGGCTTTGGAGAACCAAGTCTTTACCAGTGCAATTATGTCAGGTTGATGTTGAACGACCCAGCACTGGAGGGCAGCAGATTTCTTTAGGAGACTGCAAATGTTTAAGGATGCAAAGTGGAGGCCAGTTGCAGTACAGGGTTTAGGTCTGGAAGCCTTAGGTCCTGGGGTTGGGTGTACATTGCCAGATAATAATAATAGCAGTGTAATTATTCTGGTTAGTGCCCGGTGGCGATGGAGACCCTTGGGTCGACACCCAGCTAAGGACTTTAGAATCAGGGTGCATGGGATAGATAATGTGCGAAGGGTGGGAATGGCAGGGGAGAGCTGGGTCCAGGTCAGGTCTTGGAGGGCTTAGGGAGTGGGGGTGTTGGCAGGGTGGGGTGTTGGGGCCGCGGGTGTGTCGAGGGTAGGGAGGACGAGTCACTGTGGGTAGTCTGGGGATGAGGTCCCCTAGTGTGGAGGAAAGTGCTCCAGTCTGTGTGAGGTCTGTACCAAGAGGGTGAAGGAGAGCAGACTTAGTAATGGAGTGTAGGTACCTATAGCAGCTGAGCAGTAAAGGAAGAGTGCCAGGAGTAGTAGAGAGTAAGGAGATGTAGAGCAGCTTTGGAATGGTTGGGGAAAACCCTTTAGTGGGCGAAGAGACTATAAGCTGCAAATGGGAAAAATCAGTATCAATCAGTAGAAGAGGGAGGGGCAAAGACAGATGAATAGTGATAGACTGACCACACAATAAGTGAAATGAGACAGGAACTGTATTGTGTTGGATTGGGTAAGTGTGCTTATAACTGGGCCCTCTAGTGGCTAAAGGATATAATCTACTAATGGAAAAGTCAGCAAAAAAAAAAACAGGCAGGGAGGTTCTGAAGCAAGTTTTTGGGGGAGGGGCACTGCAGCAGCCTCAATGGGACACCGAGGTCAAGGGTGCAGCCCACAGACTTACAGCTCTAAGAAAAGGGGCACAGCGCTCAGGGCAGATAGCAAAATCACAGTACCTTAAGACCTCTCTCAAAACTTAAATCAACTCTTAAGAAATCTCTACATCAGACTAAACATTACTTAAAGTGAGAAATCAAGAACATGTCAAGCAGAGGTCAGTCCTAGCATTAATTTCTTGGCAGCAGTTCCTAGAAGACTTCTGGATTGCTGCACAAAGTGTGAGAAACACTGGCAAACAGGGGCAAGTGATATTCCTCCAGGGGTAGATGCCAAAATTCAGGGTTCCAACCCGTACCTTGCTTGGAGGGTGAGCGTCAGGCAGCTTCTCTTTGTTCTGCTTACCAAACTGCAGAATGCAGTTTGTTTGAGAGGACTGAGCCCGAAAGGGCAGAGTTGTCCCCTTGCTTGGAGGGTGAGCATCAGGCAACTTCTCTTTGTTCTGCTTACCAAACTGCAGAATGCAGTTTGTTTGAGAGGAGAGAACCCGAAAGGGCAGAGTTGTCCCCTTGCTTGGAGGGTGAGCGTCGGGCAGCTTCTCTTTGTTCTGCTTACCAAACTGCAGAATGCAGTTTGTTTGAGAGGAGAAAGCCCGAAAGGGCAGAGTTGTCCCCTTGCTTGGAGGGTGAGCGTCAGGCAGCTTCTCTTTGTTCTGCTTACCAAACTGCAGAATGCAGTTTGTTTGAGAGGAGAGAGCCCGAAAGGGCAGAGTTGTCCCCTCAGCAGTGGCAGATACCTGTTGGAAGTGCCCAACCCTAATTCTTTAGGCTTCTACCTCCCCCTTCATTCCCTTTTTCCCCCAATTGGTATCCAGTCACCATTCTTGGCCTGGTTGACCCTCTTTGGTACCCCTACCAGCCCAGCAGCATTGGCCTTCAAGTGGCATATTTCAGCCATTGCTGCCTCTAGTCCCACTCTCAGGCTGTGGAATCCCCTACAGTTCAGGCAGTGGTCAGATTCCCAGAGGACTCTCAGGGACACCACTGTCCCACATCCCCTGCACTGCTCCCACATCCCCCAACAGTGCCCCCTGCATGTTTGTGTTACTTTGTATCCTAGTTAATTTAGTAGCACGGTGTGTTCAACTTTTTACAGCACTATTACCAAATACTGCTGCACTGTTTACTTGTGGAGGTATTCTAGATAGTTGTTTGCTCTTACTACTTTACTCCTGCTTTCCCTCCCTCATGCACCTTGGACTAAGCCATCTGCAGAACTGCGGACAACATGCAAACACTCCTACAGATGCCACACTTCTACTCCCTGCACTCACACTCTGGGATGCTCACGCACAGGGACTCCTGAGCCTGTAGAAGTTAAATAGTGGACTGTTTGAACTAATTTGCCTCTAGCAGAACACTCCCCTGCCCAAAATTTCCCTGCTTACCTTTGACTTTCATTAACCCAGGTCTCACACCAAAGGTTGGATAATTAGGCTGTTAATGCAGCAATTTAAAGTCCAGTTAACAGCACATTCTCCCCTTACCTTAATGCAACTCAGCTAGCCCTCTGCATTCCTCTCTGTACTCTGGCTCAGGTTCATATCTCATCAGAGCCACTTACTCACTAGACCTGTTTACATGACCTGAACTGCACTGTTGCCAGCTGTGCAGATGAGTTGCAGTACAGATCAGCTTGTGTAAATGACCTGCAGAGAACTGTAGGTCACTCCATTGCATCAAACCGTGATCCTGGTTTGATGGGCCCATGTACTGGTGCAGGCATGTTTTGCAAGTGTGTAAATATGCCGCTTCGCCAGCATCGGTGCATTCCCGTGGCACACCAATGCACAAAAAAAAAAAAAATCATACCTGTCAAGGTTTGAAATCCCATGTTGCTGAGCTCTGAAAAATGCTTTCCTCTGTGCTTTTGCAATGTTTTCCTAGTGATTTGTTTTGAGACCAGCAGACCTGCTTCACTCACTGTTTACCCCCCCCCCACAACACCGACCCAACCTGACCCAGACGGAAATGCTGCTAGAACACAGGAAGTCTTCCTGCAATGATACACATCGCCGGGTGTGTAAATGTGGTCCTAAATATTGTAATTGGAACCATGGCTAAGCACTGCGGACCTTCTCTGGGACTTACCTCCACCACTCCCCTGGACCATCTGGAGGGGAAGCAGTATAGCGTAATGGTTAAGAGCACCGAGCTGTAAACCTGGAGAACTGGCTTTGAATCCCACAGACACCACTTGCAAACTGGGTGACCATGAGCATGTCACTTAACTTCCCTGTGCTCCCAGGATGCACCTGAAAACAAGCCTTGGCTTAGTGTGTCTTTCCTGACCAAAAACAATAAAAAAAAATAAACAGATGATCGGTGGTAGGTTGGGTGCCGTAGCTGGTATTGTGGGGCCTGGGAGGGTGCCAATGTTTTCCCTGCTGATGGTGTTTTCCACCTATTTCCTCCCCATGGGCTGGCTACCTGCGTGCAATGATGCTCGTACACGTGCTGGCACATGGTGTGCTAGTTGCATCTAGTAACATCCCACTGTGCTACCACCCAGCTTCAGCCAGGTGGTGGGCAAGCAGCAGTGCACAATGACCACCTACCCGAAGGAGGACAGCTGGCCTTTGGATGCTCAATCTTCCTTCCCCCCAGCAGGCCCCATTGACCTAAGTCCACTCCCACACCTGGCTTACTGGTAAGAGACTCAGATGTTTCCAGTACATAAATGCACTTACTTGTTGTTCATTGATCTCCACCATTGTATAATTGTACAGCTGTCCATTACACCGGTTTTATTTTCACTGTTCTCGATTTCCGTGTATGTTTATTTTATTTCAATTGTATCTCGCTGTTCCCTACGTTTTTCCCATGTTCCCTTCCCCAGGACATACCTAGAAACAAGCTGCTCACAGCTCAGTGTGCTTTTTGGCCTAATATTTTTAATGAATTCGACATACGGTATATCTGTCATTTGTAATAATTTATGGTATGTTTTTATCAGTGGAATTGTTTGACCACTACCTGCAGGTCAAAATCGGTAATGCCCTCTCCAATAGAATGCCTGTCCTCTCTGGTGTGCCACAGGGGTCCATCCTAGGTCCTCTACTTTTCAGCCTCTTCCTTAACTCCTTCCCCAAGTCCTGCCCTGGCAACCTAATACTATTTGCAGATGACGCTGTCCTCCGCTTGGCCGATGAGGGGTTGCTAGAGATTCCAAGAGTGAGTCTAAATTCTTTTGGTTGCAGAGCATTTTCTTATGCGCTCCCACTCTTTGGATTTCTCTACCCCGTCGGTTACGGCAGTGCACCTCCATGGAGGAATTTAAGAGGGGTTTAAAAACTCATTTTTATCAAACTGCTTTCTTATAGTATTGACTGTGTTCAAGTTGTTGATGAGACTGTAGTTTTATCTGTATTTTATACTGAATTATAATGTTTGATCTGTATTAAGTGTTTTGTACAGTGCCTTGAAAATCTGAAAGGTGCTTTAGAAATAAAATTTATTATTATTATTATATTCCACCAACGCGGACCCCTTTGAACTCCACCTTTCCCTGCAATCCTCCTTTAGTGTCGCTGAAAATTGGTTCTCCACTCAACGCCTTATTCTCAACTATCAGGAGACCAAAGTCATGCTATTCTCCCACCCCATGAACTCCCGGAAAGAACAGTGCCCCCTCTACTAACTGCCAATCTGACCCCTTTAGAGCAAGTGGACTCCTTTAAGTACCTAGGCATTACTCTAGACCCAGCCCTTAATTTTCACCAACATATCCATCTCCTGTCCACCATCCTCAATGTTAGGCTCGGACTGTTGTATCGTTTCAAGCACTGCCTAACCCCGGATGCCCTTAGGCTCGCTGTCTCTTCCTCGGTCCTCTCACTACTTGACTATGGCCTACTCATCTATAGTGCTGCAAACACCTCGGCCCTTTATAGACTCTGTGTCTCCCTAAATAAAGTTTGACGCCTCATGCTGGGATGTGACTGTCTCACCCATACTTGCTCTCTCTATAATGCTATCAACTGGCTAAATCTTGACAATAAAATCCGGTTCCATACTTGCCTCATGGCCAAAAAGATTGCCCTCGGCCTCACCCCCCCCCCGGGCTCTCCTCTTTAGTCCACCCAGCTCCGATGATTAAGCATACATGTAGCTCTGGCAAACCACTCCTGTCGGTTCCCCTCCGTCAAACCTCCCAGTTCCAAAGGTCCTTCAGCTACAGGGCCCCTTCTTGGATGAACTGCCTACCCTCTTCTCTAGTGAATGAAAATAGAATTGGCCACTTCAAAACATACCTCAGGGCCCACCTGAGGTCTTCAAATACCTGCGACTGCCAATGATTCCTTGCCTGTAAACCCCCCCCCCACATCTCTACCCGATTACTTGCCCTGCCCCCCCGTCCTTTCTCCCCTGACTATGGCCTCCAGCCTGCTTGCTCTTTGACCTTGCTTGAGTTGACAACTCTGCTATTCATCTAATTATAAATGCATTACTTTTGACTTGTATAATTTACTACTAGTAACCATCTGTTAGCCTTCACAGTTTTGTAAATATGGTGGACTATGTACCTTGTTGAATTTACTAATGTATGCTATGCTTTCTACAACATGGAATCTTTGTAAAGGAGTCTTTAACTCAAAGGTATATCCGAATACTCAATAAACAAATAAATAAAATAAAGGAGCACTTGTTCAAGATATCTGTCCTGACTGAATAAACATAGGAACTTGAAATATACAGGATGTGTTTAATAGATGTTTTGAACACAACAGTCCACTCCAAACTCCTCAGGCCTGGTGTTGTGAGCTTGGCTCAGGACACAAAATCAGGTCTCACTGCGTGATGTGGTATTACAGTGTGCTTCCTCCTAGCACCACCAGGCCAAGTTGGCTCCTGTTTCTGAGTTCTTCCGCAGTGTGACATTTTGGTTTGGTTAATTCTGACAGTTTATCTCAACAAAAACCTTGATGAGATTGTCTTGAAGCCTGCACTTCCAGTCAGTATAAGTGAATCTATCCCAGCTCATACATGAACCCACAAGGGTCTCATGTGGGGACAACTGTGCCACCCTCCTTGACTGGATACTTACTAACAGGACGGAATATGTTGCCTCAGCCGGTGTGCTACCTTACACAATTAGTGACCACTATCCCATCTACTGTGTCTGGAACACTGTCATTCCTCCCCTCCCTGCTAAAACTGTAACCTTTCCCAATCTCTGCGCCTAAGTCATGAGGGACTTAACTGACCTTAACCAGGTTGACTGGTCCCTGTCTACCAAACAGAGGACATTAACATAGCCACAAAATATTTCAACTCCGTCCTCCTCTCTTCAAAACCTTCACATCCGTCACCCCACATGAGGATGGCAGGAAAGTAACCAACTGGCTAACACGCCCTGCTTCAACTTCTCAAATCTAGGGACAAACTTTGTCCAGGTGGAAGATCTCCACCTGCGTGCAGACTTTGAAGACTATCGTGCATTACGTAACAACTGCAAAAGACAAATTCGTATTGCCAAAAGCACCTATTATAGGAACCTACTAATAACATCCTCTACAAATCCAGCACTGGGTACTGGTCCAAAATTAAGGCATTCTCGCAAGCGACAAGCAACAGAATCCAGCTGACATGAACATTCAAGGTGTTCACTGCACCAACCATGACACCATTGCCAACGCCTAATGCCCTTTTTCTTCTCCACCAGTTGCTACTCTAACTAGCCCACAACCTGACTGTCCCTCTTCTCCTCCCTTGCCCCTCCACACCCTCCCTTTTGTTCTTGGCTCCAACCACATACCTTGAAGTTCGTAAACTACTTAACTCCCCTTCCGCACGCTGGGGTCAAGGGCCTGAGGGCATCCATCCTTGCATACTTAAGCAGTATGCACTTGGCTGACCAGACCTATCACCTGGCTTTTTAACCTCTCAATTCGTGTCTACTGTCCCATCCACCTGGAAAACTGCCAGAACCATCCCTATACACAAAAGGGCGATGTCAAACTCATGTCCAACTACCACTCTATATCTCTTCTGCCCACTCTCAGTAGCTGCTTGAAAAATAGTCCACCGCCAGCTTGCTGCTCACCTTGTGAGTTTAATCTTCAAACCCCGTGCCAACATGGTTTCCGGCCCGGTCACAGTACCACCTCTGCACTTATACAACTTACAAATGACATCAGAAATAATATGGACCGTGGCCTACTCACTGGGGCCGTCTTTATCGACCTGTCTAAAGCCTTCAACATGGTACACCATCCTCTCATGCTAAAGAAACTCCAATCCATTGGAGCATCTGACCAAGCCCTCTCCTGGTTCCATAGCTATCTTGACAATTGGACTCAGGCAGTAGCATTTCACAAGGCCCTTTCCTCCCCCCTAAACATCTCCCGTGGAGTTCCCCAGGGATCCACTCTTGGACCTCTACTCTTCTCCCTCTTCCTAAATGATATTCCCACCATGTCCTGGCATAGCTGCACTCTTATGTACGCAGATGACCTTGTTCTCTACTCTGGGTCAAAATCGGTTGCTGCCATCAACTCCACTCTCACTAATGACTTCCAATTCCTGCAGACCTGGCTCTCTAGCAACCACCAAGTCCTGAACCTAGAAAAAACCTGTGCTATGCTATTCGGATCCTCTAAGAAACTGTCTGCCCCTGCGAACAGGCTCCGGGTTCAATGCCTTGATGGCTCCCTCATCTTAAACACTGAGTCCTTCAAGTACCTTGGGGTCACTTTGGATCCCACACTTGACCTGTCTCAACATGTCAATATGGTGTGCTGTGCTGTCAATGCTAAAATTGGCGGAGCTTATCGCGTGCGCCACTCCCTCACTCCTTCCGCTAGACTTTCTGTTGCGAGAGGTATTCTCTTACCCCAGCTCCAATATGCTCTGCCCCTCCTGTTTGCTGCAAACTCTGCTACACTCCACAAATGGGACACTGTCTACAATAACATCTGTAGATTCAGCCAACTGCCCACGTCTTACCCATCATTGTCTCCTTTTCTGCTAGCTTAAGCTGGCTGTCACCTAAGGATATTCGAGCCTACTCCCTGGGCTGCTTTATCGACTCCTTGTCTAGACCTTCTTGCCCTGTCTATCTTGCCAACCTCCTGACTCCTGCCTCACACACCCTGCACTCCTTGGTCTTCCTCTGTCCCCATGCTCTCTACTAGACCTTGCATGACAAAAATGGGTGAACAGGCATTTGCCCATTTTGCTCCCAAATTCTGGAACTCACTCCCCCTTATGGTGAAAACTTCAGCCTCCCATCGAGAATTCAAAAACTCGTTGTTCACCCACCTTCTAGCCTCTGCCAATGCAAATGCTCTTAATTTGCTTTTTCTCACTGCAGGCTGTCGGTCTGATCCTGAGTACTACACTAATGTTCTCCCATGCAATATGCTTGTCTAGGTGGCTATGAACCTTGATGTCTTTACTGTCGTCAGCTGTCTTATGGTTACCCTAATTGCTTTATTTTACAACCTTATTATGATCTATGCCTAAAATGTACCCGTATGTAACTATTACTGTGCTACCCGATGTATATCTTGTTTTGCTCCTGTACACCTATATTAAGTCTGTGCATTTCGGCATATTGTAACCAATGTCCTGTGCTCTCCCGGGTTGTGCCTGAAAATAGGCAGGTCTGTTGACTAGCGCACTTACCCGGTTACCAAAAGCTAATAAATAAATAAATAAATAAATCTCCCTCAGCTTTTTTAACGTAATTAGCTGATTACTTAAGTCTTGGAGGCATGGTGTCATTCTTGTTGCCTTATAGCATGCCATCACAAGAGCTATTCATCTGTCCTACAGTGCAGGAACTAAAACAAATATGCACACAGTACTCCAAGTGGGGTCTAACCAATGCCTTTAGGCACTTTTCTCAAAAGAGTTTCTCCCACGTCGTGCCGATGGTAAAAACAAAACCTGATAGCAATAGGGCCATTTCATAGCAATCTTATAACAGGACTCCTTTGATCTATATTCTCTATTTCCAGCAGTTCTCACGCACAAAAGCGCGCACACACACACACTCATGTTGGTTGCCATCTTCACTGTATCCCCAGGAACTCCTTCCCAGTTCTAGCTCCTGGCTTGATGTGCTGCAGCATTAGCATATTGTCTTCTGGAGGCAGTATAGTGCAGTGCGTTAAGGCTCTGAGCTGCAAATCTGGAGACCTGGGTTTGAATCCCACAGCTGCCTAGGTGTATATTGTAGGTACCGGGTCATAATGTTGCACGTTTAATAGCGTACGACATTATGGCTAACCTGGTACAGCACTGCATCAGTGAACGAATGGTGCAATACTGTGTATACAGCACCATTCTCACTCTCCCAGGCAGAGAATAAGTCCTCTGCTGGGAGTGGGTTTTGCCAACCAGCTGCTGTGGCTCAATGAACTGAGCCATTGCAGCAGGGAACCCAGGTAGTGCTTCTGGGACCGATTTGATCTCCGGTCCCAGAAACTTTATTTTTAAACTTTGTGCACTCTCGACTTGAACCCTCCCGGAGTTGATAATCTATATGGGGTAACGGGGGCAGTCCCCACTGAAAAAAGAGATATGCCACCTGGTAAGAATCGCGCTGTATTGGCAGCACGATTTTGCCATGCGGCATGATGTCCTGCGACATTATGATCCTGTGCCCATACTGTGTGATCCTGAGGAAGTCTCTTAACTTCCTTGTGCTCCCAGGTCGCATCTGGAAACAAGCTTCGACTTAGTGTGCTACTCCTGGTTAAACAATGTTCCCTTCCCTTACGATCCCTGCCTTCCAGAATGAGCTCCCTTCAGTCTGCATACACGGCAACATCCACCTTTATGCCAGTCTGTTTAGCACTAAATCCAAATTGACTAAACCTGGTTCTACACTCACTATTCCACTCCAGGATGGTTCCTTTCTTTTCAATTGTTATACATTTTACTGTTGGCCATTCTATTGCTCAGCTCCAGCCCCCGAGCACCTGCCTCACCCCCCTATGGTTGTACCTCCACAGATACCCCCTGGCTTTCCCGGTTCCTTTCTAAATAATACAACTGAATTTAAATATACTAGCCTTTGGCTGGTAGAATGATACCTATTTACATTTTAATTTACACACTGACATGTTAATTATCCAAGTGGACTTCAAACTACAAGCATGCTGCAGCAGCAGAAACTGCACTACAGCGTATTACAGCCCAATGAACTAGGGGGCATACATACACATTAAAAAAGTTGAGAACAACTAAGAAATGTAGACAGAACATAATAAACAAATGGAGTACATTGCCAATAAAGGAGTGCAGTTTCAAAGCAGCTAGATATGCAGCTTCTGAAGGAATTGAGAGAGAACATGTGCTGTAGGTGGTGATGAAAATCAGCCTATATGTCTTTTTTGCTGTCACTGTCTTTCTCTTCTCATTTTCTTGTGTTCTTACTTGATTCTGTTATGATTGTTATTTTACAATATATTTACAAAAGCTCAGCTGCATTATAATATCTTATTTTCAGTGGGGTCCTCCTTCAACCTATTTTGCAAACTGGGTAAAATAAAACACATGGCCATCAAGGGACTTACTAAAGGTCAGACAGTAAGTGGCTGTGGTGGGATGTGAGCCAAGAATAATCCGGTTCGCAGTTCTGCCCTCTGCCCAATACGCCATACTGCCTCCTCAACAGGGGCGTAGTTTGTTATTTTTACAGGGGGGGCAAAGTAACAAAAAAGTCCTGATTTTCGCGTATCACGACAGTGAAGAGGGCAGGTGGCTTGCGTAATGCAAACAAATCAACCAGCATCAAATAATGCCCAAAAAACATTTAAGACTGCAGCTGAATAACTCCTGGAAGGGACCAGCCCAGGCCAAGCCAGAGCACTTCCCCACCCCACCAGTTTTACTGCAGCCTGCTCTCGGCCCAACTCCTCCCGAGACCAGAGTAGAAAAACTGACCGAGATCTGTTTTGTATTCAGTTCTTCGTTCTTCTGCCTTGGGGTGAGGACTTACTTGTAAAGTTGAAAATATGTAGAACTTAACTTCCTTCTCAAGAGGACAGGACCTCCTCAGCTTCAATTCAAATCAGTCTTGGCTAATTTTGCCCCACCTGAACCTCCAGGTGGATAGCTCACCTAGTCTCTCACCCCCTTTGCTGCTTATATAACCTTCCAAGTCCAGCCCTTATAGTAGAGCCAGAACTTCTTGAAATGTCTGCTTGAGCTAGCTCTCCTCCCTTGAGGAGTGCAAAAAGCATGTTTCAAGGAAGTGCAACAAATGGCTGTGCCACCTCAGTATACCTATAAACATGGATGGTATGGAAAACATCCCAGCACGTGCATCCTCACAGCATGAGCCCTTATTTACAAAGATTACATAAAAAAATTAGATTATACAATGACAGAATGAATGCTAGCCTCTGATTGGTCAGTCTTGGGCTAGACCCATGATGTTATCCCAGTACATCCGATTCATCACAGGTCTAGTCTCAGCCTCTCTGTGAACCTCTTGATGATTGTTAGCATTACTGTGGTTTTTTTGTATCTTCTCTTAAAAATATTTTTCCACACCAAATAAAACATCTTTAAAATTATTTTTTTTAATTCTGTATAACAACACACCATTGTATAATAGCAATAAGGCCCTCCGGGTGTGTGTCATGGTAGGATAATGTCATGCCTTATGTATTGGATGCACTGCGTCTCCAACCACCTGAGTATGACGTTAACCTAGCATGACAATAGCCCTGTCGGCATTATTGCTTACTTGCACCCAGTGTTAACACTTTTCTTTGTTATAACCAAGTTAATTCATTAGTCTCCCATCCCATCCCATATTATTCAATGTCACATGCCTGAATCTGGTTAGGTGAGGTAGGCGAAGAGGATAATGCTCTCCTCAAGCAAGCAAGCATTGCATACATAAGCATGGGACTTGCTGATATCCCTCGGGTGGTGCTCTTAACAAGCACGCTGATGTACCTGGGACAGTGCAACAGAACAATGTAAATCCCCTAATTGTTCAAGATGATCATGGGCATGGTGTGGTCACACCACAACCCCTACCACTGTACTCCCCATGGGCTCCTAAGGAATATGCATCTCTGTCCATGCCCAGGGTTACACAACCCCATCCAAGCAAACACGGACTGCCCTGGCACAAAAGTGGTCGCATCACATAACCTAAGAGAACAGATGCCACAGGAAGTTTGCTGGAACAACGACTCCAGATACCTGTGCACAGCCTAGCAGGACCCACCCTGAAACGTAAGTACTTGGTTGGTGTTTTTTATTAGCATCACCTATGACAGTATGTGGTGGGCCGGTTGTGGTAGCCCAGTTTGCCGTGGATGCATCCCCCCCACAGACTACTTAAAAATCGTCTCATCTGGCAGTTTTGAAGGGCACAAATGAAACATGGTTGCTTCAGTTTGATGTGATTTAATACAGTTTTTTTTTGTCCGAGCGTGTGTCTCTGTTCTTCTACACACAGACACAGACAGACACACACACCACCAAAATATGAACTTTTTTTATACCATGTTTAGATTCAGGATAGAGACAGGGTAAAACAGGTCCAGACAGTACAACACAGTAAATGAAACAATGCATTTTACAATGCCCAGCAAACCACCAAAAGACCACAAAACAACGGACCTTCCCCCTGCCCTGGGGGGGAATGGCTAGGTAACAGGTCAGGGTGCTAAATGAGGAGGAGAGACCACAGAACATCTTGTCGAACCACACAGTAAGGTGAAACTACATAAACATGCACAATTTTTATACTGTAGGATTTCATACTTTCTAACAGTTCCTAATTTTGACACAGAAACTTATCTTTAGTGCTCAGAAGCCTCTTGTACGAGGGAGGTAAGCATGGCATGGACCCAGCAGACTGGCATACATGTTGAAAAAAATATTTCTGTGCCAGCATGCCCATCTACCCCTCCCTCCTCCATCAACAGTGGCCAGAACCATTTTTTTCAGCATATGTACCAGTCCGCCCTGGTCAGCACAGCAGCACAAAGCTGGCAGGGCAGCAGAAGGCACAGCAAGCAACAGTGAATTAAATGTCCATGCAAAAAGCTACAGCCCACTCTCCCCACCCCAGACCTGCAAGGCCACTATCTCCACCCAGACTGGCCAGTTCAGCTACTCTCTGCACCCTGATGGACTTGCACAGCCACTCTCCACACTCTGTGTCCACCCCACCAGCACAGCCACTCTCCCCACCCCACCCAACCAACACCATTTATCTGGTATCCTCTCCAGGCATCCAGGTCTGTGCCTCCCTATCACAGGCACACAAAAACAAATAAAACCATATTTTATACTGCATTTTGTTTATGTTTCTTTCTTTGTCTGGAAAGAGAGATGTTGAACTACCAGTCAGCACAGTTTGCCTGGTATACAATTACAGCCCTGCCCCACTGACACAATGCCAGTGCCTTCACCCACCCACACAACAGTGCCCCCACCACACCCACACAATGCCTGTATCCCCAACCCCACCCACACAAATGACCAGTGTCCGCAACACCACACACACACACACATATGACAAGCAGCGTCCCCAACCCCAACACACACACAGCCAGCAGTGTTCCCAACCCCACACACACGCAATCAGCAATGTCCCGAACCACACACACACACAACCAGCAGTGTCCGCAACCCCACACACACACACACAACCAGTGTTCCAACTCCCCCCAAAAAAATCATGGCCAGTCAGTAGTCGCTGTAACAATAGCCAGGTAGTAATATAATCATTTCTTTAGTGTGCATGTTTTAGTGCAAGATTTTTTTTGCTAGTCTTGTAACACTGTACTGGGGAGAACACAAAAAGCTACCCCTTTGGTTGTGTTTGCCAGGCAATGAAGACAGAGACAGCAAGGCCAAGGAATCTGTCTGTTTCACCCCTCCACAGTGGACGATCGGAGAAATCAAAAAAAGTGAAAGATTACTTTTACAGCCAGGTAAAGGATGAGGGGGAAACAATGTTTCAACATTTACTAATGTTCGTATGCTAGCTGCGGGCACAGGTCAGTGAGATACATCCCTTGACAGGTAAAGGATGAGGTGGAAATTATGTTTTAACATTTACTTATGTTTATATGCTAACATCCAGTCAGCAAGCACAGAATGTCCGCCCTCCTAACCAACATGGACAGTCCACCAGAAACCCAGTCAGCAAACATGGACAGTCCCCCCCTTCACCCCACCTACAAGGACAGTCCCCCCAGACACCTGAACAGTCCCCCCCTTCCCATCAGACTCCGAGCTAGCGGCGTGAATATGCCCCCAACCGACAAGGACAGTCCAACCAGACACCCAGGCAGCCAGCAAACATGGACGGTCCGCCTATATCCCACCAAGGACAGTTCCCACCCCCAACACACAGCTAGCAAACACAGAATTTCCCTGCCCCACCAACATGAACAATCCCCCAAACACCTGGCTAGCAAACACGGAGAGTTCCCTCCCCAACAATACTGATAGTCCGTCCTAGACACCTGATCAGCACTCATGACATTCACCCCCATCAGCCAACATGGAAAGATCCCCCAGACACCCGACCAGCAAATAGTCCCCTGCCTCCCCACAAGACACCCAGCAAGCAAACATGGACAGTCTCCTTTTCCACCATCATGGACAGTCCCCCCTGACAAATGGCCAGCCAAGTCCACCAAACAATGGCTAGTGTCACCACCCCACCATCACAGCCAGTGTCCCCACATCACCATGGCCTGTGTCTCCACCCCACCAGACCCCAGAATATAAAATAGACTGTTCCCCCAGCTCCACCAAACACTGACCACCCTCGCAGTCCCAAACACTAACCACCCCAGCCCCAAACACTGATCGTCCCCCCCAGCCCCACCAAACGCAGGCCCTCCCCAGCACCAAACACTGACCATCCTCTCAGTGAGTCAGCCCCAAAACACACAGACTGTCTCCCGACCCCAACCCCACAAACAGACCATCCCCCTAGCCTCACCAAACACAGACCATCCAGTGAGTTTCTCCAACAAACCCCACCACACCAGTAGCACAGTAACTGAGTGTCCCCACCCCACTAACATGACCAGTGTCCACACCATACCAAACAAATAGGTCCCCCCACCAACATGGACAGCCTCAACAGCCAGCAAATCCCTCCACCCAAAGAAACACAAGCTGACAGCAAACCTTCCACCCACCCCCAGACACATGGCCATGGCCAAGACAACCCCCAAAAGACACATTTCTGGGATGTGAATGGTATTAATTTCAACAACCAGCTTGCAGCACAGTTACTCACCAAACCAGTAAGGGCACAGACAGGGCAGCATGCAGCAGGGCACAGCAAGGCCAAGAACGCAGGTCAAATAGCCGAGTCTCTCCCAACAGTCCCGTTCCTCTCCCGATTAATCCCCCGACGAAACAGTAACTCATTTTTACTGACACCAGATGAATGTGTCACATTATGGGTCTGCTATAGCCTGCATGACCACTGGCTTCTTCACTGTTCTAGGCCTGGCTGTTCACTGACCTGAATAATCCCTCTCGGTGGACCGTGGAACTGGTGGGCAGCGGGCATGGTGTGGGACTCGCCGACAACACAGTGAGTCTTTTTCTGGCCTGCTGGACAGAAGCTGGGTGTGCAGGCAAGCCTGGCCATGCCTCAGACTCGCTGTAATTGTACTACTTGTTCCTCTGTCTGCTCTGTCCGGTGGTAGAGACTTTGTGGCCGCAGGCCTCCTAGACTCTCAGGGATGAGATGCTCAGGTGGCAGTGGGAGAGCCCAGAGCACAGCTGGCTGCACTGAGAAACAGAGAGTAGGTAGTCAGAGGACTCGGGTGAGGTATATTTAAACTGGGCTGTTCAGGACAGGAGGAGGATGGGAACACCAGACTGACTGAGACACTGGTGACACCTGACAGACAACCAACGACCGCTGCTCGACATCCTCGAATAGCTATCTCTCCTCAGCCCTATGCTATATGGATGCTTGCTGCTGCTGCTGCTCCTTCATGGAAGGCACACAGACAACTAAATGGCGCCACTAGCAGAGTACTTGCTTCACGCAACAGTGCCAGCTTGCAGCACTTCTGATTGGCTGTAACATGTATACTATGGTTGCAGGCTTGCAACCAATCGGAAAAGGGGATAGTTTTATTTAAGAGACACAGCGCCGCACCACCACCCTCCTCCCGGAGAGGTTCAGACAGTCCAGGCATAGCCCTGAGCCCATTCAATATTAAAAAAAAAAAAATGATAACCAGAGAACGGTGGCTGGGCTCCTAAAAAAGTCCTGGTCTAATTTCTCGGGTGGGGGCAGCTTGCCCCTCTGCCCCCCGCAACCTACGCCTATGCTCCTCAATTAACAAAGAGGACAAAACCCAGCATACCGTAAGATTCTAAATGTGCCGTACTGCTGAGTTTGGATGATTACACTGTCTTGCAGGTTTTACACTCCTTTTCGCACAACATACCTTTAGTTTGATTGACAGTCCCTAATTAACATAGAAACATAGAAACATAGAATTTGATGGCAGATAAGGACCACTTGGCCCACCCAGTCTGCCCATTTCCCTACCTACTGGATAAGCTGCAGATTCTAGTTAACCAACAGCCTACTTCCTGCCACCCCCCACTACAATTGCTGTATGTCTGTCCCATACATGTTTGAATTCCCCCACTGTTTTAGACCCAACAACCTCTCCAGGAAGGCGGTTCTATGCATCCACCACTCTCTCTGTGAAAAAAAAATGTCCTCACATCACCCCTGAGCCGTCCCCCCTCTATCTTTAAATTGTGCCCCCTTGTTCTTACACATCTCTTTTTCTGAAAGATGCTACCCTCCTGGACTTTGTTGATTCCCTTGAGGTACTTGAACATTTCTATCATGTCCCTCCTGTCCCTCCTTTCATCAAGGGTATACATATTAAGCTCTCTCAGTCTCTCTTCATATGGTTTCTGATGCAGACCCTGCACCATTTTAGTTGCCAGGTGATACCTCTTGAATATCTCTGGCAAACCTGAATGTATATAAATAATCAGATAATAATGCATGTGAGCACTTCTGCTTTTAATTTCTGTAAGTATCACATATAGATATATAGTACTGGAAAGGGCCCATTATCTTTTTAGAGCTACAGACAGTGTGGTGAGGAGCGCAGAGTGCCCCAAATAAAGAATGCTTGGCAGTTTGTCAATATGTGCTTAATCCTGCACTTGTAATATACTGTGTCTGTCTTATTCCTCCATTCCTTCCTGTAAACGTGGTCTCTTTGGATTACATAGGCATTGCTGCAACATATTTATTATCAGAATGTTCTCTACAATAGAGTTTCGTAACTCTGATAGCCTTGTCCTGTACCAGCAATAAAGGTTTTACTTTACCTATACCAATGTCCAACAGCATGAGGCTCACAACAAGACCTACAGCAGGGCGATAAAAAACACAAGCAGTGGCCCATACCAGTCATGTTTGTTTGCTTGTATTTGCTGCATACTTGTTGGGCAAGGTAAAATTAAAAACAAATAAAAAACGAGTTGTAAGGAAATGAAGAGGTTCACACATAACGTTGTTGTTTGCTTCGATAGTAACCCCACTCTTTCAAGTTAGTATTTTGATTACCCTACCATATGAACAAAACAGGTGCCAATTAATAAAATTCCAAGCGGCCCGGTGGCGCTGAAGGTTGAGGCGCTGGATGCCACACCTCGCGCCACACCAGCGACCCGGGTTCGGGAATGAGCCCCGGTCGACGGGGGTTAGCAGGGGAGGGAGAGGATCGAAGGCCCAACTGACAGCTCTCCTCTCCTGGGGCGGCTGGAGTTTGTCCGCACACCAGTGGCCTCAGATCAGCGCCAGAAAAGCGCAGATGCGCAAAATTAGTGTGGCTGGACGCCGCAGGTTGGCGGTGCATGACGCCAGGGGTGCCCACGCAAGGGAAGGGGGAGCGGAGAGAAAATGGAAAAATCCAGTTCCATGGGTAGGCGACGGCACCAATCCCCCACGCCCACGATCGGGTCCGACTCTGCCGACCTTCGCAGATCCTCTGCCTGGGGCCCACGTCTGCAGCTGAAGTCTATATGTGAGAGCACCCAAGGCAGGAGGGGTGACCCCACCCCGGAGGGGTTAAGCTGGGGGTGCTAGCTGCGAGGTGTGATGGGGAGAGGAAGGTACGGTTGGAGGGGACTTCAGGAAGGGCAGGAGCAAGGTTGGATGCCTGAGAGAGGCTCCTGGAACAGTGAGCACAGGAAAGAGAGTTGAAAAAAAAATGATCAAATTCCAGCCCAAAATGTGATTTTGGAGAACAACGGCAAAACCGGTCTGGGAGAGGGAGCTGAAAGATGCCACCTGGCCCTGTTCATGTGGTAGGGTGAAAAAATCAACTATGTTGAAAATATGGGCTCCAAGAGTACAACAATTGCAACATTAAGAGTAAACATGTAAGTATTAAGCCACAAAAAAGGAGGCATTTACAAGGAATTAATGCATGGTTAGTGGGTTGGCCGAGTGCACCAACCACCCAACCATGCATTAATTCCTTGTAAATGCCTCCTTTCAAGTGGCTTAATGAGATTGTAACATAGTTCTGCTATATTTACTGATACTAATTATGCAAAAAACACCACACAAACAATATCTTTTTTTTTTTTTTTTGTAGGCCCCACAAGCAGTCGGGTACCATCAGTCCAATGTATAGCAGTAGAATTGCTATGCACACTAGAGGTGGGGGAGATATGTGAAAGCGCAAGGAATAAGAAAAGTGACATGTGTGTAGGGCCCAGGAAAGATGTTATAATAAAGTGTGTTCAAGTACCATCGTGATGATTAATGGCCAAGGAAATGCCTAGAAAGCTGTGTGCCACCTAGGCAGCTAAATAATAAACCCACCATGCTTGATCCCAGCTCTAGTATGGACCTTTTAATTTGTGCATGGTCTCATGTTCTTTGTGCCCCAGGATATGGTTCATGGTGCCCCTGATCCCAATTGCCCCTTTCTCATGATGACTGGAGTTGTTGCCAAACTGGTAATTCATGGCATAAGACAGGTGCTCTCCTGTATGAGATGCTACTGAATACCCCAGACACAGGAAGTGACTGACCCTTACTTGTGTGTAGTATGCTTTTATGTGATTTATGTGATTATATGTTTAGGTAAGGGAAGGGAGGGACACCAGGGGCCATGATATGAGACTGGAAGGAGGAAGGTTCAGGAGGGAGATGAGGAGACATTTTTTACAGAGAGGATGGTAGCTGGGTGGAATGCATTACCTGCAGAAGTGGTATCCAGTAGAACAGTGGACTGCTTCAAAAGGGGATGGGACAGGACAAGGGGGGGTCAATGGAGAGGAAGGGTAGAAGGGAAGGGCAGCTGCAAAATAAGGGATGTTAGCTGCACATTTGAGCAGACTTGCTAGACCTCTAGGCCTTTATCTGCTGGCAAATTTTGTATGTTCATATGTTCGTATGTAATAAGAGTGATGTTTAATGTTGCCAAACAAAAAGAGCAAACAAATTAGCGCCCAAAGTCAAAATGGAGAGCAAAACTACATCAATTGCAGAGGCACAAGGGACTCATCATCCTAGAAGGAAAAGAGTAACTCTCCAGCCCCAGCTGCTGGAGGTCTGACTCTGAGCAAGTAAGAAGGAGACTACTAAGGAATACAGGAACTTCGTGTCCTAGAACAGGAAGAGCAGGAGCTGTAAGGACACAGAGGCAGTAGGAAAGTAGGGAGGAAAAAAAAACAGTAAACAGAGAGAAAAAAAAGTAAGCATACAAAATAACAGTTATTGGGCCACAAATAAGACATGATGGGAGTGGTGCAGTGCAGTGGCTGTGGAGTCACAATCTTCTGGGAGACGTTCTGGAGGATGCAGTGTTGTCCCATCTACAGGCACCTCTCTGGGCTGAGGGAGGTGGTTGTTCGTCTCCAGGCTGAGTTGGCCAGGATTTGGGGGGACCTCCTCTCCCACCCAGGGACCACCAGGGCTGCCGCCGCTGCCTCAGAGGTTGCCAAGGAAGAGGAGTGGTTGGACCACAGTGGGCTCAGGGAGGACGAGGGTGGTGGAAGAGAGGCACATCCCTCCAGTTGTATCTCTCCACAGTTTGTACACCATTCTGGCACAGTGTGCTTCCTCTATGGAGGCACCCACAGTGGAGACCAAGGAGGATGCTGGGAACCTCCATAAAGGAGACCCACAGGAGGGTGGCATGGGACCCGACAGGGGAAGGAAACAACTCCTGGTGGGGGACTCAGTTGTTAGGGGGGTAGAACTGGGGGAGGGGAGGAAGGGAGGTAAGGTGCTTGCCTGGCACCATAGCTTGGAGGGACAGGGAGCAAATCCTCAGAATTGCGGGAGCAGCTGCACGGGGAGGAAGTTTGACATCATTGTCCACCTAGGGACAAATGACTTGGCTGGGAAAGGGATCAGAGCAGTGCAGGAGGAGTTTGTGGAATTGGGGGAGGGGCCTTAGACAAGTAGCATACACGGTAACCTTCTCGGAGGTGCTGCCTGTCTATGTCATGGGTGAGGCTAGGGTACTCTGCACCATGGGATTCAATCAATGGTTGAAAAACTGGTTCAGAGCTCAGGGTTTTTGCTTCATTGGGGACTGGGGGTCCACCTGGAGGGATATAGGCTTATACTGGCATGATGGTCTGCATCTGTCCAGGAGGGGAACCAGGATCCTAGGTGATAGGTTTAAATGCTTCATTGGCAAGCATTTAAACTAGCCAAGGGGGGTGACGCACTGAAAAGAAGCAGGGAAATCCTAGCCCCCCCCCCAACATCAGGGTAGTTAGTGAGGTAAACACCAAGATAGAGAGGCCGATAGGGAAAAGAGCAGGGGTAAATGGAGAAAAAGGAAAAGGCAGTAAGGACAGGGATGGGGCTAAAAGGGGTAAGGCCATCAAAATATGGAGGGCAATGAGTACCAACACCTGTAGTCTAGGTAACAAGCTCCCTGAACTGGTGGCCATGATGGAAGAGGGATGCCTGGATATCGTGGCAGTCACAGAAACATGGTACACAGAGAACCATGACTGGGATGTCAACATACCAGGGTATACAATCTACAGGAGGGACAGGGAGGGTAGAAGAGGAGGAGGAATAGCTCTCTACATAAGGGAAGGGATCAAAGCAACGGAACTAAAGGGTAAACAGGGAGGAGAGGAGGCACTGTGGGTCACCCTGGAGACCAGAAATGTCACAACAATCCGCACAGGGGTTGTATACAGACCACAATCTCAGGGGAAGGGAAGGAAATGGACAAGGAAATACGAACATACATATGAAGAAGCTAGCAGAAAAAGGTCATTTGGTCTATCAAGTCTGCTTGTATTGCAGGGTCCACAGCTTGAGCTAATGTCCCTGCCTTCCCTCCCCACTCCTCCCATCCTCCCAACCCATGATCCTTACCTTCCCCCTATGCCTATCCCAGCCTCTCTTAAAGCTGCCCACTGTCTTCAACCAGATGACCTCTTCCAGCAGCGCATTCCAAGTGTCCACTACCCTCTCTGTGAAGAAGTGCATAAATGTGAAGAAATGATAGAAGGCATCCTTAGGATGGCAGAAAAAGGGGAGATATTGTTGATGGGGGACCTGAATATGCCAGATGTTAACTGGAGCACCTTTGCTGCAGCCACATCCAAGAGCAGGGTCATTCTTGATGCCCTACAAGGAGCATGCCTCAGACAGCTAGTGTTGGAACCCACTCGGGAGGGAGCAATCTTAGACCTGGTACTCTCAAATGGGGATGGAGAGAGGATCTCAGATCTAGAAGTGGGTAGCCATCTGGGAACAAGTGACCATCAAACAGTGTGGTTTATAATAAACAGAGCCATAGAGTCAAGCCATACAAAAGTGAGAGTACTGGACTTTAGGAGGGTTAACTTTATCAAAAGGGGAGAGTGCCTCAGAAAAGCACTACCAACAGACAAGAAGGAGGGGTAGAGGAACAATGGGGAACTATCAAAAAATGCCATCACTGAGGCAACAAGCCTTTGTGTGAAGCAAATAAACAAATCAAAATGAAAAAAAAAAACACTATGGATTCAAAAAGAGGCGGCAGGGAAGATTAGGGAGAAAAAGATAGCATTCAGGAAGTAAAAGGAAACGCAGAAGGAGCAGGACAGAGAACTGTACCAGTTAAAGCAGAAAGACGCAGGGAAGGCAGTCAGAATAGCAAAGGCCCAAACTGAGGAAAAGATAGCCAGCTCGGTTAAGAAGGGGGATGTAACCTTTTATAAGTACATTAGGAAGCGAAGAAAGTCCAAAGGAGGGATAGTGAGGCTTAATAAAGGGGAGGGTGGATGGGCAGAGAAGGACAGTAAAAAGGCAGCGATACTGAACGAATACTTCTGCTCAGTATTCACAAAAGAAGAGGAGGGGGAGGTACCTAATCCAATCAATAGAAGCACTCTGGATTGGGGGTCTATATAAATTCTTTCACAGAAGAAAGGGTTCTGAAAGAACTCCTAAAACTGAAGGTGGACAAAGCAATGGGGCCTGATGGGATTTACCCCAGAATTCTAAAAGAACTAAGGGACAAACTAGTGACACCACTGACTACCCTTTTTAACAAATCATGGGAGGATGGTGTGGTATCTAAGGACTGGAGGGGGTCAGATGTGATTCCAATTCACAAAAGTGGGAGCAAAGCAGAGGCAGGAAACTACAGACCTGTTAGCTTGACCTCAGTGGTAGGGAAAATGATGGAATCACTTCTGAAAGAAAGAACTGTTAAGTACCTAGAGGTCAGCGGGGCACAGTACCCAAGGCAGCATGGATTCACAGTGGGAAGGTCATGTCAGATGAATCTAATAGATTTCTTTGACCAGGTGACCAAAGTAGTAGACCAGGGAGGGGCTGTGGACATGGCCTGCCTAGACTTTAGCAAGGCATGTGACACAGTCCCACACAAAAGATTAATAAACAAATTAGCCAGCCTGAGAGTGAGTCCAAGGGTGGTAGCCTGGGTAAACAATTGGCTGGACAGCAGGACACAAAGAGCAATAGTAAACGGAGTCCACGCTGAAGAAAGAGGGTTTACTAGTGGGGTACCGCAGAGTTCAGTACTGGGTCTGGTCCTTTTTTAATGTCTTTATAAGTGACATTGCAGAGGGACTGGAAGGAAAAGTATGCCTCTTTGCAGATGACACAAAGATTTGTAACAGGGTTGATACACAAGTGGGGGGGTGGAAAGGATGAGAAGGGACTTGGAAAGGTTGGAAGAATGGTCAAAAGTATGGCAGCTTAGATGCTTAGATTCAATGTAAAGAAGTGCAAAGTAATGCACCTGGGAAACAAAAACCCAGGGGAAGAGTACACAATGGGGGGGGAGGGGGGTTATTAACAACAACAAAAATGGAAAGGGATCTGAGGATAGTCATATCAGATGACCTAACGGGGAAGCAGATAATGTGAGAAGGCAGTAAGGATGGCTGGGAGATACTGGGATGTACAGGGAGAGGCATCACCAGTAGAAAACAGGAAGTTGTTATCCCTCTGTACAGACAGTTGGTGAGACCCCATCTGGAGTGCTACGTGCAATTCTGGAGACCCAGCTCCACAAGGACATAAACAGGATGGAGGCAGTCCAGAGGAGGGCAACTAAAATGGTACAGGGTCTGCAACATAAGCCATACAAAGAGATACTAAAGGAGCTTAATATGTATACCCTTGAGGAAAGGAGGGGGAGGAAGGACATGATAGAAACTTTGAAATACCTGAAGGGAATCAATAAAGTCCAAGAGGGTAGCATCTTTCAGATAAGGATGTGTGAACAAGGGGACACAATTTGAAGATAGAGGGGGGATGGCTCAGGGGCAATGTGAGGAAGTATTTTTTCACAGAGAGGGTGGCAGATGCATGAAATGGCCTTCCTGAGGAGGCCATGGGGTCAAAAACAGTGGGGGGATTCAAGAATGCATGGGACAGGCATGAGGCAATTCTGGTGGGGAGTAGGAAGAAAAAGGCTGTTGGTTAACTAGGATCTTCAGCTTATCCAATAGGTAGGGAAATGGGCAGACTAGGTGGGCCAAGCAGTCCTTATCTGCTATCAAAGTCTATGTTTCTATGTTTTTAAGACCGCCACAAACAGTGACGGTCACTCAGTACCTCCAAGTAAACAAAAGCTGAAATCATTTTTATGTGGGAGCTATGCTCCCCACCCCCCTTTGTGGGGGAAAGACCCCCATGTCCCTCAAACTTATTATAATCAACTCAGGGGGAAGGGGCACACAGACACAGGGGAAAAAAGCAACAACAAAAAAATTATTCCTGCAACATCCCAGACCCGGGTCCACCAGATTTAGCGGCAGTGGCTCTGGCCACTACACCAAATGGCCAGCTTGGCAGGGATTAGCCAACCATACCTCTATATACTGCTCCAGCGAGTGTAGCTCACTGCTACACTTGCTATATACTGTTCATCAGCATTTTTTCAACAGTTGCTGTTCCTAGCAGCGGTGAAATTGAGTCGCTCAAATTAAGAGGCTGAATTGTGCCATGCTCATATCACTGTACACCGCTTAAGTATAATAGAACAAGGGAGTGCTCTCGACTAATCGGAGCACTCCTTTCCCCAGTGCGTGAGACACTCTTATTCTGTGAAGAACATCTCATGTGCAGATGCCTTGGAAACGGTCATGTTCTGGGAACAGTTTTTTTTTTTTTTTTGTATATATTATTGATGGTGCTCGATCAGTAATATATTAATATGCCCCCCCCCGTCACTACTCGTTCCTGTGTAAGAGTGGTTTCACTTGCCTTAAGCTTGAGCCAGAACAGGATAGCTTTGCTTTGCTGTTTTTGCTCCAGCCGAATGCACGTGAAACCACTCTTATATAGCAATGAGTGGTTCTGAGGGACATATTAACATATAAAATACACTGGGCTCTGTAAGTAATGCAGAGGACATCACAATAACAGAATTTTATAAAATAGCTAGGAAAAATCCTGTATTTTGATTGGTTGCTAGCTGTGCATTAGAGGTGTCTAATGCACAGCTAGCAACAAGTTCAGATAAACACAGCCGCATTTAAAAAATTAGATGTCAAGAAGCAAAATGGAATGTTCATTTTTGAATTCCCGGCATTTTTTTCTACCAGTAACCAGGAACTTGCTCAAACCATGATGTACACCTTAGTCATTATCATCAAATAACTTGATCTCATGGGCTTAATTTGCAGATACTTGCTTTTCTATTTTTTTAATCATAGAGATTGCTCCCCATTCTTGCAGAACTCTCACACATGCTGGACGTCAGGATGGAGCTGAAAGTACAGCCGTTTGGTAATATAAGACTGCTCAACACAGGGAAAGAGATGCTGCAGATGTGCAGCTTGTGATCGTTTTACTCACTAGTGTTTTAAGTTCACAGGCATAGATAAACAAAAGTAAATTGCATTAGTTTTATTGTTTCTTTAGTTCGGTTTGATACAACGAGGTTACGATTGATTGTCAACCCCCCCACACACGCGCATTGCTGCTCGTACTGCCATTTCCCTCAGCCCCACTCGGTCTCTACCTACTACAATTTCGCTCCCATCTACCAAAACAGTTAAACTGTGACTTATATTTCTTTTTAATTAAAATAGCCTCACATCTTGCTCTCCACTCCAACCCTCACGTGCATCTCTGTCAGGCAGTTTGTGTCACACAACTGAACATAGAAGTCCCGCTGTATGTAAACAAATTCAGTGACTCTACAGCGTCAGCAGCCTGCCTACAAAGTAGGAAGTAAGGCAAAATAGCAGCCGTATTTAGTTTTAGTTGAACGTGATACAGCTTTTTTTGTCATCTGTTATCTGCAATCACACCCCCATCCTCCCCACCATGCAGCTCATTTGCTCACTCAGGTGCTCCAGTTTTCTTTAATTTAAAACAAAAACTTTCTCTTCAGCTAAACTGTCCTCTCAATCCCCCCTTTCTGAGAGCATTTTATTGTTATATTCATGTTCCCAGTTTTTCTTTAACACTGCCAACCTTCATTCATTCAGTTTGGACACTGTCCTGAACTCACATGATCAAAAAGCATTTTAACAAATAAAAAAAGTAGGCAAGCTCTCTCTTGCACTTACAGTAATAAGAGGTATGTGTGTGGGGGGGGGGCATCTAAGACCTACAAGACCTCAAAATTACAAAACTGCAGCTATGGTTGGCACACTACAACATAAAGCCTAATGCAAAAAAACAAAACAAAAAAACCCCTCAAGTTTATACAAGTGGAGGGGCTATTTTATTACACTGTATGCTAAATTTTCCATTATTATCACCTTAAAACTTTTTCTTTAGTTCTCTTCTGTTTTGAAGCCCATTTTATAAGCGAAATAAGACACTCCGGGGGTGTACAGTAGACATTTCTAATGCATGGCAAGGCGCTGAAGGCTCTCAGCCCAGGGCTGTTGCCAGGATTTTTCCAAGGGTGGTTCTTTTTATGCAGTCTGCAACCTTTTATGTTATTTTTCTCATACACATTTTTCTTTTTTCTGTTTTGTTCCCTACCCCCTCATGGCCCACGGTGTACACATGCATGTACGCGCATGGAGGTACACACCAGGATCCGGTGGCCCCTTCCACCCCTCCTGACTTTTGTCACTGCCTGTACCACCTACTCACCCACCAGATCTCCACCCGGTGGGAGCGAGACTATGGATGGGTGGGCAGCAACCCCTTTGGAGGGGAAAGCCATAGCTCAATCCCACTCCATTCCTCCCCCCCAAGCCGGCACCCCGGTGACCCAAGGTTGTTCCCAAACCCAGGTCGCCAGTGTAGCATGAGGTAAGGCACCAGCACCTCAGCCTTCTGCGCTACCTGGCCGGCTTGCAGTCTGCAACCTTTAAAAAAAAGCTGTGGGTCTTAGGGCCGCCAGGACCCCAGACGCCATGGGGTCCTAGATGCTCTGTGGTGCATTTTGTGGCTTATTGTGAAGCTAAAGAACTCATATCTGAGATCTCCTACACCCCTTGTTCTAAGCAAAATTATTATCTGGCTGGTTGCAGGGTGAATACATATATGTATTCAGTACCAGAACGCAGCAAGATGCTGCTACTGTAATATATCTAAGGCATTGTCTCACATATATTATGTTATCAATTTTCATATCTGCAGCTGTATCTACTGGTGTGTAGGTAAGGGGTCTGGCTGTTCCAGGCCCCCAAAAGCTCTGGGGTACTAGATGCTCTGTGGCTCACTGTGTGGCTTATTTTAAAACAAAGCAACTCATCTGTGAGCTCCCCTCCACCTCCTGCTCTAAGGACAATTATTACTATCTGGATGGCACAGATTGTGTGTGTGTGTGTGTCTGTCTGTCTGTGTATGTATACATATGTGCACTGAACCTCAATGTGGAGTCTGTAGCAGATTTTGGCTGGGTATTGTATACTACTAACTTACTACACTGTTGGCTTGCTTCTAGGGCAGGGTTCTGGGGCTGATAAGCTCCCAGAAACCATGGGCTACTGTATGCTCTGTTGTGACTTATTTTAAATCTATATAACTCATATCTGAGCTCCCTTTACCCCTTACTATAACCCTCACCCTCCCCAACTCAATATACCGTTTAAGCAATTGAGTCAGTGCAACATGGCCTACAGCAAGGCTAGCAGGATGCTGGGATGTTTCGATAGGGGTATTGATAGCAGAAGAAAGTAGGTAATACTTCCCTTCTACAGATCCCTGGTGAGGACTCACCTAGATTACTGTGCCCAGTTCTGGAATCCTCACCTCAGAAAGGATAAGGATAGGTTGGAGACAGTGCAGCGCAGAGTAACAGAAATGATTCAGGGCCAGCAGGGCAGATCCTATGAGGAGCGCCTCAAGGCACTAAATATGTACTCATTGGAGACCAGAAGGGAGAGGGGAGAGGGGAGATGTGATAGAGACCTTCAGGTTCCTTAAAGGAATTAAAGTGGACTGCGGGGTATTATTTATAAAGCCTGTGTACCAATTCACGGTCACATGGACGCGAATGGAAATTAACAGGAGGTAGGTTCAGGAGAGATGTGAGGAAGTACTACTTTACAGAAAGGGTGGTGGAACTTTGGAACAGTCTGCCAGCTGAACTGGTGGGTGCAAAAACAATCAGAGGATTCAAGTAGGGCTGGGACATAATGAAGGCAATAGTGGTTACTGGGGGCAACAGGACCAAGGAGGAGAATAGAGAGAGGATGGGGAAGTGGCAGTGTAGATCCCAGCCAGACCCTTCCTAACACTTGCATTGCCCTTCCACTGTGGGACCTCTTTTGCTTAACTTATGAAAAGTTAAAACAGGCATATGAAACATGACAACTTTGTACAGAGGAGGATTTAAGTAATTAATTTCTAAATCTTCAGCCCACCCACCGAACAGCTCTCTTGTTCAACTGCACAGCCTATCCCTTGATATGCAGTTATTAAGGGACACATCTTTGGCAATAGTGGCCAGCAAAATTTACCTGCCAGTGACTGATAATATTATAAGTCAAGGTCCTCTACTTCTTTTTTGCTCTTCTGGAGACGTCATCTCTGAGCCTGCCACCATGCTCCATCTTCCTTGAGTGCTAGCTGACAGTGTGAATTGTGGGCAGAGGCCGTGTTGTATTCCAGTCACATTCACGATGCTGACGTGAGCTGCAGTTGGCCAGCCAGTCATAGGGGTACGGTGCAGAGAAAGACTCGCAAAGCAGCTCCAGTCATCTTACTGGCACTGAGGGAGCTGATTGGTAGCAGATAGGAGGAGCATGCATGCAGAGAAAAAGTGCTGGGGTTCATCATGTGTGCATAAGTACTCTGTGACAGTCACAAAATGAACAGAAGTAATGAAAAAAAGTCACAAATTATGAAAAAAGGGGGGGTTTCAAAAGGGGGGTTCTTTTCAACCATACTAACCCCGGGACTGGCTAATGCAGCCTGTGTCACTACCCCCCTGGTCGTGCATTAGAAATGTCTAATGCACACCCCCTCATGTCTTATTACTTACTTAAAGAATCCTTTTTGCTAACAGTGTGAAAAGCAAAGGAGAAAAAACACTTTTTTCACTGCATAAATAAACATTATTTTAGAAGTAGAAAGTAATTACTACTACATCACAACACAGTGTATAAAATACTCAGTTGTCTGTTTATTAGAAGGGAACATATCAGTGTTAATGGGTTTCAGCCAGTTGTCTTGGTCAGTAACAGTATAGTGATTAAAACCTGCCAGCTGAGTTTACTGCCTGCAGCAATTCTGTAAGTGTCACCTGGTCTCTTCAAAGGAGGGGCACCAGTGAATGGGTTTCAAAAACACAGGTTTTGCCTTTAAACATGCTGACTGACAACCAGCCAGGCGTGTAAAAAAGAACAGAGAACCTGACATGTTTCAGGCAAACAAAAAATGCACAAGTAGCAAATTCTTGGATGAGACCAGATCCTTCTAAAATGTCAAATTGCTATCTATTGTGAAGCCTGGAAATTAGCCCATGCAGAACTATCAATCAGAAAAGACCTTCTGCAAAAATCTTTGACCTCAGTTTTTATTCCTCATAGTGGAAATTTGTGATACATGAAGCTGTATCTTTACTCACTAGGGATTATTTCAACTTTATTATTTGACTAACAATAAAGATTAAACTTGGCCCAGTGACAATATAAATATGAGACAGAACAAAACTGGGGGGGGGGATTTAGAAGTGATGCCAAGAGATACTATTTCACGGGGAGGGTAGTGGAAGACTGTAACAACCTGCTGGACAAAGTAGTTTGTTCAAAATCCATGCAGTTTCAAGAGAAGGTGGATAAGGTAAAGGGACTGGCATGGGGTGTCAGGGGAAGGGAGATGGAGTGACATGAAACCCTATGGTGCCTGCAGCTCTACATCACACAGACTTCGTAGACCACAGGCCTTCTTCTGCTGACCTACTGTATGTATATGCTTCTATTTCTCTAGAATGGCAGATGTGTAGAAGGCCATGGACTGCTTAATCTCAATTTTCCATTTTTCCATGTACCTATCCCCCTCTACATCTTCCTGTTATATACCACTTTTTTCTTAACCCGCTCCCCTACCCCAATTACCTGACGATGGACTCACTTGATTGAAGGCTCCACCTCTCTTCCACTTCAGACAATACCACCTTCAGCTATCCACCCCAACCCCCTCTTATCTAATCAATCTATCTGTTAATATTTACTAATTTGATGTGTATAAGTTCAAATTTTACTATTACTGCCTGTGTATATCCTTCAATGTTTGTTCCCTTTTTTGTTTTCTCTGTAAACCTTGTATTCTTGTAATGTTTGTTCAGCACTGACGTGGAACCTTTGAAAATGAGTCCTTGATTCAAAGATATTAATCCCAAACTGAAAAAAATAAAATCCTGTTTCAGGCAGGTGGTGTCTAGAAAGGCCCCTTAACAAAGTCCAAGTGTTAGTTGGAAGCATGGGGGCGTGTAGTCTGTCCAAACCTCCACTGTTGTCTGTTTCTGTTTGTTTACTTTTGCTGATAAAAGACTGATTGAACTTATTCCATCTGGATTTCAAAGCATGTTCTTGATCTCCTTGAGTGTGCATTCCTCTGCATCTCTGGGTTGTGTCCATGACACTGGCCCATCAGGAGGGAACAGGCTTGCCTGCTGTTCAGCACCTTCTACTGCAGGGAGCTCAATGGAATTGAAATTGTGGGTGACCACACATCATTCATATGCCCATCAACAGCACAGTCCATGGTGACAGACAGCCTTTTGTACAGTTGGCTGGTGGGAGGGGTCACATAAAAGGAAACAAAGCTTCCACCCAACATAAATGACCACAGCCACTTGCCAGCCCCCATCAAATCCTTTGACCACTCCAGTCAATAGATTTACCTCCACCAGTAAGCTAGAAAGGTATGGCCTGGCCAAAAGGTTGATGTGGACAGGTCAGAGCAGCCTCATGCCTGGCTCGAACCAAGTGTTTGACTCAATCTGACCTCTAGGAGCAACCAAGAGTCAAGGTTAACCTGAGCCAGTTATGATCAAAGCAAACATTTCTGTCAGTCTGAGCAGTTAGTGCAGTGCCTAAAACATTCACCTCCTCTCCTGCAACTCACAGCAGACTTTGTAGGTAATGCAGAGGGCAGCCTGCAGCAGCCATGGCTCAGCTCATGCTTTGGCTCATAGAGTCAAGCAAGACCCTTGGCTTGGCTCTTGGGGAGAACCTTCTGGCTTGCCCACCTCTACCAAAAAGGGGCTCAGCTGCATGAGGCAAACTGCTGGGATACTATGAGACTGCAGAGGTTCTGGAATGGGATTCCACACAACTAAGCAGGAGTATTAGATTGCTACCTGGAGCAGGGTGACCAACTGGAGAAAGTCCAGAAAAAACAGAGCGCACAGTGTTTTCGCATGGGTGCGCTACTGACAGAGCCTGCCCAGCTCCAGCCTCCAAAACAGTCACTCCTCCACTGACAGAGCCTGCCCAGCTCCAGCCTCCAAAACAGTCACTCCTCCAAAAACAGAGCATTCCTAGCCTGGAAGCAAACAGCCCTGTTAATGTTTTTAGAAAAGAAAGAACTTTTAATAAAGCGCAAGTGCCATCAAACATGAAACAGGTCAGCCTCACTATGCGACCCACCCCTGTTTCATGTTTGATCACACTTGCACTTTAAAATAAAAGCCTTTTCTTTTCTCAAATAACTTTAGCAGTGCTGTCTGCTTTCAGGTTCAGGAGTGCTCTGTTTTTGATGGAGTGACCAACTGGATAGAAGGAGAAGACAGGTAAGAATGGAGGCTGGGAAGAGAATAAATAGAATAGGGTAATCAAATCATGGACTTCCCACCCTTTGAAAGTCACTAACAGTCAGTATTTGTGTCAGTTTAAGAGTGGTCTTAGAATGTATCTAAATGATCTTAAAATATGTACATACTTTAAATTTATTTGTTTATTTAGTTTCTTTTGACCAGGTAAGTGCGCTAGACCATAAAATGCCTATTTTCAGAAGCAACCCAGAAGGTTGTATTGATTTATGCAACTATGTTTCATTTTTATTGAATAATTGACAAGGCATTCTTTATACTGTATGTATGTATGAATTTGGAGTAAATTCCCAACACTGACACGGTAGTGCAGCATGATGTGGTGCTGCACTCCTGAGGTGCCGTCTTTCGAATGAGACGTTAAACTAAGGTAATGTCTGCCTGCTCAAGTGGTTGTTCAGGAGAACATTAAAGATCCCATCACACTTCTCAAAAAGAGTAGGGGGTAAGTTTTATTTTGTAAGACAAACAAGTAAAACAGAAATCAAAAGACAGTTCATTACATGTGAACAGGGATGCAACCATAATAATAGTGAACCAAAGGAGAAAAATTAGGGAAACCAAACAAAATGTCATAGCAGGAAGTAGAACTACTAAATGAAAACATCAATCATCTTGAATGCACTGTTAATTCAAAGCATTAATACAGTGAAAAATAAAACACAATAACGAAAATATATACTAACCAATTGTATGTAGTATCAGGAGATAAAGACTGAAATCAAAGACACACAAAGAAAAAGAAAAGGGAGATTAAGAAACAAAAAAGGGGAAGGGGAAGGAAGACAGGTACTTGACCCAACAACTACAGTGTGTTTATAACAGGGATCGAAATAGGAATACTAGGAAAACTCCCTCAAGGAGGCAGACAGTGGACCTCAATAGATTGCCATCTTTTAGCAACAAGATAGGGCGTTGTTATTCTGCTGTCCTTCCAATATAAGATCCATAATTTGGTTTCCACTAAGACAAAAAGGGCGTCAGGAGAAATAATAGATTGTTGTAACAAAAGAGCACATTTGGAGTGCCACAGGTAATATTTAAATTTGGAAATGACCAGACGAATAGTATTACAATCACATCTACCAATGGAAGGGGTAACTCCCGGGGTGATGTCCTAATACGTTAGTGCCTCCCAGCCAAAATCACCCCATCGAGATGCCAGAAGGGACCAGAACTCCTGAGTATATGGGCAAGCTAAGAGAAAGTGTTGCACTGTTTCTAGAGCCTGCTCACAACCCATTCTAGGGCAGTATGTTTCTGCCAAGCTCTTGTGTTTAGCATTGGCCTTAACACTTAACCTCCCATGGCAGCTTAGCCAAAAGACATCCCACATTTTAGGGGGGATTCTAGGGTCAGTCAGAGTGGATTGTTTCTGTTTGTGTCTCTCCAGGGGAATACCTGGTACACAGTGTCATCAAAAAATAAGTGGGCATAATCGTGTCGTACACTCGATCTGGTGAACTAAGTAGCTGCAAGGGATTCATCGACTGCCATCATCTTAGTTTTCCTATCAATGACCGGACAAAAGGCACTGATTGCCTAGTCAGGAAGAGGGAAAAAAAGGATTGAGATCAATCGGCTATTACCGGGTCCATCCAATGTGTCACCCAAAGTTTCCAAAAACAGGCCCGCTACGGCTTGGTATGATCAAATATTTCATTTAATAAAGTGACAGAGTCAGGAGACCAGAGGGTTGATCATGTTTAGGCTACCAACGGTAACAGGAAGATAAAGTATGTTGCGCTTAATCGGGTTGAGCCTGCTCCCCCCAAATCAGTTGGAAAAACAAAACTATAGAACCTTGTTTCCATGGATTTTGGAATGGAGTAAATCATACTTATATGTAAAAACAAAGGTAAAACAAACATGTTTAAAATCACCATTTTTTTTCTTCTTTGATTGATGCCAGGATTTGCATCATTGTGTTTTACCCATACAGGCCATGATTTTGTCATCCCAATTGCAGAAAGCCAAATCTCCCTTACCAAATTTTAGGCCTAGTATCTTGATAGGGGTAGAGGGCCATGTGATCCCCCCTATGTACTATGCCGGGGTGCTCCCTGTGCCAATACTCATACCCTGATATTTAAGCAAATTAAGTTTAGCCCCCGAGATGGGAGCATAGGAGTGAAAAATATCTAAGTGAGACAACCTGAAGTAACATATGTAACTAGTAAAATAACATTGTCTGCTTACGTGGCCACCCACAAGTCACTGGAGCCATCCGTAAAAGAGATGCCTCTGATCTGTGAATGCCACTGTATTTTCCGAATAATAGGGTCAATGCAATACATATAAAAAAGAGCCCTGTCGTATCCTTCTTCTCAACATAATCTGTTTCCCAAATGTCCGTTAATGAGGGGTAGAGCTGTGGACGAGGCATAGATAACTCTTAGCCAGGAACAAAAAACATCTGGTATACCATAATGAGCTAAAACCTTAAACAAGAAATGATGGGAAACCTTGCTAAAAGCCTTTTCTTGGTCGAGTGACAAAAGGAAACCCACATGCTCATCCACTTCCCCCTGCTAAGGACTTTGCGCAGTAATATTACATTATCCGCCATATGTCTATCACTGATAGCACAAGTCTGAACCGGGGAAATCACATATTTAGATACCAAGGCCAATCTTTTATTAAGAATGGTCATTAGCATTTTAAGGTAATTGTTTAGAAGACATAACGGCCTCCAATTGTTCATATCAGATTCTGATCTTTTTTTATACAAAAGAATCTGTATAGCCTCAGCAAACAAGGTAGAAACAGTGTCCGTCTGAAAGAGCCAGTTAAAAACTTTAGTCAGTATACTCGTTAAAACATCCTGAAAGGTTTTATAAATTTTTGCTGTAAGACCATCTGACTATGAGGCCTTACAAGGGTACAGATCAGTAATGACCTGCCTCACTTCCATCCAGGAAATCGGTCTCGCAAGAGCCACCAAATCCTGAGCAGGAATTTCAGGGGGTCATATGGACACCAAAAAGGTTTCCACCGATAAACAGAGGCCTGAGTCTCTAAACATGTCTGAAAGATGTTTCTGACCCTGTGACATAATACCCTCCTTATCCCTAATCTGGCTCCCCCCCCATGTGTGAGAGTACCACAGAGAAGGTCCGGTGGTGAACTCGAGCTTTACAACTCTCAAATGGGTCCCCCAGACTCTTTGCCCGCTGTGTTCCATTTTGATGTGCCAACATAAGGGACTTACTTCTGTCATATTGATAGACTCTCATCTGTTCCCTAATGCTGCTGATCTGAGAGGTATAATCACCTCAGTTCTCCTGCATGAGGGGAGGGACCTTCATCAATTGGGAGCATAAGGACACATATTTCAAATAGCTAGTGTTCCCATGGAATTTAGACAACTTGGTGAGCAAGACAGTGAAATCCATCTTTGTCTCATCCCATGAAGTCCCCAAATCCTTTGTCAAACTAGTGACTGACTGCAAGCGTGCAAAAGTTCCAGGACCGCACTTTATGCGTTAGATTTTTACAAGAGAGAATTATTTTAAGGGAGATCCCTCAAGGGTCCATTTTAGGCCCACTATTGTTCGCAATTTATATAAACAATATTGATACATGGGTCAATTTGGCCACTATACATCTCTTCACTGATGACACAGTCCTGTACATAGCGAGGCCCACCCCAGAGTCAGCATGTGCAGACCTGCAAGAAGAATTCAACACCCTGCAGAAAAATCTTCTGTACTTGAAGCTATTACTCAATCCCCAAAAAACCAAAACAATGTTGTATTCACCCTTTCTTCTTGCACCAAAGATGCATAACTCTGCCATGGTCCTGCAGGTCACCACCCCACTATGTGAGGCCTTTGAATTTGTGACTAAATTCAAGTACTTGGGCCTGTGGATTGACCACAGACTTTCATTTGCGGAACACGTGGAGGAGCTTGCAAAGAAACTGAAATGGAGGCTTGGTCTTTTCTTCAGGATTAAGAACCTGCTTACACAAGAAACAAGGGTTAGGCTAGTCCAAACTACATTCCTGATAAATGTGGATTATGCAGATTTTATCTTCTGGCAAGACCGGAGTTCTGCCTTGTCTAAATTAGACACACTATATCTTCGGGTGATCAGATTCATCATGGTTGCACCATATTGTACCCATCACTGCACTCTACACCATGGTTGGTTGATCTTTACTTAGTTTCAGACGCCATAGGAATGCAGTCTTTTGGACCTATAGGGCTATAATCAACAAACTTCCATAATACATTTCCGACTGTGTGCCCATCTCTCCCGCTGGCTGCTACGTACTGAGAAGCTTTTCCCTGATTTTCCTGGTTGTCCCTAAGATCAGGACATGCTTAGGAGTAGCAGCTATAAGCCATGCCCTTCCAGCGATGTGGAACAACGTGCAAAAGGTTCTAAACCTTGCAATACCAGTAAACTGGGCCTTCTATAAGGCTCTGTTCCTTCGCAAGTTCAGTGAATCCTGTGACTGCTTTAACTAGCTGAGCTCTGTATGTTGAACATTGCATACTACTTGTACATGTAACCCCCCCCCACACACAAATGGGGGTTCCCGAAAAGTCTTCCTTGAGCTTGTCTAAATGCTCACTGCCAGGCTGGTGTCCTGCGTTTTTGCAGTTTAAATATGATTGCCAGAGAGTGCCTACATAGCCTTTGTACTGTCTCTTTAAGAGTTGCCTGGATTGCAGTCATAATTAATCTAAAAGGGAACTCTGTTAGAAGATGTGCTTGTTTGCTGATCATTTGTTAGAGTAGTAATAATATTGCAGTTTGCTCTAACCTGCCTTCTTTGCAGCATGTACAGTTCTGTTTGTTTCCATCATCTTGGCCCTGGACTGCTGAAATGGGCCAATCAGTACATTTGGGACTCTAAAATGGAGCCAGCCTACAAGGGCTTGGTGGGGTCAAAACTTGTAGGCATTGTAGTTTTGGGCTTTTTGCACCTAAAATAACCTGGAGGGGAGCCCTTGTGATTGACAGACAGATCAGCCAACCAAACCTTTTGGATCTTGGGGAAGTCCCAAACTGCTGGCAGTTTCAGTTAGATCTAAGTTGGGAAGTGAAGAAGTAACAGCTCAAAGTAGTTCGAGCAGCAATCCATAGTGGATTCGCGAAGGAGAACTGTGGAAAGGCCTGAATTTTGGTCTGCATGCCTGCCTGCTGTCCCTGAGAGGGAACTTGTGCCTTTTTTAGACTGAAACTGAACTTGGAGAGCGAAGTAAGCCACTGAAATGTGACCAGGCTCCCACCTGAAGAAAACTGAAGATTTGCTGAATGCGATCGGCCTGTCTGGACTTCCAGCCACCTCTGAACTCCCGGATTGTGCAGAGACTCTGTAATTGCGACTGGAGAGCCTTTTGCCTGGTACAGTGGGATTTCCTTTCATGTGAATGCGTTGTGTGCTTATAGTGGGTCGTGATTTGGTTCCCCACAATGTGTTTTTTTTTTTATTTCCACTCTATTTTTTCTCACCTGCAGCCACAGTCCTGCCATACATCCAGCCACTGTTCCAACCTTCACCTCCTGCCCCGAAGCCTAAGCGCCCAGCTGGCATATGCAGCTACAACCATCGATAGAGACTCCCCCTTCAACCCCCGCCCCCGGCGAGGATCCACTACCAGCAAGCATCTATTTCAGTCATTATCAGCCGGTGAAGCGAGCGGCCATCAAGCTGCCATGGACCATGCTGCCTTTTTCTTTTTTTTCTCCCAATGGGAGCACAGACGTGCAATGATGTCACACACCTGTGTGAAGATGTCTCCCGTGCTCCCCCCCTACAGAGCACCTGCACCACTGCAGTTCCTCTGAGCATCCCCAGGGACCGCAAGAGCGCGGCGTGCACCCACCCCTTTACCCCAGGGCTAGGAAAGCTGTTGTCGGATGCTCTATCCTAGTCCTCCCCTGCCGACCCCTGACAGCATGGGCTCGTTCCCGAAACCGGGCCGCCGGTGTGGAGTGAGGTGTGGTGTCCAGCGCTTCAACCCTCAGCGCCACCGGGCCCGGCACCCCACTGTGGTTTGAATTGTATTCTGCTTGCTGGAAGCTGCATTAGAATTTCCTTACATGTAAATGTGCTGTGTGCTGCTAGTGGGTCGCAATTTGGTTCCCCACTGTGGTTTGAACTGTATTCTGCTTGCTGGAAGCCACATACAGCACCATGGACTGAATCCAAAATCATCTCCATTGGGCCTGGGCCTTGCCACACTGGCCTAGCCCGACTACCCGCTGCACAGAGAAAGCCACTGACGAGAGACCTGCCTGGGGATCAGCCCCCTGCTCAACATTTGAACAGGAACAACGCCTCTGTGATTCATGTGGGCCCTGCTTCTCCGGGCACTCCAGCTCAACAACCTGCAGTCTCGATTTTGTCCTGCCTGTGTCCAGTATTGGGTATCGTGAGTAAACATCAGGGTAGCTCCCTGCAACAACAGCTAAATCTAAAGTGTTGTCATCTGATTGTCTTGTTGCTTTTTCTTTCACAAACTGAGACCCCACCCCCGGCTCCGGAATACAAGTAGTGTGTGTGTTGTGCAGGTTGCCTTCTTCCATCACAGGGCCCCAACCAGCTGCAGCGTTCCTGGCTAGCCCACCATTTCCCTTCCTGGGTACCCAGAATGTGTGACTGTGTGGGGACTTAAAAGTGCATGCATAACTGTTTGATTAATATAGCCTTTAAGCCAATCAACCTGATTACGCGCCTTCCTTGTTCAAGTCCCCTGAATATTTTATTTATTTATTTTATTTAGCTTTTGTTGACCGGGTAAGTGCACTAGACAAATCCTGCCTATTTTCAGGCACGACCCAGGGGAGGGGGATACAGATGAATGCCAACTGACCTTGAACCAGATTAAGCTGTTGGTGGTATTTTTAGTGAATGAGGGAAATTTGGCCAGGACACGGGGGAATTCCCTTACTCTTTTCGATAAGTGCCATGGGATCTTTAACATCCACCTGAACTACCACCAATCCAGGCAGATGGGACCTCGGTTTAACGTCTCATCCGAAAGACAGCACCTCAGAAATGCAGCACCCCTCTCATGCTGCATTACAGTGTCAGTACTGGGATATTAACCCAAGTGCCAGATGTGGGAACTGAACCCACAGCCCTCTGATCTCCCAGCCTCAGAGGCGAGTGTGCTACCTACTGAGCCACTGACACTGCATAAGTCAGATCTGACTTTTTTTTGCTGCATTTAACCTGACTGTGGTTTCAGTTTGTGCCCAGAGTACTGTACTGTTGCTATTTACTGTGCATAACCTTGTTTTACGGGGTGTTCCCAGGGTCAAACCAGAGGAACCAGCCCTGGTGGTAAGTGCAAACAGTGTGGGTACTGGCATGGTGTACAAGGGGTACTATGAAAATGATTATCGTATATTGCTTAGGCCAGTAGAAGGGAACAAGAGGGTTACAGTGTTCCTGAGGGCTGTGCCCAGATTAGTTTGACCACTACCAACCCTGACCTCCGGGTGGAGGCACCCGTTTCAGAACTCAGGCCCCTTAGACTGGTACTAGCCGCGCAGGTATGGGTAGTAGCCCTTGGGATAGCGCCACCTAGGGGGTTACATCTTGGAGGCTCACCACTGGGATTTTGTGCCTTCTAGTGGCCAAAAATTATGAATTATTGTTAAAGATTAATGGCTACCTCAGTAGAAATGGCTGTACACCAGTTGGTGGGATGGTGTACCGGACAGGAGATCGACCCCCAAAATGCTCTACTTATACTGGATATTCTCCTGGGTACCAGTAAAGACACTGTAGAGGGAGCGCTCTCCAAAGTTGAATGTTTAAAAAACCCTGTGGTGGTGGGTCGACAGGCTGATTTCATCGCCCAAACTTTCATAGCCTTGGTAGAGTGTAGTGACCTCATGGACAGCTCTAAAGTACCACAGACTATTGCCTCAGAAGGGATCCTAGCCATCTGGAGAGTGATAACAAAAGACAGTAAAGACCCTGGGGAGGATGCGCTCCCACCATTATCTGAGACTTTTGAGGAGAAATTTGCTAAGTTGTTGCTGAAGGAAAGGAAACCATAGAGGACTTTAAGAAACTATTCCTGCCACCTGGGGGTGTTCCTTCCCCAACACCCCCTCACACTCCTGAACATGTTACTACCCCATCTTCTGTGCCTGTGCCAATGCTGGCCCCTATATCTGTGCCCGCCATTAGCCACGACTCGTATCGCCGGCTGAGGATGTTTTCAAGCACCCTTCCCACACCCCAGGGGGAGGACAATTGGGAGACTTGGATACACTATGTTGCCCCTTAAATCTGAGAATGGCAATGCCCCGAACCAGAGAAGAGGAGAAGGGTGGTTGAAAGCCTCAGAGGCCCCACCCAACTTACTATCCACACTACACAGGCTAGTAATCCAGAAGCAACTGCTCTAGATTTTTTGAATGCATTGGAAAATGTGTATGGGAGTCCCGATTCGGACGAGGACCTGTAGGGTAGGGTCAAAAACACTCGGCAGTACCCAGGAGAACCCTTATTCATGTATGTGCCTCGACTTGAAGCGGTGCTATAGGAATGCCTAAAGAAAGGTGGCATGGCTCCAGCTAAGTTAGATCGGAATAGGCTGGACCAACTCCTCAAGTCAGCCCCATTCTCTGAATTATTGCTGCTCCAGCTACGCCTTGCTGCTCGGTTGGATGCGCCTCCTACCTATGACGGACTGATGAAGGAAATTCGGAGGATTGAGAGGAGGCAGCCACATGGGGGGGGGGCCCTCCTGTATCTGCTGTTGCTGCTGTCACCCAGATGACCGAGGATGCACATGTGAGTGATGCTCAGGGGCGAAATACAGTGCCAGTTGAACACTGGGAGGCTAGCAAGGATGCTCCACCCTACGGTGAGATACTGTGAGAGGTCAGACAAATGAGGGCTACCGTTTTCCTACAAGTCCATTCCAGAGATACAATAGGCCCAAACCCCTCTCAGAGCGTGTCCGCTATGGGGGTGGGGTGCACTCCCAGGCATCCCCTGCTGACAGCAGCTCAACGATTGATGAATTGATTATGGAAGTGAGGGAATTACTGAGGCATCTCCCCATGCTCACAACACACACCAGACAGAGGCTGAATCACGATTTTCTGTTAGTGGTACCCCCGCCTCAGCCCCAATGTGATGCATCGGCCAAGCCAGACTCTAGAAAGCATACTCTGTCATAACTGTGGGAAGGAGGGGCATATGAAGAAAGAATGCTGGTCCCCAAAAGACTTAGATAAGGTTGTACACAGACTTCAAGGGGCACTCCAGAAAGCGAAACCATGGCCGAGGGGTGCTGGAAATAACCGCAGAGAAGGCTCAGGAAATCCCAACTCCAACTTCTTTGTGGCTAAATCGTCTATACTGGCCTCTGCTACTGTCCCTCCAGACTGGTCCAAGATAGTGGGCCCTTCAATGGAGATTAATGTGGCTGTGAATGGTATTTCTACTCGGGCTGTGCTTCACAGTGGGTCGCAAGTGACCATTGTGTTTCAGGACTAGTATGACAAACACTTATCTGATGTGCCCTTACAATCCCTGGAAGACCTACATGTGTGGGGGCTGAGCAACAAGTCTTATCCATATCTAGGATATGCCCGCCTCTGGTTGTCTTTTCCTGCAACTGTCACTGGCGTAGAGGAGCAAGTAGAGACACTTGCCTTAGTGTGTCCTCCCACCGGACTATATGATGGAGCTCCCCTGTTAATTGGAACAAACGCCCACATGTTTGGGAGTCTAGCACAACTCTGCCATGAGAAACAAGGGTAGCTGACTGGACGGGCCCTAAGAATTCCAGCCTTAGTAAAAAGGGCTTATAGAGACCTGATGAAGTGGACACAGATGAGCCAGTGGGGATAGTGTGGAAAAAGAAACCTGACTCATTGGTATTGGCCCCCAACGCCCAGTGCACAATCCATGGAGAAATCTGCCTAAAGAGAAACATAAAGAACAAAATATTAATGTTGGATGCACCAGGAGAAGGTAAGTTGCCAGAGGGATTATTGGTCATACCCAGCATCTTGCCTGCTCGTGCCCACACCTATGCACGATGAGTGATGGTCCAGATTCAGAACGTGTCAGATCGGGAGATTTGGATGAACAGAGAGTGCGCCCAAGCTACAGTACACTGCACCGACACTGCCGTATTGCCCAGCAATAAGTGCTCTGGCGAGAAGGAGAGAGTGACCCCAGACTCATTTGACTTTGGTGACTCCCTGTTGCCAGCTGAATGGAAGGCTAGAATTAGCAACAAACAAGCTCAGAGGAACCAAGTGTTTTCAAATAAAAGAATGGGATGTGGGGTGTGTCCAGGATGCAGAGCTTCACATATGCCTGCATGATGACCACCCATTCCGAGAAAGATCTTGATGTCTCACCCGAGCAGACATAGATGATATGAGGAGACACCTGCAGGAAATGCTTGCTGCTGGTGTGAGACAAGAATCAAGGAGCCCATATGCCTCTCCCATTGTGGTTGTGCATAAGAAGAATGGGTCAGTAAGGATGTGTGTTGATTATCAAACCCTGAACCGGTGGACCATCCCCGATCAATACACCATGCCCCATATACAAGATGCCCTGGATTGTTTGAATGGGAGCAAATGGTTTTCAGTATTGGATCTTTGCAGTGGATACTACCAGATCCCGATGGCCCCAGAGGATCGTAGGAAAATAGCCTTCATCTGTCCTTTGGGGTTCTATGAATTCCTGAGAATGCCACAGGGGATTTCAGGTGCCCCGGCCACCTTTCAATGACTGATGGAATGTGCAGTGGGAGATATGAACTTGCAGGAATGTCTAGTGCACCTAGACGATGTCATTATGTTTGGGCGCACATTATAGGAGCATGAGACCCGATTGTTTAAAGTCCTAGACCGATTGGAAGACTTCAGCCTCAAGCTGTCCACTGACAAGTGCCAGTTTTTTCAAACCTCCGTAAAGTATGTAGGGCACATAGTGTCTGCAGAAGGGAGAGAGACTGATCCCAGTAAGGTTGAATCACTGACTACTTGGCCCCAGCCCCATAATTTGAAAAAACTACAACATTTCCTGGGGTTCTGTGGCTACTACCGCAGGTTCATAAAAGACTATTCAAAGGTGATTCGCCCGCTCTTGAATCTTACCCAGGGTTACCCTCCTACCAATCATAAATATATAAAAAGGGCCATCAAAGAACCAGAGAAAATGTACTTCCACACAGGTGAACTTTTTGGGCCCCACTGGACACCCGAATGTGAAGCAGCCTTTCATGAAGTCATATAGCGGCTCACCCACACCCACATCCTCGCCTATGCTGACCCCACCAAGCCCTATGTGCTGCATATGGATGCCAGTCTGCAGGGTATAGGAGCTGTGCTGTATCAAGCCCATGAGGATGGTTTGAGACCAGTGGTCTTCGCCAGTAGGAGCTTGACCCCGTTGGAGCGAAATTACCCTGTGCACAAGCTGGAGTTCCTTGAGCTAAAATGGGCCATCGTCGACCAGTTTCATGAATACCTCTATGGGCCAAAGATATTGGTGAAGACCGACAATAACCTGTTAACCTATGTACAGACTTCAGCTAAGTTAGATGCCACTGGGCACTGGTGGCTTTCTGCCTTATCAACCTATGATTATGCTGTTGTATACAGGCCAGGACTGAACCATATTGATGCTGACACCTTGTCATGAAGGCCAGTTTCCAAGAGTGATTGGGTCAGGCTGTCTGAACCTGACGTCCGAGCCTTGTGCCAAAAATTTGACTGAGATGAACAGATGTCTGCGGACACAGTGGACTGTTTAGTAGATTGCTTGGGCCCCCCTGATACCTGCATACCGGCTACCTATAGCCACTTTTCTGCTCTAGATAATAGTCCACTACCTCAATTTGACAATGACAGCATTCAGTGGGCTCAATCCCAAGATCCTATGATTCAGCCGCACTTCATGCCCCTGCGTGAGGGGAAAGATGCGTCCAAGTTGCGATCCCCTGACTTGCGAACTGCTCTATTGTTTAAAGAAGGCCCCAGGGTGAAGCTACTCAATCAGTTGTTGTACAGAGAGACAGTGGATCATGGCAGTCAAGTAGACAAGCAGCAATTGGTCCTGCCTACGGCCTTTAAAGATTTGGTACTGAGGTCCTTCCACCATCACATGGGGCACCATGGTATTGACAGAACTCTTAACTTGGTAAGATCTCCATTCTACTGGCGCAAGATGGGGGCTGATGTTGAACACCATGTAAAGACCTGCAGTCGTTGCCTGAAAAGGAAAGTCCTGTCTCAGACAGCTGCCCCCCTTGTCAATATTACTAGCAGCACCCCCATGGAACTGGTCTGCATAGACTTTTTGTGTTTAGAACCTGATCAGTGGAATATTAGCAATGTGTTAGTGGTTACGGATCATTTCAGATGGTATGCACAAGCTTTTCCAACTAAAGATCAAAAGGCCTCTAATGTAGCCAAGGTGCTAGTGGAAAATTTCTTGGTGCCCCTCAGCGGATCCACTCTGACCAAGGCAGAGATTTTGAAAGTCAGCTGATCAAAGAAATGCTCTCTCTATGGGGGTGCGGAAGTCAAGAACCACCCCTTATCACCCACAGGGAGACCCTCAACCAGAACATTTTAACTGCACCCTTCTAGACATGCTGGGCACCCTCCATCCCAAAGACAAGCTTAAGTGGAGCCAGCAGATTAGTACCTTGGTCCACGCATACAATTGCACAAAAAATGATGCTACTGGGTTTCCCCCCTACCGCCTCATGTTCGGGAGGGAGGCCCGACTGCCCACTGATGTCTGTTTTGGGGTCTCTCCAGATGGAGTCCAAGCCACAAATTACCTACAGTATGTACAGAAACTGAAAGCTCAATTGAACCATGCCTATCAACTGTCCCAGACAATGGCCGCCAAAAGAAATCTCGCCAACAAAGAGAGGCATGATAAAAAAGTAAAGGCTCAAGAGCATCAGCCTGGAGACCGTGTGTTGTTACACAATTTGGGACTGCATGGCAAACACAAAATTGCTGATAGGTGACACCATCTTCCCCATGTAGTAGCTGGAAAGTTGAATGATTTACCAGTGTACAAGGTGCACCCAGGGAATAACTGCAAAGCTGTCAAGACCATGCACCATAACCACTTGCTACCTATCAGCCAAGTCATAATTGAGGCTGAACCATCAGAGATTGATTCCCCTGGGCCGGTGACTCATGCTGCTGCAAAAAAGAGACAGAGTAAACCTACCCCAGTAGTTACAGATTTACGGTTTTCCCCACAGCAGGCACAGAATGATAGTGACTGTCAGTCCATCTCTGACGAAAGTGAGTGTGACAGTGCCTATTACCCCTCCTATGAACTGAGTCGGCTATTTCAAGGTAACCCTATGACTAATTGTGGGGATGAAGCTGGGCCTTCTGGACTGCCTAACCCCCAACCTTTGTCCTTGCAGCCAATGCTCCCTGAAAGTGAAGTGCAAAGTATTACATCTGAGGTTGCGGACTCTGTGTTTTGTGGAACTGTGTGAATTGCCTGAAGAAGGGGCTGATGGTCTGAGTCTTTCTGGTGGCACACCAGAACTTGAAGAACAATTGAGAGTGTTGACAGCCCTCCTTCAGTGCTGCAAAGCCTAATTGTGCCAGAGCCTCCTCAAAATGAGCAACCCGGGCCTCCATCAGAAGATAATGAGCAAAGTGTTGTGGAAACAGAGCCTACAGAGCAAGGAGCTGACAGTGCTCCAAGTTTGGACATTCCCATCCACGCAGAGGCACCCCTCACAAGTGACAAACGCTCCAAAGTTAGTGCTGAAAGTACAACGACTGTGGCTGCTCCCCCCAGAAAGAATGGCCAAGCTGTCAAGCCAGTGCTATGCTTCAGTTACGATTCCCCTGGGAGGCCAGTGGATTTGCCTCTCAATGTGGTTCACAATGTGGTTTTGCCAAGCTCACTGCCAAATTGTGTTTGACGCCAACTCTAGGTTACTTGTTCTTCCCCCTCACCATGGTGCCCCTGCCCCATCCAGCCCCAAGTTAGCTGATAGGTAAGGGCCCCTTCTTACATTGTTTAATGTACAAGAAGTTATTAAATGAATCAGTAGTACTTGTATAAAACATGCATAAGTATTGTCAATATGGATATAGTAATGTGAAGTATATTGAAAGGTATAGTGTATAGTAATGTAACTAGCTAATGATATATATATATATATATATATATATATATGTTTCGTTTATTATATTGCATTTTTGATATTGTAATATATTTATTTATTTATTTATTTAAACAGCAGTTTGGAAAACCTTTGAGCCATAGGCTCATTTACAAAGGTACCTTGTCACAGTAAGACAAACGAAAATACACAGTATAACAGTACAACACAGTATAACAGTAACTTAAGACATAGATACAAACAAGCTGGTACAGGTAGGATTGATGCAAACAATACCAGAGTTATGTTGTCCTTAGCAGCTTAGTAGTAAGCTTTGTCATAAGTATTGAGTATGGCTGACTAGTGGCAATTACAGCTGGTGTTAATAAGGTGGTTACGTGAGGAAGTTTTGAAGCACCGATATAGTTGGAGCTCGGAGATGGAGGGGGCAGTGTGTTGAACCAGGAGGGGCCCTAAAGCTGAAGGCTCTTTGGCCGTGAGAGGTCCCAGCTCTAGGGATAACAAGAGAGGTTTTCCCAGAGGTCCGAGTATGAACTAGTGGGACAGAGCGCGATGTTGGTGGTCAGTCCTGGCAGGGATAGCCCAAGGAGGGTCTTTTTGTAAGGGTACAGGTCAGATATTTGAGGCGCCATCAAGATCAAGTACCAGTGCTTTTAGCGACAGACAGGTGTGTGTTAGCCTAGGTGCCCCAGTAATTAACCTGCAGGCCTTTATTCAGAGTAGTGCGAATTTTATGGAGTGCGGTCTGATCAGCAGCACCATACCGGCAGTCCATAGTCCACTAGGGACAGGATAGAGGAGGTGACTGTGAGTCCAAGAGCTCCGGGAGGCAGTGTTTATACCGATGTAAGATGCCCAATCGGATATTAGTGGCAGTGGCTAGGGCAGCTATGTGTCCATGGAAGGAGAGGGAGGTCAAAATGGATCCCTAGGTATTTATAGGAGCAAACTTGTTCGAGTGGGAAAGAGGACCCAGAGTGAATGAGGAGTTTGAAGTTGCAGGACTTGTTTTGAGGATGAGTGAAGAACATGGTTTTTTTTTTAAGATTTATCACCAATCTATGTTCCTTGAACCAGCCCTCGGCTTCAGTGAAGGACTTCTGCAGTGAGTCCTGGAGGGCAATAGGGTTACGACTTGAGGCAAAGATGATTGCATCATCAGCGTACAATGGAATGTTCCCCAAGCAAGAGCGTGGAAGGGTGTTAAGGTAAAGGGAGAATAGTAAGGGGCCCAGAATGGAGCCCTGGGGGACCCCAGAAAAGATGGGACAGATGTCTGAGTAGGTCGCAATAATTTTTACACACTGTGAGCGGTCAGACAGATAACTGGTGCACCAGGAGATAGGCCCAGCAGCAAAACCAGAGAGACTAAGGGCATCAAGAAGGAGGGGGTGGGAGACAGTGTCGAAAGCTTTAGAGAGGTCAATGAAGACCACACCAGCCAGAGAACCAGTGTCTAAGGAGGAGTGGAGAAAGTTGGAGAACTCTAGGAGGGCTGTGTTGGTACTGTGGCCTGCTCGGAAGCCATGCTGCCCAGGACATAGGACATTGTAGGTGGAGAGGTAGTCAGAGATTTGAGAGGCCACCCACTTTTCCAAGGCCTTGGAGAGAGGAGAGAATGGAGATTGTCCGATAGTTTCCAGTCACAGTCCTATCACCACCTTTAAAGATAGGGGTGACAGTGGTGACTTCCAGGCAGTTGGAACCTTCCCTCGGCAAAGAGAGTGGTTGATGAGGCACGGATCGGGTAAGGACTGTGTCTAAGACCAGCCTTAGGATACACGGATCCAGGGTGTCACTGCCTGTACTATTACTCTTGAGGGCAGTGACAAGGTGCGGCCTAAGTTCTTGGGCAGAAACACGGCAGAGGAGAAAATAAGGGCGAGAAAGATTTACGGCAGGTGCTGGGGGAGGAGGGTCAAAAAAATTTGTAGGGAGGATAGGACTAAGGTCAGTGAATGAGGTGTTGAAGTGGTTGGCTATGAGGGCTGGGTCTGAGGAGATCACGCCATTAATGTTGATCTGGGTGGGTGGGGGAGTGTGCACTCCCATTTAACTGTTTAATGTTATCCCAGAAGGTTCTGGGGTTCCCCCATGAGGCAGTGAGTGAGGACCGATAGTGCTCAGATGGCCTTTCTGATGGCCCGAGTGCACTTGTTTCAGGCGGCAGCATATAACTGCCTGTCACTGGGCCGGCCAGTCTCAATGGCACGGTGCCACAGGTTGTCCCTATGTTTGAGTTGGTGGATCAAAGCTGGGGTTACTCAGGGGGCATTCTGCCTTTTAGAACGGCGGGTCAACATTGCGGCAAAGATATCACAGGCATTATTAAAAGTTCGGGTAAAGAAGAAGAGAGCTGTGTTGATGTCAGGAGTTGCCTGTATAGGAGACCATTCAATTTGGGACAGAAGTTCCTTGAAGTTTTATCAGTCCACCAGGGTATTCGACGCCGCTGGCATGTGGACTGTGCTATGGGTTTGGGGACTGAGGATGACCAGTGGAATAGAATGGGAGTGATCACTGAGAGAGTCTGGGAGGACTTGTACATTGGGGATCCGATTAGGGTGGTTGGTGAGTACCACATCAAGCAGGGTACTGGAGCTCTCTTGGGGTTAGTCCTGGTAGGGTGGGTAACTAGTTGCTTTAGGTCTATTGCAGAAAAGGAGTCTCTGGTAGAGGTGGAGGAGGGCTGAGCCAGTTGACATTTAAGTCACCCACCAGAATTTGATCAGCGGAAGGAGGTAGTGAGGAAAGGTATTTTGTAAGAGAGGCAATGGCCTGCGTTTGGTCCCTGGGGGGCACGTATGCAGTAGTCAGATAAAGGGGTCCCTTTAAAGGGTCAGGGGTTAGTTTCAGCGTAAGTGCCTGGGCCCTGGAGTCAAGGATGGGAGCAGGCAACGGTCAGACCGGAAGAAGGTGAAACCAGGAAGGGAGACTAGGGAGTCAGGGGAGGATTTCGACAGCCAAGTCTCGACCAGAGCGATGACATCAGGGTTAATTGATGTGACCAGGCATTGTAGTGAGTCAAACTTTTTTAGGAGGCTACAGATATTCATGGAGACCATGCATAGGCCTGTGGTGCTAGTCGGGAAGCTCCTGGGAACCGGGCCAGGGTTTGGATGAATGTTCCCTGACAGGAGTAGTAGCATGACTAACACCCTGGCTGGGAGATGGTGAGAGGTTTTTCTACGATTGACATGAGGGGGAGGGGAGGCTAAGGAACAGGGGTGGGCAGGGTGGTAAGGAAGGGAAGGCAAGAATAAGAAGACACCCAGATGTGCCTGAGGTGAGGAGGAAGCTAGGGGGAGGGCAGGGAGGACCAAGACACACAGAGGTCCCAAGGGGCAGGAGAACAGGTTCAGGAGCAAGGGAAGGGAGGGATGCCAGGGCACAGTGCGGAGTAGCAGATGGGTAAGTGGGTAAGTGCACTGCTAGTGGGGATAGGCACAGGCAGAGCATGAGGCAGGGCCAATACATTGTGGTGAGCAAGATCCAAGGGAAGTAGTACTGTACAGGTAGGAGTAGGAAGTAGGAGGGAGCATAGGTCCCTCTAGTGGCCAGCAGGTATAACCTGCAAATGGGAAAGTAGGGAGATAGGTTCTGGGCAACAGGACATGATGTCACCGGATGTGATGTCACGGGGTGGATCCTTAAATTGACAGCCGCCCCTGGGTGGGTGGGTGGTTGGGGCGGGCGGGGCAGATGGCGTGAAGCGCCATCGGGCTAGCACCCTCCTGCAGGCATCCAGATGAAGAGAAGAGGCTCTCTTTACCTCGAAAGTTATCAGGCTGGAGATTCGGCTTCCTCAGCTCCTCAGGTGAGCTGCTTGTGTTGCTTGTTTGTCCCGAGTGCCTAGCTGGGGGGCTGCCTATGTAGTGGAGAAAACAAAGCCTCTCATTACTATGCAGCGGGAGAATATGTTGTGACTTTCACAAAGGAGCTCCACTCTAAGCAAACAGGGCTATTCCAAAATGAGGTCACACTAGGACCCAGCTATCCTAATACCTTCAGTTACAAGCACAATTAGATCCAATACCACAGTATTCAACAAGTCTGCTCTATATTAGCTGCTTAGTATATCTGGCTTTAAGGTATAATCAGCAATTAGATCCAATACCACCATATTAAACAAGTCTGCTCTATATTAGCTGCTTAGTATATCTGGCTTTAAGGTATAATCAGCAATTAGATCCAATACCACAATATTAAACAAGTCAGCTCTATATTAGCTGCTTGGTATATCTGGCTTTAAGGTATAATCAGCAAGGCAACTCTAGGGCACCCAGTGAGTCCCTAGCTTTACACTTCAGCATTAGTAGCACAAAGAGAAGCAAATAACAAGCCCACCCAGTGGTGAACAGGGAACAAAGTTCATAAAATATAAGTGTTCATCAGGTAGCACCCCCCTGCAGGCGTCCAGACGAAGAGAAGAGGCTCTCTTTACCTCAAAAGTTATCAGGCTGGAGATTCGACTTCCTCAGCTCCTCCGGTGAGCTGCTTGTGTTGCTTGTGTTGCTTGTTTGTCCCGAGTGCCTAGCTTGGGGAGGGGCTGCCTCGAAAGTTATCAGGCTGGAGATTCAGCTTCCTCAGCTCCTCAGGTGAGCTGCTTGTGTTGCTTGTTTGTCCCGAGTGCCTAGCTTGGGGGGGGCTGCCTCGAAAGTTATCAGGCTGGAAATTCGGCTTCCTCAGCTCCTCAGGTGAGCTGCTTGTGTTGCTTGTTTGTTCCGAGTGCCTAGCTTGGGGGCTGCCTCGAAAGTTATCAGGCTGGAGATTCCGCTTCCTCAGCTCCTCAGGTGAGCTGCTTGTGTTGCTTGTTTGTAATGGTACAGACTTGACATGGACGCCAAGTTTTCTCCAGGCAGGGAGGGGTGTAACCCTCCTACAAATGTGGGTTCCCAAAAAGTCTTCCTTGTGTATGTCTAAATGCTCACTGCCAGGCTGGTGTCCTGCGTTTTCGTAGTTTAAATGTGATTGCCCGAGAGTGCCTATATAGCCTCTGTGCACTGTCTCTTTAAGCTGCCTGGATTGTAGTCATAATTAATCTAAAAGGGAACTCTGTTAGAAGATGTGCTTGTTTGCTGATCATTTGTTAGAGTAGTAATAATATTGCAGTTTGTTCTAACCTGCCTTTTTTGCAGCATGGACAGTTCTGTTTGTTTCCATAATCTTGGTCCTGGACTGCTGAAATGGGCCAATCAGAACATTTGGGATTCTAAAATGGAGCCAGCCTACAGGGGCTTGATGGGGTCAAAACTTGTAGGAATTGTAGTTTTGGACTTTTTGCGCCTAAAATAACCCAGAGGGGGAGCACTTGTTGTGATTGACAGACAGATCAGCAAACTAAACCTTTTGGATCTTGGGGAAGTCCCAAACTGCTTGCAGTTTCAGTTAGATCTAAGTTGGGAAGTGAAGAAATAACAGTTCGAGGTAGTTTGAGCAGCAATCCATGGTGGATTCACGTAGGAGAACTGTGGAAAGGCCTGAGTTTTGGTCTGCATGCCTGCCTGCTGTCCCTGAGAGGGAACTTGTGCCTTTTTCAGACTGAAACTGAACTTGGAGAGCGAAGTAAGCCACTGAAATGTGACCAGGCTCCCACCTGAAGAAAACTGAAGATTTGCTGAATGCGATCAGCCTGTCTGGACTTCCAGCCACCTCTGAACTCCCGGATTGTGCAGAGACTCTGTAATTGCGACTGGAGAGCCTTTCGCCCGGTACAGTGGGATTTCCTTTCATGTGAATGTGTTGTGTGCTTATAGTGGGTTGTGATTTGGTTCCCCACTGT